>CM031603.1:88281919-88299419 GCA_018398815.1 Conus ventricosus
CGCCCGTGCTATTCATCCTGCAAGTTCACGGGGGGCCCGGTACCTTTCTCTCGAACTTTCTGTTGTCGGCCTCTCGCTGTCTTTTACCTGTCGCACGTGCTTCGTTTTTTCTTTTTGTTTGAAAAGTATACTCACTCTGGTGACGCAGCATGGCATGTTGGCCGCCATTGCTGACGGAGGTTAGCTCTTCCTCGAGCGGAAGATGTCTCGGGGGGGCGCTGCTCCAGTCTCGGTTCCTTCCCGTATCACGAGATTTACAGTCAGTACTTTCAATCTGCAGTCGGCCTGTAGGAGGGGACATCGCTTCTTCTGTTTCCGCATCTTCGCCTCTGTCTCTCGACTGGACAGAGGGTAGAGAGAGTCCTTTGACCGCCTCTTCGGGGTCCCCCACGGGTAGCTGGAAAGCATCAGTTTCGTGGTCTTTTTGTTTTGGTTTGTTGTTGTTACCCGGCTTAGTCTTCGCTTTTGCGCAATTTTCTTTGTTTTCGAAATTGAAAGAGAAATATTGTGTGAGACCTTTTCTTGGTTAATTCCATCTTTAACCGGGCCTTTTCTAAATTATTTCCAAAATCCTTTTCTGTTTATGTATCTGGTGATGCGGTAGTCGGTGGGAAGGGAGAAAAACCTGGTGATTCGGGGTTTGGGAACTTGCTTGGTTTCGCTCGTCGCCCCTGTCACATTCCGGATTTTATCCTTCGGCCACCGTCTGTTTGTGTGTGCAAGGAGAACGAGTTTTATGTTCACGAGCGTGCGTACGGCATGATTTGTCGTTCGGATGCGTGGTTGGAAATTTGTGTATTTTGAAATGTGTTTATAAAATGTGACAGTTGTGCCATTGAATTATTTATTTGAAAATGTGGTGGCAGTTTTTAAGCGATGGTCGCTGTGTTGATTTTTTTCCCTAAGGAAGGAAAACGTTAAGCGTGAGTGAGAGAAGGGTAAAGATAATTCATATTTTTTTTTAAAACTGTTGTTTTAAATGCAGTCTTTTACCTGAATCGTGTGAGAAGGACTTGATTCAATGGGGTTTTCTGTGTGCGTGAATCCACTTCCCTCGCCACTTCATGCGAGTGGGCTTTAGACTTGACAGCAAATGGTCAGGACGGTACTGACGGCAGGGGTTCCAGTATTTCTTCTTCCTTCCTCCTTCCTTCTTCTTTCCCTCCTCTTCGACTTCCTCCAAGCTACGTCTCCCCCCCCCTCCCGGGGGGGGCTTCACCTGGAGCACGATTGGATGGTGCCACGTATGGTCGAGGCCACGTTCTGGCTGAGACCACGGACGGGATGGTGCCACACGCTGATCGAGCCACCTTGGTCGGGACCAGGGCTGGTAGAAAGACGCCCACCGTCTTGATGCCGGCCTGGACCCCGTCAGACCCCCAAGTAACAGCTACGTCCCCCCCCCCCGGGACACGCTCTTCACTGCCCGCTTGGAAGTCGGGGTGTCGGCTTTGAGCAAACCCCTGCGAAACCAAACCCCCGGCTCGGAGCACTAGTGCGCAGGGTGCCCCCAGCAGACCGACAGGGGCAGGGGTGTGCCGCACTCCATGGTGTTAAAGGGTCAATGCTGGAATATTTCCTTATAAATTGTGTTTGTCATATGTGCTGGAATGCTGTAAGTGTGATCATGTGGTCGTAGGCGAAATATTATTTATAAGGATGTGTGGGTGGGGAGTGCTTGATTGTGATTTGATGTTGTGGCGTTGAGTGCTGACGTGATGTGCATGTTGTGTGCGTGGAGTGCTTGATCGTGATGTGCATTGTGTGGTTGGAGTGCTTGATCGTGATTGGCATGTTGTGTGCGTTGGAGTGCTTTATTGTGATCGGCATGGTGGTGTGTTGGAATGTTTATTTGCTGGTGTGAATAAATGGGTGTTGTATTGTATCTTATTGTGTGGTCTCTTGCGGAGCGTGTGAGGTCAGTCACCCCCTTCACTCCCCTAGCCCGATCCTGTCCAGGGCAGCCCGGGGTCGGTCGTGACATTGTGGGGCTCGTCCGGGATGTGAAGGGCTTGGCTGTCTCTCTCTCGTTTCGCAGAGTACCTGTTTAGTTTTGTCTGTTTTGTATATGTTTAGTCAGTTTGTCGTGTTTGTTCGGTGGGTGGTTGGTGGGGGACTCTGGGCGTGAAGGGAGTCTTGTTGTGGCCTGAGGGAACATCCGGCGTGACTCGGGGGTCGAGGTGAGACCAGGAGGAGTCGACCCGTTTCCCAGACCCCCTTTCCCGCCGGGTACCTCACGCAGGCACGGCCGTAAGTCTTCCCCTTCTGTTGCCGCTCAGTTTCCATTCCTGTTTTGTATTTAGCCAGTTTTAGTTTTTTTTTTTTCTCTCTACCAGGTTGTTGAGTACAGGGGGTTGTATCGGACGCTAGTGTTTTTTTTTTTTTTTTTTCCTCTCTCCGGATCCCGTCTGCTAGGTTTTTGTTTTGTTTTTTTTTTCGGCCAGCCCCACCCCCACTGTTGTCCGTGCTGTAGAGCGCGGTGTTGCCAGAGTGGGGGCAGCCGGACATAGTTTTTGTTTTTTTTTTTTTTTTCGGTGAGCCCCACCGCACTGTTGCTCGTGCTGTAGGCGCGGTTTGCCAGAGTGGGAGCAGCCGGAACTTGTCCCCCAACACGCACACACACACATACACACATATACCGGCCCTAAAATATTTGTTTTTTTTTTTTTAGTGGAATTGTTTTTCCCCTGATTTGGAAAAACTGTGGGATATTGTTGTCATGGGGGACGTCCGGCGCTGGTGGTATGGCGACGCGGGCGTCGAAGAAGAAGGGTATTCAAAATGTTACTGTAGCCCCTTTACTATTAGTACCAGTACTTCGACTACGGTAACTTCTACCTATTCCAGTGTGTAGCAGGTAGTCCAGTGAGTACTTTTACTACCTCTTCGCTGGGGGATCTCCTGTCGAGACCCGACTGGCACTTCGCTCGGAAGCGTCAGATTTATAGCAAAGCACTGTGGGCTTCTGTTGAGTCGCAGAGACCGAAACCCTTCTCCTCCCCAGGCTTCCCCTCGTAAGGGGCATCCCCCAGAGACTTTCCTTAGGGGAAAGTCGGGGACCCAAGGGGAGGGTCAGACGGATCATCCTCCCTGGTCGGGAGTGGTGAACCCCGCTCGGATATCCCTTTTGCCCTTATGTTCGGGAGCGACAGCGACGGGGGATGAGGCCCAACGTAGGGAGGAGGTAGTGAAGAGGCCCTAGGCAGGAAGCTCTGCGTAGGGAAGAGGTAGAGGAGGCCGCTGGGCAGGAAGCTCTCCGTGGGGAAAGAGCGCAGAGAGGGGGGCTGCTTGCGCGAGAGGGACTGACAGACAGGAGATTCTGCGTAAGGAAGAGGCTATTCTGCGTAGGGAGGAGGCTGCTAGACAGGAGGTCAGCGTAGGGAGGAGGCTGTGACAGGAGGCTCAGCGTAGGGGGGGCTGCCCTCCGTCGGGAAGAGTTGGGTTCAACGTAGGAGGAGGCTGCCAGACAGGAGGCTTACGTAGGGGGAGATGGAACAACTTCTTTCGCGGCCCCCGCTTCTGTAAACCAGGGGGTTAATTTACCCGGCAGGTGATAGAGTTAGAGGCCCAAAGTTAAAGCTTCCAGAGTTCAGACCTAGTGAGGACATTGATATGTTCTTAGAGCATTTCGACAAGGTTGCTTGTTCATACCAATTGTCTGAGGAACAAAGGTATGCACCTTTTTTCTGGTTATCTGGTGCTGCAAGGGAGTGTGTGCTCACTCTAAATGAAGGTGGGGTCTTATGCAGACATGCAGTTGGCTCTGCGTAAGCGTTTCCACCTTACCCAGAGACCTACAGGAGGAAGTTTTGGTCCATGAAGAAGAATAATGATGAGACCTTCGTGCAGTTTGGTGATAGGCTGCGCAAGACGTTAGGGTACTGGCGTCAGTTAGCTAAGTTGGAGCTGGAGGACTGATCCTTTATTGAACAGCTCACCAACACTGTTTTCCCAGAGTTGAGATCCGGATAGGCGAGACAGCACCTCAGGATTTCGCGGCTGCGATTCACACAGTGAGGTGTTTGCTGAAGCTCGCAGGGCTTATGGCATCGCCCAGATACGGAGAGGAAGCCCTCCACAGGATTTAGTGGCAATAAGGCCCCCGACAACTGCTAGCGGGGGTGAACAAGGCAGGAGTCCATTTGGGGACCCCAGCACCTCGATTTTGTTTTCTTTGTGGTCGTCCTGGCCACATCAGGAAGATTGCCCTAGAGCCGCTGGTAGTCATGGGGCTAGTCCTTTCCAGCATTCCTCGTGCCTCGGCTAACGTGGGTTCCATCCCAGCTTCTGGTGATTCGAATGCCAGTGTTTCTCTCTGTTGTTGGTTCCTCCTTGGTCGACACCATCAGGGATTCAGGAGCATCGGGCGCTCTTTGTTGATAAGGATTTGGTTTTCCCTGAGGCCCCGGGGGGGCGTAGTTATGATGTGTGCGGGTTGGAGGCTGGTTTTACCTCCACCCGTCCTTCTGTACTTATTTCTAAACTCCCCCCCCTACTTCTGTGGTGAAGTATGGGCCATCGCGGTGGAGCGACCTCTGTATTCCCTTATCATAGGGAATACTATCACCTTCGCAGACGGACGCAGTCAGTCCGTGTCTACGGATTTGCCGTACAGGCGGTGTGGGAGTCACCACACGCGCCAAAGCTAAGAAGCAGGAACGGAATTGCGTCCGTTCTTCAGCCCATCTCTGAAAGAGGTTCTGGCAAGGGCCGATCTGCTAGCATTATCCGTCTTAGGCCAGGGGACTTGGTTTTCCAACGCCTGCCCACAACGGTGGATCGTCCGCTCGGTCGGCCCGACACGCCCAAAGGGGAGCTTCAAGCTCCACAAGGGGATCTCTTTAGGGTTTCCACTCAGGCAGATCGTGTGGCCAAACAGCTTGTTGTTCCCCAAAGCTTTAGAGAGTCTGTTCTCGGCAGGCCCACGATTCCCCATGGCAGGTCTGTGGGCTCCAAGGGACTCTCGAGCGGAGTAAGACAAGACTTCTTTTGGCCAGGGATGAACTCACGGTTAGGCAGTACTGCCGCAGTTGGATGTCTGCCAACGGACAACGCCTAAGGGTCGCTTTGAAGCGTGTTCCCCTAGGGTCAGTGCCACGGGTTGGGGAGCCTTTTAGCAAGGTTGGGGTCGACCTGGTGAGAACCCCTTAATCCCCCCTCCGATCGCGGTCACCGCTTACACTTCGGTAGTGGTAGAATCTGCGAGTCGGGTACCCAGAGGGGGGTCCCGCTTAGGGACTATAGATACCCTACTATTGCTGAATCTTCAGGAGATTTGGACACGCACTGGCGTGCCCCAAAAAGAAGTACGGCCGGAAGTTGTACTGGAGAGCGATCATCATCCTCTCCAGTGCTTGGACCGGATCCGGCCAGTCAGTCGTCGATCATGGGTTGGGCAGTGGAGCTGCAGAGTCATGCGTTCACTTTCCGTCATATCAAGGGTTCCTGTAATACGGATGCTGACTATCTTAGCCGAGCTCCGTAGTCAGCACGTTGGAAAGTCAGTCAGAGGGACACCCCCCTCAACCAGGGTTATATCCCCTTTTGTCTCTGTATCAGGTGTAGTGACAGTTTTTTTACTTCAGTGATGTTAACGGTAGTGAATCACCATGGTTCGGATTGTTACTTTCATGGTTGGAGGGTTTGCTTAGTTGTTTGATAAATGTAGTATTATGTATTTCCTGTGTGATTCTATCGTGGAATGTTTGTATTGGATTCATCGTACTCTGTCGATCACAGAGAGTTGGGTTCGGTCCCATTGTTGTGAAGTTGCACATGCGACAAAGGTTCAAAGGAGCACTGTATCTCAGAGAAAACAGATGCTTTTAGAAGGGGGGTTTGTCACGAGTTTGTCACGCGGCCCACGACGTTCGACCCACCCAGGGTGGCGGAATTACTTATTTGTTTATTGTCGTTGCTGTTGTCGTGTACCGTCCCTTAGTGTGGTTGTGGTGCGGTTGCACCCTTTGGGATAGTTTCATCCTTCGGTTTGCTTTCTCTCTTCTCTCTCTAATTCCACGCCGTGCTATTCTTCCTGCAAGTTCACGGGTGGCCGGTACCTTTCTCTCGAACTTTCTGTCTGTCGGCTCTCGCCTGTCTTTTTACCCGTCGCACGTGCTTCGTTTTTTCTTTTTAGTTTGATAAGTATACTCACTCTGTGACGCAGCATGGCATGTTGGCCGCCATTGCTGACGGAGGTTAGCTCTTCACTCGAGCGGAAGATGTCTCTGGGGGCGCTGCTCCAGGGCTCGGTTCCTTACCCTTCATCGAGAGTACAGTCAGTACTTTCAATTCCTGCAGTCGGCCTGTAGGAGAGGGACATCGCTTCTTCTGTTTCCGCATCTTCGCCTCTGTCCTCTCGACTGGACAGGGGGTAGAGAGAGTCCTTTGACCCGCCTCTTCGGGGTCAAACCCCGGGTAGCTGGTAAGCATCAGTTTCGTGGTCTGTTTGTTTTGGTTTGTTGTTGTTAGCCGGCTTAGTCTTCGCTTTTGCGCAATTTTCTTTTGTTTTCGAATTGTAAGAGAAATAATTGTGTGAGACCTTTTCTGGTTAATTCCATCTTTAACCTGGCCATTCTAAATTATTTCCAAAATCCTTTCTCCTGTTTATGTATTGTGATGCGGGGAGTCGGTGGGGAAGGGAGAGAACCTGGTGATTCAGGGTTGGAACTTGCTTGGTCTCGCTCGTCCGCCCCTGTCACATTCTCCGGCTTTTATCCTTCGGCCCCGTCTGTTTGGTGTGCAAGGAGAACGAGTTTTAGTTCACGAGCGTGCGTACGATGATTGTCGTTCGGATGCGTGGTTGGAAATTTGTGTTATTTTGAAATGTGTTTATAAAATGTGACAGTTGTGCCATTGGAATTATTATTTGCAAATGTGGTGGCAGTTATTAAGCGATGGTCGCTGTTTGATTTATTTCCTAAAGGAAGGAAAAAACCGTTAAGCGTGAGTGAGAGAAGGGTGAAAATAATTCATATTTGTTTTATAACTGTTGATTTAATGCAGTCTTTTACCTGCATCGTGTGAGAAGACTTGATTCAATGGGTTTCTGTGTGCGTTGAATCCACTTCCCCCCGCCCATCATGCGAGTGGCTAAGACTTGACAGCAATGGTCAGACGGTATGACGGCAGGGTTCCCGTACTCTTCTTCCTTCCTCCTTCCTTCTTCTTTCCCTCTCTTCGACTTCCTCCCCGCTACGTCTCCCCCCCCCTCCCGGGGGCTTCACCTGGAGCACGATCTGGGTGGTGCCACGTACTGGGCGAGGCCACGTTCTGGCTGAGACCACGGAGGGATGGGGCCCCACGTGATCGAGGCCACGCCTTGGTCGGGACCGAGGGCTGGTAGGGGACGCCCACCGTCTTGATGGCCGGCTGGACCCCCGTCCAGGACCTCCAGTAACAGCTACGTCCCCCCCCCCCGGGACACGCTCTTCACTGCCCGCTTGGAAGTCGAGGGTGTCGGCTTTGAGCGACTCCCCGGGGAGAACCAACCCCGGCTCGGAGACCTTGTGCGAAGGGTGCTCCCAGCAGACTCGACAGGGGCAGGGGGTGTGCACGCACTCCATGGTGTTAAGAAGGGTCAATGCTGGAAATATTTCCTTAATTGTGTATTTGTCATATGTGCTGGAATGCTGTAAGTGTGATCATGTGCGTCGTATGGCGAAATACTTATTTATAATCGTGCATGTTGTGGGTGCGGGAGTGCTTGATTGTGATTGTGCATGTTGTGTGCGTTGGAGTGCTTGATCGTGATTGTGCATGTTGTGTGCGTTGGAGTGCTTGATCGTGATTGTGCATGTTGTGTGCGTTGGAGTGCTTGATCGTGATTGTGCATGTTGTGTGCGTTGGAGTGCTTTATTGTGATCGTGCATGGTGCGTGTGTTGGAATGTTTATTTTGCTGGTGTGAATAAATGGGGTGTTGTATTGTAATCTTTATTGTGTGGTCTCTTGCGGAGCGTGTGAGGTCAGTCACTCCCTTCACTCCCACCTAGACCGATCCTGTCAGGGCAGACCTCCAGGGGTCGGTCGTGACAGTGAGTAGCGAAAAAGATTTTACGGTTAAATGAATATGCTCAGCTTGAAATCCAACCGTGAATGGCATTTCGGTTATTTTACCCAAAAAAAAAAAAACAACAAAAAACTTCACTGTACGTGCCTGAATCGAATTGCAGACAGAGAGACAGATACACAGACTTTTTTTTATTACTTTTTCATGATGATGATAATGATAATGATAAATAACTTCTTCAAACAGAGAAAGAGTACGTAGGGCCTACACAGGAAAATCAATACAACAGAACTCTCTCTCTCTCTTCTCTCTCTCTCTCTCAAAAACAAACAAAATATAGACTCTCCTCCCTCCATTCCATCACCCACACCCCCCACCCCCGACCCCTCCACGCCCGACTCAAAAGAAAAAAAAAAAAAAGAAGGTAGAACGCCGTTCCGCCACTCCACCCCACCACATCCCCTACCTCCTGTCACCGCCCACTCCCTCCGCCAAAAACCCAACTCGCCCTTTCCCAAAACTCGGTGCAAAACGTCCAAGGTTCTCCGCAGGCCGAAGTCACTGTAACGAAACGTTCAACGATGTGTCGGCTTTACTCTATAATGGATACACAGCGACGGAGAGAGAGAGAGAGAGAGAGAGAGAGGGTGGAGGGGGTAGACAAGAGATCCCCCAGACAATAACGAACAGCCAGGACCACTATCACCTCCCCCTTCTCTTTCTCACTCTCCCATCCCTTTTAACATGTTTGTCCATGTCTAGTCGTCCAACCCTTATCAATCACCTCGCAATGAATGTCGCACCCCGCGAGCGCGCTTGCGCGTGCGCGCATTCTAGCACACACACACACACACACACACACACACACACAGAGGAAACATAGACTAATATACAGATACGTGCACAAGAGAGAGAGAGGGGGGGAGGAGAGACGGACAGACAGACAGAGAGACAGACAGACAGACACAGACAGAGACACAGAGAGAAAGACAGAGAGAGAACATGCAGTGCACATTTTCTGCACACACCACACACACACACACACACACACACACGAGAATTCGTGTACACTGAACATATTCGCAAATTTTACTCATTCATTTCACAACACAGGCTCGCGCACGCATGCACTCGCACGCACGCACACACACGGACACACACAAACACACACACACACACACACATCAATGTGTGTGTGTGACAGAGAGAGAGAGAGAGAGAGTGAGAGAGAGGGATGCATGCGAGAGAGAGAGAGGGGGGGAGTGCGTGCGTGTGCGTGTGTGTGTGTGTGTGTGTGTGTGTGAGAGAGAGAGAGAGAGAGAGAGAGAGAGAGAGAGAGCGAGAGAGAGAGAGAGAGAGAGAGAGAGAGAGCGAGAGATACATCCGATCAGCACGGGTGTCATCACTCCCACCCTCCCCTCCACCCCCACCCACCCCCCTCCGGTACATACCAAGACAAGACAGAACAGGTCCAAGACCTCACAGCCTCTGAAATAGAACATGGTGAGAAAAGAACAATCAAAACAAAAAAGCCAAACAAACAAACAAAAAAGAGCGCCACACAGGTGGCTAATACAGATTTGAAGGTATGGGCGATTTGACAATGGCATTCAAAAAAGAAAGATATGAGAGGTATGCGACATCTCCTTCGTCCCTTTATTCCTCTTCAACGTGTCCATTCACATTCCCAAAGAATACGAATTTCTAGGTAGAGAGGACCGATTCAGAAAAGAATGTGTTCTCGTGCGGCGAGTTTTAAAAGAAAATTCCTACACTCAGAAGCGCTGACTACCTGAACTCCTTTTGTTGTCAGATAAGCCTGGGGTTTAACTTCACTGACATTAAGAAACAGGTTTGCCAGAGCGCACGTGCGCGCCAGCATACTACAGAGGGAGGGCAGAGGGAGGAAGGGAGGGTGGGAAGGTATGGAGAGAGAGAGAGAGAGAGAGAGAGAGAGAGAGTACTGAAATGAATAATTAAGTGGCTAGATGAAGAGACGAATTCTGGCAATGTAGACTGTAATCAAATTGTGAACAGCGATAGGTGAAGGTCATCTTTCCGCTTCAGGATTGTGTGACACAATTCAGAACGTGGCCGGTCGAGATACATACACATTAAGTTGCTGCTTCTGCTGCTGCAGCTGTTGCTGTTGCTGCTTTTGCTGCTGCTGCTGCTGCTGCTGTCATTCTTCCTTTCTTTCTTCTCCCTTCTTCCCTCTTTTCTTCTTTGTTTGCATTTCTTTCCTTCTCTTCTTTCTACACCTTCTCTTGCTCCTTCTTCCTCTCTATTCCCAATTTTTTTCTCATCTTGGCAATCAGTTTTTTTCTGTTTGTTTGCTTTCTTCTTCTTCTGCTTCTTCTTCTTCAAGCTCTTTTCCTTTATCATCGTCGTCTTCTTCCTCATCTCTTTCTTCTTCTGCTTCCTCTCTGTCCTTCTGCTCATTTTCCCCCTCCTCTCCCTTCCTCTTCTTTCTCCTGTACCTCCTCCTCCACCTCCTCCTCCTCCTCCTCTTCTTCTTCTTCTTTTTTGTTCTCTTCCTCTTCTTTTTTTTTTCTCCTCAACCTCACCCCGCTTCTGCTCCCTTTTCCCTTTTATTCTTTATAATCGTCTTCATCTGCTTCTCTTTGCCTTTCTTCTCCATGTCATCACACATCATTTCCAGCCTAAAGCCCAGAGCTCATGATCAAGACGTAATACTTTCCGAGCGAACATTAACAGCCATTCCACGAAAGAATAACATCTGCGCCGGGAAGTCGAGGCCCCTAGGCGAGCGTAGAGATGGTTACTGTGGACGAGTGCGTATGCACGTGTGGCTTGGTATCTATCTATAAATGTCATGTATATGTTCCTTTCAACGGCCCCATGCCCCCACCCTCACTCACCCCTACCTCCTCACTCTTTCTCCTCCCCCCCTCCCCCTCCCCCTTACCTCTCCCTCATACACGCGCGCGCGAGCGCACACACACACACACACATGCACCATGAACACATCCACAGAGTCACATATATGAACGCACACTGACACACGCGCACACATACACACGCACGCACGCATGCACGCAAACATACACACGCGCACACACACACACACACATACATGCATACATACAGCGTAAGCGCGCGCGCGCGCGCGCACACACACACACACACACACACACACACACACACACATCATACACACACACACACACATCCCCACGCATACACACACACACACACACACACACACACACACACACACACGCGCGCGCGCGCGCGCGCGCGCACGCGGAGTTCCCCATTGTTCATCAAGGCCATACCAGCCCACTGGCAGTGCCTATAAAGTAGGAACGCTCGAAGAGTGCGGGCACAGGATAAACACTTCAACAGCTGCGCAGTCTCAGTGCCACTGTTCCTCGTCAATCAACGGTTTTAACGTAACCATACAGACATATAAAAAGCATCATTCACACGCACACACACACACACACACACACTACACATACACACACACGCACACTTCACACTCTTTATCATCATCGCCAAGCCGACCACACAGGGCCATAACAGGGATGCCAAAATCGCACCGGGGGGAGGGGGGGGGGGGGGCGTGGTGGGGGGGGGGGGATATGACCTCTTGAGAAAGGATACATCCTGGAGAGAAAAAAGTTCCTTCCAGAAAAAGCAACAAACGACAAAAAGGGTATACAATTTACAACATGCGAATTAAACCTGTTTACTACGAAAAACGTTTTGGAATAAATTCTAAATAGACCCTTGAAGAGGTGTTAATCATACTCATATGTTTTTTGAAAAAACCAACACTTTATATGAATACTTTTATGAAGGAAAAGTAACGTTGAACATTTGCAGACAAATAACATCATTGTTTTGGAGAGCAAAATTAAATGCTTTTAAAAGTAAATTCAGTATTTGGGGAAATCTCCCTATAGTCATGATTAATGAATCAGCATCTAATTCTTGAGCACCCCGCTTTTACAAAACATCTTGCAAATATGGATGCAACATCACCGTCAGCCGTTCTGTCCAGTCTTGCCTGTTTTAGAAATGACACTGTCTTTAATCAGTCGTCCATTTCTGTTATCCCTTTGATGTTTGTCGGTTTGTTTGTCTGTCTGTTTGTCTGCCTCCACATCACAGAAGTGCATGGACGTTGACTCAAAGTAATCATAAAATGGTAACTACTCCATCGGCATCCTTAGCGCGAATGTAATTCGGCCGTGTTTTAAATGCACGAGCCGTTCCGCTTCAATTCATCGACAGCAGATTTACACGAAAACGTTAATGAAAAACATTTGCGTGTTGCAGAAAAAAGAATGTATAAACTGGCCATATAGGCAAACAGATACTGCAGAATGGACAGCCAGTGTGTACTGTGGACGGGTGTATACAATTTTCACTACCTACTCGCCAGACTGCAACGAAAAGCCGTCATGTCTGAAACTGTGACTCGAAACACGTGTAAATGAGTCTCCAAAACAAAGACCAGAGAGAATGGTCCAGATATGCAGAAGAAGAAGAAAAAGAAAAAAAAAAACAGAAGGCGACCGTAAAGAAAGACCAACAAAAATTGTCTTTTAAAGGGGGAGTCGGAGGCAGAGTCAACCAAACAGGGAAAGTCACTAGCACAGAATGTTCAGAAGGCGGGGGACCTTGTGTACTGACAGAGCCCCGGCACACACACACACACACACACACACACATACATACATACATACATACATACATACATATATATATATATATTATATATATATATATATATATATATATAATATATATATAAAATCAGAGTTAAGCCACTCAGAACGCTAAAAGTGCTCAACCATGTAGGGAGCGACATACCAGTTTAAAATAGAACTCTAAAATGGAAAAAATCAAAACCTACAAGCTTGTCTGCCTCCAATCTTTTTTCTGCAATATATATATATAATATATATATGTATATATATATAATATATATATATATATATATATATATATAAAATCAGAGTTAAGCCACTCAGAACGCTAACAGTGCTCAACCATGTAGGGAGCGACATACCAGTTTAAAATAGAATTTTAAAATGGAAAAAATTAAAAACCTACAAGCTTGTTTCAAGCTAGATAAAACGCTCTCCTCAGGGTATACAATTTGGGCACGCCACCGGTGTTATATATTGTGGTGTGTGAGCGTGTGAGCTCTGTGCGTGCGGCACGTGGCCCGCCGGTTTTTTTCTTTTGGGGCGCGTTCAGGGGGGACGTGCCACGGAATGGTGCATTGACAAAGATTTCCATTTATGCCTGCAATTGTTTATAATTTCTACTTTAGAGTTCAGGGATGCTAGGTGGGGTTTACATAAAATCAGCCACTTTTCTGTAGTACATAAGTTGCATTTTTTAGAAATGTTGTTGTATGGTGTTGCTCTTTTTATAATTTTCCATATGTTGTAATCTATTTTCTTATTTTTAAGCTTCCAAATATATTTACTTAATTCTGTTTGGTTTTTTATATTTTCATTTTTGAAAGACTGTTTATGGTTGCATATCTGGTTTTAAAATGGTTTGCCGTGATCCCTATGTATGTTTCTTTATCACTGTCTGTTGTTACCGTAGCTTGGTACACAATGTTGTTGTAGAGACATTTATTATTCAGAGGGCACTGGTCTTTTTTTGTGCAATTACAAGATATCCTTTCATCACCCTCTTTGGTTGTGTTGTTTTTGGTTTTATTGGAAGAATCAATTATATTTTTAAGGTTGGGCATACACGAGTATGATAGCTTGACGGTATTTTTGTTGAATATATATATATATATATATAAATATATATATATATATTATATATATATATATATATAAGCAACTGACTTATAAGTGCGCCTTGCAGCAGAAGTTGTCCGAGCGATGGCGGGTTCAACTCCCAGTCAGGTAAAGTGGCGATTTACACGCCTCCGCCTGAGGCAACGTGTTTCCCTTGCACTGTCTTTGTCGATGGGTGTGACACGACTGTCTGACTGATGACAGACACTGTCTAGACGTTCTTCACAGCTGTTCAATAGGACTGACTGAAGATGGATTGACTGCCAGCTACTTTTTTTTTTTACTTTTTTGCTGCTGCAAAGGGTATACTTTTCAGTCTTTATCTTTTGAGTTGATTTCTACAGCTGCCACTTTGGGCGAACGTGTGAGGAGGAGGGATGGTTGCCACCGCAGTTAGCACAATTGGCTGGTCACTAGCAAGGTCCTCTTCGGCTGCTTTGCAGCACGTAACACATATCTCCACCCCACCCCCACCCCTCAGCCCCAGAGCACCGTCACGAACGTAGTCAACTTTTGCCATCAGAAATATCTCAATGGTGGCGGAAACAGAGAGGTCTACAGAGACATTGAGATAATCAACTTTGATGTTCCGTTGCAGTGACGGAGTAGAGAGTCAGAAAGAGTGTGTTGATGGGAACCTCTCTGACTCGTTGAGAACGGTCACGCAGTGAGCGTCATAAACTCTCTCTGACCCCTGCTCACTTTCGATTTCTGCCTCTGAAACACCACTTAAGTTTCGAGCACCCGATGGAAAGCTTTGGACAAAATTAGTTTGTTATGTGGGGATACTTTGTTTTCCATGTCCACGAGCATCACAGCCTTCCGAGCCTTTCCTGGCCGGCGCTGTATCTCCATTCATCACGGCCTTCCGAGCCTTTCCTGGCCGGCGCTGTATCTCCATTCATCACAGCCTTCCGAGCCTTTCCTGGCCGGCGCTGTATCTCCATTCATCACAGCCTTCCGAGCCTTTCCTGACCGGCGCTGAAATCTCCATTCATCACAGCCTTCCGTGCCTTTCCTGGCCGGCGCTGTATCTCCATTCATCACAGCCTTCCGAGCCTTTCCGGCCGGCGCTGTATCTCCATTCATCACAGCCTTCCGAGCCTTTCCTGGCCGGCGCTGAAATCTCCATTCATCACAGCCTTCCGAGCCTTTCCTGGCCGGCGCTGCATCTCCATTTCATCACAGCCTCCCGAGCCTTTCCTGGCCGGCGCTGCATCTCCATTCATCACAGCCTTCCGAGCCTTTCCTGGCCAGCGCTGCATCTCCATTCATCACAGCCTTCCGAGCCTTTCCTGGCCGGCGCTGCATCTCCATTCATCACAGCCTCCGAGCCTTTCCTGGCCGGCGCTGTATCTCCATTCATCACAGCCTTCCGAGCCTTTCCTGGCCGGCGCTGCATCTCCATTCATCACAGCCTTACGAGCCTTTCCTGGCCGGCGCTGCATCTCCATTCATCACAGCCTTCCGAGCCTTTCCTGGCCGGCGCTGTATCTCCATTCATCACAGCCTTCCGAGCCTTTCCTGGCCGGCGCTGTATCTCCATTCATCACAGCCTTCCGAGCTTTCCTGGCCGGCGCTGTATCTCCATTCATCACAGCCTTCCGAGCCTTTCCTGGCCGGCGCTGTATCTCCATTCATCACAGCCTCCGAGCCTTTCCTGGCCGGCACTGTATCTCCGTTCATCACAGCCTTCCAAGCCTTTCCTGGCCGGCGCTGTATCTCCATTCATCACAGCCTTCCGAGCCTTTCCTGGCCGGCGCTGTATCTTCATTCATCACAGCCTTCCGACCTTTCCTGGCCGGCGCTGTATCTCCATTCATCACAGCCTTCCGAGCCTTTCCTGGCCGGCGCTGTATCTCCATTCATCACAGCCTTCCGAGCCTTTCCTAGCCGGCGCTGTATCCCATTCATCACAGCCTTCCGAGCCTTTCCGGGCCCGGGCGCTGTATCTCCATTCATCACAGCCTTCCGAGCCATTCCTGGCCGGCGCTGTATCTCCATTCATCACAGCCTTCCGAGCCTTTCCTGGCCGGCGCTGTATCTCCATTCATCACAGCCTTCCGAGCCTTTCCTGGCCGGCGCTGCATCTCCATTCATCACAGCCTTCCGATCCTTTCCTGGCCGGCGCTGCATCTCCATTCACCACAGCCTTCCGAGCCTTTCCTGGCCGGCGCTGTATCTCCATTCATCACCAGCCTTCCGAGCCTTTCATGGCCGGCGCTGCATCTCCATTCATCACAGCCTTCCGAGCCTTTCCTGGCCGGCGCTGCATCTCCATTCATCACAGCCTTCCGAGCCTTTCCTGGCCGGCGCTGCATCTCCATTCATCACGCCTTCCGAGCCTTTCCTGGCCGGCGCTGTATCTCCATTCATCACAGCCTTCCGAGCCTTTCCTGGCCGGGCGCTGCATCTCCATTCATCACAGCCTTCCGAGCCTTTCCTGGCCGGCGCTGTATCTCCATTCATCACAGCCTTCCGAGCCTTTCCTGGCCGGCGCTGTATCTCCATTCATCACAGCCTTCCAAGCCTTTCCTGGCCGGGGCTGCATCTCCATTCATCACAGCCTTCCGAGCCTTTCCTGGCCGGCGCTGCATCTCCATTCATCACAGCCTTCTGAGCCTTTCCTGGCCGGCGCTGCATCTCCATTCATCACAGCCTTCTGAGCCTTTCCTGGCCGGCGCTGTATCTCCATTCATCACAGCCTTCCGAGCCTTTCCTGGCCGGCGCTGTATCTCCATTCATCACAGCCTTCCGAGCCTTTCCTGGCCGGCGCTGTATCTCCATTCATCACAGCCTTCCGAGCCTTTCCTGGCCGGCGCTGTATCTCCATTCATCACAGCCTTCCGAGCCTTTCCTGGCCGGCGCTGCATCTCCATTCATCACAGCCTTCCGAGCCTTTCCTGGCCGGCGCTGCATCTCATTCATCACAGCCTTCCGAACCTTTCCTGGCCGGCGCAGCATCTCCATTCATCACAGCCTTCCGACCCTTTCCTGGCCGGCGCTGTATCTCCATTCATCACAGCCTTCCGAGCCTTTCCTGGCCGGCGCTGCATCTCCATTCATCACAGCCTTCGAGCCTTTCCTGGCCGGCGCTGCATCTCCATTCATCACAGCCTTCCGAGCCTTTCCTGGCCGGCGCTGTATCTCCATTCATCACAGCCTTCCGACCTTTCCTGGCCCGGCGCTGCATCTCCATTCATCACAGCCTTCCGAGCCTTTCTCGGCCGGCGCTGCATCTCCATTCATCACAGCCTTCCGAGCCTTTCCTGGGCGGCGCTGTATCTCCATTCATCACAGCCTTCCGAGCCTTTCCTGGCCGGCGCTGTATCTCCATTCATCACAGCCTTCCGAGCCTTTCCTGGCCGGCGCTGTATCTCCATTCATCACAGCCTTCCGAGCCTTTCCTGGCCGGCGCTGTATCTCCATTCATTACAGCCTTCCGAGCCTTTCCTGGCCGGCGCTGCATCTCCATTCAATGAGGATGGGCCCTTTTTCTTACTCGTTCGGACTTCGGGTCACCTGCCAGACATTTGTGTTTCCTTCTGAATTGCAAATAGGCTGACAGCGGACAAAAGTGTGCCCTCCACGGCTCCCTCGACCACCATCCACGAAGCACAGACCCTTTCTTTCCCCCCTCTTCTGAGTCTGAGTCACTGTTGTGACACATACCTGTACACAGTACTAGTT
>CM031603.1:88309419-88327470 GCA_018398815.1 Conus ventricosus
GAGAGAGATAGAGAGAGGGAGAGGTACACACAAATACACATACACGCGCGCTCGCTCACATGCACGCGCGCACATACACCACACACACACACACACACACACACACACACACACACACACATACACATCACAACAAAAACACAACACAACACAACGCACACACACCCACAAACACAACACACAGAGAGAGAGAGATGGAGCGAGACAGAGACAGACTCCAATAGCACTCACGCTGCTGCTGTTTGGCGGCAAACGCCCGCAGTTCCATCATCTGTTTCTCCAGTTCAGAATCCTCTCCTCCATCTCGCAATCCGTGGATCCCACCTCCCGCTTCACTCGTTGGTGAGGTATTCTGCTGATGTTCTTATCCCTGCCCGCCACCCTCACCACTTCGTCCTTTCTCGCACCATCCTCGACGTCGTCGTCGTCGTCGTAGTTGTTGTCGTCGTCGTCGTAGTCGAAGTCGTCATGGACACGGAGAAGAGCCGGCCCGGTTTCAAAGCGGGAGAGAGGCAGCGTTGTTGGAGGAAGAGGAGGAAGAAGCAGAAGACGCACGGTACGACGACGACTCGAAACAACGGCCTGCACATCTCCGACTGTGAGTGGACACGTCCCGGTACGGGGTGTGGGTCAGTCGGCGACGCCGCTCCGCTGTCTCTCTTTCTTCTCACTCTTGTTCGTGTCAACATTTTGGCCGGGTGGCGGACTGATGACCAATATATATAAAAAATATACAAAAATAACAACAAGAAATAAAAGAGAGAGAAAAAAAAAAGACAACGAACCAATGTAGACAAGAAGCTACATCTACACACAAACGGGGAAGCAGCAACAGCAGGGTTGTTTTTACGATGCGCGAAGTCCTCAGCTCCAGCAGGTTTCCACACTGATCTGCTGCAACACATCAACAGCAGCGTCAGTCAGTAAGTGTCACGGTCACCCAGTCACTTCCACACAGATTCATTTACATTCCGTAAGTTATTGAGAACCCAGGTGACATGCTGATGACCGGGCTGAAACATTTACAGAAAGGAATGGAGAGTATGGACTGGGCGGGGGTGGGAGGGGGGTGAGAGAGACGTGGGAGGGGTGGGTAAGGGTGGGGGGGGGGGGAGTAGAAAGGCGGAGATGAGAAAACGGATAGAGTGACAGGGAATAAGATAAAGACGGGGAAAAAGGTTGAGAGACAGAAACACGTGTTCACACACGCACGCGCGCGCACAGAGAGAGAGAGAGAGAGAGAGAGAGTGAGAGAGAGAGAGAGAGAGAGAGACACACACACACACACACACACTTGTTGTTTTATTGATAAATGGTAAAAGTGGGGTAACTCTTGCTCCCACGATAAAATAATTACAGCCCATAACACCAAACGAGTGCTGCTGTGTGCTCTGTTGTCATTGCCGTTAGCCGATTTGGTGGTGCTGCTGTGTGCTCTGTTGTCATTGCCGTTAGCCGATTTGGTGTGGTAAGCATCATTCGTTTGGAGTTATGGCCTGTAATCATTTCAAAGTTACCCAACTGTCATTTACTGTTTACTCTTCCCTGCCTCATTTAAGGTTTTCTTTTGTTTCATTGATGATTTGATACATGACGACTTCTGGGGTGTCAATCGTCCCACTTACTGGCGCCATGTCTTACTGCGTAAATGGACGCAGTGTCGTACAGCAGAGAAATGTTTGTTGTTATGTATACTATGTAGGCCTATACGTACATTTCTGCGGCTAGTCACATTACAGTTCTTTTGTAACGTCACTGTGACTACTCTGGGTGGGGGTGGGGGTTGGGGGTGGAGGGGGGTGGGGGTGGGAGTGGAGTGGGGTGGGTGGGGTGGGTGGAGCGGGTGCGGTAGGATGGCATAAACTGGCGGGGAGTAAGGCACAACCTAACTGCACATATTATGGGGGCGGGGTGGGAGGATGGCACAAACTAACTGCACGCAAACTAACTGCACAAACTAACTGACACAAACTAACTGCACGCAAACTAACTGCACAAACTAACTGACAAAAAAAAAAGCTCTTTCAAACTTGCGCGGACTGGAGTTCCGCCTGTCACCGGAAGCCGAAAAGTGGAAACAGAACGTGCTGTGCAGACTGCATACTACTGACCCCGTGCCACATTAGTGAAGCTCCACCTTACGCCGCTCAGTCCGGCACCCCATCCACTTCCACATCCTCATTTGTACCGTCGCAGCGCAGGCACGGGAAATTCACGGGAGGCAGTCAGTGTCAAGCTGTCCCGAGGCAACCCACAAGAGAAGACATTGCGCTGCTGCCGAATCACTTCG
Source organism: Conus ventricosus (assembly GCA_018398815.1). Taxonomy (NCBI): domain Eukaryota; kingdom Metazoa; phylum Mollusca; class Gastropoda; order Neogastropoda; family Conidae; genus Conus; species Conus ventricosus. The sequence goes on from CM031603.1 coordinate 88,311,710, forward strand.
GTGATGTTCAGTGGTGCCTGTTCTGATCCAACATACGGGACACCACCCATGAACCACTCCACTGACAGCTATGGTTGTTTAGCCGCGGAACCAACGTGAGCGAGCATCCGCATACGAATTCGCACATAGGCCTACCGGCGACCTCGACAGGAATCTTATACCAAGGGCATAGACATGGAGAGGAAACCGAAGCTGAGGTCACCATGACAGCAGGCCATGAAGAGCCTCGACGTCTGAGACTTTTTTTTTAATGCTGATCGATGAGACTGGGGATGATGACAAAGATGTTATGAAGTTCCATTCTGGTCTGAGACTGCACGACAGGACTGTTCTCTGCGCTACCTGGCACAGTATATCCCAGTGTCAGCCAGATCAAGACTGCACGACAGGACAGTTCTCTGCGCTACCTGGCACAGTATATCCCAGTGTCAGCCAGATCAAGACTGCACGACAGGACTGTTCTCTCTGCGCTACCTGGCACAGTATATCCCAGTGTCAGCCAGATCAAGACTGCACGACAGGACTGTTCTCTGCGCTACCTGGCACAGTATATATCCCAGTGTCAGCCAGATCAAGACTGCACGACAGGACTGTTCTCTGCGCTACCTGGCACAGTATATCCCAGTGTCAGCCAGATCAAGACTGCACGACAGGACTGTTCTCTGCGCTACCTGGCACAGTATATCCCAGTGTCAGCCAGATCAAGACTGCACGACAGGACTGTTCTCTGCGCTACCTGGCACAGTATATCCCAGTGTCAGCCAGATCAAGACTGCACGACAGGACTGTTCTCTGCGCTACCTGTCACAGTATATGCCAGTGTCAGCCAGATCAAGACTGCACGACAGTACTGTTCTCTGCGCTACCTGGCACAGTATATCCCAGTGTCAGCCAGATCAAGACTGCACGACAAGACTGTTCTCTGCGCTACCTGGCACAGTATATCCCAGTGTCAGCCAGATCAAGACTGCACGACAGTACTGTTCTCTGCGCTACCTGGCACAGTATATCCCAGTGTCAGCCAGATCAAGACTGCACGACAGGACTGTTCTCTGCGCTACCTGTCACAGTATATCCCAGTGTCAGCCAGATCAAGACTGCATGACAGGACTGTTCTCTACGCTACCTGGCACAGTATATCCCAGTGTCAGCCAGATCAAGGAAATGCATACACCTGCAGTGTTGGTCAAAAAATGCGAGCAACAGATATACAGAACCGACAGATATACAAGCAAAAATGGAATTACTGAGCCGCCAAACGAAGAAACAAAATACAAAACAGACGAAGCGCGTTTCGACTTATGGGACCTTCTTCACGCAGGACAAACAACAGTCAAAGAATGGAAACAAAGGACACACAAACGGTCATTCATCTCTTCGATCTCGGTGGAAGCTGTCAGGGCATAAATCAACCTCAGCAAAGATCGAAGAGATAAGGGGCCTGTGTGTTCGTTCTTTCTTTCCATTGCTTTGAATGTTCTTTGTTCTGCTTGAAGAAGACCCAATAGGTCGAAACGCACGCGTGGTGTCTGTTTTGTAGTTTGTCCCTTCGTTTGGCGGCTGAGTCGTTCCTTCTTTATCTTCTTCTTCTTCTTCTTCTTCTTCTTTTTTATATCTATGTTTCAGTTTCCGCCTGCAGTCAACCCACTTTAAAACAATGGATCTGCGGGTTTAGAAGATGCTGTTCTGCGTATATTGAATCAAAACGAGCATCACTGCCAGAGCACCCAAAAGTGACTCGGCGGTATTGGGTGTCTTCTCTTGTGGGTAGCCTCATCGCGACCTGACAATGGTAGCTGCCTATAGGCTGCCGGTACACGGACTGCGACACTTTTTTTGCCGGGGGGAGGGGGGGGGGGTCCTGCGTGAGTGTTCACAGTGGAGCCTGAATGTGCAGCGTCGACGTCATGCTGAAAGTCAGTGGTTTTAGATGCAAAAATTAAAAAAAAGATTAGTTAGGCCTAATTAATTTTTTTGTAATGCAATTCTGAAACTCTCTCTCTCTCTCTCTCTCTCTCTCTCTCTCTCATATATATATGTGTGTGTGTGTGTGTGTGTGTGTGTGTGTGTGTGTGCGTGTGCGTGTGTGTATGCGTGCATGTATGCGTGCGTGCGTGTGTAACACAAACGAACAAACAACAACTTTCAGTCAGGCCTAACTTGATTTACTGATGTTTCGACAATGCCCGCTACCGCAGAGAAACTTTATTTTCGCCTGAACAAAACAGACGGAGAGAGAGAGAGAGAGAGAGAGAGAGAGAGAGAGAGTAGATCTAGTCACTGTCTCTAGTCACCGTTGACGTTTGTCCTGGAGATTGATATGGACGTAGACCCCCCTCCATGTGTGTGATACGGAAAAGGAGCGGCTGACGTTTGACGTTTGCGCATATTGCTGATAATGGATGAGAATTCGCTTTTTTTCCTTGTTTCTTGTGTGTGTGTGTGTGTGTGTGGTGTGTGTGTGTGTGTGTGTGTGTGTTTGTTTTGTTTTCGTTTTGTTTTCTAAATCTTTACATCGTGCATGAATTGTCGAAGTCACCGGCTCATGATCCACGGACGCTGACTAGCCTGTTTAGATCAAAGTCACAAAAGTCGGTATTATTTTTTGCGCTGCTAACCTACCCTAAAATCATTCGCCTGTGCTCTCCCTCAGTCTACGATGATGTGACGGGTTGAAGAGTTAAGCTGTACCATTGTACCATTGAATCATTGACCCAACGTAGCCTACACTGATTTATGCCTTGACACGACTCCTAGATCAGTTGCGATTTCTGGACAGAGCCGGCATGTAAATGGCCAAGTCGTAATGATATCGTTGGTCTAAATAAAGCGATTGCGCAATATGTCGAAAGACATTTCAATCAAACGTCCTGTTTTCCAAGAACATTCTAACAATAAAGGCTAGTTCTCAATTTAAAAAAAAAAAGTAAAAGAAAAAAGAAAAAGTATATATCGATAACTTGTTTCTAAGAATCCCCGATCAGCATAATAATAGATTCTACTGCGGTTGACTGAATAAGGAAGCATGAACAAGAATGTGTCGTTTTATTTTATGAGAGAAGAAAATCACTCACCCACTAACTCGTGAAATCAGTAAATCTTAAGGATACGCACTCCTCGCCTCTGTATTTCCAAATCCAACATCCCTAAGCGGGATCACCGCACGAAACAAAGCCCACTGAAACACAACACGAGCACTAGAAAAAAAAAAAACCAACTGTCGTCTGCTTCTTCTTACACAGTTCCGGGCCTTGGTCTCACTCAGTGCGAACCTTTGTCTGAGCAAAGACTCCGTAGGGCGAACTATCTTTGGTCTGAGATTCGTCCGTCCCACACAACTTCTTCGCTCACAGACATGCCAGTTTCTGGGCCGCTAACGATGCAAGAATTAAAGGTTGTTTTTTTTTTTTTGTTTGTTTTTTTTGCAAAGAAAAAAAAGTTTCGAAATATTTCCGATTCGCTTTTTGATCAGCCGATAAAGAAAGTGGCTGGTTTCAGTAACGCTGTGCACTGCTGCCTTACTTGATTGCCGACATCTCCACACTTCACCGTGTGTTGAAGCGACCAGCGAGTCGCGCGAGTGGAGTGTGTGTTCTTGTCACATTGACAAACTTTAGGGAAGTAAGTATAAAGCATAGGGGTCGTTTGATCACTTGTAAGGAACGCGGATCGACTGGCTCGCTGAGAGTCGGCGGTGTCTGAAGTAGGCTACAGAGAGAGAGGGAGATTGGCTGTGCGCGTTGCCTCTCACTGGGACGTGCATGCAACAAGCAGCGATGGGAAAGAGGGGTGGACGGAGGGAGGGGGGTGGGGGCGCTGTTTAGCCCTTTTCTAAAGTTTAAGGTTTATAACCTTCCGGCTGCTGCTTGGCTTGAATGGTTACATCCTTTTTGTACTCTTCAGTTCTTATAGAACAGGGAGTACTTTACAGTGGGAACGAAGAAATGCTGTCCGTGTGTGTGTGTGTGTGTGTGTCTGTCTGTCTGTCTATCTGTCTGTCTGTCCGTGGTCAAAATGTGTTCCACTCGCTCCAGACAAAACTTCTGGGCCGATCTTTATGAAAATTTGTACATGTGTTCATTATGGGTCACGGGTGATGCCCGATGTTTTATTTTACCAGAATAGCCGTTACTAACGGATATAACGGCACAACACGGTTTTTCTTCTTTATGGAATATCTCAGAAAGTACTTGTATTCAAGATAAACTGGGAGTGCGTTTATATGCTTTGCATTTTTTTTTCTTTTCAAATCATCAGTATGACACGCGCTTGAGAGCGCGTGTGCGTGTACGCACGCGCTAGTGCGTTACTCTCGCATGTATCACGGCTTAGACTGCGCACTGGCACAGGTGCTCATGCTTTCTCATCTCCTAAAGGAAACCATCACGCGCGCGTAGACACAATCGCGCGCGCGACCACGCACACCACACACACCCACGTACGCAAGTACGCAGGCGCGCGTATATTTACGCACGCACGCACGCGCACAAACACGTGCGCGCGTGCACACACACGCACAAACACATACACACATACACACACGTTGCATGACACAAAACCATGCATATTGTAAATGAGTGTTAATGCAAGCATGCTCTCTCTCTCTCTCCTCTCTCTCTCTCTCTCCTCTCCTCTCCTCTCTCTCTCTCTCTCTCTCTCAAGGTCAGACTTTCGCATTTGCCAAATTTACTGTGCCACAACCACCACTACCTCCACCACACCACCCACATTCCCCCTCATCTCCCATCCTCTCCCAACTGTTTATCGGCCCCCGTAGAGGTACAGACGCACCGGGACTCGCGAACACAGATTAAAAAAAAGAAATGTTTCGTTAGATAACGGTTTCCTTCGGCGTTCGGTCCTTCATCTGCGGAACGCATCTCTTCCTCCGACGATATTCATGAAAAAAAAATTATAATTATATTTTTTTTTAACGTAAGAAAGAAAAGAAGGGGAAAAAAAAGGAAAAAAAAAAAACCCAACCAACTGACTGCCAGAGAAGTGAATGGAGAGTGAAGAAATATGATGATGAGAACTGGGTCCGGGGTGGGAGAAGGGAGAGGAGGTAATATTAAAACAAACAAACAAAAAGTTTAAAAGAAAAAAAAAAGTAAGAGTGCAGGGAAGGGATGGAGGTGGGTGAAGCATTATCAGAACACACTTCTGTAGGCATTACGTTTACACGAGAACTCGCGATAAACGGCGAGATGTTTGTTTGGACGTGGAGATGGGAATGGGGAAAGGGACGTGGAGGAGGAAGGGCCCGTTGGGCGGAGTATATAGGAAAGGAGCAACGAATGCACATATGTTTTGATACATGATGTAAAAATGAAATGATGTGAATAATAACATAGATAGTCAGACAGATAGCAGACAGTATAGCCGAGTTTTGAGACGGGAATTATGTTCAGAATGCTGTCACTTTGTCATCAATCGATGACAATGAAATGCACACACGCGCGCGAGCGCACGCACACACGCACTCTCTCTCTCTCTCTCCTCTCTCTCTCTCTCCTCTCATCTCCTCTCTCTCTCTCTCTCCTCTCTCTCTCTCTCTCCACACACACACACACACACACACACACACACACACACACACACACACACACACACAACTCGCATGGCAGAGAGAGAGTCAGAGAGACGGACAGGCATAGACAGACAGATAGATAAACACAGAGATAAACAGCGAGAGAGACAAAAAGACAGTGACAGGCTGAGATAGAGATAGAGACTCAGAGAGATAGATAGATGATCATTCACTATCACCATGATAAACAGCGCGAGAGACAGACAGACAGCGACAGACTAAGACAGCGATAGAGAGATAAAGAGACAGACAGAAAATCATTCACCACCATCATCATCATCAGTTTACCATTGGTCGAAAGGATGCAACTACGTCACCACATTGTCCACTCCTGTTACAGACAGCTTCCTTCGTTTCTTCGCAGACTATTGACTAACGTTCTCTTCTTCTTCGTGCACTCAGACAAGATCCCCAGAGGCACTGACGAAGGCTGCTGTACGGCGGAGGCCCTCCACAGATCCGTAGAGCTTCTCCCTCGTCGATGTGTCAGCAGGCCAGGTCTCTGCTCTTAGTTTTTGATGTGTGGGACAGTCCTGCAGGAAGTGTTCCACAGTTATTGGGGCTGTATCACAACCGCATGGGCACCCTGAAGACTCGCCAATGTAGAATGTTGTGAACATGTGGTGTTGGAGTCTGGACTGCCTTGTCCTCAGTCTCACAATGCTTACTTGGAATAACGGTATTCTATTGGGTTCCCTGCTGATGTTAATAACGCATGTAGAGAAACGAAGAAGAAAAAAATCAACAAGCAAACGGGAAAGAAGGAAAGGGGAAGGAAAGGGAATGGAGGAAAGTGGATGAGCTGCCTGACAAAGCAAGGCCACTTATAATAGCGTCTTAGGGTTCTGCCAGCTGAGAGCTTTCAAATTGAAATTACATGGAAAAAGTAACATCTTGTCATTCGCTCCCATCCGTTCTCCCGTTCTGTCCCCACCTACCTCATTCTCTACCCACCCCCTTCCCCTTCTCACCCCCTCCTTCTGTCTGTCTGTCTGCCTCTCTCTCTCTCTCTGAGATACAGAATGTAATTGTCACACACACGCGCGCGCGCGCGCGTTCCTGCATACACACGTACGCAGATACGCACGCACGCATGCACGCTCGCACGCACACACACACACACACACACACACACACACACACACACACACACACACACACACACATATACACACACATTCTCTCTCTCTCTCTCTCTCTCTCTCTCTCTCTCCTCTCTCTCTCTCTCTGCAAAAGAACGGTTGTTTTAACGATATTACGCAGTTTACTCTTCAGACTTTCAACACTGATAATAAACTGCAGCAAACTGGGGTGTGTGCGAAGGGCGATAATGATAAATGCTGGCGGTCAGGGAGAGAAGGATCTGGTGGGGGCGGGGCCGGGCGGGGGAGGGGAGGGGGGGTTACCGGGGGGGGGGGGGATATCTGTCTCACCTCCCGTGCCCTCGCAATGTGATGCCTCTCTCCACACAAGCCGTTCCGGCACCCAGATACGCTAGACACACCCATCCTCGTCATGAGTCGGTTTCAGACCTTTAGAGTCTTTAGGCCAGCTATCAGTCTGTCAGACTGTTCCCCACGCACCTGAGAAGAGACTGCATGCACTGCAGAGGATAAATGCGTTAACATACAGCGACCAGACAGAATCGGTTTAAATCGCCCGGCTGTCATTAACGTGCCACAGTCACTCCTCCCACTCCCCCCAACCCTCACCCTCCACCCCACCTCTCTCTTTCTGTATGTATTTCTTTCTCAATGTGTCTCTCTGTCTTTTTCTTCACGTCGCAGATCCGTTTCTGGGAATTTATATGTCTGGTTTTGTATGCATGCTTGCGTGCACGTGCGCACGTCTCTCTCTCTCTCTCTCTCTCTCTCTCCTCCCCTCTCCCTCTCTCTCTCTCTCTCTCTCTCTCTCTCTCTCTGTGTTTGTGTGTGTGTGTTTGGTTGGGGGAGTTGGGAGTTTTTTTCTTAAATTCGCTAGGACACTCATCAGCTCCTTCAAAGAACGGCGAAACTGAAAACGGCGAACGGGTGCCTGAACACTGACGCCAGGTGTGCCACTCCGTCTGTTCCACATTACTCTAACGATTGCACTATGGCGATCGGTTGTATACAGATTACGGCTGCTATTGGCATGACCAGCGTCGCTGTGTAGTGTGTAGTATCTTGCAGCATCGCCTGTTCTGCAGTGCTGTATACACACCCTTGAGATGCGTGTAATGTTGTGTTGAGTTGTGTAATGCCGTGCTGCGTTGAGTGGGCTTGTGCTGTGTGGATGATTCTATGCTGTGCTGGGTGATGTTAAGCAGCATTGCGTAAATGCGTGCATATACGCTCACGCGCGCACACACACACAAACACACACACACATTCTCTCTCTCTCTCTCTCTCTCTCTCTCTCTCTCTCTCCTCTCCTCTCTCTCTCTCACTCTCTCTCTCTCTCAGCAGCATTGCGTGTTACTGTGCCTCGTTGTTCTGTGTTGTATCATATTCCGCTGTGTTTGTAATATTGTTCTGTCTCGTGTAACATGTCGCTATGTTGTGTAACATTGTGCTGCGACATGTAGCTTCATCCTGTGTTGTGTGAGATCGTGTCGTGTAGTATGTTTTTAGTAGTACGCTGTTTAATTTTCGTGATGTGTTGTTTAATATTGTGATGCTTTATATGATTACCTGCTGTGTGCCATTAACATTGTTCTATGTTGCATATAATACAGTATCGTGCTGTGTGTTAAGTGTGCTGTAAAAATGTATAATATTGTGTGTATCTCCTCAAAGCAGGTGACGCATTAGCTGTACTATGCGTCGTTCAAAGCGCACCCCCTCCCCCTCCCTTCTCCTTTCCATCCCCCCTCCTCCCTTCCACTCATGCATAGACACATACCCTGTACCACTCCTCCCCCTCTCCCTTTCTTTCCCCAACCCAGCTTCCCCCCCCACCCCCCACCCCCCACTCCCTCTTCCCCGCTCTATCCGGTTTAGCACCTGTGTTGGAGTGGCCCCAGGTGAAAGAGAGGAGGAAGAGAAACCGGTCCCAATTATGAACGGAGAGACCATATCTTATGACGCCAGTGTGCTCCCATACAAAAAGGCCCAATATGAACGGACAGACCAAACCTTATGACGCCAGTGTGCTCCCATACAAAAAGGCCCAAGATGAACGGGCAGACCATACATTATGACGCCAGTGTGCTCCCATTCAAAAAGGCCCAAGATGAACGGGCAGACCATACCTTATGACGCAAGCATGCTCCCATACATAAAGGCCCAAGATGAACGGGCAGACCATACCTTATGACGCAAGCATGCTCCCATACAAAAAGGCCCAAGATGAACGGAAGACCCTACCTTATGACGCAAGCATGCTCACATACATAAAGCCCAAGATGAACGGGAAGACCATACCTTATGACGCAAGCATGCTCCAATACATAAAGGCCCAAGATGAACGGGGACAGGCCATACCTTATGACGTTAGTGTACTCCCATACATCAACGCCCAAGATGTACAGCCAGACCATACCTTATGACGCTAATATGCTCCCATACATTAAAGCCGGAGCGGTCAGACCTAAGAACGCTGACTGCTGCTGAGTTGCTCCTCCGACTGCAGTGCCAGGACGCCGCTGCTACCTTGCTGAGCTGAACGATGAGGGATTCTTAGTCTCAGCACCGGAACAGATTGAGTTTTTTTTATTTTTTTTTTATTAATTTTTTTTTTTTTCAAAATGAATTAGTTTCTGTCCCCAATCCCCAACAGTCTGTACAAGAAACTTCATCAGTCTCCTCTCGATGAGCGGATCGGGTGAGAACGGAAGAAAGATGGAAGAGGATGGCGGAGACGTGGGGTGGGGGGTCGGCACAGGGGCGAACGGGGAAGGGGATGTGATGGGGGGGGGGGGGGGGGGGGGGGGGGGGGGGGGGGGGGTCGGCAGGGGGTAAATGATGAGGGCGACTGTCAATGCAACTTGGGCGAAGAAACTGACGGTTAACTGGAACGATCGTCTGAACACTTAGCAGAGGTATAGGGCCAGGGCGCCGCGGGCGGAGGCCGTGGGGGGGGGCCCCGGGTCCCTTGGCGTCCCCCTCCCCCCCCCCCACCTCCCACCCTCGGGCTTCGGTCCCACGTCTCGCCCTTCACCCCTACCCCCCCCCCCCCCCCCCGCCCAACTCCCTACCCCTCCTCTGACCTCCTCCTGCAGTTTGAACACCACTTTTAAAAAAAATTTCTTTCCGTGTCTGAAGAAGAAAAAGTATCATAAGCCATTTTTCTGAATCCACACTGCTTCAGCTGTTTAATTTAATGACCACGATCGCTCGTGTCATAGTTTTAAGCGTTTACGTCGTAGGACCATGTGCATGTGTGTGTGTGTGTGTGTGTGTGTGTGTGTGTGTGTGTGTGTGTGCGCGCGCGCGCGCGCGCGCGCGCGTGTGTGTGTGTAAAACAGATGAAGAGGAGAAAGACATACAAAATGTATGTCTGTGTGTGCGTGCGTGTGCAATTGGGGATTTAATCTGTTCCCCCAGAAAAATACAAGGTAAATCATGAAAATAACTACTTAATTAAACATAAACAAAATACAAAATTTTAAGGTCGGTGATTTCACACACACACACACACACAACACACAACATACGGGGCTTGACCTTTGTTTTTTTCGTGCCGGCAAATGGGCTGATCAGACAGCTTGACACTGTCAGTGACCTTGCAAGACCTCTGACGTCACCGATGACGCACTGGACACATCCACATCCTCCTCATGTGACGGATCCAAACTTTTAAACTTCGTCACGAAGTTAGTACAAGTTGCTATTTTCTCTCGTCTGCCGCCTCAGGGCACACTACTCTTGCTGATGAACGGCAAAAGGCCTCGTGTCCCCCCCCCCCCCCCCCCCCCCCCCCCCCCCCTTTGCGAGTTCTTTCCCTTCAGCTGTCACACTTCGGTTCGACTGCATAGATACTGATTAGGTCCAACACTCTATGTCGGACTATCCTTTTCCCTCTTGAACCTGCGAGTACTATTTTTAGAAGATACGTCACTAGGAAAATAATTACTTCTACATGGAAAGAATATAGGAAAGTAAGGAAACTGAGTGAACAATATTGACTGGATGACACGGGAAACGACTGAATGAAGCGCCAGCTGACAGCCTTAGTCGGCACTACCCAAGTAGGCAGCCCGTTGTGTAAACGAGTGTGGGTTGTAAAGCGCTTAGAGTTTGGTCTCCAGGCGAGGATAGGCGCTATAGAAGTATTCATAATAACAAAATGATAATAAATGTCAACCCTTGTAGAGGCAAACTGCGCCTGAAAAAGAAGCAGACTGAACGTCGTAGATGTTTCACAAAGCATAATGTACACCATGACAACCTGCATCGGCACCCCCCGACACCTTACCCCACCTTCCTTGCCACCTCCCCCCCCCCCCCCCCCCCCCCCCCCCCACACACACAACACACCGTCCCCCGGCCATCCCCTCCGCCACCCCAGCACACACAAACGTTACACTCTTCTCCTCTCTTTTCTGTCGCGGCTGGACCTCTCACTCCCAAATCCATGTGCTCTATCAATGACGTAAGGACACAAGGAATCCAAAAAATCAAAGACACCTCCATTATCTGCGCATACATACTATAACGGCATGGACCTTATCTATTAGCCCACTATTAAGAAGCAACACGTTCTTTTTTTTCTGCATATGAAATTCTCTTCTTCAGCGTTGCAAGGGGGTGTTCCAGTGAATCCAAATGGAACAGTTACACTTGACCTCGACGGTAACCCTGTAACGCTGCTCAATAAGCACGTGGTCTCGTGCAAGCTGTGGTTTGGTTTTCCTTCTGGTGGTCATGTGCTTCGTGTTTCGAGTTTGAAAAAAAAAAAGAAAAAAGAAAAGGAAGTCAAAAAAAGGGTTACAAAGATCCGGTTGATTTCGGTCGGGAGTCATTGATTAGTGAGATGACTGAGAGGGGGGGGGGGGGGGGGGGGGGGGGGGGGGGGGGGGGGGGGGGAGGGGGGGGGGGGGGGGGGGGGGGGGGGGGGGGGGGGGCGGGGGGCGGAGAGAGAGAGAGAGGCCTGCGACAAGGGGTTCTAGTTTTAGAGGGTTTTTCCTTATTTTCTTCTTTTTTTTTTCTTTTTTTTTTTGTCATTGCAGATCAGCCAACCAACTGCACACGGGCTTTTCAGGCTGTCAGAGTTTCTACGAGTTAAAATCTAAGAAAAAAAAAGTTGAATCCGGAAACGTCAGATCATCAAATCCTGAAAAGGAAACAAGCAACACCGAATAATTCATGATGTGGTAGCTTAACTATCACAATCCTTATGGCGGAGAAGACTTGACCATGTTGGGAAGAACAATCATACCGCTGGCTATATCGAACCCAGATTTTTTTACAATCGTGAAAATAAAAAAATAAAAAACGTTCAACACACACACACGCACACACATACACACACACACACACACACACGCACACACACACACACACACACACACGCACACACACACGCACACACACACACACACACACACACACTGACTGACTGAAACCATTTACTGTCAGATTAACATAGTGTTGTGTTGACATTTTAAAAACCTTAATGAATTAATGAGAAACGAAAATAATGCAAATAAAAAAAATTTAAAGAAAAAAAAAACGTTCAACACACACACACTCGCGCCGCGCGCGCGCACACATGCGCGTTTTTTTTTTTTTTAACAAGTCACATAAACAAACAGATAGTGCAGGGTGGTCAGTTTGGATCCATCAGGCCAATTGCAGGTGAAAAGCTAGTCGCCACAAATAAGAGTAAAAGAGTGTCAAGAACAAAAGACAGAGAACTGTCCACAAAGGCAGAACATTGGCAGGCAGTATAAGATAAAGACAAGAGGAGAAAAAAAGAAAAAAAGAAAGAAAGGAAAAAAAAAAGATGGTCCAAAAGGGCAGAAAATAAGTATGCGGCATTAGATAAAGACACTCCCCCCCCCCCCCCCCCCCCCACCCACCAAAGCAAAAAAAAAAAAAAGATGGCCCACAAACGCAGAAAATAAGTAAGTGGCATTTATAAAGGCTAAAATAAACATATGAAAAAAGAATAATTAAAAAGTAGTCAGAAAGAAAGAACGAAGAGTCACACAAAGCAGAAGTTGTGGGGAGGGGGAGGGGTTATTTATATTGAAAGAGCGCTCGGCGTCACCCACCGGGACCTACGAATGGGCAAAAGAGAGTACAGTGTGTGTGTGTGTGTGTGTGTGTGGTGTGTGTGTGTGTGGGGTGTGTGGTGTGTGTGTGCGTGCGTGAGTGTATGTGTTTGGGCGCGCGCATGTGTGTGTACGTGCACACGCAGTGCGTGCGTGACACACGCGCATGTGCATGAGCATGTGTATTGTATGTAGTTTTTGCACGCGCACTTGCGTCTCTATTTCCGAGTGTGTGTGTGTGTGTGTGTGTGTGTATGTGTGTGTGTGTGTGTGTGTGTGGGGTGTGGTGGGGTGTGTGTGTGTGTGTGTGTGCGTGCGTGCGTGCGTGTGTTTTGTGACATTGTGCGTGTGTTCATGCGTGCGAGCGTGTGTGTATATGACTGTGCTCAGAAAGACAAAGAGAATGCGCGAGAGTATGCACGCGCACATGCCCATGCTCTGGTGTCACAGGGCATGTCTTAAGTCTTTGCTTTTGTATTCGATGTCGTAGAGAACACACACACACACACACACAGCGTTTCTGTGACATTATGCAAAGTCATTGTAGACGTCATCATTTTATTCGATCTAAAAGTTTTCCTTTCAACAATGAATCCGAATTCGTCAAAAACAAAAGGATGAGAAGTAGAAGGGTGGAAGGGAGATGGAAGGGTGACAATTGTAATGGGGGGGGGGGGGGGGGGGGGGGGGGGATGATAGGTTGGAGAGAACTTGAGGAATTTATACACACACACAACGAAGTACTTTTATTGTCTAGGGGTAGGTTGTCACCGAAAAAATGTGTATTATCGTAAGAGAGAGAGAGAGAGAGTGGGGGGGGGGGGGGGGGGGGGGGGGGGGGGGGGGGGGGAGAAAGATTGAGAGAAAGGGAGAAAGAGGGAAGAGACAGAGGGAGAGAGAGGGAGAGAGAGATGGTTAAGAGACAGAGACCGACACAGAGAGAGGAGGAGAGGAGGGCGGAGGCTGAAATAGACACAGACAGACAATTAGACAGAGAGGAGAGTGAGAAGGTTGGGGGCGATGAAGAGACAGGCAGACAGACTGAAGGGAGATGAGGAGGCACAAGGCAGGCAGGGGAGGGGTTTGGGGGGGGGGGAGGGGGGGGGGGGGGGTAAAGAAAGCACACACTGAACTTTATACTTCTTTTGATCGAACTCGAACGCTCCATCCCGCTCCATCCCTCTCATCCTATTCCCTCCCTACTCAACCACACACACACACACACACACACACACACACACACACACACACATCCACCACTACCATGTCAACCACCACCATCACCACACACACAAACACACACACACACACATACACACACACATATCTACCACTACCATGTCAACCACCAACACACACACACACACACACACACACACAACACACACACAAAACACACAGGGATAACATCCACGTGTGTGAATTGAGCAGCTGGTCCAAAGGAATGTATAGATTATGACATCGTGTTAAAAAGAAAAAGATAAAAGAATTTAATACACACGTATGCACGCAACACACACACAACACACACACACACACACACACACACACACAAAAACACACACACATGCTCTCTCTCTCTCACACACACAGGCACAACACGACACAACGCACGCACGCACGCACACACACACACACACACACCACACACACACACACACACACACACAAAACACACACAAAGTACGCTCTGATACTCTTTGCCCCTGGAAATCCTGTGTGTCTGATATTCTAAAGCAGCAACAAAGACACAGTAACACTACCGACTGGATTTACTGTACTTTGCTTTAGTCCATAAAACTGTCAACCACAGCTCATTCATCAACTCTTTTCATCTTCATAGCTTACTTCCCATTACAAATTTGAACTGTCTTGTCATGACACGTTTAATCGTGAATGCCTAGAATCTTTCAATGACTAAAAACTGAAGACTTTTGCAAACAGGCTGATCATTATCGATTTAACCGGGAAAATCCGATTTCCCTGAAATATTGACGGATGGAATGACCAAATTGTATATCACAGATGAGGCAACCTTTGTCTTCGCTATTCCTTGGTAGGTAACCTAAAATGACTAAACCGGAGCTTCACGTACTTCAGTCCTGTCCCACTTTCGACAGCCTGAGGCGTGAGTTCTGGCCCGGTGCAGTGGAACTCCAAGAAAAGCTGTGGGGAACGGCAGACTCACTCCGACGGACCGCTGACTTTGCCCAAGCTACCGGATTTTGTATCTGACCAGCATGACCAGGGAACGCTGAAGAAGAAGAAGACTGGACCGGAGATATGCCGAGCGCTCTTTCAATATACACACACACACAATGTCTGGCTGCTAATGCTGAAGCCAGACGAGACTGAATCAGACTGGCGCCTGTGCTATAATCATAGGTCACATGTAGTTTGGGCGAATAAAGAAAGAGGCAAGGTGACAGCACTGTTGCTGGGTCAGTGCGTGGAAAGGGAGACAAGCCTATTAACGACCTGCGAAAGGAATCGGCGGGCCCACTACAGCAGAGTGAAATCGAAGTTGAGGCGAGTCAGACACACGTGCCCAGCGGTCGTGGCCACCCACAAGGCTGGCCGACCCGTGACCTCTTCGTCTGCCGGAGCAAAAGCCAGGACCGAAGGCACCCCGTCACATAGACGACGTCCGTCAATGGTGGTGAATGACGTCACCTGTCTGCGTGCCCACCTCCGCGATGTACACACGCCCGCGAGGGACCGTCCAAACGGCCACGAAGCCCGCACAGTGCGGGCTGAGGCTGACCGGGCAGAAAAGCTTGATGTCTGCCGGGCGGTAAGGATCCAAGGGAACGAACCGCCCTCGAAGCGATCTTCGGTAGACGTGCACGACTTGTTCCCCTTTGTCCGCCGCGCACACGAACACCTTCCCGCGCGCTTCCAGAACGGCGAGTGCCGAGACGTTCTTTTAGACAGGAGTCGTTTTTTCTGACGATCCACTGACTGCTGGCCGCC
>CM031603.1:88327570-88435940 GCA_018398815.1 Conus ventricosus
CAAAAGATTATTTCTTGTTCAGGTTCAGTTTCCTTTATTTAATTCATGTTGATTGAAAGTTTAACATATGTGGAGGCAGAGTCAGTTTTAAATCACGTTGAAAATAATATCAATAGGAGCAAACAAACGAGAGAGAGAGGGGGGAGAGAAGAGAGAGAGAGAGAGAAAAAAGGGGGAGAGAGAGAGAGAGAGAGAAAGCAAAGGAGAAGAGAGCGATAGAGAGACGGGAGAGAGCAGAAAGGAGAGAGAGAGAGAGAGAGAGAGGGGAGAAGAGAGAGAGGAGAGGAGAGAGAGAGCAACAAATGGAGAGAGGGGAAGAGAGAAGAGGGGGGAGGGAAAAAAGGAGAGAGGAGGGGAGAGAAGAGAGAGGGGGATGCCTAAGGTTTAAAGTTCGAGTAAAAAAGATTTAAGTTCCTTTCGACCCCTTTCATCGGGGCCATCCTCCCCCCTCAAATAAAAAACCAAAACCAATAAACCCCAACAACCCATAAAATTAACACCCAAGTCACACCACACCACCCCAAACACCCCCACACCACCACACACCACACACAACACACACAACACACCAACCCACACACAACCCACAAAAAACAACGGAAGAGTCTGAAACCCTTTTTTTCCCCACCCCAAAAGGTTCTTTGGTCCCTTTTTTGGTCTCCAACGAAAGAACTCATTCAGGCTGATTCCCCATTGTGTCCCGCGCTTCAAGGCAGCCCCCCATGTCGCACCAAGGGGACAAAGGGCAGAGGGTAAAGCTCTTTATCTCCTGATCGTTTTTTGGACAACACAACCCGTACCCCACCACAAACCACACACCCCCACACCACAGAAGCACCAAATGGTCCTTTTTAATTTGAAAAAAAAATAATTTTGGGAAAAGTGCTTCAAACAAAAAAAGAGTGATATTGCAAGGTTTTAACGAGGGGGGCCCTTTAAAAAAATGATGAGTTCCGAAAATTGACGTTCACATTTGTCGCCAAGAAGGGTTATTGTTGATATAAAATGTTTTCTCCCTGTCTGTCTGCCCCCCCCAAGCCCCCTGTTATCATGCTGTGAAACCTACACCACCCCTTGGGCGGACAAAATGACACTCCGGGGTGTTGAAACCTGACCCGCCCTTGGGCCAGATGAAGGAGTAATGTTGTGATGTACCTACCCCCAACCCCTTAGACAGACAGTGACGTTGTTGTTGTGAGTGACCTGACCCCCCCCCTTAGACAGAAGATGACTTATCTGTTGTTTGTCTGACACCAAACCCCTTAGACAGACAGTGACACTGGGGGGGTGATGAAACTAACCCCAACCCTTAGGCAGACAGTGACAGCAGGGGGTGAGTAACCCTGACACCAACCCTTTAACCAGAAGAGACAGTTTTATGTTGTGATGTGACTGACACCCCCCCTTAAAAAACAGATGCATTTAGTCATTTGTGATTGCCCTGACCCCAACCCCTAGCAGACAGATCGTTAGTCTGTTGTGATGTGCATGACACCCCCTTAGACGACAATGCACCACGGGGTGATGTACCTGACACCACCCCTTTGACAGCAGAGCAGTTGTCATGTTGTGTGTGACCGGGACCCCAACCCCTTGACAGACGATGAAGCACGGGGTGATGCGCCCTGACAAGCCTTAGACGCAGATGCAGTTAGCATGTTGTGATGTGACATGCCCCCCTTGACAGACGAGCAGTCCGGGGTGATGCGCCCGACACCACCTTAGCAACAGAGAAGTTGTCATGTTGTGATTGACATGACACCCCCCCTTAGACGAAGTGACAGTTAGTCAGTGTGATGGCTGACCCCCTTAGCAGAAAATGAAGTTGTATGTGTGGGTGACTGCCCACCCTTGGACGGGACGATGCAGTTAGCATGTGTGATGTGCTGAACCCCACCCCTTAGACGACAGAGACTTTATCAGGGGGGAGGAAAAACCCCACCCCTTAGAAGAAATGAAGTTAGTCTGGGGGTTGTGCATGACCCAAACCCCTTGCAGACGATGCGGGGGGGGCAGGGGGGTGATGGACATACACCAACCTTTAGACAGACTATAGTTGTTGTTGATGTGACGCCCAAACCCCTTAGACAGACAGTTACGTTTTCAGGGGTGTGGACATGACACCAACCTTGAAGACGTCGTTAGTCTGGGGTGATGTGAAGACCCCAACCCTTGACAGACGATGCGTTAGTCTGGGGTGATGGACTTCATCAACCCTCATCGACAGATGACTTTTGCTGTATGATGTAAATTGCATCTACCCTAGCAAAAGACGTCTGGGGTGATGTGTTAAACACCAACCCTTAGACAGACAGATGACTTTGTTGATGCAATGATGTGACATGACCCAACCTTACAAACACGAGACAGTTTTTGACGCAATGAGTGACCTGACCCCAACCCCTTAGAAGCGATACGTAGTTTGGGGTGAGTGACATGCCCCCCCAACCCCTTAGAAAAAAAGATAAAGTTATCTGGGGTAGTGACATACCCCAACCCCTACACCACGTGACAGTTTGAGCAATGTGTGACATAAAAAACCCTTACCCCCATTTTTACACGCAGGAAATGCAACATTTTGAAAAAAACGTTTGGAAAAAAATCGGGGGGGGGGGACAGGCCAGCTTCCACGAAAATGAGATTCAAGGGAATGAAGAGGGAAAGGGAAGGAATCAAAGGGGGGATGGTGAGGGAAAAAGGGAGGATGGAGGGAAAAGAAACAAAAGGAAAGAGCGAGGAGGAAAAAATGTTGGAAAGGGAAGGGGTTTGGATGAGAGAGGAATGCCGATGGAAAAAAAGTAAAGGGGGGGGGAGAATAAGAGAGCGGTGGGGAGGAGGAGGAGAGAAGAGAAGAAAAAGAAAAAGAAGAAGAAGAAGAAAAAGAAAAGAGAGAGAGAGAGAGAGAGAGAGAGAGAGAGAGGAGAGAGGGAGAGAGAGAGGGAAAAGGGAAAGGGGGAGAGAGAGAAAAGAGAAAAAGAGAGAGAGAACAGAGGAGGAGGAAGGAGAGAGAGGGGGAAGGGAGAGAGGGAGAGAGAGAGAGAGCACCATTGGACAAAAAAAGCCCCTGACAAACCCTTCTTCGACTCCTGAGCACAAATATAGAAATGGAGGAGGGGGGAAGCCCCGGGAAGAAATTCTGGAAAAAGAAAGAAAAAGGGCAGGGAAAAAAGGTAAAGAAAAAAAAGAAATATCAAAATCAAAAGAAGTGAAAATGTTCGGAGAGAGAGGAGAGAGGAGAGAAGGGGGGAGAAGAGAGCAGACAGACAGACACAGACAGACGCAGACAGACAGAGGCCAGAAATTCTCCCCCAAAAACTGAAGCCACGTTGGGAGGGCCCTGTGTTTTGGGGTTTCCCGGGCCCCTCCCCCCAAGCAGACGACGCTATCGGATCGGGGTCTGAAAAGGTAAAAAGGCCCCCTTTTGGGGCGGGCTTGACTTCCCCGGGGCTGGTCTCGCCCCGGGAGTTACTCCAAGTTTTTATGTGGCCCCAGTCGACCCTGGACCAGTCCCCGATGGAGATCGTCCCCACGCTACCCTTATGCAGGTCCCAAAAATTTCCCTTTAACTTCTGCTTTACGAGAATGTAAAAAATTCGGGTTTAAACCCCCCTATTTTATTTTGCACGAAAACCCCCCTTTTCAATCCCAGTCCTCCATGTTTAGTTTTTCCAAAATTAAAACCCATTTTACAAAAAATTAACACCCAAAAACCTCTAAAAAAGCGTATTGACATTAAAAAGGGGGGGGTTACGTGAAGATAAGATTTTTGATCGTGAACAAACAATTAATTCTCTGGAAATAAAAATCTAAAGGTTTACAGTACGTCTTCTACTTTTTTCACATTTTAAAATCAAACAAAAAAAGGCTTCCCCTTTTGGTTAGTTATTTTTACATCTAAAGGTTTTTTGGCCCTTAAATTTGTTTTTAAATTTATTTTTTTTTCAACTCGATTAATCGATATCGCAAAAACCCCCCCGTAGTTGAGGACAAACCCTTTGAATGTAGATGGTAGCCCTCAAACAAATTAGTTCATTTTTTTAAATGTTGTAAATTTTAACTACAACTTGGGTTCACGAGAAAATGAAAGGTTTTTTACCTTTAAATTTAAAACATTTTTTTTTACTTAAAACCCAACTCTGCCCCTACTTGAAAGCCTAAAAATTTTTTTGCCAGGCCCTTGGGAAAGTGTACTTTTTTTTTTGTGGAAAATTTATTTAATTTTGAGGTTTTTGGCCCCGTTTAAATTTTTTAAACATGCAAATTTCAGTCTTTTTTAAAGAACAAAATTGTAGTCCTGGGGATTTTTTAAAGAGTTTTTTGATGCCCCCGCGTTTCTAAAATTTTATCCGTTATTTGGGGGGTTTTCAGATAGTTGCCCCTTAACTTTAAGCCCATTTCTTTAGGGCAATCCTACAAATTCCCCGCCCAAAAAACAATTGGGTTTCGTTTAAAAACCACGCCGTTTTGCTGGGGTTTTTTGCGTCTTTCCTTTTTTTAACTATTTAAAAAAAAATTTTTAAAAATGGTAGCTTTTAAATAAACGAAAGTGCCATTAAATGTTGGGCGTTTTATAAACCCCAAATATTAGATTTAGCGATCTAACCCCTTGCGGATTAATCATCGGGTTCCCCGTTTGACTTGTAACCCCCTAACTAAAATTTTTTAAAACGCCAATAAAGTGATAGAGTGCCATCAGCATGGGATCCCCACTATGGTTTTTTTTCCAGAATCAGTTAAATTTTGCATTTTTCTGCGAAAATGGCGTGGGTTTTCTATGCAAACCCTTTAAACCACCTACTCTTGGGTAAGGTCATATATAACTTTCTGTTTATTACCACTAAGACGAATACTAACTGAAAAAAAAGTGCCCCTCCCTAAGAAACGGTTTTATTTATTTAACAGCCCAATGGCAATAATGCTATGAAAGAATTGAACGAAATTTTCATTAAACTTCAACTGATTTTTAAACAAAAGTTGCCCCCAATCTGGGTTGGCAATTGTATTTGTGGGGTGGAAAATGGAATTTTTAAATAGGACGGCCACACCTTTTTCAACCAAACGCACAAGTTTGATTGGGGTCCCTGAACAAAAACACCCTAATGCCCGGACAAAATTTATTTAGATGAAAAACGGGGCCAACAAAGCCCAATGCCAAAAACTTAACGCACCATCGGACATATGTTTGGGTTAAAGGAGACAAGCCAAACCAAGTCTAGATACTGATCAGTTACAGGGTTTGGCTAGAAAACAATTTTTTTGCCAATTTAGAAGATGATTAATTCGTTGATTGCCCTTTCCCGTACAAAGGTATCAAAAGGGCTTAAACAGGCAAAAATTGACTTTTTTTGGGCCCCGGATTTTAAAATGCTCCCTCTGCCCTTTGCTACAGATTGGAGATACAGAATTATAACAATGAATCTCATAGTGGAGAGACCCAAAAAATTGGCACAATCAAGGCTTAAACAAGACCCCCCCCTCCCCTTTTAAAAAAATACCTAGCCTGAAGAAAAACGTCCGTTTAAAAGGCCCCCGAGGGAAAACAGCCAAAAAGCATTCCCCCGTTGTCTACTCACCTGACAGTCCACTAGCGAAAAGAAGCCCCTTTTTGTGTTTTTTTTTACTGGGGTTTGCTGTCTTTTTTTCCTAAAAATTTAAACGCAGCTAACTCCTAACGTCCCATGGTCACCATAAAACCCGCAAATTGCCCATAGTAGACAAAAACCCAATAAAACCGCCTTTATGCCCGGGGCATCAAGCGCTTTAGCGGTAACTCTTTAATAGTTTGCTAGATGTGAATTGTTTCTTTTCCAACTTTTTCCAGGCGAGGGGTTGGAGGGGTTACTGGCCCTGTTGGTTGTCACTGCGGTTTAAAGCATATACGGAGGTGTGTTAGTGGTTGAGATTAGCAAACCAAGCTGATGTTAATATACTAATATTGTAATCCCCTGTTCATGAACGAGTCCTTATTCTTTCTGCTAGCGTAGTTATTTTCCATAAAGTTTTCTGTTTATTGTCTCTCTTACTCTGCTTGTTTGTGATGGCTAGCTGCGCTCTGTTAGTTTGCCAGAACTTCTTACCTAGCTGACGTTGTACATTAAATCTGTATTTTCTGCTGTTTTTCTTGCCTTTTCTTCTTGCCCTAATTGTTATAATCTGCATCAGCCTGCTTATTTTTTTCTTTTTCATTTTCCTCTATCCAACTCACCAAGTTTTTGCCCATATTGTTTGTTAGGTTCGCCCCTTATTGTTAGTAAAGCCTCTTTAAGCCCCAGGATTTCACTGCATATGGCAATAGAGAATCGTCAATTGTTTTTAACTGCGTCTCCTCAATTAAAACTTGGTTTCAATTTCTGCTTTTAGTTCTTCTGCTACTTTTAATTGAAAATTCATCTGCTTCTTGAGTAATCTTGAAGAGGAAATGTTTTGTATTTTTAGATTGTCGCGTTGTGCAACTCTTGCCCAAAGCTTTGTAAAAAGACTAACGACTTCTGGCTATAAGCTCTAAAAGGTTTAAGTGTTCTGCCTTAGCAAAATAGGGAGTTTTCGCCTTAATTGTGCTTAGTTTTTAAAACTGTTTGGTTTTGGCGTTGAAGTAACTTTACTCGACTCCTGCTCCAGTTTCTTACATACTAATGCCCACCTTCTTCCTTTAAAATCGTTTGGGTCAATACTTCTGGTAGCATCTTCGTCCTATGCTTTTTATAGATCTGTTTGAATTCTTTCTCGCAATTGTTCTTTACGGGCCTTTAGGGAGTGTAGGAAACCTATCTTCTAGTTCTTGGCGATGCTTTACGGGTGAAGAACCTTCTACTTTTGGCCCTTTTACTCAATGGGACCGCCTGCTTCTTCAAGACTATTCTTGCAATTAGGGGAACTAGTTCTATCATCTTTCTTATTCTCAACCAACAGGATACAATCGCGTCAAAATCTTATCCATAATTTTTTATTTATATTCTTTTTTGGTTTTTAAAAATGAAACTCATAAGTTGTGACCTCGACCCATACAGAAAAGAGAAAGGAGGCCCCATGGAGTAAAAGGTATAAGGCAGACTGTAATTAGTTGATGTATACTCATCAACTGTTCTGCCTTGGACAAACATTAACAGTTATGTTCCTGATCTTGGCGATGATGATGTTATAATGCAGGCACGCTAACTATCATTCAAAATAGATATACATCAGCAGATCCTATTGCTACTGATTGTGATAATTTGGGGCTGGGTTTTGTGTTAATCATATAGAAATCAATCTGGAGGGGAAAAACGTGTTGTTGTACTAGGCAAGGCAGGACATTTGAGATTCTATTCTGATCTTTGGGCTGCCTAAAAAAAAAAGAAGATAAGAGTAAGTTTACTCAGGGGATACAAAGACCAAACGGTATACAAGCACAGGCTTTAAAGGGGCGCGATGAAAGATGATGTTAAAGTGAGGCAAGTAGCAGAGCATTGGTAACAGATTGTGGTCCTCTAGTTTTTGGATGTTATTAAAGTCGCATATGCGGTGATGGATTATAGACGACAGAAAATTGTACTTTTCAAATGGAGGTGGAGAAAGTCTTTACTTCACTGACAGGTAGACTATGATGCAATTAAACAGAACATTGAAAAACAAAAACATGATTGTTAACACAAATTAGAGCAAAAAAAAAAATATGTTTAATCAAAAAATATAAGTTTAACAAAACTTAATTATATTTTTTTTTGTTAACTAACTGTGTTTGGCCGGGACAACTTGCAGCTCTTCACGAAACTAATCGATCTTTTAGGGGCTGGGCTTTTAGACGTAGTTGCACAGCTAGAAGAGAGAGTCTCTCTTAAATATTATACGGGAGGGTTCTGTTTTTATAATTATTTAAATTCATATACCTTCTATACGATCCATATTGGGTCTGTGGCTCTAATTTTACATTCAACTTCTGACTCTCCTGGAGCATACAAGTATCTACGTGTAGTCCCAATAGGCAAAGAGTTTTGATTTCCTTGCACTTCTTCAGTAATGCAAATTTTTTTGAATTTGATTGCGTTCTCTGGTTTAAGGCCTGTTCTTTTAATTTCGTCAATGTTCATGGCACGTATGATGCTGGCAGCCTCATAACCCATTCTGTGTTTGCGTTATATGTACTTCGTAGTGTACTTCGTTGTGTCAATAATGGTCTCTGTGATATTGATAGGTAAACAGGCGTTCAGCTAGATTCTTATTTAAAGTTTTCTAATAGGGCTTGTGATCGATGGTTGCCTGGGTATCCCTCTCTTAACTGAACATGAAGTTTTAAAAACAGCTGGGTTACAGAACCTTTAAACTCTTTTACATCATCAACTTGAATCAGCCTTGGATACTTTATATGGACTCTCATGTATGATTTGTGTATGCCACAGGCCACAGCAGTTGAAATTGTATCCCGTTTAAAGGTTCAGACGCTTTGTATCTTGAAGCCTTGTCAATAACTGTCAGTGCTTTACTTAACTTTTTTTCTAACTTTATCATGGGAAGATACACTAGTCCATTTGGTGGGTTGTCATTTGGAACTGTGGGTTAACAATTCTAGGCTATTATTCTTTTGGGGGAAGGCAGATTTATTTCCAAATTGCCTGTTTTGAAAGCCAGTCTTTCCGCATTTTGTTTCAGACACTCTAGAAGCTTTACTCTGTTTTTCAATAGCGGTCTTTCCTTTCCTATTCCTGTAGGAGATTAATATTTATTTTGGACTTCGTATTGTCATATGAAGGACTGTAATTTTATTTGTGTTTTTAATGGTTTTTTTAGATTGTTTGTGCAAGATTATGATTGCTCCAATAGCGCCCACAATAAAACCAATTTTGCTTTTTTTCTGTTCTTATGACGGCCATCAATATGTCTGACAGTTTGGCGGCGGTGATGTTAGAAACTTCTTTCATGTCAATAAGTAATACTCAATTCATTGCGTCATCAACGTATGGTAAATGTGTGCTCTGCTTGGCCCTGTTCTCTTAACTTGTTTTAATAAAGTCTAAGTGGCAATTCGCCTTTTATCGTAAGCGTCTCTGGCCTTGGCACAAATCTTCCATTGCCTTGTTATGACGTTCTCATATTCATCAGACCGCAATTTAATAAACATATAATTGCTTCAGAGAAGGCCAAAGCGTTAAAAATATGCTCCTCATACCTTTCATAACTTTACTCCGCACAATCTTTGTTTAATTCAATATTTGTCTATATTTATCTTTCTAGAACTATTTTTTCTGGGATAATCCTGTGTAAAAGAAAAGTCTTTTGACGCAATTAACCTGCAGTTATTAATTTCAACGATACCTTAACATCATCCTCATTGTCTTACCTTACTTGTTCCGCCGGCTTTCATTTTTAACCATGTTTTTGCTAGCACGCTATAGACTTTACTAAGTCCGATAATGACAGACGAGTGGTAAAATCGTATTGATAATATTTTTTTCAATCATCTTTTTATTAACTAAAAAAAACTAAATTAAAATAATCATATACGAAAGAATGGCTGTGTGCTTTTTAATCAGATATTCTTTTGTTGTTAAAGCTAAAAATAAAGTTGCAACCTAGTTTGGCGATATCTTCTATCTTTACCATGGTGGGCGGTTTTTTATCCATAAACAACATTTGGGGCCAAAAAAGGGGGTTGTATAGACTATAACTCAAGCGATAGCACTGCATATTATCAGCGTTAAACTCAGGGTTTTAAATGATTATATTATTTTTTATTGTTTTAGAAATGGTATTGTGGACGATATTAAATTGTGAGGGGGCAGCAGATACCCGTAGACAACTGCCATTAAAGATTGGTTTTATTCTCTAGCTGCGGGCGGAAAAACTTTACAGTATTTACGGCACCTAAATAAGTATTGAAAAAAAAACCCAGATCCAAATTGTCTACATCAGACATTGAAAAAGTTACTATGCAGGTACGAAGCGCAGCTTAGGGTCAAAATGGTTAGATCGGGGGGTCAGACAAATGATTAGGCCTATTTGTAAGTTAGTATGTTAGATGGCGACCGCGGTTGAATCAGAGATGATTTAAAATACGATTATCCAAGATCGTGTTTTAAACAAAGTCCTGAAACTCTTGCATGTGACATGTACTACAGATTTGGGACTATGTTATGCCCATGCATGATGGGATTAATTACTTTTGTATCATATTAATTTTGATCATATTTAAATTTAATCGCAATAAAAAAAATGAGCGATCAGGAGAAGAAGGCGCCACAGGACAATCCGCTGGAGCAGAATGTACCCACAGTGAATGTGCCGCAAGAAAATGTACCCCAAGTTGAGTTATGTTATAAGAACTAAAAGTCTGGACGTTTTGAGGCGGGGCGTAGTAATAACTTGCTCTCTGAATGGAACAGACTGCAAAAAAGCAAACCAATCAGCAAAACAAAAAGTATAAGATAGTAATACAACATCGCCGCCCGCGCAACAAACCCAACTAAAACAACACAATTAAAACATTTAGACGTTTCAATATGTTTTGGGGGTGACTGTTGTTGCTGGGGGGGGTTTTTGCTTTCTATATACTAACACATACCCTAACAACTAAGACGCAAGCCCACAGTAAATGAAGATGAACCGCCTTCTGCAAAAAAAGTTGCGGCCTCCTGCAGTAGAACCCATTTCTATGGAATAGTGTTAAGAACTATATAAAGTCAAGGTTTAAGAACTAGATAGTACAAGTTAAGTTAGTTATCAAAAGTACTTTTAGTTATTGTGCAAGTAAATTACAAGTAAAGTGCAAAATAATATAAGTTCTAGTTTTAAGGTATAGTTAGGTTCTTTAGTTAAGTTTTGTTATGTTATTATGTTAACGTTACCTTGTTAAGTTCTTAAGTAAGTACTGTTATGGTCTTTAAGTTTAGTACATCCCAAGTCTGTCAAGTTAATCTTTGAAAGTTATCCAATGTCCTACAGCATTATGAAATCTCAGGATCTGAATCCGAGAGCTGCACCTGTAAGTTCTTTGTTAAGGTGCGTCGCCTTAAAGAGACTTCATACCGTGGTTTTTTGTTAACAGCTGTTGTGTTTACTTGATGAAGTGTAGAGCGCTGATTAACATTTGTGTGATTTTTTTTTTTTTTGGGAAAATACCTTTGTTTCAAAAGAGAGCTAGTTGTTGTATCGTGTGTTATATATTTTTTTTGACATCTTCTTTATTATGCCCTTAGCCTTCTTCATTACAGAAGTTCTGGCTAGCAACGCTGTTATCTTGACCGCAAACCAACCTATTCTTTGATACGGTACATTAGGTGGACGGTGATTGGCATCTTCATCTTTTCCAATCACTTTCTTGTTAACAGTTGTTGAATGTAAAGGATGCTTTAGGATAGTCTCAGGTGTCGTACCACCCATCAAAATCCTTTAGCAATCTTCTGTTTCTAATCTTTATAAAGTCTTCAGTTGGACGTCTAGAATAAAACTATCGGTGTCTGTGTAAAGGACTCTGTTCTGGGTACAGTGGTTTAAAGTAGTTCGTATCAGAAATTCTAACATAATAACATTTGACAACTCTAATTCGGTAATTAAAGCCGATTGAAACACGGCATTCTTGTCCACTTAACATCCTTTTTCTTCATCATATTACCAACAAGGCTGTCGTTAAATCTTCTTAAGTCTTGATAGTTGGGTTTAGAGGCAAACTTAATTGCTTGGTTTTCTTTTGTAACTAATTTAACTTTCTTTACGTTGTGTACGTTCTCCATGGTTTTGCCAAACAGCTGTTGTTCATCAGTTTAAAGAAGTCTTTTTCTGAAGCGTCAGTGGCTTGGGTTCTAAGATCAGTATTCTTCTTGATGTATGGCCTCATAAAGGGCTCTTGATCAAGAAATTATTCTATGAACAGCTGTCAGTTTCAGTCCGTGTCTTAAGTAAAACTGTAGACAGTCTGTAATGACAAACATATTTAGTTTTGTGTGAAGATTAGGAAACAAGTTTAGGCGGTTCGATGGGACTCATTTTTAATCTTTCTGCGGCTAGGGGGTAATCGTTGTGGAGTCGTGTATTCTTGGATATCTAAGTCTACTTCTAAGATTAGTCCTCATTGATTATTTAGGGTAAGCTGTGACAAATTCCTAACACAGTGTTAACATATGAGGCCTTTTATCATTTTAAAGTTTCTAAGTGGAAGCGGTGACTCTGGCCCATCCATACAGATTGTTGGCGTCTAAGTACATTAGATAGTTGGATGGTTTAGTTTGGGTCATATCGTCTAATATTTGTTGTTGGCTTTGCAGTAAGGATGTGAGGCCATGCTAATACCTCCCCTTAGACGCTTTCAATCATCTGAAGTGTGGGTAGATCAGATATTAAGTCAATGATGTTTGTAGACTTTAAGAAAGCGTCCCAAGATAACCCTGGGGCAGAGATGTAAATGGATGAGTCTAAGTTGTAATGTTTCATGCATGTAGATCTGTAATTCTGAAAGACGTCTGCCTATAAACACACGTCAGCCAATAATATTGATCTTGATTTATCCCCATGTTTCACAGTGTAATTCTGTCCAGGCTTTCTGAGCGTATTCATAGTCAGAGTCAGTTATGTCTTTGCCTCTAAGACTAGAAAAGAATGCACCTTTAGGAGGAAGTGAGTCTTCATCAAACTATCCCACGAGTTCATGTATTCATAAGGATAAACTCCTTTACGCACTAAAGATGGGTCAAAGTATTGTTTAGTGATTGGAAAGTCTTGTAGAGTACTGCAACTATCCCAAACTTGCCATCAGATGTTGGGGCATTAGTCATAAAAGGATAAATAGTCAAGAAGTGTAAAATTCATATACTTTTCTGAAGACTGTGCAAATGCACGTAACCCTCTTATATTCAGAAGTCAACTGCTTGCATGATGAAATGAGAATCGTAGCCCCGCAGGTTATGGAAAGAAGATAGGCAGTTTCCCATGTCTTAGTGTCCAACCTTAATTGAAAGATTACAATTGTTGTGCGCGGCCCCTCTAAATTTTGCCAGTACTGTGATCTTGGTCACTTACAGCGATCGCCTAATAATTCCCCTCTGTTACATATCCAATAACAGTGTGTAATGAGTCATAGCATTTCTTGGTCTTCAGGGGTCATAACAATGTCCCTGAAAGATTTAGTTGGTTGATAACGATTGCGAAGTTGTTTCATCTGCTCTACAAATCTACTATCCGCGTTGGACCTTCTGTAAATCTCGGGCGTTGTGTGGTTGACCGTCTGACCTAACAACAACAAACGCATCATAACAATTTGATTGTGGAAAAAAGGCTGTTATTTGGTTCCTTGCTGTTGTGGACCGTAGTACTGCTGCAAGATTGATTCAAAGTCAGCAAATACCCACGTACTGGGCTCATTTGGCATTTTGTGTAATATTCTTAAAACTAACATTAGACCCAGGTTTAGGTGTAAGGAGTTTTGGTTTCACAGTCTACAAAACTTTACAGCGTTTCCCTTAAGTTTCGGCAGCTGCTTCTATAGTTGGGGATTCTGAGCTAACATCTCTACAAAGCCCTTGTTTAGCATGATCCTTTGATGTAAAAGCCATAAGTCGCTTATTGTTCAGATTAATACATAATACTCTTTTTAAACTATCTGCAAACAGTATCCAAGTCTAGCATGCTTGTCAAGTGGTTTCGCCAAAAGTAGGATCTTTTGGAGAAATTCTTAGAGCACTATATTAGCTTTTATACAGACCATGTGTATACTTTTACCAGAATTGTTTGTTTTTGTTCTTCTACACTGAGATAAACTTTCTATACACACTGAAAGGTTATGTTATTAAAGTTCAGTTCTTGTTTGTAGGCATCATAATTGAGACTCTGTTTGCATGAATTTAACAGGATGTAAAATCGCTAAAACACACACATAAAGCACATGTTGTCGAGAATTATGTATGTTTAAGACGCCGTTTTAAACTCTAACACTTTGTGAGAGAATACAATGTAAGAATTGCCAACAATAGGATAGAACTTGTTTGTCCAAACAATTTGATTTCAAGGACTGTTCCCTTCAGACCAGCCATAACCCCTTAACTTTCCACTTCACTTGCATTTTAAACTGGTAAGCATGTAGTCCGCCCAGTCAAGTTAAAGTCGTGATAACTGATTACTCTTTCTGTTTATTTGAAACCCAGACTTCCATGTTAGTATCATCAGGCGTAAAATCATCAATCAAACGGTTAACAGCACGTTTAACTGGTGGTTACACTTGAAGAGATTCTGGGATTTTAGAGATAGCATGTGCTACGCTTTCGTGAACGTTTTGTGTTGGTTAATGAAGTCCATGTCTACTTCTCTAAACTATAGCTTAATTTTTTGTCACTACAGCTAAATATTCTACCATCGTGTATAGTTTTCCATCCTCGAATTTTACTTGTGGTCATCATTTTAAAAGCCAACAATAATTTACGTAGAATTAAAAAAAATAAATGTAAATAAAAGTAAGTAAACAGACGCTTTATTCATCACCCAAGCTTTGCAAACACTATCAAGCCAACGTTAACCTTACAATAACAACCTGGCTAATATTTTAGCTTTTTTCTAATCACTACAGTCCTATTTGTTCATCGCTTTGGTTTCTTATACTTAAATAGGTCACTATGAACTTTTTATTATATTGTTTTACATCATTCTCAAACCCAACTTCACTAAAATCAATGTTTAATGCTTTCATTGTTTCGTCAAATAGTTCATTACACTTCTAAATCAGATTCGCTGAGTTTGGCAGCCATTTTTAAATCTAAAATAAATAAAAAATAATTATAAATTCAGTTATTATTTATACTCATAGTCTTTTTCTAATCGTAAAAACTGATCAGCTTAAAGGTAACAGTTACTCCTTCAAGATCATCAGACACGCAGTTTCAGCATCTTCGGGAGCAATATTATCAAGTAAAATAGTAAAAAGTTTAATTACTGGTTTAGGCCAGACTCTGGGATTTTACTGACAGCTTTCAATACGCTTTCCTCGAATAGTTAAGTTTTTCAAAAAGTTCTGTTATAAATTCATCAAACATGTCCTTTAACACTTCTTTATCAACCCCTGCATTAATCGCCCACCCAAAATCATCAAATATTTCTGTAAGCTTTATAAATTACGTTGGGGTTCATTTTTTAAACCAGATTAAAATCATAAATTAAAAAAATTAATTAATTAGTTTCTCTTGTTTTGTGCAAGAATTATAAGAAGTTATATGTGTGTGTGCGTGCAGGGCAGGGGTGGTTTTAATTAACTAAGTCAATCAGCCCCAGATCGTTTTGACCTGGATTACTGCGCTGCTTGTAGGACAAAACGCTCGCACACACAAAACACCATACACAAACACACACACACAAACAAACAAACAAACAAACAAACGCACACACAATAGATGGGAGGTGTTTGCGGGGAATGTGAAAAGGACTTTTTTGTGGTTCACACTTGAAAAGGCGTAAATTCGAGACAGCCGCTAAAAGCAGCCTTGTAAGTGAAGTGGAGTGTAAACACAGCTCAAGTCGGTCGGACGGCGAAGGGAAACTACACGGCCGATCAATAGCCAAGCGTTTTGCAAAACCGTTACTATTTTTAGGCCCACGTCATGTGTTTGTGGCGTTCACTGAGAGACTTGCAGGGTAGTTGTCAGAGAGTGAAGCGAAGCGCAGGTGTGGCTTGGGCCGGTCGGACGATGAAGGGAACTGCAAACCCGATCAATAGCCAAGCGGTTTTGTAAAACCGTTACTATTGTTAGGCCCACGTCATGTGTTTGTGGCTTTCACTAGAGTCTTGCAGGGTAGTTGTCGAGGTAGACTGAGAGGTTGTTTCCATATTCTCCAAATTCAGGGTCTTGCAGCATGGTTTGAAATTTGTTTTAACTTGCCGAAAATAAAACTGAAGGGAGCCCAACAGTGTAATTCCGCTGGTGTTGGTGGCGGTAACGGGAGATTTTGAGCTTGTTGAAAAGTAGAAGCTTGATCCATGTCAGGTAGAATTAAAGTCGTGGCTGTGTTGAGAAATCTAATAATTTTGATGAGCAACTTGCGATTCCAGAAGTTCTCTCTCTAATTCTGAAGAAATGCTGTCTTGAGACATAAATATTTCTAGTAAAATAACTTCTCTCGCACGTCTGCACAACACAAACCTCTCAACGTCTGCACGGCACGCCTCCCAAATGTGAAATGACGATAGCTCTATCCGTTACAAAAGCTTCCCCAGCCAAAATGACGTCATACTCCCTGCCGATTGGCTGAATGTGCACACGCGACATCTGAGCTCGTCACCTGATGATTAACAATTCACTAGCAGCGCTCTCACGTTGCACGCGCCACTGCACACAGTTGCTGGACCAATATGATTTAACTGCCTAGCAGCGGGTTTGTAAACAAACAAGATTGTCAAACCATATATATTTTTAGTTGATTTTATGTGCCTGTAGAGAATGTAAATATGTTCGTTCACGATCACCCATGTTATTCTCACACGGAAACCCCCGTTTCAATGTGCTAATTACGTCAATTTATAGAGGTTTTGGGTGTTAATTTTTTTGTGAAACAGGTGTTAATTTTGGTCAAAAATGACATGTGATGGACGTGATTGTATGTGAAAATGGGGGTTTTCGTGCAAAATAAGATGGGTGGTCGTGAACGAAGATATTTACATTCTCTGCTCCGTACGGAAGCACTACCTGTGTTCCCTTCAAGGACTCCCATTCTACTGCCCTGCCCCCTCCCCATCTCTCACACACACACACACCGCGCGTGCGCGCGCACGCACGCACGCCACACACCACCGCACACGCACACACACACACACACACACACACCACTTGCTTCTCCATTTCGCTCTTTCATTACCAGTCTGATAAGTTTTGTCTGTATCGATCTCTCCTTATCCGCACGTGTGTGAGAGCGTTGTTTGTGTTGTGTGTGTGTGTGTGTGTGTGTGTGGTGTGTGTGTGTGTGCACGCACATGCGCCTGCGTGCGCATGTGTGAGTGCATGCTTGCATGCCTCTGTGTGTGTGTGTGTGTGTGTGTGTGTGTGTGTGTGTGTGTGTGTGTGTGTGTGTGTGTGTGCGTGTGTGTGTGCCCACTCTTTCTTTCATTTCTTTTCCTTTTTCTGTACATTCTGAGTTTAACGCACCCATGTGTGTTTGCCTGTGAGAGAGAGTGAAACAAAGACATCCGCGCGCGCGCGCGCGTGTGTGTGTGTGAGAGAGAGAGAGAGAGAGAGAGAGAGAGAGAGAGAGAGAGAGAGAGCAAATTAAGTTTACACAGCAGAGTCGTTTTCAAATTCATAGACAGAGAAATATGTACTTATCACTTACCACTTATCAGTGTTCTTAAATTGATTTAGTTCGGTCAAAATGTGTGAACTTTGTTCCTCACCTACCAGTACATTTTCCACCTTTTCATATTTGCTTTAGGCTATTGTTTATTTTGCCTGCTGTTAGCCTGTGCTTGCAATGGAAATATTATCCCAACAGATACGTATCCTCTTCACTACCGAGATGTGGATACGACAGTGTTTTTGGAATAATTTTTGAGACCACTTATGTCATGAAATTTAAAAAGCCCTACTAATGTATTGACTGTGCCTCTAATAGAGAAAGTGCCACATGCTTTCGTTTACCTCAAGAGCTTTTTTATGATCTGCTCCCAAGCGACCCACCCCACCCCGGCTCCCGTCTTTTCACCGCCCTCCGACACACTTTTCACAAAATTTCTCCGTTATAATTCTCTCTTACATTTTGTACGGCAGCAGCTACCCCCTCTGAAGGGTAATTCAACCCCAGCTTTCAATTTTTTAGCAGGTATAAAGTAACCAAACGCTTGCTCTTTTATGTCAACATTGATTGTCTCTTGTCCCCGGTGACGAAAAGCATTAGTTTATCTGGCATTTAGTAGCCGATTTCGCATGGACCCGTGACACAGGTTCTAATAATCAATTGCTGTCTTGCTTATCTCGCCTATAATCAACTTCAGCCCAGCTGGTTTAAGGATTCCCTCAATAGTAGGCCCTACACTGTTATGATATCCCCCAACCTTCATAAACCCGCCCACCCCCCCTCCCACCCCAACCACACTCTCACACACACACACACACACACACACACACCTCACTCCACCACACCTATTTTTTCACTGATGATCCTCAAGTAGACGATATATTTCGTTGACCGCGCTATTGTTCGGTAAACCTAAAAACTCGTTTCATGGACTGAAAAAAATATGTCACGTCGTTATGAGAGTGAAAATATATTGTTCTTGTTGATGACAATATGTAAAGGAAAAAGAGTACACAAAGTGTCCTCTCTTCTGAGGTCAAGGTCCAAGTTACCTTTTGTTGTTGTCATTCATTCATAATGCTGGGTCTTTTGCATTTAATGATACATGTCGCATTCGATACAGGTCGTCTATTTGCTCTGCACTTGTGTTATAATTCTATCTCCATACGATGAAACTAATTTGTTAGTTTTTGCTTTAGGACAGTTACGTTTTATAAATTTCAAAACGTACGTAGACTTGTATTTGTATTATTTAATTAAAATATTTACAATCGTTTATAGAGCATGGATAATCCATGTACATGTCTATCGTAGTTCTCCAAGGGTCAGTGGTTTCTATCCGTCGAGCGCCCATGTGCAGTAAGTATTGACCGTTGCTTCATACGAACTTGGATCAACCAGGTCGTGTCGTGAAATTTTTTGGCCTCGACACGAAAGGTCTAACTTTTCGAGATAGAAGATCAAGCCCCATGTCGAAGGATTCCGTCCGAGGCCAGACTGAAAGGGGGGAACTGCAGGGCATTCGTCGACACCAACAACCTTTACGGGGAGGCGGGTAAACGATTCTCATCGTTCCGTGGGCAAAGTTTTTTTCGATAGCTGTAGCCATAGAAGGACTGTGTGAAGTACTTTTCCTTTACGTCCATCCTGTTCATTCTTCCGCATCTTTTTCTTCATCTTCATCACACATCTTTTATCTGCCCCTACATTTCTTCGTTTGAGAGGAACGAGCTGGCGTGACAACCTTGCAGGGATTGGAAGTGATCTGTGGAACATCAGTGGGAAACTCCGGAAACGCTACACGATTCGTGAAGCTGAGTGGCAATCACATAAACACATCCCTCCGCATTCATGATGCACAACCATACTCAGTCATTTTGGTTATTTTTTTGTGCTTAACTATATTCCATGTTATTCTCGGAAGATATTCTGTAGCACGACACGGGAAGACAATCGATATTAGGTGCTACTGCAGGAAGCGATGAAGTGGAGAAGGACAGAGCTTTGCCGTTTCCTAGTGAAGGTGGCTGGTTCAATTTTTTTGTGGGTATTTCATTTCATAGCTTGATCAAACGGACTCATCCAGCATGCATTCCAAAACAACCAAAACGAAACTATTCAATGCAGATCATCATCATCGTTACTCTTACTTGATTAAATCAGTGGTTGTTATCAAGTTCAAACCTCCTTGTTCCATTGTTAGAAAGGAAGGAACGGGAGTGGACCGAAAGTTTGACTTTCCTACAAACGGTCTATCGTTCTTGTATGTGCATTCATCCATCATTTTTGAATGGGGCTTTACTAAATCCTTCTTTATTAATTTGGGGGCTCGTCCCGGGGATCTTTCGATCTGATATGTTCTGGATGTTCAGTGACGCAGGCACAAGATTTGTTTAGACCGAAACCTTCACCTTTTTTTCTTCGTGGGAGTTTGGGCACAGTGCGCTCCGTGATATATTATAGGTGTTGACCATCTAAACATATATGTAGAAAAATTTGAATTTACATTTTTGTTAATAAATCATTTGTATTTATTTCGTTAGTCGCGACGCTATTTGGTTTTTTTATTATTTCCCTATTTTTAGAAAAGAGCCTCAACACTGTACAGAGGAAAGTAACGATCCTTTGGCCAATTCACGTCATATTTCCACGACATGTTGTTTTTAACTTCTTATTAGATCTATTTATTTGATCTATTGTGAAGAGAAGCAGATTTTTATTCAAGTTGACAGGTTAGTGCAATCTTGACGTTACTGCATTGGAGTGGTGCAGTAGTATTGTGTTTGTGTCGGATTGGGGGACACAAGATTAGAGTAAGAGTATTGATACTCTAAGCGGGCATTTCAACATAAGCCTGTTAACGTGGTTGCGTGGTGGGGCCCAAAACCACGGGTATTTTTGCGGGGCGCCCCGTATTGTCTGTGTGTATCCGTTACGTACGATATCGGATGTATTTATCTTTCAGCACTCCGTTTCTTCGTCAGCTTGTACGTGCGTTCGGTTGCTGTGTTGTGCAAACCGTGGTTTGGTTTGGCTTGGACGTGTTTTTGAATTACACGTGTTTGGGGTTTCGAGTGTAGTATCCCATTTATACTACTACCGGGGGTTGTGTAGTTTGTAGTGTGTTTCCCAGTGTGGTGGGAAGTTGTTTCTTTACACTCTGTGTTCTGGAAACGTTGTTGTCAATATCATTGGCATTAATACGCGTGGAGGTATTTCGGTTACCGCGTTTTTGTATTATTAAATTTGTTAAGACACAGACTTGCAGTGGTAGGGGACATTGCCGACGAGAAAGTCCCGACGTCAGGAATCTGCCACTGACGAAATGTCAGTCTCAGCAAATTCAAACTGTGCGCTTCCAACAATGGGAAAGCCGAGGACTATGAGCTTATTGCCTAAAAGGAGCTTGAGAACTCAGCTCTTTACATCAAGGAAGAGAAAGAACATGAAATAGGAACGAGACTCGTGAAGAACAAGAACGAGAGGAACGTGTGAAGGACACGTGAAATGGAAAGAGATCGAGATGAAAGAGAGGCCGAGTGACAATTACTGCTAGGTAGCAAAAAATATTATTAAAATAGAATAAAAGCTGGAAGCAGTGGTTTATGATGCTCAACAAGTGCTAGCGCCCAATCCATTCTACAGTCTGGTTGTGTCGGCATAAGTTCAAAGTGACCTTTCTTTGAAGACAAGGACGACCTTGAGTCTTATTTAACTCAATTGAGAAGGTGGCTAGTCATTCAATGGATGGAATCGAGGAGGGAATGGGTGTGCCAGGTTAGCTCCATTTCACAAGGGAGGGAGCTATGGGATGCGTATGTGAATAACTAACCGACGGCAGAGGGTCATCGGACTATAACCTCATCTAAACCAGGCACTTTTGCATAAGTTACAACGGATGCTGGTCCTTTACAGACAGAAATTTCGTTTACAGCACGCAAAAGAGAGCACTGACGTCATTGTCATTATGGGATTGTTTATCTATGTGGCTAGAGAGGTGGTTGAATCTGTCCAACAGGGACAGAAAAGGACTTGAATAGAGATGTTATTCCTGGAGAAATTTTGGAAGCATTTGCCTTTTGATCAGGCAAGATTTGTCAGAAGAAAAGAGAAAGAGAATCCACAGACTGGAAAGGAAGATGTTGAGCAGCAGATCTGTTTGAATCAGACGAGATGGTGGGAGAGGAGGTTACCGTGATAAACAAAAACTGTTCAGCGGAGGTATGGTCACGGAATTTGAACAAGAGGGGTCCACGCAAGGATGTTCAGAAAGAGGAATAAAACCGAGGGGATCTGTAACCTGACAAGGAGAGGCAACGGACAGGAGAAGTTAGCGCTTTCAGTAAAGTGCTAACGTTGTGGATGGTCCACATCACCAGAGGGATTGCACGCAAAAGAGAAATGAACCAGTGGATGTGTACTACGACTACGGCTGCACAATGTCAACTGAATACATGATCTACAATTGTGTGTTTAATTGTAAGGGGATCGTATTCAATTCCTTATTGCACAGTGGGTTAGTCGAGGGAAATAAAAAAAAAAATAATAAAAAAGAAAAAAAAATTCAAGTGGATGCTGTGAGAGATTACAGGCATGTACCATGTCGATCGTGATGGAAGGAATTAGTTCCGGAGCATTGTTATAAAGGTCAGAAAAAAGGACTGGTTATCTCTGGCAATCGTCTTCAGTCCAAAACAAAATCTTCTGTGGCGAATGTACCATTGGAGACTCCCTACTTATCGGACAAGACTGTTTGTATTCGTTATGGAGAAGAATCCCGTTTGCCCAGTTTGATTGGGGGAATACACGCAAGCAAGAATCATGAGGGAGCATTAATGTACCTGTCTAATCCCATTTCAGAGCGGCAGCGTCTCCGGGTAAACTGATGAGACCGCTCAGATTCTTAAAGATATCTACATGCCAGGCGTTATATCTCCTGCAGACAGTTGAAAGAAGAACAGGCAAAGACCATGTCAAGAAGATGATTGAGTTGGCCCATAAACAGACAAGGCACGTTCCAGCAAAAACAGGTTTGAAAACATTCTTTCTTGATCAAGAAAGGGTATTTACTGTACAGGAAGGTGCGATACGCCAAAGACACAACTACCCAAGTTGGGGGTACCCAGGAACTTATATCTAATGTACACATGTTGATCTTGACATACCTTTGTTGGACTCCTTGGTGTGAGACGGACCAAATAAGAGCGTCTGTCACATGATTTCTTTTGGCCAGGAGTGGGATAGGTGACGGTCAAAAGTATCTCGTGAGTCATGCGATTACGTGTCCAGGTGATGTATCGGCAGAATTAGTATCAGGGAAAGCACCAGTTCAGGTGGATGCCACGGATAGAGGTATCCATTACATCGTTGTTGCAGTGGGATTTTCATTGGACCCATAAACCCCATGTGTCATACTTCAGGGATGAGTTACATTCTCACCGTAATCGTTATGCTACGCACTACGCATGAAGCAACAGCAATCCGTAACTTCAAAACAGAAAGCTGTGGCTGAGCTTTGTGGGAATCTGGGTACGTGAGTGGGAATACCATCACCATATTTCTCACGGAAAGTGGTTGTCAATTTCTTTGTCTGGGACAATGGCAAGAGGTCAACAGACTCTTGAACTTCAAAGGTTCACCACAACGCCTTACACACGTCAGAACCAAAACGGGACTCGTGGAAACGATTTCAATGGCACGTTGGTAGATCATGTTGAAGAAACTTTGTTTGATCAACCCCAAAGAATGGGATCAGATTTCTTCCAGCAGTATTGTCGCCTTACTGTTTCGGGAAGCACACAAGATTCGCTCAAGTTCTCACATTGTTCTACTTATGGGAGACATGTGCCGCGGACCAATGACAGGTCTAAAAGATATGCAGGCACAGACGAGGAGCTAGGAATCAGTCGTCAGAACATCTGCGGAATTTGTCATTGATCTGATGGAAGAGGATCGAAGAAACATGCATGATAGCTTTCGTGACAATCTGGACAGGCCTGCGGACGTCATGCGTAGTACTACAACAGGGGGGAAAACGAAATGAGACATCTCATTCCTGGAAACAATGTATCTAGTGCTAACCTCCACAGAAACACAACAAGCTCCAATTACCTGGAAAGCGACCGTACACCATTTCCAGAAGGGTGAATCCAGTCGATTACAAGATTGAGATCAACGGCAAGGAGGAAGGCCATACCACATCAATCTCCTCAAAAATAACATCTTCGAAAGAGGAAGGATTGGAAAACAACAGGAAGTACATTCGCAGTTGTTATGCTGGCAGGAGGATCTTGAAGAGTATCTGACTGAATCATATACAACTCATACCTTTGAAGGAGAACCGAGGACTCCAGCAATGTTGTATATGGGACCTCAATATCCAAGGAACAGAAGGCCAGAGCTGGAAAGCATTTGTTCGTCGTCATGACAAAAATCATACGGGTTTGCCAGGTGAAAACCAATCTGGTTAACCTGTGAGTTGTGACTGGCATCACAACAACCGGTGTGAAAGTACATCAGTACCCGTGCCACATTCCTCCAGATAGAAACTGTTGAAAAGGAAGTTGATCAAATTCTAGCCATGGACTGATAGAACCAGCTATTCACCTTACAATGCGCCCATGTGTTAGTCCAGAAGCCCCCCCCCCCGAAAGACTCAAACAGTCAGGTTTTTGTATCGGACTACAGGAGACGAATCCTTTGGACAGAATTTGATTTGCAGAGCCACTATCCTGACCATTGATAGTCCATCTTGCCGAGATCGGAAAGCAAAAATTACTTTTCCAAATTGATGTGTCAAAGGGATGATTTTGGCAGATTTTCAGATGAATGAGAATAAGGAAAGACATAGCCAAAAGGACAGCTTTCAGTACCACCAAGGGACAATTCCTGTGGAAACGTATGCCCACTTTGGATGAGAAACGCAAGTGCCGTGTTCACAAGGATCTGATGAGGGTAAAATTAATGAGTGACATAAAAGTCAAATGATGTCCACAACTTGATTGATGACTTTTGATCGCTTCCGAGACTTGGGAGGAACAGGTTGAGGCAATCAATGCGTACTTAAGAGCCTGAAAGGGGCAGGGCTCTCACTGCCAAACCATCCAAATGCTTCTTTGGTATTTCTTGGAAATAGCATTCTTGGGACTAGGTTGGACGAGGGTTCAGGTCAGGCCAGAGATTCGGACAAGCTAGAAATGCTTGAGGGAAAGAAACCGAAAGACCAAAGACCAAGGAAAAGAGCTCAGGTCATTCCTGGGGTTGGCAGGAATTTCGGAAATTTGATTCGAACTTCGCATGATTGCTTGTACATTTGACAGACTGACCAAAGAAGACCAGACGGAGTAGATTGCCATGGTCAGAAGCATGCGATGGAAGGGAACGCCATGAGGACGCTGGAAGAACAAATCGGTCAGCGCACCTATCATGCGATTGCCAGATAGGGAGAAATGCCCTATGTGCTCGCACAGACGCCAGTTGATTAGGAACTGGGAAGCCAGTTCTTCTACAAGAGCAGGACACGTGTAAAATGCTACAGCCAGTGGCTTACGCTAGTAAAAAGCTCAACATGCCTGAAAGGAATACGCCACATTGAGTGGGAAAGGGATAGAAGGAAAGAAAGCTTTGGCAGTTGTGTCTGTGGGCAGTCAAAAAGTTTGAACCATATCTCTACGGTACGAAACTTTGTACTGAGAAACAGACCATCCAACCTTTGCAATGTTTCTTAAAAAAGGTACAAGAATGTCCAAATAGGTCACTTGTTACGTTGGGCAAATACTTCCTGCCAAGATCATGATTTCACATCAGAGTCACGCAGGAAAGTTAATGTTGGTGCAGACTACATGAGAAGGAGAAGTACAGTTGTTGAAAGTGTGAAGCACTCTGAGTAATCCTGCATATGGTTTATACATTGAGCAATACAGAAAAGTTTCGCATAATTTGATTATTTGATCCTGCATCGATGTTAGTTATGAGGTTTAAAAAACATATTACTGTATTCGACTTATTAATGGACTGTCACTTTTCTTGGTGTTCTGCTTAAATGGGATTTTTCGCTAAGAAGGGGGGTATTTGTGACATTCATTCATAAGCTCGGGTCATTTTCATTAAGAAAATGACGCAATCGATACATGACGTCTATTGCTCTGCACTTGTTTTATATTTTCATCTCCAAACGATGAAACTAATTGTTAGTTTTTGCTTTAAGGCAGTACGTTTATAATTTCAAATGTTATGTAGACTTGTATTTGTATTAAATAATTAAAATAATTTACAATCGTACAGCATGGAAAACCATGGTACTGACCAATCGTAGTTATCCAAGTGTCAGTGGTTTCTCCGTCCGCGCATGTGCAGTAAGTATTGACCGTTGCTTCATACGAACTTGATCAACCAGTCGACGTGAAATTTGGCTCGACACGAAAGGTCTAACTTTTCGAAGAAGAACAAGCCTGTCAAAGGAATCGGTCGAGGCCAGACTGAAAGGGGACTGCAGGGCATTCGACGACACCCACAACCTTTACGGGGGAAAGGCGTAAACGAGTCTCATCGTTCCGTGGGCAAAGTCGATAGCTGTAGCCATAGAAGACTGTGTTGAGGTACTTTTCCTTTTACGTCCATCCTGTTCATCTCTCCGCATCTTTATCTTCATCTTCGTCACACATCTTTATCCTGCTACATTCTTCGTTGAGAGGAACGAGCTGGCGTGACAACCTTGCCGGGATCTGGAAGTGAACTATGAACGTCAGCGGAACTCCGGAACGCTACACGATTCCGTGAAGCTGAGTGGCAATCACATAAACACATCCCTCCGCATTCAAGCACGCCACAACACACTCAGACATTTTGTATATTTTTTTGTGCATAACTAAAATTCCATGTGTTTTCCTCCGGAAGATATTCTTGTAGCACGAAGGGACATCGATATTTGTGCTACTGCAAGAAGCAAAGTGAGAAGGACAGAGACTTTGCCTTTCCAAGTGATGTCATGTTCAATTTCTTTTGTGTGTAATTCATTCATACAACAAACGGACATCAGCATTCAAAGCAACAAAACGACATATTCACGCAGATAAATCATCCATCGTTACTCATACTTTAATTAAATTCAGTTGTTGTTATAAGAATCAAACCTCTTGTTCCATCTGTAGAAAGGAAGTGAAGGAGGGGACGAAAGTTTGACTTTCCTACAACGGTCTATCGTTCTTGTCTGAGCATTCAACCACTTTTAAATGAAGGGGGCTTATAAATCCGCCCACACCTTTCACCATATACCTTGACAGTGATGCCTTTGGGTCAACCTCTCGAGCGGCAGCCCCCATGTAGTAGCGGGTGGCTCACCGTGTCCAATTTCAGTGCCTTGCCTTCCTCCGGGTCGGGGTTACGTGTTTGAATCTTATCTAAAATCCTCGTCGGTCCCGAACTTCAGCCCCCTCTTTCAGGTGAGCTTCTTGAGACCTTACATCCATGCAAGAAGTCTCAGCGGTTTTAATGGAAGAAAAGTGCGCGCAATGCGCGTGCACAGGGCGCATGTGTGCATGAAATGGTTGTGTGCGTATGTGGGGTGCGTGCTGGCGTGTGTGTGTGTGTTGTGTGTGTGTGTGGTTTGTGTTGTGTGTGGGGTGTGTGTGTGTGTGACCAGAGGAGGAGGGAAAAAGGGGCAGCTAGATCATGGCAGAGCGTTCAGAAAGATAAAAAGAACTGCGTATAAATAATAAAGGTCCGGAGGTTTTCTAAAAGTGTAAAAGACGGCTTTGCAATGTCTCCTCCGACTGCAGTGGTGGGATTGCCACAGAACAAAACTGGATAGGGCTGTGTAAGCCGTGGCGTCAAACGACAAGACAAACCACACACAAAAACATATACAGAGAGGAAGAGAGAGAGGGGGGAGAGAGAGAAATGCTGGTCCTCAACAACCACCACCCTCTCACCCTCCACCTTCCCATGCCTCTAAGTAAATAAACAAATGAATATGCGGGAACTTTTTACCACTGTAGCCAAGCCAACCAGCAATCTTATTCAGGTTGTCAAACTCACCGCGGGAAAAAACAGAAATCACATCCTGAACACTTTAGATTATCCACAAAAAAAATCTTGAAATAGAAACAATAAATGCTGAAAATGAATTAGAAGCATTAATATCCCATGGCGTATACAATTTGCAGCGCTGGGAACGACAGGCATTTCCTCGGTTTTTTTACTCTCAGATCAAATAAAAAAATAATTTAAAAAAAACACCCCAAAATAATGTATTAAAAACCATATAAGTGAACAGACACTGCAGAATAACACCTAATGTCCACCCTGGAAAAATGTAGTACTTCCACTACCTAGTCACCAGATCCGAACAAAAAGCGGCAACTCATAAATTATCATCAGAAAGAAAAATGCATGAGATTCCAGAACAAAAACAAAGAATGTCTACAAAGGGAAAAATAAAACCACAACTATAAAACAAAAACAAACAAAAAAACATAGTATGGCAGCCAAAGTCGAAGAGAGAAGAGAGAGAGAGAGAGGAGAGAGAGAGAGAGAGAGAGAGAGAAAAGGGAAAATGAAGTTTCACAAATTTCCAAAAGATGGGAAGCGTTTGTTTTGAAAGAACCCCCCAGCATCCCCATGGGACAATAAAAACGAAAAGAAAAAGAATTACTCTAATGTCGGTGATGTTTCTTTTTTTTTCTCAACCGAAAAACTGGTACCATGTCTGATCGCATTACTGAAATGTTGAAATGTCGGGGGGTATGGGTGTGTCCGGGAAGATAGTACCTCTGGTGTCTGCAGCAGCGTCCTCTTTTGGTCGGACGGGCAACACGACTCTCCCCTGACATTTAACTCTCACGATTGGGTCCGGAACCCCTTTCCCAGCCCACACTTCGGTAACTGCTCTGCTGGGGTGTGAAACGTGCGTGAGGGGCTGGTGCGTTCATACTCACAGTAGGAGACTTTGGGGAGGAGACGGCCCGCCAGGGAATACCCCAAGCCCACAGCAAGGGTATGAGGGACACAACGCAAGACAATAACATACCGGATCGGCCGATGCCCGGGTCCCCAGAGGGCCCCACTTTCACTGAAGCTCCCCAGGGTGGGGTTGCAAATGTGCTACTGGGCCGAACTACCATGAAACTACCATCAGAAAACTCACCATCGAACATGGAACGTTCAACACTCACAAGTGATCGGAAGAATCA
Source organism: Conus ventricosus (assembly GCA_018398815.1). Taxonomy (NCBI): domain Eukaryota; kingdom Metazoa; phylum Mollusca; class Gastropoda; order Neogastropoda; family Conidae; genus Conus; species Conus ventricosus. The sequence continues at coordinate 88,355,992 of CM031603.1, forward strand.
ATGAGCTAGAACATGAACTCTCAAGATACCAATGGGACAAACCTAGGGCTGCAAAATGAGGGGGACAGGATTTGGGGAAAAATGTGACAGATGAGGGGAAAAAAACAGTGGTACAGTGGAGATCCAACCATCATCAGCATGGAGTAACCCTTTTTTGTGAACAAGAAAAACGCTCCCCTGCGTCATCATTGAACACCAATCTCCAGCCGACTGATTTTCCATAAGACGTCGGCAATACCAAAAAATACACTATAAACCAATGTAACGCGCCATCATCAACCCATAGGAAAAAGTAAATTTGGGTTTTTTCTGTCGAGAAAATTACGTAGTTTTAATGTCAGCAACAGTACTAGAAAAGGTATATGTAATTTTAATACAATTTTAAATGCAATCAACATTACTTCTGGTTTGAAATCTTTCAGAGAAAGATCGAGCAAAGCTCGCCAGAATTGTCAATCAGGCAAGTAAGGTTATAACACAATATAAGGAAAAAAGTAAATTTTGCTCTCAACCACTATACTTTTCTGTAATCAGGAAATCTGTGAATATTACCTCTGATTCCTCACACCCACTCCACAGCCCTTTGAAAAACTTCTATCAGGAAGACGCTACAGAAAGCCCAGAGCACAGAAGAATTTCTTTAAAGAAGTCTTTATATCAAGTGCCATTAGCATTTTAAACTCTAAAAGCCTGTGATTGACTGCCATGACCCTTCCCCCTCATACATGAACAATTCAGTTTGCAATATTATGCTTTTAATGTGAGTATGTGTGTGTGCGTGCGTGCGTGTGTGTGTGTGTGTGTGTGTGTGTGTGTGTGTGTGTGTGTGTGTGTGTGTGTGTGTGTCGCGCGCGCGCGCGCGTGCGTGCGTGTGCGTGTGTTGGTGTGTGTGTGTACGCATGTGTGTGTTTTAGTGTTTGGACGTTGGTGCGGGCAAGTTTGTGTTTTTATGTATTGTTTTTATAATCTATGTAATAATTTATGTCTTATGGATTTAGTGTTATTTCATGTGTGTATGCGTGTGTGTGTGTGTGTGTGTGTGTGTGTGTGTTGTGTGTTGTGGTGCGTGCGCGCGCGTGTGCATGTGTGTGTGTGTGGGGTGTGTGTGTTGATGTATATATAAATACATATACTAACAAAGGCTTTTATGTAACGATTTATAATGTCTTTTTGTACTGTCTTATGTACTTGTGAAATGATGTGGAGCAGAAGAAAAATTTCCGATGATCAATAAAAAAAAAAAAAATTTTAAAGTTGATTGAATGAACTGAACTGAATTGATTAACTGATCCCAAACAAAGGAAAGCAAAGATCGGCCCAGACCACGTGAAACGACATGACTCGCTGGCAGACAATTCGGCAAAACACACTTAAAGGAGGAAGGCGCAGAGACAGGAAAATAAAGATCTGGTCGGAGAACGTAGTAGAATGGACAAACGTCAGGCTACCAGAACTCCGGCGAGAAGCAGAGAACAGGCCGCGGTAGAGAAGAAGATTGACGGAGTCGTCCCTCATGTCCCCCCAACGACCACTTAGGTTATGGGAATAAGACGATTACTGAAATGTTAAAGTCGCCGCTGATCTGTTCATAAGTCTAGAAGCACAACGCCTGTTTCCTGCCCCAAATCCCGTTTACTGTTAATCCATCTTCAGACTGCATGAGACAACTTGACAATCGTTGGTCACCTGTCATGGAAATTGTAACATGAAAGAATGAAAATTCTAATTGCTGGAGACAAAATCCTAGTTTTCATTCACATTCCTCACCAGTGTCACTGTTTAACTGGGGCCATGAAGTAGAAGTGGGGTGGTGTGTACCTGAATAACACAAGTTGTACTATGAATGTTTGTCAAATAGGATAATGAAGTGATATGGACGCTCCGTGTGTGTGTGTGTGTGTGTGTGTGTGTATGTGTGTGTGTTGTGTGTGTGTGTGTGCAGCATGCGTGCGTGCGAAAGAGGGAAGGACATACAGAGACAGAGAGAGAGAGAGAGAGAGAGAGAGAGAGAGAGAGAGAGAGAGAGAAAGAGAAAGAGAGAGAGGTAGATGCAGGGATGGGAAAGACAAAGGCACTAGAGAGTCCAAGTGTTTATGATTTCTATGCTCTTCCAGATTATTCTTGATAAGATATGAATGAAATGAATCATTATGTCCACTCTTCTGGTAACATTGACAGAACATGACCCTTTATGCATCTACAAATAAGTATTCGAGAGGCGATTCTGTTGGGAAAAAATCCCCTGATTTGCATGACTACTCAGTTCAAATGCACCTATAGTTGAAACACTGTTGAATTTTGTGATTAAAGTTAGCATTGTTGCTGCCAACTACTGTCAGATAACCATACAGTTTTAATTCTTTTTGATTAAAACACCCCTTTCATCATTTAGTGAAGCATATGTTAATGTTTTAGTGATCACGTTCCTAATCCTGATTCACTTGCCTCATTACAGAATTTCATTATATTTTATTACATAGTTTCTTTTCATTTCTTTATTTATTTATGATTATCTTTCTTTTATTTTGGTGTTTTTCTAGAACTCCCCCAGCATGGTGAATACTGATCGCCCGGCTGTCGATTTCCTGCTGTATTTCTTCTTTTTTTTAAATAAAAGCTGATCGTAGCTTACTTGGAAGGCTGATCGTAGCTTGCTTTTTGTTTCACACACACACACACACACACACACACACACACACACACAAAGAAAACCTCTTTTGCAGAAGGGAGGGAAGGAGGTGGACTGGGAGGAAGAGTGAGGGATGTGGATGGTGTTTGCATGTTGAATTCCGTGAGGAATAATAACAACTGCCTTCCCTACCTTTCTTTTCTCTCAGCTTCCTTGCGTTTCTCGATGGCTTCCCATAGAAGAAGTCGCTGGTAGGATTCATTAGTGAAGGGAATGAACTTGAGTTGCTTGCGGTGGGTGGACATGGACAGCCCTTCTTCACTCTTCACACTGCTATCTCGCACAATAGCTAGGCGATTTCTGGAAAAAGGATGGGTTCACTAAAAGTCTAACCAACGCCGTTTTTTTTTTTTTTTTTTTTTTTGCTGCTTTTGTTTTTTTTTGTTTTTGTTTTTGGGGGGGGGGGTTGTTTTTTGTTTTAATTTAAATCGTCTAACGGCTTTCCACAGGTTTATAAAATTCGGTGGATGACTTACCTTGACTTTGATACTATTTATAGAGAAAAGAGTGTGGAAAACGAAATTAGGGGTAAACACAATCTAGTTTCTAATTCTCTTTTCCATTTAGAATCTATTTCATCCTCAATACACACGACGTAAACATTGTCTCAAAGTGCCAGACGTAAAAAAAAAAAATGAAACCCAGTCTAACTGCGGTCAGCTACTATATTTCTCCCCATGACTGGTTGGAGAGGCATGTGAGTTTCTTTTCTTTTTTTCTTTTTTTTTTTATTAACTCTCTAGCATCATGCCCACTACAAAGGTAACCTCCACTTTGAAAACAAGTGACTGAGAATGTAGGTTCCGCCCCTCCCCTCACCTCAAAGTCTATAAAAACTAAGGCAGTAAGTCGGTTAGACCGCACGTCACAAAGTTTGAAGGACTTCGTCCCTTTCTCGAATCCCACATTACCTGCACACGCCCTCTGAAATCCATATTCTCTCTTCCTCAGACAGATCTATGCGCCCCTTTGTTCTACCAGACTCAAATTATTGGCTCTACTCTGCAGGTCGCTGTAAGGCTTCTTCACACAGGAGAGCACTCATTGCTACCACAGTACCAGATCGATTCGACTTGAGTAGGAGAGTTCTCTGATCCAACATACACAAGACGCCGTGTACTAAATCCTTCAATATCAAGCTGTAATGAGGCAATCGATCAGAGGAGACACTAGCCTACACTGTTGCCAAGTCACTTCGGTGGTGTTTCGCTGGTGCATGTTCTGATCTTAACATACACAATATACTGCCTTCTAAGTTAATGACGACAATAATTATTTTGTCGCAGAGCCGCCAGTGAATGAGCTCTCCCCTTGGTAGGCGCCACCCCCAAGTCCGCTCTATGTGTCACAGGGCCTTTGTGTCATAGGGCCGTTGTGTCACAGGGCCGTTGTGTCATAGGGCCGTTGTGTCACAGGGCCGTTGTGTCATAGGGCCGTTGTGTCACAGGGCCGTTGTGTCATAGGACCGTTGTGTCACAGGGCAGTATTAACCATTTTGTAACCAAAGTCCTATAAAAGGGTAGGCTTGAGCGGGGACATGCCAGTTTGCCGCGTGCCAGATTGCCGAACACCCGTACGCGCCGCGACACTGGACCCTAATACGGGAATATCACTCATGAAGCTGTGTCCGTCTACTCCCGTCTGATCATGATCTCATCAAAATAAAGGCCGTAGCGAAGCATGGGTTGATGCCGAAGGCTGAAGAAACGTACCCGAAGGCTGAGAGAGTGCTCACATCACTTTCATAAAAGTCGGCACGTTGACGGCGGCAAACTGGCCGTACCCCTTTGAGACGCTGTACAGAACGCCCTTGACACAACGACCCTAATGGCACAACGGCCCTGTGACACAACGGCCCTTGACACAAAGGCCCTGTGACACAATCGGCCCTAATGACACAAACGGCCTTGACACAGCGACCATACAGTGTTGTCCGTGACCACGCCATGATGACAACGGCCCTGTGACACCATAGAACCGGACCGTCCAATGACAATCTCCAGGAATTTGCTGATACAGGTGACCCACAGAACCTCATCAGGACATGGACAGGAAATCAAAATGAGGTCCCATGGAATTGAAATCGCACTGATTTGAGACTTTCATGCTCTGATCGAGGATGAGGATGACGAAGATGATCATAGTATTTCCCGGCGTAAATCAGATCTGAAAGATACAGGCAATGGCAGTGTTGGTTTGGTAGGCCCTAATTTCGGCATCATTCAAAGATGTTTTCAATAACTGGATCAAACTAGTCTGTGTGGTCCCAGTCTTCCCTACTGACCTAATAGCAAATCAACTCTGGGTAGGAGCCGGTCGGACAGAAAGTTCCAAAAATAAATGGCTCTGACCCCACGACTTTTGAGCGGGAGTCCGCGACGGAAACAAATTCGCCTCGGCGGCTGGTAAATGCACAGTCTGGATATCTCTTGTAGCCTAATGTCCACTCGTACTTTCACTTTCCAAGTGTGCGTAATAACTCTATTTCGTCATCATATCTTTGAGGTAACTTCCTGCCAGATCCAACAGTCCTGAGTGCCAATTACCACTGGTCAACATCTCTGCTTCTGTATTACTGATCCAGTTAGTTTAGTAAATATTGAAATGCACGAGCTGCATTGTGTTGTGTGGCTGTGAAAGTCTCTACACATGTCAACGCAACATCTTTTTAATGATGTAACTTGCATTCAGATTCATAGGGTTTGTTTTCTTTCTCTCACATGAATCTAACGATAGCCCTATCTAGTAGGACACACAAATCTAAACCTACTGGTATGAACTCGTAGAAAAAAAATAAACAGAAAAGGACTAATCTTTTTCTTATTTCCCGCATTTGTTTTCTATAACTCTCTTGCTCATACATCTGCACAAATTTTTTTTTAGTCATCTATACATTTACCGTGACGGTGTTATAGATGGGCTGCGAAGCTCCATGCTGCTACCAGGGCCGTTAGGAACAGAAATGCAGTGCTTTTGTGACGCCCACGAACAGTGTCGCACTGCCAATAACCGTGGCTGAAGATACGTAGTACAGCACAAATAATGAACGACTCTTTTGTCTTTTGCACCAGAGGAAATAAGAGGAGGCTTATATTCCTAAACTTAAGTTCACGGAAAGTCGTCTGCAAAGTGAATGGTGCAAGGCCTAATTGCTCTAGGCCCTAATGCGCATGCCTGTAGGAGATATAGCCTATTAATAGCTCTGTGATGTATGAAAACAACCAATGCTGTCCCTAGTTCTTCGAACCAAGTACGCAGACGTCCAATTTTTGTCTGTTTGTCTGTCAAGCCCCTTTTCGTTTGGAATCAACCCGCCCATCAACTGTAAATACTCGAGGAGTTTTATATGTTGCGAGTGTTCGTCAAGGTTAACTTACAGAGAGAGAAAGAGAGAGAATTTTACAGATCAAATTTTCAGTAAAACCCGCACCGCGCCACAACAAAACGGATTTCAAATGGTATTATGAATAAAATGAATTTCAATGATTCAAGCTTTCGCCACATGGATTTCTTCTAATAAAATCAATATTAAAACAAGTTGACAATCTTTTCCCACAGGGAATTTTTTTTTTCATGACTCAAGTTTTCGCCACAAGAGCTTTTTTTTTTTTTTTAGGAGTAAAGTACTTCATACAACAGTCCAATGCTTTCAATATGGTTTTTCCTCAGCAGTTCAGGTTAACACATATACATTGCACACACACACGAACATACACATTGCACACACACACCACACACACACACACACACACACACACCCACACACACACACACACAGATCGAGTGTGTGTGTGTGTGTGTGTGTGTGTGTGTGTGTGTGTGTGTTGTGTGTGTGTTGACGGTGGTGTTTGAAAGATAGTAGGAGAATTAGGTGTGCTGAATGACGATGGATGACGATGTTGATTTTGTTGTTGATGATGATGATGACGATAACGATAACGATAACGGTGATTTCAGCAGCAACAACGACAAGCATCGTGATCATCATCACATCATCACGACCAATTACATTTCATAAAATGGCAAAAATCATGTCAAAGACGACAACTCACACCGGGTGCTTGCGCTACCATCACCATTTCCAAAACACCATGAATCAATGACAGCTGAGATTTATCTACTGCATTTCAAACCTGTTTGTATTTCGGTAGTCCTGGAGTAATTAAAGAGTGTAGTCAGGTGGATACTGTGTGGACGTTTGTTCAGTTTGATTCCCTGACTTGCTCATCAGACTGGGAAGCAGACGACACTTGGTCTTTGGAGTTTTCATCCATAATATCATTAACGATCCACAGGACGAGATGGCTACGTTGCTCGTCAGAACTAACAGCTCGCTACTGAAATTTAAGTCATTCGTGCACTTTTAACTTCGTGTTCTCGGTAGCAGTTCAAGCGCTCGGCCCTTTCTATCTTGCATTATTCATCCAGCGACATGTGTTTGTATTGTACTGAAATGTCTGAGAGTCAGATCTCTCTCTCTCTCTCTCTGTGCGTGTGTGTTTGTGCGAGCTCGCGCAAGTAGGCATGTGTCTAAGTGTGTGTGTGTGTGTGTGTGTGTGTGTGTGTGTGTGTGTGAGAGAGAGAGAGTATGGAACTCTGTGTGTGTGTGTGTGTGTGTGTGTGTGCGTGTGCGCGTGTGTGTGTGTGATCATCAAAACAACGCACACGCAAAAAAAGAAAGAAAAGAAACGAACGAAAGAAAGAAGAAATTTTCAGACTGGAGTTTAACTTTATTCAGGCCAACTACAGTAGGCTACACACCGCCGCATCTGTGTCAGTTCTGTTTGCATCAAATCCTGAGACGAAGAACATCACATTTCAAGGCATTTAGATTATCTGGCCAGCCTTCTTCATTTTGCTTGGTTGGCTTGTAGTGTACACTGTGTTGGGAGCTGCTTCCTGTCACCGTGGGCATACCTGCCATCAACCACAACTTGTCGTTGGCACATGGCAAACTGAAAGGAACCGCCATTAATTGAGGGTCAGTAACTCTGCTGCAGCACTGAGGCCAGCACACAAAGTGCTAATTGACGGTCAATACTTTTGGAAACTGAAGCCTGCTGACGAAGTGTTAATTGAAGGTTGGTAGTTCTGCTACAAGCGCTGAAACCCGTTGACAAACTGTTAATCGACGGTCAATAGTTTTTTGCTGCAGCTATGAAGCGTGTATCTAGTCCTTCGTGGGAAGTTATGTGAGCTTGCACACAGTTAATATATGGTATTCAAGAGTGTGTGTGTGTGTGTGTGTGTGTGTGTGTGTGTGTGGTTGTGGTGTGTGTGTGTGCAAAATGAGTATATGAGAGAAGAGAGAGAGAGAGAGAGAGAGAGAGAGAGAGAGAGAGAGAGAGAGAGAATGAACATGTGATCATATTCATAAAGACACACAAGACTTAAGTCGCCTTGCTATTCAATATAGAAACATGGTGTAAGATAACCGATCCCCCCCCCCCCCCCCCCCCCACCCTCCCCAGAATGTAAACACGTCCATGTCTACTCAAACAGTATATGCTGTAAAACAGTGACTGTGAAATAGTTATGGCGCCAACGCAGACACCTGTACAGTCATTGTTTTGGTATAGCCTTCATGTTTCAGTTCACAGATAGAAACACGGCCCAGACAGGTACACATAAACAAGTACACGAAAAGCTGCCTGTCACACCTGTTAAGGGACCGAAAAAATGATGTTCTCTCAGAGTCCAGCTGTTGAAGTACAGTGTCACCTGTCTGTATCCCTTGGTTCACTATGATTTCCTGTTGTCATAGTCCAGCTCTTATATACAGTGTGACCTGTCTGTATCTGTTGGCTCACTTGCTTTCTGCTGTCATCGCCCAGCTCTTTAAAGCACAGTGTGACCTGTCTGTATCTGTTGGATGACTTGCTTTCTGCTGTCATAGCCCAGCTCTTTAAAGCACAGTGTGACCTGTCCGTATCTGTTGGCTCACTTGCTTTCTGCTGTCATAGCCCAGCTCTTTAAAGCACAGTGTGACCTGTCTGTATCTGTTGGCTCACTTGCTTTCTGCTGTCATAGCCCAGCTCTTTAAAGCACAGTGTGACCTGTCTGTATCTGTTGGCTCACTTGCTTTCTGCTCATAGCCCAGCTCTTTAAAGCATAGTGTGACCTGTCTGTATCTGTTGGACGACTTGCTTTCTGCTGTCATAGCCCAGCTCTTTAAAGCACAGTGTGACCTGTCTGTATCTGTTGGCTCACGTGCTTTCTGCTGTCATAGCCCAGCTCTTTAAAGCACAGTGTGACCTGTCTATATCTGTTGGATGACTCTTTGTTTTCTGTCCTCACAGTTTTTTTCAACACAGCGTGGCTCAGTTCAGTTAAGTTCAGTGGTTTATTTAATGTCTTTTCATCGTCAGATATTAGACACACACAAAAACAACAAAAAACCCCTCCACACTCAATTTATCATCCATGTAAGTACTTTCAAACTCACATCTGATATAATTATGCATAATTACATAAGTGAAATACCCTAGTCGTACACAAAATTGTTGATCATTATAAAAAATTTTGCAACCCGTGACTGCGAAATAACTATGGCAATTTCAGAAACATATGGACCATAAAAGACAGTACTGACTTTATCAAAGTTATTTATCTGAATACCTTCCTCCTGATGGAGCGAGATCAACACTGAACATTCAAACAAAAGATGACACACAGACGGACACAAGTAATACCATGAGAATATTTAGTGTTCTATGCATTCAGCCTTAATTTATGAATTAATCTAACAATGTGCCTTGGGCGCGATGGTAAAGTAGCCTTTTTTGACTAAGCTTCTGGTTATGTATATACTTGTCCATAATTTGGATTAATTCACAAGAGAACAAATGTAAGGGATTGTTTAATAAATTTGCAGCATTTCTATTTTGCTCCTTTTGCAAGACTGTCTGCTATTTCATTCCACTTTATACCACAGTGAGATAAGACCCGTGGCTTGACTGTATCTGTTGGATAACTATCATTTTCTCTTATCAGAGTTCAGTTGTTTGAAGTACAGTGTGACCTGTATGTATTTGTTGGATTACTATTGTTTTCTGTTGTCACTGTTCAGCTCTTGAAGTACAGTGTGACCTGTCTATATTTTTTTCATCACTATCGTCTTGTTCTCACACAGCACAGCTCTTAAAGTACAGAGTGACCTGTCTATATCTATTGCGCCACTGTTGTTTTCCATTGTCACAGTCCAGCTCTTAAAGTACAGAGTGACCTGTCTATATCTATTGCACCACTGTTGTTTTCCATTGTCACAGTCCAGCTCTTAAAGTACAGTGTGACCTGTCTACATCTACTGGACCACTTGTTTTCCATTGTCACAGTCCAGCTCTTAGTACAGTGTGACCTGTCTACATCTACTGGACCACTGTTGTTTTCTGTTGTCACAGTCCAGCTCTTAAAGTACAGTGTGACCTGTCTACATCTACTGGACCACTGTTGTTTTCTGTTGTCACAGTCCAGCTCTTAAAGTACAGTGTGACCTGTCTACATCAATTGGACCACTGTTGTTTTCTATTGTCACAGTCCAGCTCTTAAAGTACAGTGTGACCTGTCTACATCTACTGGACCACTGTTGTTTTCTATTGTCACAGTCCAGCTCTTAAAGTACAGTGTGACCTGTCTACATCTACTGGACCACTGTTGCTTTCTGTTGTCACAGTCCAGCTCTTAAAGTAAAGTGTGACCTGTCTACATCTATTGGACCACTGTTGTTTTCTATTGTCACAGTCCAGCTCTTAAAGTACAGTGTGACCTGTCTACATCTACTGGACCACTGTTGTTTTCTGTTGTCACAGTCCAGCTCTTAAAGTACAGTGTGACCTGTCTACATCTACTGGACCACTGTTGTTTTCTGTTTGTCCACAGTGACCACTGCTTTCTTAGTACAGTGGTGTGACCTGTCTACATCTACTGGACCACTGTTGTTTTCTGTTGTCACAGTCCAGCTCTTAGTACAGTGCGACCTGTCTATATCTACTGGACCACTGTTGTTTTCCATTTGTTTTATTGTTTTCTGTCACAATTCAGATACATATATATATGGATACATATGTATCTATATAACTATACATATATCTATCTACACACACACACACATATATATATAAATCTATTTATTTATATAATACAAAAGGATGGTCTGACAGAAACATTAGCGCTCCTTGCATGAGTCCAAGTCAGAGGACAAAATTTGACAAGGTGACAAAATTGTGTTCAGTGTTCCTGACAGACATAAATGGACCTCATATGCCGCTAGCAAAGGCTTTAAAATTTTAATTTCAACACCTTCGACTTAATCTCCATTTCTTCTACCCCCCCACCCCCATTTTTTTTTCTTTTGCGGCCTCATATTGTCAGAATGTCTTGATGACAGAGGAATTGTTTGCCTACAGTTGTTCTCCCCTCCACCTTCCTTTATATGAGTATGTGTGTGTCTCTGTGTGTATATATATATATTATAATTAATATATATTATATTATATATATATATATATATATATTGAAAGATAGATAGATTCAAAATCATATCATATTAGAGTACATCATTTTAAAAAAGAGGATATATGACCAACGCATTCTGTGCATTGATAAACTAATATGTGTGCAAATGAGAGAGATGTACACATACATACACATACACATACACGTACATACACAGTGATATGGAACTGGGTCTAGCAGCACACACAGACACATACACACTCACATTTATAGCATAATACATGAATGATGTTGTTATTAGATTTATAAACATCTGTTTCTATGGTGCACTGGGGAGAATGTAGGGGGTGGGGTGGGTAGAGAGGGGTGCAGGGTGTCAGCAATATTTCCAGCCATCTACCATTTGTCTTTGAAAGATGAAAAACGAAATTTACGCAATGGTATCTGATGAAACTTCCCACAGTTCTTAACCAAAACAGGTCACATTGCATTTTTTCCTGATGTGGAAGAAGCAGATAACCATGTCTGTTTTCTGGATCTAGGCTTTTTATATGTGTAAGACTGGACGACCAGTATGAGAGTGATACTTCTTGCTTTTATGAAGAAATAATAAAATATTGATGGAAGTGAATTTGTTGAAATAAGATGCAAGAGAAATTGTTCTGAAGCTATTGTAATCAGTCTCTGAGCAAATCTTACAAGGAAAACAGTGAATCTGCAAATCCCACAATTAGTACAAGTTCACTTGTTCAGAAAAAAAAATTGAGGCTATCTAAAGCCACAAAAAGGCATCATTTTACCAAAATCATAAACAAAACTGCCTCGCAACTGATTTTTCACAAAAATGCAATACAGGGTTACGACTGGACTTTCATGTCCAGGCCTGAGAAGCGATTCTCAAAATCTTCCAGGTCTGAAAATACAAAGAAAGGAAAGGGAGGGTGGGGTTGAGGGAGGAAACAGGGCAACAACTACCAGGCAATAGTGTGCCAAGAAAGGTAGGGGCTTTTGCAACTTCGACCACACAACAATATGGCAAGAATGCCTGGAAAGAGCGAAGCTCTTACACCTATTTGGTTCTTGATCATTATTCTCATTCGCAAACACTGTAAATAAGAGATCAGATTATATATGTATATATATATTATGTGTGTGTGTGTGTGTGTGTGTGTGGTGTGTGTGTGTGTGTGTGTGCTGGCATGAAAGCAGGTAAGTCCATAACAACAGATAACTGCACTGAGTTTATACTTAGCACCGACTGCCAATTTGTCTGTAAAAATTTCAGTCATTTTCAGGAGCAGTCAGTCCAGCATCTGATGTCCGACACTCAGATAAATCCCTGGACAGGTGATCAATGATCTGACACCATCAGAAAGTTCATCACATTTCAGTGGGCAGTAGGATGTACTTGCTAACAGCTGTCTCTTCTCCAACCACGCTGGTGCATGGTGGGTATTTCTGTGTCTCCATCACCCACTGAATGTCAACAGGGATAACAGTGTATCTCAAGTGTACAGATCTAATCTTCTGCATACATATACACACAGCTGACGTTGCTTATAGCCCAGCCAGTGGCAAAAGGCCATATCAGGGCTGTCATTTACACACCAAAAAGTTAGGTCATTAGAAAGTTGGCAGATACATCGGCCTGGGACATGGGAAACATTGTGATCCATGCCATCCACCAGGCACTGCAGGAACTTGAATTCATGTCCCTGAGACTGAGAAGCAAGTGCTCTAGCATGCAAAGGATGTGAGATATGATCCAAACAAAATGGTCGAACTGCTTTTACAGAGATCTCAGCTCACTAATAAAGAAAAAAAAAAATACATCATTTGAAAATCTGAACCTTTACTTATTACTTCTTTCTGAGATATCATTACATTATACATTATAAAATGACAAGGCATCAAAGCACTTTCATGCGCTCCAGAATGGTGTCTTTTAAAAAGCACTTTGAGAAGATCTATGTCTTTTTGACACTGCAGCTAGATGACGATGCCATGAAACCTTGTCATAATACTGAAGAAATTTGCAGGATCAAACCTGCTTCATATTCTTCAATCCAATGCCAGAAGCTGGTTCAAAACTGGGAAAAGGGGAAGCAATCCCAACAACCCAAAGTAACTACTAAAGTACTAAAGAGAGCTTCAAATGTGAGCAAGGTGGTTGCTGCATCCAAATTTGAGAAGGAAAACCGACACATCTGCATACAAGAAGGGCAAGGATTTCACCTTCATATGGAACAGCTCAGAAAATTCTACACAATGACCTTCAACTTTGAAAGATAGCTTCAAAATCAGTGCTGTAAAAACTTACAACTGAACAGAAGAGACGGATACATGCGGCACATTATCTGCTCAAGAGTTCTCAGCAGAATGGACCCAGAGGTCTGACAGATGTAGTCACTATAGGCAAGACATGGGTTTCCTTCTATGGTATGGCCAGCAAACTTAAAGCTTTGTTAAAATGATCTGAGGTCAGCAATGATTTTGCAGCTAAAAATATGTTCACTGTAAATGCAATACCCATAATATGTCAAATCATTGCATTTTAAAGACTAGCAAAAAAGTTAAAAAAAGAAAAAAGGCTGCTCTCTGTATTCTCAACACAAAGAGTTCTGTTACGTTAATGTGCCCTCTGGCAGCACTATCCCATACATTGCAGAAAATGTATTACCACAAGCCACTAAGATGATAACAAACAGCACCCAAACACCAGAATCCAGAACGTCCTTCTCCTCCACAAAGCCAGTTCCCACAAAACAAGCGCTGTAACACAGTTTCTAGAAGACCGAAAGATCCCGGTTTTACCTCACTCATCCTACAACCTTGATCTCACCCTCGACAACTTCTTGTTCCCTCTCTTGAAGAACTGGTCACCTGTTAGGAAGTTTCTCCTGTCCAGGACTTTGGAAAAAACAACAGTGAAATTAGCCCTCAACCCCACCAAAAAAAAAAAAAAAAAGACTACCAGAAGCCCAGGAACTTGCAACATTGTATTTGTGTGGGGAGGAAAGTACTTCAAAGAGAAGCTGTAACCTGGGTCATTTGCATCAAACTGTCACCATGAAAATCATATTTGGTCATTTTGTCTTGATCAGACCTCAAAGCACCCATCATAAGATAGATATCTGGCTTAACCCTACACAATGTGACCTCCAGAGGTCACGTGATCATTGATTTTTTAGGTTGCACTCAGACTGTCAGCATATGGAGTCCCACTGCTGCTGGAGGAGTTTGGAAAGACCACTACAAAAAAAAAAAACCCACCTCAGTAAGAACAAAATAAAGATCAGACTAAATTGCAAAATGACAAATGCATGATTATGCTTTGGTGTGTGTGTGTGTGTGTGTGCGTGTGTGTGTGTATGTATATGTGGTGTGTGTGTGTGTGTGTGTGTGTGTGTGTGTGTGTGTGTGTGTGTGTGTGTGTGTGTCTGTGTGTGTGCACGTCTGTAGTCTACAGCAATGAATTTCCTTTTTCAACATTGGTGGCTAATCTGACTTCTTGTTCTGGTTTTGTATGTGTCACTTGGAGAAAGGATATATGGACAGAATTCACAAAAAGAAAAGAAAAAAGGAAATGCCAGCCAGATAAAGCAACTAAAAAATAAAAGCGTCCCAATGTTCTGAGTTTTCTTTCAAGTTTATTTGCATTTTCTACAAACAAATGTGAGGAAAATATGAATGCACACACACACACACACACACACAAAGTGGGGAAAATACGAATGTACATAACACACATATACATGCACACACACACACACACACACACACACACACACACAAACACAAACACACATGATATCAATCACTTTTTACGTTTTTTCTTCTTTTGAGTTCATCGGCAGTTCTGTGGCTAGTCTTTTAGCTTGGAAGTTTCTGTAATACAAACAAACATTTTTCTTTTGACATGTTAATCAAGTCATTAAATTCACATATAACAGTATATTCAAAGCTAACTGTGTTTAGAGTTCAATGTAAGCAAAACAGATCACAGACATCACCATAATCACAATACTGCAATTTTCCTAAATATCTTTACTATAGTTTAAGGAAAATTCTTGAAACCGATCATAAAAATGTGGATAACATAGTTGAAAAAAAAAATGCATGATGCGGATTATGGGTCTGAAAAACGTTCATCAACTATCAAAAATATTCAGGTTTGGTCAAAATGAATGACAGGCATCTTACAAAACTGTAAAATAGAGAGAGAGAGACAGACAGACAAGGAAAGAGAGAGTTACCTGCTCTTTAATCCTCTTACACTTACATTTTCCAGCCTAAAACTCCTAATAGTATTCATATTTTTTGAGAAATCAATGGAATGCGGTCAGTTCACGACCCTAGTCTCTTGAATAAATTGTTTCCCAAACCCCATACTACTGCTAAGATTTCGTTGCAACCTCTCAGGGATGCCCATTTATTTTGGCAGCTTTGACTCAAAACAAGGCCACAGAGTGTGAGGGAAAGTAGTGCGCAGCACGAACATCTGGTTGAGGTCGTAACGAACACCAGGGGAGATAAACAGATAAGCCAGATACGGGCGAAACAAATGCAAGAGGGTAAAATAAGATTTTGAAAAAAAAAAAGAAAAAAAGGAATGCTCGGGCAGTACCTTGGACTGGGCTTGTGTCTCTGTGGACAGTCACGTCGCTTGTGGTCCAAGGCTCCACAGATGTGGCAGCCTGCAAAGGATATGGAGACACATCAGTTAGCACATCAAGTATGCAACTCTTCCGCCCCAGTTGGAAATTGTACAGAACCCTTCAAAATCCAAAATGTTCATAATACACTTCGGCTTGCCTCAATTACAACTCAGAAAAAAAAAAGAATGATTTTACAGCTCTGTGCAGCATAGTCCCCCCCCCCCACCCCCCCCCCCCCCCCCCCCCCGCTGAAATTTCAGCAAAAACAGTGTTCCACTTAGTTTTACTGGGGACATTTTACAGTATACAAAATCAAAAGACAAACAAACAAAGCAAAAAAAATCGCGACACAGTACAAATCAAAATACAAACAACACAACAGGAACCGCCTGTATACTGGATGACACAGACCATTTTACTGCTGAGACAGCACATAGCACTTTTCCAGTCCAAACACTTGGAATGACACAGACCATTTTTACTCTGAAACAGCACATGCACTTTTACAGTCCCAAAACACTTGGAAGACACAGAACCATTTTTACTGCTGAAACACACATAGCACTTTTACAGTCCAAAACTCGGAATGAACAGAACCAATATTTACTGTTTAGAACACACATAGCACTTTTACAGTCCAAACACTTGGAATGACACAGACCATTTTTACTGCTGAAACAGACATAGCACTTTTACAGTCAAACACTTGGAATGACACGACCATTTTTACTGCTGAAACAGCACATAGCACTTTACAGTCCAAACACTTGGAATGACACAGACCATTTTTACTGCTGAGAACAGCACATAGCACTTTTACAGTCCAAACACTTGGAATGACACAGACCATTTTTACTGCTGAGACAGCACATAGCACTTTTACAGTCCAACACTTGGAATGACACAGACCATTTTTACTGCTAAGAACAGCACATAGCACTTTTACAGTCCAAACACTTGGAATGACACAGACCATTTTTACTGCTGAGAACAGCACATAGCACTTTTACAGTCCAAACACTTGGAATGACACAGACCATTTTTACTGCTAAGAACAGCACATAGCACTTTTACAGTCCAAACACTTGGAATGACACAGACCATTTTTACTGCTAAGAACAGCACATAGCACTTTTACAGTCCAAACACTTGGAATGACACAGACCATTTTTACTGCTAAGAACAGCACATAGCACTTTTACAGTCCAAACACTTGGAATGACACAGACCACTTTTTACTGCTAAGAACAGCACATAGCACTTTTACAGTCCAAACACTTGGGAATGACACAGACCATTTTTACTGCTAAGAACAGCACATAGCACTTTTACAGTCCAAACATTGGAATGACACAGACCATTTTTACTGCTAAGAACAGCACATAGCACTTCTACAGTCCAAACAATTAAAAGCATTTTTACAGATCAATACAAGAACCAGATTTAAAGAACTTTATGGTAGAGTTTTAATGCTGTACACTGTACAGTGTGTCTAATAAATCTGTGTCTCAACAGTCTGATTTACTGCATGGATGCCTTTTGATGGTTGGTTATATGAGAATCTGCAATGTATTATCATCTTTCCCTTTTCAACCCCTCCCTGCGATGACTAATTTTAGATGATTTTTTTTACAGTTATAACACACAGGTTCCACTGTATGACAAGCAACAGTTTTAAAAGCAAGATCAGAACAGTACACAACAGCTTTATATCAGCTCGAAGGCAATATAGAAATGTTTTACAGCTAGTTCTGTAAGCTACAAAACACTTTTATACCTGATTCAGTACAATACAAAACAGTTTTAATGCTGTTTCAGTACAAGACAAGGAACAAATTTTTCCCTACTGATTCAGGACAACACAAAACTGTATTAATTACTAGTTCAGTTCAATACAGAACAACTGTTACAACTGATTCAGTACAACATAAAACACTTTTATTGCTAGTTCAGTCATAGACAGAATACTGTAATAGCCGATTCAGTGCAACACTGAGCAATTTTACTGCTGGTTCAGTACAATACAGAACAGTCTTATGGCTACCTCAGTAAACATGGAACAAATTGATGGGTAAACAAGTGGGTAACGTTTGCTCCCATAAGAAAACCTAACACAGAATAACTTTTACTCAAGACTGGCACAGCCACAACCATCGCAATCCTTTTTGAAGGCAGATATATTTGTATTGCCTGCTGCCTGGTTCCCTTATGCAGCTAGTGAAGAGTTTTCATATCTGTAATATATTTTCTTAATTTCATCTTCCCAGTTTCTCCATCTTCAAACTCCCCGCCCCCCTCCTCCTTAAGTCCAAAACTTTGCCAAGTCATTACTATGAAGACAGTTCAGTTGTTGGCCTGCGCTTGTTTTTTTCCCCCACTATTAGATTGTTCGTCTATGTATTTGTCTGACTTTATTCAAGTTTAAAAGGCTGTGCCAGTCTCGAGTAAAAGTTACTCTGTGTTAGGTTTTCTTATGGGAGCAAACGTTACCCCACTTGTTCACTGTTTATTGTTTACTGTTCCCTGCCTCATTTCATTTCATTTCCAAATTGATGGGTGTTCAGCATAATATAAAACAGTTCTGCAGCTAGTTCAGAGCTATTAAAACAGTTTAGTTTTACATCCAGTTCAGCACAAAACACAACCCTTTTACGGCTAACACAATACAATAAGAGTTCCCCCACCCACCCACCCCCTCGAGGTTCACTGAAACTCTAACCAAAAAAACAAACAAACAAAAAACAAAAAAAAGAGAAAAGAAAAGCTGCATCTGTTCCCTCAAATTTTTCTCTCTATTTTTAACCAAGTACATCCATACTTTTCTTGTTTTTTTCATCAGCGTACAGCCAGGATACAGGACTGTATGCAGAGCACATTAAGTCAGAACGGGCACCTGTGAACACCTCTGAAGTGACTCCGCAGCACATGAAGTGCCTCCTGAAGTGTGTGGCCTTGAGATGGCATGACACTGAGAACACTGCAGACTGCTGAATAATCCTGGGTGTGTTGTGAAGCTAGAATGAGCAGGATGGTTGATAATGACTGCTGAATAATCCTGGGTGTGTTGTGAAGCTAGAATGAGCAGGATGGTTGATAATGACTGCTGAATAATCCTGGGTGTGTTGTGAAGCTAGAATGAGCAGGATGGCTGATAATGACTGCTGAATAATCCTGGGTGTGTTGTGAAGCTAGAATGAGCAGGATGGTTGATAAGGACTGCTGAATAATCCTGGGTGTGTTGTGAAGCTAGAATGAGCAGGATGGTTGATAATGACTGCTGAATAATCCTGGGTGTGTTGTGAAGCTAGAATGAGCAGGATGGTTGATAATGGCACTGGGAGAACACACAAAATGGGGAAAAGAAAAAAAAGAAAGAAAAAAAAAGATAGAAAAAAAAGAAAGAAAAAAAAAGAAAGTGTTTGTCAAAGATGACCCAAAATGCTCACCTTCACCAAGACGCTGACCACATTTGTGGCCCGGAAGATCACAGATGCCACAAGCTTGGCAATGTACGCGCGTCATTTTGACACACCTCTGACATTCGTCACAATGTCTGTATGTCGTGCCATCCTGCCATATCAACAACAAACAGGTCAAAGTTTCGGGGAAAGCAGAAATGTCTTTTGTGTGTTTATGTGCGAGTGTTTTTAGTGTTGTCTTTCATGATAACAGACATGAAAAAAATGTCAGCAGCGGAGTATGACATGTGTGCATGCAGTGTGTGTATGAGTAATGTATGTTGGTCTCATTTACAAGTGCATATTGGTGATGAATGATACAGTTTCATGCATATGCCTGACAGTTTATGATATGAATGGCAATGCTGTTTTCAGCTAAGTTACAATTCATAATCAAATCTAAATTCCTATAAAACAGAGAAGCTATGTCAGATACATCTACAAGTATTGTACATTTGATAAATATTTTCCGAAGATCTAAAGCTTTGTATTGAGGAGTTAAAGAACAATGCGTGTTCAGAGAACTGGAATAAATTCTTTTATAGTATAACATAAAATAATGTGATCTGTATTAAATATGATTTAAAAAATAAAAAAAACAAGCACAAAACCCTTAAGCTTAAATCTTCCACCAGTACAATGCACTCAGAAAGGAAGTTTTCCCCCGGCATAAAAAGGCTTTAAATGCAATAATTTTAAAGCTCTATCAATTGCTAATCATTGATCAGCTTCAGAACTGCTTCTGAATATACAATTCCTCAAAATTGTGTGTGTGTGTGTGTGTGTGTGTGGTGTGTGTGTGTGTGTGTGTGTGTGTGTGTGCGTGTGTGTGTGTGTGCATGTGTGTGTGTGTGTGGCGCGCGCGCGTGCGTGCCTGCGTGCGTGCCTGCGTGCGTATGTGTGTGTGCATGTGTGTATATACGTGCACATGCGCATGTGTGTACATGCATGCATGCAAGAAGACAACAATAATGCATGTATGTATGCGCTTGTACACTTAGAGGTTATCTGCAAATATGAATTATTGACTACGTGCAGCATGCAAGTTGCAGACACTGTAATAACATACAAACACATGCTTTTGGATCCATGTCTCTATGACATGTAAGCCTACATATAAAAGCCAATACATATGAGGTAATGTGAGACAGGGAGTGGCTATACACAGGACAGTTTGCAGAAAGGGGATTACAGAGTTGTCGGCCAAGAACCAAGCATTCCCACAGTACTCCACCCCTCTCTAACTTTCCTTGCCCTAACTGCCATTTTCTGACACACATATGCAACCAGCTGTTGGTTGTGCAGTAGATTTGAATTTAAAAAACAATGAACTGGTTTGCACACATTATGATGGGACATCACAAATGATCTATCCATTACATGTGTGAGAGAAGCATGTACACTTTTACATACCCTCAAATGAAGGCATATCACACACTAAGGATGGAAATCAGCCATTGGAAAAGCATGAAAAGCATGTAACATGTACAGAAACATAAATAATGGATACAAAACATACTGAATTTTCTTGTCTAAGAAACTGTTGTTGGTCACACAGGCAAGCTAACTTAGACCAGAGAAAGGAAAAACTCTATGCTGTGGTATCAAAATAACACAACAGAGCTCTTGTCCTTTATCTCTCTCCACCCATCATCCCTCCACCACCCCTCTAACCCCACTCCCTCCCTCTTTTTTTTTCTCTCTTATTTTCTTTTTGTCTGCTTGTTGGTTCCAAGGGGCTATCAAGCAGCCAATTAGTGGCTGACTTACATCTAGCCTGTTGAAGTAGAATACTGATTCATTCCTTTGAATACATTGTGCATCTTGAAAAAAAATATCTCCACTCCCCCCCCCCCCCCCCAATCCATCCCCCCCCCCCCCCCCCCCCCCTTATTGTCCTCTCTAAAGAAACAAAGAATGAAGCATCTTCTTTAGTACAAATAAATGCACACAATTTTTCTAATACACAGTGCATTCCTACCCCTACTCACAGATACCAAATCAAACCCTGATATTTTCTGAGAATTTTCAGATTTTTGTTCAATTATTGTGAACAAAATTGGTAGAGAATTTGAAAATAATTTCCAATAATTTCAATTTTGTAAACAAATTTTGCACATAAAGACAAACACTCCAATCCCCCACCAATTCCTCCCACCACCCACTCCTATCCGCGCCTTTTTTCAACAAAAGAGAAAAATACAACAAATTTATTGAGCATCAGAATACACACACACACACACACACAAACACACACAACTTTTCTTTACTGGCAGTGTAATCTATGCCCTCTACACACATACATCCAATTCAAATCCTAGAAATGTTCACAAAATGTTAAGATTTTCATTCAGCTAAACCAAGGTGATAAAGAAACAGGACATGACTTCCAAAGCAAGCAAGAGAAGAAAAAAAGATTCTCAAGAAGCCCCAGAAATATAAACTTGCTGAGAAATACCAACAGCCCAGCTCCTATGTTAAGCACAATATAATGTTACATGATGGTGTATGTGGCAAGTTTCTGAGCTTTCAGCAAACTCAAGAGAGAAAAAGAAGGAAGCCATTGGCACCTATGTATCTTCCCCTAAAAAAAAGGCACACAATATTTAACTCACAACTGCTGTCCATGAAAGAATCAGTTTACCTGATGATTATAGTGTGCGTGTGTGTGTGTGTGTGTGTGTGTGTGTGTGCGTGTGTGTGTGTGTCAGTGTCTGTCTGTCTGTGTGAGTGTGTGTCTCTGTGTGGTGTCTGTGCGTGTGTGTCTGCGTGTGTGTGTCTGTGTGTGTGTGTGTGTGTTCACCTACACTTCATGTGTTTTCGTTAACGGATTAAGTATCAGACACATAATACATTTACATTTTAACATTTCATATCCAGGTTTTCCCTCCACTTAAAAAAACTTCTGACCAATTAAACTTCCTTGACTTAAAGTGAACTTTTCTCAAAGAAAATTTACAATGAATGCAAAATGCAAAAGTAACATTTCACATTTTCAACATGATCACAGTAAATACAAACATAGTCAAGTCACAATTTCAACCTGTTAAGCAAAAAAATACACAAAAACATATTTTACATTGATAATAATTGTGGGTAATATTCAATGTACAAACGTTTTTTTTTCCCTACAAAGTAGTGCACAAAATACACCAAGACAGCCAGGGGCACAGATCTATTTGCAGTCCATGGACGGTCAAGTAAAACAATCATTCTTGCCATGAAAACTGTACCTTGGATGTGCATCTTTCACATTTTGGGCAATGCCGATTTTTCTGGGGCACTGTAGCGCTGACAAACGTCACAGAACCTGGAAAAAATCAACACAGAAATGGATAAATCAACAAATATTGAGAAGTCACCACAAAGGAAACAGAACAGAGGAGTGGTGGTGGAGGTTGAACATTCAAGTATTTTGTGTATCAAACCTGCATTTTTTCATAATGCAATACGTATATGGCTCAGCAACAAAAAATCGTCACAACATTACAGTATTATTTTATTTTCCAACAATAAGTACATAGATCCATGGGCTTTAGAAGAAATCCTCCTCCAGTGAGCGCTCTGTGGGTTTCATTGTTCCTACATGGTGGAATTCAGTAGGACCAGCAATCACAGCTGTTTCGCTCTGTGAAGAGCTCATCAGGCTGGCTACAGCACCCTGGTCACCTGCTGTTTCGCTCTGTGAAGAGCTCATCAGGCTGGATACAGCATTCTGGTCACCTGCTGTTTCGCTCTGTGAAGAGCTCATCAGGCTGGCTACAGCACCATGGTCACCTGCTGATGAGCACTGTGAAGAGCTCATCAGGCTGGCTACTGCATCCTGGTTCACCTGCTGATGAGCACTGTGAAGAGCTCATCAGGCTGGCTACAGCACCATGGTCACCTGCTGATGAGCACTGTGAAGAGCTCATCAGGCTGGCTACAGCATCCTGGTCACCTGCTGTTTCACTCTGTGAAGAGCTCATCAGGCTGGTTTACAGCATCCTGGTCACCTGCTGATGAGCACTGTGAAGAGCTCATCAGGCTGGCTACAGCACCCTGGTCACCTGCTGTTTCGCTCTGTGAAGAGCTCATCAGGCTGGCTACAGCATCCTGTTACCTGCTGTTTCGCTCGTGAAGAGCTCATCAGGCTGGCTACAGCACCATGGTCACCTGCTGATGAGCACTGTGAAGAGCTCATCAGGCTGGCTACAGCACCATGGTCACCTGCTGATGAGCATTGTGAAGAGCTCATCAGGCTGGCTACAGCATCCTGGTCACCTGCTGATGAGCACTGTGAAGAGCTCATCAGGCTGGCTACAGCACCCTGGTCACCTGCTGATGGCACTGTGAAGAGCTCATCAGGCTTTACAGCACCCTGGTAACCTGCTGATGAGCACTGTGAAGAGCTCATCAGGCTTTACAGCATCCTGGTCCACCTGCTGATGAGCACTGTGATGAGCTCATCAGGCTTTACAGCACCCTGGTCACCTGCTGTTTCGCTCTGTGAAGAGCTCATCAGGCTGGCTACAGCACCCTGGTCACCTGCTGTTCGCTCTGTGAAGAGCTCATCTGGCTGGCTACGGGCACCATGGTCCCTGCTGTTTCGCTCTGTGAAGAGCTCATCAGGCTGGCTACAGCACCATGGTCACCTGCTGTTTCACTCTGTGAAGAGCTATCAGGCTGGCTACAGCATCCTGGTCACCTGCTGATGAGCACTGTGAAGAGCTCATCAGGCTGGCTACAGCATCCTGGTCACCTGCTGTTTCACTCTGTGAAGAGCTCATCAGGCTGGCTACAGCACCATGGTCACCTGCTGTTTCGCTCTGTGAAGAGCTCATCAGGCTGGCTACAGCACCATGGTCACCTGCTGTTCACTCTGTGAAGAGCTCATCAGGCTGGCTACAGCATCCTGGTCACCTGCTGTTTCGCTCTGTGAAGAGCTCATCAGGCTGGCTACAGCATCCTGGTACCTGCTGATGAGCACTGTGAAGAGCTCATCAGGCTGGCTACAGCCCCCTGGTCACCTGCTGATGAGCACTGTGAAGAGCTCATCAGGCTTTACAGCACCCTGGTAACCTGCTGATGAGCACTGTGAAGAGCTCATCAGCTTTACAGCATCCTGGTCACCTGCTGATGAGCACTGTGAAGAGCTCATCAGGCTTTACAGCACCCTGGTCACCTGCTGTTTCGCTCTGTGAAGAGCTCATCAGGCTGGCTACAGCACCCTGGTCACCTGCTGTTTCGCTCTGTGAAGAGCTCATCAGGCTGGCTACAGCACCATGGTCACCTGCTGTTTGCTCTGTGAAGAGCTCATCAGGCTGGCTACAGCAACCATGGTCACCTGCTGTTTCACTCTGTGAAGAGCTCATCAGGCTGGCTTCAGCATCCTGGTCACCTGCTGATGAGCACTGTGAAGAGCTCATCAGGCTGGCTACAGCATCCTGGTCACCTGCTGTTTCACTCTGTGAAGAGCTCACAGGCTGGCTACAGCACCCTGGTCACCTGCTGTTTCGCTCTGTGAAGAGCTCATCAGGCTGGCTACAGCACCATGGTCACCTGCTGTTTCACTCTGTGTGAAGAGCTCATCAGGCTGGCTACAGCATCCTGGTCACCTGCTGTTTCGCTCTGTGAAGAGCTCATCAGGCTGGCTACAGCACCATGGTCACCTGCTGATGAGCACTGTGAAGAGCTCATCAGGCTGGCTACAGCACCCTGGTCCCTGCTGATGAGCACTGTGAAGAGCTCATCAGGCTGGCTACAGCATCCTGGTCACCTGCTGTTTCACTATGTGAAGAGCTCATCAGGCTGGCTACAGCATCCTGGTTACCTGGTGTTTCGCTCTGTGAAGAGCTCATCAGGCTGGCTACAGCATCCTGGTTACCTGCTGTTTCGCTCTGTGAAGAGCTCATCGGGCTGGCTACAGCACCCTGGTCACCTGCTGATGAGCATTGTGAAGAGCTCATCAGGCTGGCTACAGCATCCTGGTCACCTGCTGTTTCACTCTGTGAAGAGCTCATCAGCTGGCTACAGCATCCTGGTCACCTGCTGTTTCGCTCTGTGAAGAGCTCATCAGGCTGGCTACAGCATCCTGGTCACATGCTGATGAGCACTGTGAAGAGCTCATCGGGCTGGCTACAGCATCCTGGTCACCTGCTGATGAGCACTGTGAAGAGCTCATCAGGCTGGCTACAGCACCCTGGTCACCTGCTGTTTCGCTCTGTGAAGAGCTCATCAGGCTGGCTACAGCACCCTGGTCACCTGCTGTTTCACTCTGTGAAGAGCTCATCAGGTGGCTACAGCATCCTGGTCACCTGCTGTTTCGCTCTGTGAAGAGCTCATCAGGCTGGCTACAGCATCCTGGTCACCTGCTGATGAGCACTGTGAAGAGCTCATCATGCGGCTACAGCACCCTGGTCACCTGCTGTTTCGCTCTGTGAAGAGCTCATCAGGCTGGCTACAGCATTCTGGTCACCTGCTGTTTCACTCTGTGAAGAGCTCATCAGGCTGGCTACAGCATCCTGGTCACCTGCTGTTTCGCTCTGTGAAAAGCTCATCAGGCTGGCTACAGCATCCTGGTCACCTGCTGATGAGCACTGTGAAGAGCTCATCAGGCTGGCTACAGCATCCTGGTCACCTGCTGAGAGCACTGTGAAGAGCTCATCAGGCTGGCTACAGCACCCTGGTCACCTGCTGTTTCGCTCTGTGAAGAGCTCATCAGGCTGGCTACAGCACCCTGGTCACCTGCTGTTTCACTCTGTGAAGAGCTCATCAGGCTGGCTACAGCATCCTGGTTACCTGCTGTTCGCGCTGTGAAGAGCTCATCAGGCTGGCTACAGCACCTGGTCACCTGCTGATGAGCACTGTGAAGAGCTCATCAGGCTGGCTACAGCACCCTGGTCACCTGCTGATGAGCACTGTGAAGAGCTCATCAGGCTGGCTACAGCACCCTGGTCACCTGCTGTTTCGCTCTGTGAAGAGCTCATCAGGCTGGCTACAGCACCCTGGTCACCTGCTGTTTCGCTCTGTGAAGAGCTCATCAGGCTGGCTACAGCATCCTGGTCACCTGCTGTTTCACTCTGTGAAGAGCTCATCAGGCTGGCTACAGCATCCTGGTCACCTGCTGTTTCACTCTGTGAAGAGCTCATCAGGCTGGCTACAGCATCCTGGTCACCTGCTGTTTCGCTCTGTGAAGAGCTCATCAGGCTGGCTACAGCATCCTGGTTACCTGCTGATGAGAAGCACTGTCAAATATGCAAAAATGAAGCTCTCCAAAATCAGCCAGATTCTTTGCATGTATGGAAAATATCTTTAAAAAAAAACAATCAAACAACAAACAAGAGCACTCAGAGAAAGAACAAATAAGAATTTTGAACAGTATGGTAGACTGAAATCCGTCTAAAAATCCATGAGTGAAATGCAAAAGACACAACTTCTGTAGGGCCAGTAACTGAGAATAAAAATCTACTGGGGTGAAAAAAATAAAACATGCACATTCAAAGCTTATAACATGTGAGTTTGTCACGGTCTGAGTCATGCTGCGCTCCTCTGATCCATTCCTTTTAGGATTTGCACCTTACAAATTGACTTACTGCTTGTTCTAATGGCGAGGACAGCTGTCAAGTTAGGCTGAGAGATCTTGACATATACCCTGTTTAATTAGAGTCCATCTGAATTTGAGAACACTGACTGCTTTTTAGCATCAAAATTGATGCAAAGTATGGTTCAAAAACCATACTGACCCACACTCATGTTGAATTTAATAAACTCCTGTAATGAGCCTATATATTTGAAATTGCAGAGTAGTTTTTAATCAAAAACTAAAAATTGGTAACCTGATCCCCATAACTATTCTTGGTGTTACTGGTAAAGTGGTCTCATATCACAAGCGAATGCAAAATGTTGCAAGTTGTAGGGGAAAAGGAGATAAAAGCACATCATTCACTGACATTGTAAACACAAATGTTTAATATTATAATAAAGTTTCCTATACAAACCTTTTCCATGGTAATTAGACAAATGTACATTCTAGAATACCACATACACACACACACACACACACACACACACACTTATTGTTTTACATGCAAACATACCACACAAAAAATCATCCTCACCACAGACACATTAACACAAACACACACACATACACACACACATGCAGGCACCGCATCATCAAACACAAAGCCTTTTACATAGAAGCCCATACAAACAAACAGAAGTCACAAACACACATCCAGTCACTGACCAGTAGCCCTCAGAGGAAGGGAGTGGGAAGGAGAGCGGGGACAGGTTGGTGAAAACGCGCACAGGACTGCCCTTCTTCCTCCCCCCTTGTCCAGACTTCTGGAACAGGTTGTGGTTGTCATAGTCCACCTGAAACCAAAGGCCACTGTCACAGTCCATCTGAAACTTAAGTCCACTTTCACAGCCCACCTGAAATGAACATTCAGTTTCACCATCCACCTGATAGCGAAATTCACTTTTTTCAGGCCTCCTGAAATCAATGCACACTTTCACAGTCCACCTAAAACTAAATCAATGCACACTTTTACTGTCCTGAAATCAATGCACACTGTTACCTGAAATCAATGCACTTTTAATATCCACCTGAAATCAATGCACACTTTCACAGTCCACCTAAAACTAGATCAAACACTTTTACAGTCCACCTGAAACCAATGCACACTTTTACAGTCCACCTGAAACCAATGCACACTTTTACAGTCCAACTGAAACCAATGCACACTTTTACAGTCCACCTGAAACCAATGCACACTTTTACAGTCCACCTGAAACCAATGCACACTTTTACAGTCCATCTGAAAGCAATGCACACTTTTACAGTCCACCTGAAACCAATGCACACTTTTACAGTCCACCTGAAACCAATGCACACTTTTACAGTCCATCTGAAACCAATGCACACTTTTACAGTCCATCTGAAACCAATGCACACTTTTTCAGTCCACCTAAAACTAAATCAGTGCACACTTTTACAGTCCACCTGAAACCAATGCACACTTTTACAGTCCGTCAAAAAATCAATGCACGCTTTTACAGTCCACCTTAAACTAAATCAATGCACACTTTTACAGTCCACCTAAACCTAAATCAATGCACACTTTTACAGTCCACCTAAACCTAAATCAATGCACACTTTTACAGCAAACCTAAAACTAAATCAATGCACACTTTTACAGTCCACCTAAACCTAAATCAATGCACACTTTTACAGTCCACCTAAACCTAAATCAATGCACACTTTTACAGTCCACCTAAACCTAAATCAAAGCACATTTTTAGAGCAAACCTAAAACTAAATCAATGCACACTTTTACAGCAAACCTAAAACTAAATCAATGCACACTTTTACAGCAGAACTAAAACTAAATCAATGCACACTTTTACAGCAAACCTAAAACTAAATCAATGCACACTTTTACAGCAGAACTAAAACTAAATCAATGCACACATTTACAGCAGAACTAAAACTAAATCAATGCACACTTTTACAGCAGAACTAAAACTAAATCAATGCACACTTTTACAGCAGAACTAAAACTAAATCAATGCACACTTTTACAGCAGAACTAAAACTAGACCTAAAACTAAATCAATGCACACTTTTACAGCAGAAAAACTAAATCAAAGCACATTTTTAGAGCAAATCTAAAACTAAATCAATGCACTTTTACAGCAAAAAACTAAATCAAAGCACATTTTTAGAGCAAATCTAAAACTAAATCAATACACTTTTACAGCAAAAAACTAAATCAAAGCACATTTTTAGAGCAAATCTAAAACTAAATCAATGCACTTTTACAGCAAAAAACTAAATCAAAGCACATTTTTAAAGCAAACCTAAAATCAAATCAAAGCACACCTTTACAGCAGAAAATTAAATCAATGCACACTTTTACAGCAGAAAACTAAATCAAAGCACATTTTTAGAGCAAACCTAAAATTAAATCAATGCACACTTTTACAGCAAACCTAAAACTAAATCAATGCACACTTTTACAGCAAACCTAAAATTAAATCAATGCACACTTTTACAGCAAACCTAAAACTAAATCAATGCACACTTTTACAGCAAACCTAAAACTAAATCAATGCACACTTTTACAGCAGAACTAAAACTAAATCAATGCACACTTTTACAGCAGAACTAAAACTAAATCAATGCACACTTTTACAGCAAACCTAAACCTAAATCAATGCATACTTTACCGCATAACTAAAACTAAATCAATGCACACCTTTATAGCAGAACTAAAACTAAATCAATACACATCTTTACAGCAAACCTAAACCAAAATCAATGCACACCTTTATTGCAGAACAAAAACTAAATCAATACACATCTTTACAGCAAACCTAAACCTAAATCAATGCACATCTTTATAGCAGAACTAAAACTAAATCAATGCACACTTTTACAGCAAACCTGAAACTTAATCAATGCACACCTTTATAGCAGAACTAAAATTAAATCAATGCACACTTTTACAGCAGAACTAAAACTAAATCAATGCACACTTTTACAGCAGAACTAAAACTAAATCAATGCACACTTTTACAGCAAACCTAAATCTAAATCAATGCACACATTTACAGCAGAACTAAAACTAAATCAATGCACACTTTTACAGCAGAACTAAAACTAAATCAATGCACACTTTTACAGCAGAACTAAAACTAAATCAATGCACACTTTTACAGCAGACCTAAAACTAAATCAATGCACACTTTTACAGCAGAACTAAAACTAAATCAATGCACACTTTTACAGCAGAACTAAAACTAAATCAATGCACACTTTTACAGCAGAACTAAAACTAAATCAATGCACACATTTACAGCAGAACTAAAACTAAATCAATGCACACTTTTACAGCAGAACTAAAACTAAATCAATGCACACTTTTACAGTAAACCTAAAACTAAGTCCAACTTTCACATTTAACCTGACTTTCTACAACAAAGATAATTGAATGGGCCACGATGCACATCAATAAAGACATGAAAAAAAAAGAAGTCAGAGAGACTGATAAAAAAAAGAGGAAAATACAAGTATATAATTTCCACAAGGCAGGCTTACAATTCACACAGAAAGGTCCCCACCCCATCTCCACAAACAGAAATCAACTATATCAAACCTGTAAAGATTTGCCAAACTGCTTCTCAGCTAAACATTCCATCCCTCCATCCCCGTCCCCATCTGCCTTTCCCTCGCATCTGTTATACTGTTTTATAATAATAATAATAATGAATACTTATATAGCGCCTATTCTCGGCTAGAGACCAAGCTCTAAGCGCTTTACAATCCACACTCGTTTACACAATGGGCTGCCTACCTGGGTAGTGCCGACTGAAGAGCTGCCAGCTGGCACTTCATTCAGTCGTTTCCGTGTCATCCAGCCAATATCGTTCAATATCGTACGCTCAGTTTCCTTACTTCCTTCATGCTTTCCATTTCTCACGCATGGTGCATGCTATGTGTAATGTGTCATCCATACCAACGGCCAAACTGGCCTACTCTTCCGAAAGTTGGTGATCGGATTTTACGTGTGTGCAAGATGTTATGCGTGCATTCACACACAGAACCTCGGTTTATAGTCTCATTCGAAGGACTGTATGGGAAATGGAGTCAGAACCAATGTTAACTCCGAGGGAAACCCCCCCCCCCCCCACTGGAATTCCCCCCCTGGAATTTATACTCTGGAATGCTTTAACATTTATCTAAACTATGCCACAATGAAAAGGGTTCCGACTGCTGTGATGACTTACCTTGTAGTCTAACATGGTGAGGGAAGGCAGGCACTCACACATCCGCTTCTCCATGAAGTACGGGAAGAACCACACGATGGGCAGATACCTGTCTGCAACAACAGTCATGGTTACTAATGACCTATGTCTAAATCTGTCTGGATGAAAGAAGACACACTAAGAAAGGCAATCACACATGTTTCTCCATCAACACAGCAACAAGCACACTCCTGGAAGGCTCTCTCCACATGCATTCGCGCATAGGTTTCTCCATGAAGCGCAGCAACAGCTACAACATTGGCAAGTACTTTTTATGTCAGGCACATGTTTTTCTGTCAAATACAGAAAGACCTATGAACTGGTCCATATCAGTACACTGTATGAAAACACTGATAATTAATGAAATGAGGATGAATTCCAGATTTTTCTGGAAATTCAGACTACTGACCCAGTACAATTTTTCTGGAAGTGACTGCCTAATTCCAGATTCTCTGCCATGCCCATCTGCTGTCCAGCTACATGAATAAAGGCATTATTTGCCTTGCAAAAGCTGAGAAAGACAGACTGAGCCAGATATGGACAGACACATAGCATTAAAAAGAGAAAGACCAAAAGGGGCATTAATAAAAGGCTTAATTATGTAACAAAGGGAAATTCCATCCCCACCACCTTAAAAACACAAATGAAACTTTTTCATCGATAACCACTACCATGAACACGCATGAAAGTAATGTTACGATCTTTTTCAGTTATAGGGTCACAAGGAAGACCTCATCACTTGGGAGAATTCCAAGACTACCAAATTTGAAAAATTATTGATAAAGCCCCGCAAAAAAAATGTAGACAAAGGAATCACAAGACAAAACAAGACGTATTTTGACTCTTAGTCTTCTATAGGCAAGATACACAACACTCAGGATGACAAGTGTTGTGTATCTTTCATGAAGAAGACCTATGAGGTCGAAACGCAATGTGTTTTGTATTGTGATTCATTTGTCGAGTATTGTGCATCTTGCCTGAAGAAGACATAAAAGGTCGAAAAGCGTCATGTTTTGTCTTGTGATGTGTTTGTCTACGTTTTTTGGCAGAGCTTTATCAATAATTTTTCAAATTTGTTTAGATTTCCACCTACAGTCGCCTCACTTTGCAGCAGTTTGTTACTAGATTCATGATTACCACCTACAAGTCTTACAACAAATCATAGCAACAAATACATTCATGTCCATACCTGCGTCAGTACGCTTGAGCGCTGCAACACACTCTCGTTGAAAACAGCCTTACCTGTCTTCGCTTCAGCTTTCCAGGTGTCTTCAATCCTCCTGAAGGTAGCCACAAGGGCTTCCACCATTCCGCCGAAAGGGGGATCTGTGACCAGCACCAACCCTGGGCCTGCTTCTTGCACAAAGGACTTGAACTGATCCTCACCATGGGGGTCGAAGAAATGATGGTTGAACATGTTGTAACGGCAAAATGTCTTTTGGGAGTACACCTGAGCCTGCGAGCAAAGACCAACAGCTAGATGACAGAAATCAGTCAACTGGTGGCAGATCAAGAAGTAGTGCTACAGCTACAGCTTCACTTCAAACCCTTCCCACTTCAGTCTTATGGTTATTAAATGTCTTCATTTGACGCCATGCCCTTAGTGGTATTTTTTTTCTAATTTTCACTATTTCCGCATTCACAAACATTTTCTGTGGTAAGATTCTGCCCATTTCTTTACAAATTCCAAAATCTTTAGAAATTTATCAATATTTCAATACATGACATATTTCTGTGCATAATTTTTATCTTATGATTAGAACACTGTCATAACCCAATTCAATTTAAAAATTGCACCAAAATGTACAAACTGGAAAAAGCTAATCACTTGCATACATATGCATGCACGCATGCACACACACACACACACACACACACACACACACACAAACACACCAAGCCTTTATTCTCAGTCACACTCATTCATGGAAACATGCACATGCTACCAGAGATCGCACGAACACCTAATACTGATATATACAGCGGTACCTACGCAAAGCTGAACCGACTTACATAGCGTGAATCCAGGTCCATGAGGAGGCTAGTCATTTTTGTCTCCCCTGCTTTCCGCATCATGGTAAGGGATTCATGCAGCCTAGAGAGACAACGTCAACAGCACTACACAACGTGAAACACTGCTGAACACATGTAAAAGCACTGACAAGATTTTATTTGTTTGTTTCTGTTTTTTTTTTTCTTTCCATTAAAAAAAAAGGTTTGTTCACATAGCCATGCATACTTGCAGAAATATATGTGTACTAAATGTACGCACACACACACATTGCTAGAGAGAGAGAGAGAAAGAGAGAGAGACAGAGCAGTGAGAGACAGAAAGACAGAGGGAGGGAGAGAGTGTCCACCAAATTAGGAACCACCAAATTCTAGGCAAACACAGGTAACAGTGTTGTCTTGTGACAATCTTTCAGAGGCGAGTCCTGACTGTAAATGAAATAAATCAAATTTTACCCCCTACTTCACTATGTCCTATCCTCTCTCTCTTTCTTGCTCTTTCAGATTTCATTCTAGTAACAAAAATAAACACCCTATGAAACATTCAAAACTACATATTAACCATCATGAAGTCTGAAACTTCTGTAAGCATGCTAAGATTATCAAACTTTTAGTCTTGACTGCCAAGTGTGGAAGTCGCATACCTGGTGTACCAGAGTACTTCTTACGTAAAGACAATTCTCACTATGAACATAAACCTACACTATCGTTTTGCTAGCTAATACACAGAACATTTTGCATGAATGAGCTGTGTGCAGCTCATACCTGGGTCCACATGTGCATCAAGCATCTGCACTGTTCCTTTCATGTCTTTCTCTCTCTACTTTTGCCATGGTTAGGAAGCTGCGCTGGGGCAATCATCGACTTGTTTGCATGCAGTGATGCCACTTTAGGAAACTGAAACTGGTTCTGTGAATCTGAGCTGTTTACAACAAACTGGTATGGAGAAACACAGATTATTCTTCTTCCTTGCCAATAACCATACAATGGCATGCAGGACTGATTCTCACCTGGGCGTGCCCACACACAGGATGTGTGTTGTCTTCATGTCCTCCAAGCACTTCACCAGGAACTTAATGATGGAGTCCGCAAACAGATATTGCTGCACAGGATCAAACAAAGCCAAAGAACAGATCAAACTTTCCTGATCCTAACCGATACTCCCATCGCCCCTCCCACTGTCTTGACCTCTCAACTCTCATCTCAGTTCCCTCCCCTCTGTCCTTTCCTCTAGTCTCCAAAGCAAATACCCCGTCAGAAAACCTATGTCCAAAACAATCCTCACATAAACTTCTTGTTTCCAAAATTTATTATCTCTCTAGCTTTATTCCTATTAAATGAAAACAAATGATCTGTAGTGCTTATTCAGCCACTCAGAATAATTTGATCAAAGCAGATTCTTTGTAATACTTTGACAATGACTCACTTTTCATTGCTTTTTTTTTCCACCTGGCATCTGACAAAATTCATATTAAAAAAAAAAGCAAAAAAAAAAGCTGATATTCAGCAGATTTATGCAACATGAACTGAAATTCATCTTCACATACCTTTGTGACGAGTGCAACATTTCTGACTAGCGCTAGTACTATAACAACTGGATGATTCGTTCATCAAAGCAAGCATTTATCAAATGTAAGTTTCCAACACACTTCCTTGGGTGGATTTTTTTGTTCACATGCTTGCAAGGTATACAGGGACTTCTAAATTTTGAGCTTAACACAGTTATGAGGGGCCAGGTCATGACTGTTATGAGGGGCCAGGTCATGACTGTTATGAGGGGCCAGGTCATGACTGTTATGAGGGGCCAGGTCATGACTGTTATGAGGGGCCAGGTCATGACTGTTATGAGGGGCCAGGTCATGACTGTTATGAGGGGCCAGGTCATGACTGTTATGAGGGGCCAGGTCATGACTGTTATGAGGGGCCAGGTCATGACTGTTATGAGGGGCCAGGTCATGACTGTTATGAGGGGCCAGGTCATGACAGTTATGAGGGGCCAGGTCATGACAGTTATGAGGGGCCAGGTCATGACTGTTATGAGGGGCCAGGTCATGACAGTTATGAGGGGCCAGGTCATGACAGTTATGAGGGGCCAGGTCATGACTGTTATGAGGGGCCAGGTCATGACATGTTATGAGGGGCCAGGTCATGACTGCTGAGCATCACTCCTAGCTGGGTTGTGCCCAGAGCTGTTTCAATGCTTCAAGGTAGAACAGCTGTGTTTGCCCAGGTGTTTCCTTTCAGTGCACAGACTTTCAGGTGCAGCATGGATAAAACTTGACTGCATGCTCCCAGGCTTCACATTCCCACCGCACACTCAGCTACGACAGTCGACAGAAGCTGACTGGAGCTGATAATCCCCACAAATAAATGACTATGACGGGAACTGAACTGATGACTTCACACCCCTCAAGTCCCTGGCACTAACCACCCCACCCGCTAACTCTGTAGATGTGGTTAGTTATGAAGTCCTGCACAAAGGATGTCTGCACTCACGGCGTACGTTTTGTTGTCCTCCTGCGGCTCAAACAGACTGGTTGGATGCCGCAGAGCTGCCTTCGTGATGGGACCCTTGATCAGGTAACCTCTGCCCTCGTGTTCTCTGACCTCATCAGCCAAGAGGAGGAGGCCACAGGTGGTGCAGAGAAACCGTTTGGAGAGAGGTTGCTTCTTGAACTGGAGAAACCTGTCGTGATAAGCAGAGCACCAGCGCTGGTCAACAACCGCCCACACAGTACACATGAACACCTGAAATTTAAAGTATTTCTATTGCCTCTCCACCTTGAGTCCACTCTCTGAGAGTGAACAAAAGTAACAAATAAAAAACAACAGATCATATGGTTAAAAGTGAGTAAGCATGTAGGTTTCACAGTTTGAGTGTAAGTCAACAATGGTGGTGGGTTTTCATTTTGTTTCTTTGTTTGTTTGTTTCTTTCCCCAACATGTGAAAAATTTAATATTCATGTGTTCAAGGATTTTTGCAAACTACACATTTTTTTTTTCAACTGTAAGCATCTGAAATAAAAGTATAAAAAAGTGTACTTGTGTTGTTAAAGCGCTGAGACGTCAAGTTTACAATTATAAGAGAAATACTACACCAAGGGTAATATACAAAGGATGACAATCTGCCAAAGTGCATGGCAAGTGTTACTGGCAGATGACTAGGAAACCTCAGGCCCAGTCCACCAGAAGTGTTACTTTTTTAGGCACTTTTCACCCATGGCCTGCTCTCTACGCAATGCTGAGTGTACAAAGGGCTATACAGAAAGACTGGGACAGTAGATTCAAGTTTCATCCACTTTATGGATGAATCTCCGAGATCACTGCTCAAATTTCCTCTCTATAACAACTCTCACGCCTGGTTGACATCAAAGACATACTAAAAAGAAGCGAGGAACACAGCTCTATCATGCAGTCTCAGAGCAGAATGGAACTCCAAAGCATCTTCTTGACCGAACTCATCGATCATCACCTATTTGAAAGAGAGTCTAAAATTCTGTGGCCCTTCATGCCCTGCTTTCATGGTGATGTCCGTTTCCATTTTCTCCCCATTTACAGTGAGTTTGAGTCAAAGTCACTGGTACTGGCGAGATCATGGGGACTGTCGCTGGACGGACATCCGAGGCTCCACGAAATTACCAGCTTTTGTCATTAGCATGGGGTTTAAAAGGCTGTGTCCTGACCCTGTTAGATCAGACCAGACACCACTGACACTAGAGATGTGACTAGGCAGCAGCAGTGCAGTGTGCCTTCTGCTGGGCAGCCTCTTGATGACCTGACGTTCACTGCTCCCTCTGGCTGCAACACCAGGAGCTAGAGCACGGCTGGGAAAGAGGCTGGCCAGACGCAGGCTAGATGAGCGACACCACACTGATCCCAAGAGGTTCCATGCATGATGAGACGGCTGGGCTATAAGCAACATTATCTTATCTTATCTTATGCATGATGAGACACTATAGACAGCAAATAAAACACACAAATAAACAAAACTGAAAAAGGTACAAGAGACACTGAAGTCAGCAAATAAAACACAAAAACAACAAACAAAACTAGACATGGTACAATTTTAAAGGGAACCAAAATGTAAAATTCTACAACCATGCATTTTTTGTTTTCATTTCCCTGACATAGGCTATATTTTTTTCTCAGATTCAGACCTGTATCAAGTCTTAAAACAATAATAAAAAAAAACTTTAAAAAAAACAATAAAAAGAACCACACTTACCTCTTTCTATATGCTGAATGACTCATGGAAAATCCAGGGCTGCAATCAGTTGGGGCACTGGCATGCGAGTTGTCTCTCTTATTCTTGCCTTGCAGATTATCTGCCCAGCGGAAGAATCCACACATTTTGTGGTCACGGAAAGCTGAACACGCGTAGAATTTTCTGCTGCCTTTTGATTGGGTGTAACGTTCAAACAGCAGTGCTGGACCTGAAACAATCAAAACTTGTTTTCAGAAAGGAATATTACAATAAAACGTTCATAAAATTTTTCAATCATAAAAGATCACACCTCTAGCCAAACGAACAAATATTAGATCTAATTGCAAAGTGAAGTGACTGCAGGTGGAAATCTAAACAAATCTGAAAAATTATTGCTTAAGCTCCGCCCAAAAACTGTTGGCAAACGAATCACAAGACAAAACATGACGCGTTTCGACCTCCTAGGTCTTCTTCAGGCAAGATACAAAACACTCACTCAGGACAACGAAAAGGAACGAACAATCACTTATCTTCATCCAATTCGGCACAAGATGGACATGAATTGGATGAAGGTAAGTGACTGCTCATTCATTTTCGTTGTCCTGACTATTGTGATTCTTGCTTGAAGAAGACCTAAGAAGTCGAAACGCATTGTGTTTTGTCTTGTGATTCGTTTGTCAACACTTTTTGGGCGGAGCTTTAGCAATCATTTTTCAAATTTTAGAAAAATTAATAAAATCATTCAGTCATAAAAGATCACAACCCCTAACTAAACTTCGTCACTAACAAACCAACCAAATGGCATTAAAAAAAAAACATCCGAAAACATCAAAAATTTAATGATCAGATGTGTTGAAGAACGGTGTATGTATTCACCTATAGATTGCATTTATAATGCATAACCTATGGTCAAACTTAAGCCTATCTCTCTTTCTCTCTCTCACAGACTCTCATCAATCTACTCAAATGAACAGTGTTATGTAGAAACCACATCAGAAAAAGTAATAAAAGAGGTTGAAAAACTGCCAGGTTCTGTGTGTGTGTGTGTGTGTGTGTGTGTGTGTGTGTGTGTGTGTGTGTGTGTGTATGCACATGCGTGCAGGCATTTGTGCGTATATGTGCGTCATTGCGCATGCACAGGCGCACACTATAGTGGGAGAGACAGAGAGAGATAGACAGAGACAAAGACAGACAGATGGACAGACTGACAGA
The DNA here is from genome assembly GCA_018398815.1 of Conus ventricosus. Taxonomy (NCBI): domain Eukaryota; kingdom Metazoa; phylum Mollusca; class Gastropoda; order Neogastropoda; family Conidae; genus Conus; species Conus ventricosus. The sequence continues at coordinate 88,394,470 of CM031603.1, forward strand.
CAGACGGAAAGAGAGTTTGGAAGACTTTGAAGAGCGAAGGGAGGATGGGAGTATGCCGAGACCGAGAGGAAATAAAGAGAAATCTGAGGCAGACAGGATAGAGTGGGGGAAGACATGCGAACAGATTTAAATTTAAAATCCAAATTAGTTATTGCAATCTACCTTCAGTGTATTAACTTACATCAAAGAAAGATATACTATGTAATTCAAATCAACAAAAGAAGACATGCAACAACTTCAGCAGAAATGCTCAAGTTGAATGGACAATGACAGAACTTGGCTGAAAGTGAAATCTGAAGAAATCTGTTTGCATGTATACTTGAGATCTGTTCTGGAATAAAATATAGTCCAAACAAATCATTCATTGTGGCGCTGACAGACAGAAAAAAAAGCAAAGATCTCAGAAAGTCTGTAAATAATGAAGTTAATACCATGAGGGCAACAGGGCGCATCGGCAGAGGTAATATCTAGGATAACATCTGTATTGGTACTGGATGCCGCCATCTCATCTCACACAATAACAATACCGCAAACACCTCTGTGTGGACTGAATTTGCATTCATTAACCTGCAACACACAATGAAAATAATGAAACCCAGTGTGCAAATACTGCAATGGGACTTATCTATGCCTAAAACATTTGAAGAAACAAAGAATAGCTATCCTTGTCAACAGATTCTAGAATAAACAAACCTATTTCATCACCTGGAGTGAAATGTTTATACAGAGCAACTCACTTCTTTCTCATCCATACTAATGTAATATCTTCCAACAAATAAATATTCTTGTGAAACCTCATTCCTTCAAAATAGAAACTTCTTATTATTCATCATCTGTATCTGTATTATATGTCGCTGTCGCCAAGGTTTATGGCATTATCACGAAGGGTGGGGGCGTGCGCAGCCTAGCAAGTTCACTATTGGGATGAGATCAGTCTCTTGAAGCTTTCAACAGATGGTGCTCTCACAATGTTTTCTTCTAGATGGTTCCAGTCTCTTACTGCACTGACAAAGAATGACTTTTTTGAGCTGCTCTGTCTGGCATCTGCTGACTTGGAATGTTCCTGTGTTGTTTCTTATATAGTCAGAAATCGCACTGGTGGTATTGTAGTTGCCTGATGTTTGCGGCCTTCTAAGTCGTCCTGGTTTGTGTGGAGTTAAATACTCAGCAGATGACTGTCAGCTGGAGTATCAGGTTATGTTTGGGAATTTAACATGTGGTCATCTTTTAAACAGTCCAAGTATCTTATCTGCATTGTTTTTTAATTTTATTTGCTTATCATGCTCACTGTCAAAATGTAAAAATCCCGTTCAGTTGAATTTGAGCGATCAAGTTCCATGATTGACTCAAAGATAGATTAGTGTTGGCTTTGGCTTCTCAGCACCCTCTCCCCCTTCCCCCTCCTCCTCCTCCACCCCGTTTGGTGTTAGCAATATTGATAAAATAATAAACACATAAGTTTTTTAAAAAATCTCTCGTTCATTTCAATTAACATTGCGCAAAAACTTAGCACGATACCCCATTAGCTCACACCCTCCAACTAGAGTCCAAACTAATTTGGCCATGACTTCTTCTTCTTCCTTTATATGACCAACATCATTTTGCCGACGGTTTTGTCGTAGTTTGGGGAGATTGCCGAAGATTGTGCTGTTGTGAGGATTTGGTGGGGGAAAAAAAAGTGTGAGGGGTGGGTGGGGTGATGGTGAACAAGTAGTGGGGGGAGGGGGGAGGGCAGGAGTAGAAAAGTGAAAAAATGACTGGGAAGGATGGCGGGGGGGGGGGGGGGGGGGGGGGGGGGGGGGGGGGGGGATTATAGGGAATAATGGTCAGGAGGAGGGTAAGGGGGAGGGTTGAGGGTGATGGGGAAGGGGGGGGGTGGTTGTTTCAGGTTCTAGAGATGGGAGGCCAGCCTGGACTTGAAGCAGTCCAGTGACTCAGCCGTCACAACCTCCTGTGGCAACTTGTTCCATTCTGGTATGGTCCTTGGAAAGAACGTCATCTGCCTGTACCGTGTCGTGCAGGTGGGAATGTCAAAGCTCAGGTCGTTGTTTGTCCTAGAGCTCAGCCGGCTGTCAGATGGTTTCGGCAGGTACATGGAGTTAATGGAGATGAGACCGTGATGGAACTTGTAAAACATCTCCAAGCGGCTTTCTTATGACGCTGTTGCAGGGAAGGCCATCAGTCACTGTATATTTACTTGATACTTACTTGATACTTGATGTTGTCGGTGTTTGAGACCCGTGGTTACAGGTCAGTCCACCGATTGATGTGTTGTCCCTGTCTACAGCTGCTTGCACTTGCAAGATCTATTGACAGCAGTTCGGGTCATACAGTGCTGGTGGTTATTAAGATGTCATTGGCTGTTCAATGATTGTGCTACATGAATTTAACTGTCATATTCGAAACTTCTGTGTATTTGTTTAATTAAATTTCATTTTACAACCAGCTGGATTAGTATCCGTGGGCTTTCAAGAACGAAAGTGATCGACACATAACATGGGCCATTTCAAAGTCTTGAGAAATAAACACTATCCTCTTCTTCTTCTTCCGTATAGACCCACGGTCAACATTTTGACCATTATCGGCGTTTTTTCGGGAGTGCGCAGAAGAAGAAGAAGAAAAAAAAAAGAAAAAAAAGAGGTGGGGGGGGGGGAGGGTGTGGTGTTGACGGAGGGGTTGACGGTCTATTGTGGACTTGACACCTTTGAAGAAAAGGTGCCAAGGCTGGGGGACAGGACGGCGTCTGCTGGCAGGCTGTTCCAGTCCCTGACTGTACGAGGGAAGAAGGCCATATTGCGGTAGTCATTTTTGGCGGGGATCCTCTTCAGCTGTTTGCTGTGGCATCTTCTGGAACGGGTCACAGCGGGGGCCAGTTGGTTACAGCACACGCACACCAGTTTGTTGATGATTTTGAACATCATGCAGAGGCGTGCTGTATGTCAGCGCTGTACCAGGGGGGGCCATTTCAACTCATGCAGCATCTGTTCCACACTGGAAGTTTTCCTGTGGCGATTGAGGACAAAGCGGGCTGAGCGTCGTTGGACCTTCTTCAGAGAGTCACAGTCATTCTTATCGTGGGGATCCCAGACACAGGCTGAGTATTCGAGTACTGGGCGGATCAGAGCTTTGTATGCTGTTTGTTTGATGCGCTTGGAGCCGATTTTTAGGTTTCGTTGGAGAAAACCCAGTGTGCGGTTTGACTTATTGACGATGCTGGTGATGTGCTGGTCCCAACGTCCATCACTCTGGATGGTGACCCCAAGGTACCTGGTGGAGGAGACATGTTCCAGCTGCTGGCCATGGAGTGTGTAGGCCACCTCTGGTGTCGGCTTCCGGCTTCGTTGAACTGTTAGGACGCTACACTTGTCGGGGTGGAACTCCATGTCCCACTGAGTCTCCCACTCACTCAGGGCATCAAGATCCTCCTGCAGCATCCTGCGGTCAGTATCAGACCTGATAGGGTGGTCAATGGCAGTGTCATCTGCAAAGAGTCTGACGTTGGACAAGACATGGCTTGGCAAGTCATTGATGTAAACCAGAAACAGGCAGGGGCCCAGGACCGAGCCCTGGGGAACCCCAGACTTCACTAACACTTTGACCAACTCGGACCTGCTTCCCTCCACGACCACGGCCTGCCTCCTGTCTCGCAGGAAGTTGGAAATCCATCGATTTGTGTCACCCCTAACACCATAGTGGTCAAGTTTATGCATTAGTAAGCTGTGGTTTACTTTATCAAAAGCTTTAGCAAAGTCAAGTACTACCATGTCAGTTGAGAGACCTTTGTCCAGGTTTAATGTTAACTGGTCTGACAGCTCAAGCAGTTGTGTCTCGCAGTCCTGAGCGTTTCTTGCGGAAGCAATGTTGCTGTGGCGTCAAGGTGTTAGGAGATTCTAGATGTCCCATCACGTTGCTGACAATCACATATCCCAAGATCTTGCACGAGACGCAAGTAAGGGAGACTGGGCGGTAGTTGCTTGGTTTGTAGTGTTCTCCCTTCTTATACACAGGTATGACATTTGCAGTGCGCCACTCCTGGTGATGTGATACTGGAGACTGGCATGGTGGGGAAGTCCTCTCGACTGCCTGGCATGCTACATTTCTCATGGATTTCTGTTGGGTTGTAATCTTTGCCTTCACTGAATGCTGTGACGAACTGGCTGCCCAGAGCCTCAGCCTTGGCCTTCGAGTCGGTGATGAGGCGGCCCTGGACCTTAAGGGGGGGAACACCTGACTGAGATGTACGCTGGTGTTTAATGTACGTCCAAAACCGCTTCGTGCATGGTGTCCTGTCCTGCTCTTCTTCCTGAGGGGTGAACAGTCGGTTGACATAGTCCCAGTACGCACGTTTCAATTTCTGCTGCACCTCTCTTCTCAGTCGCCTGACTTCTGTCTTCAGCTCCTCAGTTCCATGCTTCTTCATTTTTCAGTAAGTTCTGTCCCTTTTCCGCAGGAGGCGTCTCACTTCTAAGGTGATCCATGGGTAGGAATCGGTTTTCCTGGGAGTCTTGTGGGGAATAGTACTTGTGATACTGCCCTGAATGGTGGTCTTGAATTTCGTTCACAAGTCTTCTGCAGAGGTCGAGTCATTTGAAGCCATGGCATCCATCTCAATCTGGAGCTCCGCCATCTCTTTCTTCATGCTGGACCAGTCCGCTTTGTCAGGGGGATGGGGCGTGACCGGCAATTGGACAGGGAGACCATGTTGTACTCAACATACACAATCTCATGGTCCGAGAGGCCAGGCAATATCTCTACACGGGGGATCAGGCTGGGGTAGTTTGTCATGACGAGGTCAAGGGCGTTTTCTAACCTGGTGGGTTCGAGGACGACCTGCACGAGTCCAACGTCGTGGAGCAAGTCAAGGAATTTCCGATGAAGGTCAGGATAGGAACTCGATGGCTTGAGGGTCATAGTGGACCAGTCCCAGTCAGGAAGGTTCAGATCCCCTGCTATGAGCAGTTGTGCGTCATTGGTAGCGGCAGCCTTTCTGACAGATGACTCAAACTGAATAAGGCTTTCTTTATCACCTGTCTTTCATCGATAGTAGGTGCAGACATATAGGTGTCTTCTGGTCTTTGTGACGATTTTTACCCATAGAATCTCACATTCGGTGTCAAATTCCGTCACTAGTGTGCTCTGGATATCCTCCTTCATTGCCAGGAGAACACCACCACCATCACTATTCCTGTCCTTACGGTACACTGTATAAGAGTCTGGTCAGATCTCAGAGTTCTGTACGCTGGCGTCCAGATGAGTTTCAGTCCCAATAATAATATCGGGTTTTGTACTGTCCACAAGGGGGTCTCAGCTCTTTTCCCTCTCAGATCTGAAATTTATATTCAAAATTCTTAAGGGTCTGTTTCTCTTCGTTTTAGATATTAGGATCGAAAAGAACATACACGGACATAGGCGCAAACACATTAAAATCCATACATCAGCGTGTATCTAAAATTATTCTAAAGCCTACAATTAAAAAGTAGAAGCAGTGGACGACAGAGCTTACTTTTGACATGACACCATGCCTCTTCGCACGAGACTGAAGTAATGGCTATACAAAAGTTAACGGTGAACTTTTTGTACGCTTAGCTACAAGGCTGGAAAGAGATCTGGGAGTAACAATAGATGAAAACCTCACATTTAAAGATCATGCGGCACAAGTCACAGCCAAAGCCAACAAGATAGTGGGGTTGATTCGGAGGTCCTTTGATTATCTTTCAGAACAGACTTTCAGCCAGTTGTTCAAAAGTCTTGTACGTCCACTGTTAGAGTATGGGCATTGTGTCTGGCAGCCATACCAGAAAACGCTTTGCAGAGAAATAGAAGATGTGCAGCGCCAAGCAGCCTGACTCCTCAGTCATTTGAAAGACAGGCCTTACTCAGAGAGACTAAAGGTACTAAAACTACTAAGCTTAGAACACAGACGTCTCAGAGGCGATATTATTGAAGTCTTTAAATATCTGAACGGCTACTACAAAGTAAGTGCTCCTGTCTTCAAATTAGCTACTACCACTGACCTTAGGGGAAATTCTCTGAAACTGCAGAAGCAGAGACCAAGAATAAATATCAGATCACATTTTTTCCCCACAGAGTGGTCTCCAGCTGGAACAGTTTGCCAGACACGGTGGTCTCAGCCCCTTCGCTGAATGTTTTCAAAAGACATTTGGACCAACACTGGAAACAACTAAAGACAGTTTACGAGCCAGAGTGTATGACTTAAGTTAGGGACATGTATATTCCCACGCATGTAAAAACTTAAGCCAGTAAGCTAGGACCAACGAACAGGCCCCAAAAGGGCCTCAAACGTTGAATCAAGTCAAGTCAAGTCAAGTCAAGGCTGCAGAGTGCACAAATAGGAACACACACACACGCACGCACGTACGCACGCACGCACGCACGCACACACACACACACACACACACACACACACACACACACACACAGAAGAGGAAATGGGAACACTTTTCTGAATGAAAAGAAAAAACAGAATGTGTATTGATACTGTACAGGGTCAGCAAGAGGTGTCGATCGGCGACGATCGGCGCTATACTCGTCCAAACGAAAGTGTATGAATGAGTTACTATAAAGAGAAATATTCAATCCGCTGTCTGTTAGCACTCATGTAAACAAGAATGTAGTGTCTTTGAAATGATGTATGCAAACCTACATAATGTAAATAATATAATTTTTTAAAAGAATGTCTATTTGTTTCATAAGTGTATTGAATGGTCAGATTTGGATGTGTTTGTGATTTTTTTTAAATCCATTATTGTTGCTGTATTTATAATGGTTGTTTTCGCTCTATTTTGCCACTTTGGCATGAGTCAATTCCTGGTGTAGTATGCTCATATAAATTAACGAAGCGGGTGTGTAGTAGTTCAGTTTGAGCCCACCTTTCAAGTTTCAATGACTGAAACAATGCGTGTCACCTTTTGACAGCAATTCCCTTTGTACCCCTCTCATGGTGGAGCGTGGGTCAGTGAGATTGACACAAAAGGGGAGAGGCTGGATCAGTTACATGAGGAGGAGCAAGCAGTTGGAAAGGGGAGGGGGGGTCCAAGAGGGTTCGGGTCTGTTCCCAGTTGGGGGGGGGGGGGGGGGGGGGGGGGGGGGAACGTGGCAAAAATGTAACTTTTGCCAGCCAGGTAGGTGAAAAAGGGGAGGACAGGGAGAAGGTCCAGGCACCTGGAATCCCCCCCCCCCCCCCCCTCCTTGGCTTTGACCATAAAGTAGGACCTCATCTCCTGCGTGAAGAGACCAATGCAGTTTTCAACTACGTTCTTTTAAATATTGCACCACAAAACATTCTCAGGTGACTGTCGTTGCTTTAACATTTCATCATCCAAGACTGATCAACAGCCTCACTTTTTTTTTCTTTTGCCCCCCCCCCCCCCTCCCTCTCTCTCTGTCTCTCTCTCTCTAAACTGTCATAGAGTGAAATCACCCTGACGATGAAATTATGAAGCTACTGACATTATTTTCCCTCTCACATACACTGGGAGTCGGGGGCTACTCTTACCACATGGGGAGAAAGAAAGAAAGTATAATGTTCAGTTCAGTTCAGTTCAGTTCACTTGGGACTTTGATAGCCTCACAGCTTTTTGTGTCCCAATCATCTTATTTCATAAACATTGGTTGCTTAATGCATGCATATGCTCAGGATATATTTTAATCTATTCTATCAATCAAATTGAAATTTTAACATATTTAACACACACAACATAACCATAATCATAAATAAGCCTTTCCAGCACACATTCCTTTCCGTGCTTCGTGTGGTTCCCCCACACCCCTGCCTCTCCAAAGTCCACTGTGAGCACCGAGTCGCATCAGGTGCCCCAAACCGGGTCGGTTCTTGAACGAAGTGTCTTTCAATGCCGACACCATTGACACACACACACACACCCAAATCGCACAACATAGAGCGAACCACACTGGCGACATGGGCCGTAGGAAGTCCGAGGACCACGGAGAACGCGTCCCGTGGGACGAGGCGTTGTCGCTGAAGGTCCCGGACAGGGGCCAGGATCCTCCAGCAAAGTCCACGTGCTTCTCAACCAGTGCGTGGCCCCAACAGCGCAAGCTTCGGGTGAATCCCCCGGGAGGAGAGGACACGGAAGGAACTGGAAGGAAAGAAGGAAGGGTACTGGAACCCCGCAGTCAGTACGGTCTGGCATATGCTGTTAAATCCTAACAGCCCCTCGCATGATGGGCGAGGGGAGGTTTGCTGAATAAATTAACAGCACCAGCTCAACACAGACCTGAGCATAACACAGTAAACAAACCAACTGAGGAATGTTCGCTAAAGGTCTCCTCACATGAAGCAGTAAGAGATTACATTCACAGGCTAAACACACGAACAGCAAATTATATCTTCATCCTTCCCTCACTCACATTCAACATTTTCCTTTGCTGAACAAGCAAGTAGTGGGGGAAAACAAGTGCAGGTTAACAATTCTTCAGTCGTTGTAGTAATGACTTGGCAAAGATTTGAACTTAAAAAAAAAAAAAAAAAAAAAAAAATAATAATTGAAGATGAAGAAAATGGGGGGAATATATTATAATATGAGAAGCCCTTCACTAGCTGCCTGAGAGAACCATCGTAATCCCTCTCGAAGGCACATTTATTTGTATTGCCTGCTCCTAGGCCTTTCGTCCGCTGGATCGGACTCATCAGGGAGACACGGCTGATTGTGTCTGTGCTCTTGGTGTCAAATAGAGACACACCACAGTCCATAATTCTGTGGTGTTCTCACCACCAAGGGTTCAAAAAAGAATCCAACAGCACCCCCAAAGCAGCAGTGAAGGGTAAGTAATGGAAACAAAACAAAGGTGTGGAGAGGAAAAAAAGTTGCTAAAAAAAACTAAAAGCATTATTCAAACAGTATAAAATATAGGGGACAATCTTTGAGCCTATGCTTGAGGATCCATTCAAGGATGCAAGGGAAATCAAAAGATATGGAACAGTCTGAGTGGTCAGCTGTGCTGTTCAATAACCCAAGCATTGTGAGTGGCTAAGAATTGTACAGAACAACCTTTACTTGGATCTCCTAAGAGATGCAATCTCCCACTGATTGACCAAACAATAGAATGCTGAACAAGTAAGTAGTGGGGGAAAACAAGTGCAGGTTAACAATTCTTCAGTCGTTGTAGTAATGACTTGGCAAAGATTTGAACTTAAAAAAAAAAAAAAAAAAAAAAAAAAAAATAAAAAAAAAAATAATAATAATAATTGAAGATGAACTGAACTAATACAGCAACCATTTCTTTATAACCGCCATCACATTTGCAAATAATAATTCAATGGCACAATTATCCCCACATTTTATAGCAACATTTCAAAATGACACAATTCTCCAACCACGCATCCAAACGACTAATCATGCATACGCACGCTTGCAAACATAAAACTCGTTCCCCTTGCACACACAAACAGACGGTGGCCGAAGAATAAGAGACCGGTGATTGTGACAGGGGCGGACGAGCGAGACCAAGCGAGTCCCAACCCTAAATCACCAGGTTCTCCTCCATCCCCACCGACTACCGCATCACCAGATGCATTGAAAGGAGCAAGAATTTTGGATATAATTTAGAATGGCCAGGTTAAAGATTGAATTAACCAGAGAAAAGTGGTCTCAAACAATATTTCTTTTATAATTTTGAAAACAAAAGGAAATTGCGCAAAAGAGAAGAATTAGCCGGCTAACAACAACAAAACAAACCAAACGAACCACGAAACTGATGCTTACCAGCTACCCGTGGGTGACCCAGAAGTGGCGGGTCAAGCGACTCTCTGCCCTCTGTCCGGTCGAGAGGACCAGCAGAGCAGATGCGGAAAAGAGATGATGTGATGTCCCTCCCCTACAGGCCGACTGTAGGAATGAAGGTACCGACCGTACCTTCGACGAAGTGGTTGAGAACCAGAACCGGAGCGGGCGCTCCCAGGGACATCTTCCGCTCGAGTAAAGAGAAAACCTGCCTAACCCATGGCGGCCAACATGCCACCCTACGTCACAGTGAGAATACCTCAAGCCTAAGAGGAATGCAGCACGTGCGGCAGGTAAAAAGACAGGTGAGAGGCCGATAGAGACAGCCAGTTCAAGCGAAAGGTACCAGCCACCCGTGAACCTGCAGGATGAATTGCACGGGCAGTGGAATTAGAGAGAGAGAGAGAGAAAGTAAACCTAACCTGAGCTGAACGACATTAAGGTGCAAACACACCACAAGCCACATTAAGGGACGGATACACGACAACAACAACAACAATAAATAAATGAATAATTCCACCATCCCAGATGGGTCAATCGTCATAGGCCTCGTGACAAACTCGTGACACAAGATTTACCCTGTCTAAATCCATGTTGGCAATCTGAATATAAGGAAAAATCATTCATATGGTTTACTATTGCATCTCTCACAAATGACTCAAGCACTTTGCAAAGGATACAAGTCAAACTTACAGGGCGATAATTTCCTGGGTCAGACCTGGTGCCTTTTTTAAATATAGCAGTTACGGTTGCAAACTTCCAATCACTGGGTACCACTCCTTCACTTATTGATTTATTGAACAGCACACACAAAGGCACTGCTAGTTCTACACATAACTCCTTTAGTACTCTAGCTGGTAAACCATCTGGACCAGAAGCTTTAGCAACATCCAATTTACTTAATTTTTCTTTTACCGCTAATGGTGTAATGACTATATCACACAGAGTTTTTCCATCAGATAAAGAGGCGCTGTCGATTTCAGGAACATTTTCAATATTTTCATGTATGAATACACTAGAAAAGAATTTATTTAGCACCTCGGCCTTATCATTATCACTAACTGCAATATTACCATCTTCTTTTCTCAGGGGACTAATTGAAGAGTTGACATTATTATTGCATGTTGTTCATCCTGATCAATCAAAGTGAGAAAGAAAAATAAAATGAAAAGAAAAATCTGTTCAAACCAAAAGAAAGGGAACTGATTTATTTAATTAAGAATACACTCCACTTTGTCGCTCATGTTGCTCATCATCAGCTCCTGAGTTGATCCTGCCAACTTGCACCCATGCCTGTGCGGAAGATCCAGATTCAGATTGAAGCCCATTTGTACACAACTGTTTTGTATATATATCATGTGAACTTTCCTCCTGTGTAACATTAGAGTTGTCTGTTCCTGGAAACCCGGGAATTCGACGTCGGCCGAGGTGCTAGGCCTACTTCATCATAGTTTTTGTTGAATGTTGCTCACAGCTACATAGAGACGGAAAGCCTAGGAGGAAAATAACAGTCAGGTGTGAGTGCACCATACTGGCCCGACCATCATTTTGCGCATTTTTGTCATATGTTCTTGGGTGACAAAAGGTAATCAACAGTCCATTTCTTGATCGTCAACCTGCTCAAGGAACTCGAACTTGAAATTTAGTGTTGAAGGCCGCTTAGGCCTGTTCACTTTCCGTCTATAGAAACTTCTGGTACTGTGCAGCATGTGTGGCTAGTTGGTTAATGTCTATATTTTCACTGGGTTGCTCACTGACTGCATTCCGGAGCGTACAGGATTGGGAGGTTGGCCCATTGGGCGTCGAGTCTACTCTTAAAAGTGTTGAGATTGTGTGCCTCAGTGACTGTCTCAGGTAGGCTGTTCCACAAAGACACTATCCTCGGGGAGAAGTAGCAGCCACGTGGTTGTAGTATGGAGCGGCGTTTTGCCAGTTTTAGACTATTCCCTCTGGTTTCCTGCCTGCTGTGGAGTTCAAGTATCAGGATCAGGATCAGGGGAGTTGTATCAAATACAACTTAGCCTATTTAGGCTTTTTACGCCCCTTCTGTATGTATATATCCTTTTTTTTTTTCGTAACCGTTGGTCCAGTCATAGGCTAGCTCAGACCTATTATCCATCAAATTCATATCTAATTTTTGTTAATAATTCATGTTTATCTATGAGGTTCTTAAAAAACATTAATACTAGGTGCACGTTTGATGTTAAGTGTTAGTTTATTCCAAAAGTTGGTTACTCTATTAGTAAAAGTAAATTTTCTTAATTCGTTCTAGAATATTGTTTTCTTATCTTCACTGTTCCTTGTAACATTCTTCTGCGGGAGTACCAAAAAAGCATGCTTTATCAACATATCGATTTCATTAAATATCTTGTATGCTTGAATCAAGTTCCCTCTTATTCTTCTTGCCTTAAGTGTTGGAAGTTGCAGATATTTTAATCTTTCCTGATATGAGTAATCTTTTATATTATGAATCATCTTGGTTGCTCTTCTTTGTACCTGTTCTAGAGCTTCTGATTGTCTCTTTAGCATTGGATACCATACAGTGTTGCCATATTCAAGAACAGGTCTAACTAGTGTCTTATATAATTGCAAAAAAGTGTCCTTTTCCATATAAAATTAAATGTAAAGGTTCTTTTTATTATTCCAATCATTCTGTTAGCCTTTATTAATACTATTTACAATATGATTGTCAAATAGTAAATTTTTGTCAAAAGTCACACCTAGGTCTTTCTCTTCTTCACATTTAGATACTTTTATTTCCTTGCCCCCAATTTTCATTATATACTCCTTTTGTGGGTTTGTTTTACCAATATGAAGTACTTTACATTTTTCTGCATTAAATATAGGTTCCAAGTATCGACCACTGTACTAATGTTTCAATATCCTTTTGTAATTCCTTATGCAATTTTGGAGAGTTATACAGTTTTGTGTCATCTGCAAAGACTTTACATGTACTCTTTAATTCTACAGGGAGATCATTTATAAACACCGTAAATATAATATTGGTCCCAAAATACTGCCTTGTGGTATCCCACTAATAACATCAACACTATGAGAGAAGGAACTACCAATCCTTACCTTCTGAGTTCTTTTTGATAAAAGTCTCTAACCCAACCAAGTATATTTCTATTATTCCATAAGACTCTAATTTCTTTAAAAGTCTTTCATGTGGTACTGAATCGAATGCTTTTCTAAAGTCTAAATACAAAACATCTATATTCTCTCCTTTATCTATCTCCTTTGTGAAGTCTTCCATCACTTCTAAAAGTTGAGTCACACAAGACCTTTTTGCACGAAATCCATGTTGACACTCAGCATATAATTTATTTTCTGTCATATGTTTAATAGTAGCCTCTCTAATAAATGATTCTAAATTTTGCATATAATGCATGTTTAAACTCACTGGTCTATAATTTCCTGGATCTGTTCTTGTACCTTTTTTGAATACTGGAATGACTGTAGCTGTTTTCCAATCTGAAGGTACTATCATTTCTTTAACAGATTTAGAAAAGAGTATGTAAAGTGGGAAGGCCATCTCCTCGTTTAGCTCTTTTAGTACTCTCGATGGGATGGCATCGGACCACATGCCTTATTAGGGTTAAAGATTGAAGTTTCTTTTTTATTGCATCCACTGAAATGTCTACATTTTCTAACACTATGCCTTTTGACTTGAAGCTGGACTTAGAACAGGCATACTTTTAGTATCTTCCCTTGTGAATACACTAGAAAAAATGTATTCAAAATATCTGCCTTACCTCTATCTGTCTCCACTGTGTCACCATCCTTAGTCACTAAAGGGCTCACTCCAGTATTCATCTTTGTTTTCGATTGTACATCTCCAGAAGGCTTTTGGATTTTGTTTACATTCCTTTGATAACTTCTTTTCAAATTCCTTTTTTGCTTTCTTATTTTTTATTTCAAGTATTACGTGCTTTAATATAATTTTGATAATCTTTCCCCTGCTTTGTGACTAAGAATCTCTGATACATATTATATCTCTTTTTTACAAATTTCATTGTCTTTACATTCATCCACTTTGGTTTCTGTTTTTTATTTTTCTTAATAATTTGTTTTGGAACGTTGTTTTATTAAAGAATTTAAAATACTTTTAATTTCCACCAGCATTGTTCTACACTAAGATCATTGAGTTTATTCCAGTCGATCTTCTTCAATTCTTCTTTCATTTGCATAAAATTTCCTCTCTTAAAATTATATGACTGCTTTGATTCTTCTTTCCCTTGCTCCTCTCCTAGGTACAAAGAGAACATTAAAACCTCATGATCACTTTTGCCTAATAGGAGCTAAGTGCTTAATGTCTGATATCAATTCATATTTTCATCATTAACAAGTACTAAATCTATATTTGATTTTGTCCCTCCCTGTGTCTTGTTGGTTGTTTCACCATTTGGTTCAGAAATGCATCCTGTAGGCAGTTTATGAACTTTTGACCTCTTTCTCCAGAGCCAGTACCATGCCGGTCAATATCTGGGAAATTAAAATCTCCAGTAATACAAACATATTTGAATCTTTCTAATCTAATTTGTTTCAGCAACTCAAACATTTTTTCTTCATTTTCAATTGTTGAGTTTGGACTTTGTAAATAGTTCCAATCAGTATTTTCTGTCTATCCTTATTTAAAAGGTAATCCACAGTTTTTCATCAAAGTCATTTCTTTTGTAAAACTTGTATACTTTGGCATTTATAGAATCCTTCACATATACAGTTATACCTCTTTTGGGATTTTCATTGAAAATTAGTTCATAACCTGGCATTGAATATTCGACAGAATTTACCCCTTTTTGGTTTTTCACTATAGATTCTGTTACTACTATAATGTGAGGTTTATTTTCTTCAGCTAATAGAAGTAACTCATCTTTTTTGTTCAACAGTCCATCTGCATTTGTGTACAAGAATGTGTATGACAGTTCCTGCACAGATTTTCTATCTACATACTTTTTAAAACTATTCACATGTTCTTTGTTCTTGTATTTTGATTGTCAGTTTTCTTCTTTATCATCCTGGCCAGGCCTAGGTTTCCACTGTACTTTCACTATTTTCCCACCTCTGATTCCAATGTCTTTCTCCCCTTTCTCAATCCTCGGCCTTTTTTTTTCTTCTTTTTTTTTTTAATGCGCACACCCGAGTCACTTAAGGTCTATGGAGACGACGTGGCTTTTGATTTAAAGTCGTGGCCTGTGTAGAGCCCAGTAAGGTACTTGTGTTGTAGGTGTCGATCATGTCACCTCTTTGTCTGTGATACTGTAGGCTGGGCAGTTTCAGTATTCTCAGGCGTTCAGAGTAGGGTTTGTCTTTGAGCCTCCCAGTCAGCTTTGTGGCCCTTTGTTGTACATCTTCAATGTCCTTTTGGAGTGTCTTTTGGGATGGGTACCAGACGGAGTGCTCGTATTCCAGCATGGGTCGTACCAGTGTTTTGCACAGTTGGACAAATGTGTGGTTGGAGAGGTAGTGGAACGTGCGCCTTATGACTCCAGTGTTGACTTTGCTTCAGCCATGGCTTCTTCAGTGCTTGTTGTTCAGCATGGTTCCTGAAGGAGAGTTTCCTGTCAATCACCACTCCTAGGTCTTTTTCTGCTTCTGTGTGTGCCAGTTGTTTTCCTGCCTTCCCTTCATCTGTGTGAGTTTCCATCATGGTATGCCTGTGGTCTTCGTTGTTGTGGCCCAGTTGCATAACACAGCACTTTTCGAGCTGTCCAGGTCTTCTTGTAGTGAGTATCTTGCTTCCTCTCGGTCACTTTGGGCAAATAGTTTGGTGTCATCAGCGAAGATGCGGACCGGGTCTGTTATGTGTTGTGGCAGATCGTTGATGTATATGACGAACAGCAGTGGGCCCAATACACTGACTTGTAGGATTCCACTTGTTACTGCTACTTCTGCGGAGATTTCTTCATTTACATGGACTTGTTGGGTGCGGTTGCTCAGAAAGTCTTTGATCCATTGATGTGTCTTTCCGTCTGTTACATGGGCATGCAATATGAGCATGAACCTGCGTAGTGGTACAGAGTCCAAGGCCTTCTGGAAATCCATATAGACTGCATCAGTCCATCTGCCCTGGACAAGGATTTCTGTTCAGCAGTCGAGTGTGTCCAGTAGTTGGGTTGTGCATGATTGGCCTGCTGTGAAACCATGCTGTTGCTGGCATATGGGGTTGTTCCGTAGCAGGTGTTTCATCATGTGTCCTCGTATCAGGGTTTCCATCACTTCGCATAATATGCATGTGAGGCTGACTGGCCTGTAATTGTTTGGTGATTGCCTGCTACCCTTCTTGAAAATGGGGGTGACATGCGCTCTTTTTCAGTCCTCTGGTACCCGGCCTTCTTCCAAGGACTTTTGGCAGATGGTGCAGATGGGTGCTGCCAGTTGGTCTGCTGTTTCTGCCAGGAGAGGGGGTATGCTGTCTGGGCCAGCTGCCTTGTTGGTCTTATCTTCTGCGTACACAGGCTGATACTCGTGCGGACATTCCCTATGATATGGACAGACAAGTATTAATTCCATCTACCCAACAAAGGGAGTGGAGTTTTGTGTGCATGACTGTTTTTTTAAAAATTATTCTGCCATTTAGGCAGCCATACTCCATCTTTGGGGAATGTGCATGCTATGTGTAACGTGTCATCCATACCAACAGCCAAACTGGCCTTCTCTTCCGAAATTTGGTGATGGGATTTTATATGTGTGCAAGATGTTATGCGTGCGTTCACACACGGAACCTCGGTTTATAGTTTCATTTGAAGGATGGTATGGGAAATGGAGTCAGAACTAATGTTAACTCTGAGGGCAAAATCCCCCTGTACCGAAACAGCTCGGAGGAGATTTGAACCCGCAACCCTTGGGTTTCGAGTCTGGCGCTCTACCAACTGAGCTATTCCAGCCCCCGTTGGTCTTTAGACCTAAGTTTGAGGAGTCGACCTACTTCTTCCTTCGTGATTGTGACATCCATCAAAGTGTCCTCAACTCAAGGTCAAAGTGGGGTGGTAGTGGCAGCTCGCCATCTGGTTCGCTCGTGAATATGCTTTGAAAGAAGCTGTGCAGTACCTGGGCCTTCTCCTTATCAGTTTTGGCTTTGGATCCACCTTCCTTTTTCAGATCAGAGATGCCAGTTCTTGCGCGCCTCTTGGATTTAACATAATTATGACCAGAAAGACTTTGGGTTGCCTTTAGCTTGCCTGGCCACAGTTGCCACCATTCTGATTTTAGCCTAAGTTCTGCAATCTCTGGCTGCTTTGTTGCGTGTCTTGGTGTAGTACATGTAGTCCTGTCCACTCTTAGTAGTTACCAACGCTAGCTGTAGTATTAATACTAGACATAAGAGTATAGACTACAGGCTTTTTTTTGCTATTATATAAGACATCACTGATCCTGCATTTAACCATTATGAAAGAGGTCGGGGGGGGGGGGGGGGGGGGGGCAGTGGAGTTGTTTTGAAACCCCCCTCACCCCCATTCACTTCTTTCATGTCCATCTGATCTTGAGAGGCCTATGAGCTCTCATGGAGAGGCAAAAATACTTAACTAGAATTTTGCTCGTTTTGCAGACCCGGGCGTGTGTGAGTGTTGTTAGGGGGGTGTAGGTGAGGATGGGGGGCATTGGTGAAGTCGGCAACGCATTCTAACCATAATACTTGTTGGCATCTTTTGCTTTTATGACAATAGACCATAAGTCTTTTGCACCAGCACATATGATGAAATATGACATGGATCATTCTGTATAATACACCATTTTTGTTTGACTATGAAGTGAACATTTTTCTTTCTTTTTTTTTTTTCTCTCTCGTTTTATCGGCGTTTGTTTCCAAGACTGGATTTGTAATCAGCATAAAATCAACATAAGAGGAATCGGTGTCTGCATAAAATTTCTTGTCATTGAAAACACTTGGTAAATGCGTTCTGTAGAGTCAAAAATTTAAACAATTGATGCATTCCTATTCTGTTCACAGTGGTTTTCATTATGTAAAAAAAAAACTCCATGCTGTTAAAATAATAACAATCAAAAGAAAAGACTTTGGTATTGGTAGTATCATTGATCATATCATTGAATTTCCAGGTGTTCAAATTCTGAATTACCTGAATCCTGTGAAATCTAATAAACTAACTTACTAATGAACTTCAAATGTAATTTTCTTTCAGATTGACAATCATGAAAGCTTGCTGACTGTGTGGATGACATTTTCAGTTGAAGACTGCAGGAGGGATCCACTGATGGTCACCTTAGATGCAGGTCAACTAGCAAAGGCACTGGGAGAGATAAGAGGAAGACAAGTCACTGGTTCATGCTCTCTCAGTAAAATTGCTTGTGAGAGAAATGGATTCACAGTGTGAAGAGAGAGACTGTGTTCAGTCAAGCACTGCTGTGGCAGCAGAAGAGGACTTCTGGACAGAGCAGCAACTGAAGGAACTGAACCTGGAAATTTCTGCTGCTTTGGAGGAGGCTGTGAAACAAGGGAAGGATCTGAATCCATATACGGACTTGCTGCTGGAAAACCAGAGGGAGGTGAGGAACTGTATGGAGGTGGGATGTTGGTGACAGTTTTTTAACTGTTTTGTTTGTTTGTGTGAAAGTCTAATTTTGATGAACTATTTAGTTTGTTTATTTGATAGTTTAAATACTGTTTTGTTTCTGTGTTTATTTTAACTTAAAATCCTAGGTCTGAAGTTGTGGCGATGTGAATCATTTGCATTAAGTGTCCATTTATGTACTTTAGGTCTGAAGTTGTGACGGTGTGAATCATAAATTGCATTAAATGTCCATTTACATGTGCTTTGAATGATCACTTTTAGGAGGTTAGGAGGGTAATACTGTGTTAAATGGCCCCATTCCCCACATACTTCCCTTTGGCTTTACACACACAAACGTGCATGTACACTTCAAATGCTTAGAACAGTGCAGGTTTGCAAGTCAGACCACTGCTTTGGGTCAGTGTAGGTCAAGCTTCTGCTGAATCTCATATCCATCAGCTCCACATTCCAACTCATAGTATGCCTTTTACACCGGGGCCTCACAACTTAACAGACACAGTTTGTTTTCTCGGCCGGCCTGTTCTGCAGTGATGCCTCCTTCAAGAGCAAATGTATACTGGAAAACAGCAAACAGTAGTTTTTACAGAGAAATTTTATATTTTTGTACTTAAGTCTCCTTGCCCCACCTCCCACAACAGTGTTTCCAGTGGAAGAATCAAAGAATTTAGGGGGCTGATGTACAGGTCACAATCATGTAGATTATACACTATAATTTGAGTATAATGAAATGTTTCAGTAAAGAAGAAACAGTATTGTAAAAATGAATTGATGATGCACTTTTTAAGTTATTTCCCAATGGTTGGGTTTGCTTGATTTTTTTTTTTTTTTTTTTCAATGAGCAGGGTTTTCTTAACTTTCTTTTTTTCAAATATGGAAATACCTTCCAATGTTTGTTGGGTGGTGCAGGTGAAGAAGACGCTGCAGGCCCACAAGTCACATCTTCAGCACCTGGTGAACTTGCACTATGAGCAGCAGATGGATGTTCTCAAGAAGCACTGTCAACAGTATGTGCAGCACATCTTTGTGGCTAAAAAAAGAGGTATCATTAAAGACGTTTGATGTGTACGCGCCTGTCTGTGCTTGTGTATTAGTGCATGCATGACCATAAGTGTGTTTGTGCATATGTGTGTGTGTGTGTGTGAGAGAGAGAGACAGATTTTATGGGTGTTTGTTATTGTGTGTCAGCTTTTGTGACCATTTACACACTCACACAAACACACACACACACACACACATAAACACACACACACATAAACACACACACACACGCACACTCAGTCACTCACCACTCACACCAAACATACATTCACAGCTGTGAGCGCGCGCGCGCACACACACACATGCACGCACCACTCACATCAAACATACACACACACACTGACTAACACCAGACACACACACACACTCACACCAAGAGCACACACACACACACACACACCACACACACACACACACACACACACACACACACAACGACCATTGATTTTGCTGCTTTCACCGCCTGTTTGCTCTGCTGTTGGAACAGGGTATGAACTATGAAGCCAAACTGATGGACCTCCAGAGCCGCATCGGTGAGAGACTGTCAGAAATGGAGAGAGGAAAAGCATGCTTGAAATCTGACGACGATCTGATGATGAATGAAGTGCAAGACTTGAAGGATACATTGGCTCGTCTGACTAGGCAGAAACCACAAATGCAGGTAAACAAATTAGGGGATGGTGGTGTTTTTGTTGGTTTGGACACGTTAGCTTGTTACTCATGGTGATTTTTATGGGGAGGCGATCAAAAAGTCTTGTGTTCCTGGATAAGGAAGCACAGACATGCAAAGCACAATCTTTTGCATACCCAGAAAGACATGTACATGTGTGTGTGTGTATGTGTTTCTGTGCACAAGCATGCATGTATATGTATGTGTGTGTGTCAGTGTGAAAACTAGGTAGACTTCAGTCTGTATTAATTATCTTTCTAATATTAATAAGAAGTTGAAAATGTAGGCGCACAGTTGCGCACATTCACTCACACACAGGTACACTCACAAACACACACACACACAGAGGCAGACACACGCATGCACGCACGCACTCACACATACACAAGCGCTTACAGACAACATGGATGGAATAGTAATGTAGTCTCGCATATTATGTCATTGTTATAATTGTCTTTTTTTTTTTTTTTTTTTTTTTTTTTTTTTTTTTTTTGCTTTGATTTCCAGTATGCCCCCTCCCCTTCCCCATAAGTTTGTTTCAGTGAAGTCTTGTGTCTTGATCATGTTAATGATAGCTCTCTCACAGCAAGGGGGAATGAGGTGGGAAGCAGAGGGACTGGCGGTGGCAGCGTGGAGTGAGATGAGGTAGTCTTTTTCTCACATTTTTTGTACGAAACACAATAATTTTTGCAAGAGTATCGATCAGTCAAATTGACATGAAGGTAGAGTTCCCTTTTCTGTTGTGCCTGGTTCCTTTCTGTTGGCTGTGATTGGTCCAGAAAACTGTCGTCATTCCTGTCATTCACATCTTCTGTCACATATACTTTCATTAACGATTAATCTGTCATGGATGATTGTCAACAGACTTTTGATGACCTAATGTGTGGTGCAGGTAGAGTTAAAGACCCTGAAAGCCGACCTTCCTGCTGTGACCTTTGCTGACCTGCAGTGCCTGATGGGCACGGTGGGTCTCTCCGAGGAGAAGACACAGCTGTCTGACCCATCAGTGCCCCGGCAGGAGTGTCCTGGAGAACAGCCTGGGGCGCAGAATGTGGACTGCCATGTGTCTGACAGTGTTCCAGAACAACTAAATGAAGAACCGCCTGGGGCGCAGAATGTAGACTGCCATGTGTCTGACAGTGTTCCAGAACAACTAAATGAAGAACCGCCTGGGGCGCAGAATGTGGACTGCCATGTGTCTGACAGTGTTTCAGAACAACTAAATGAAGGCCTGCCTGAGACTGACTCTCAGTCTGAGTATGATGGGAAATCAGTTATCTCTGTGGTTGATGATTTTCCTTCACTGTCTGTCAGTCGGGCATCAGACACTCATGACGTAGGTTTTGCTTTAGTATCTTTGGAACTTGTCAACTATGTTGATGCAATGAATGCTTCAGCAGCCACTAATGGGCACTTGCATGCTGAAAAACTGGAACTGCTAAAGAAACAAAATGTGTCTGACAAAGAAACTAAAAAAAAGAGGCAGAGTTTGTGTACGAATGACTTTCAAACTAAAAAAGAAAGGCGTATTGTTTGTAAGAGAGGTCCTCTTTCTGAAGTAAATAAGATGAAAGGGAAGGAGATGATTATTTCAAAGTACCAAGAAATGCTTGCCACGGGAGCTGTAGAAAGCAACAAAATTCACTCAAACAAATGGGTATCCATCACAACGCCACCAGGATCTTTTCCTGAAAGATGGGGTTTTTACGACAATATCTGCCTTTGCCCCTCGACCCGACAACAAAGCGTGGGTGTTGTTACCAGGGCAACAAGACTTGGGTGTGCTTGACGAAAATGGAAATATCCACCTGACGTTTCACATCGGGCGTTCTCCCAAATATCTTGCTGTGTACGGAGCTAAGGATGTCCTTGTGGTTCATGTCAGTCCAAAGAGCGTGATGTTGTACACTGAGGAACAAAAAAGATACGCTCTTTTTGGAAGACTTAACCGCAAGGCAATTGCTGCCACAGCCTCAGGAATAGCTTTTGCCGTTGGAAAAGGACTCGTGTGGGTGCCCATAGAAGGGGATTTGAAGTGGTTTCCAGTGTGTAAGAATCAAAAAGGTCACATGAGCATCGTCTCGCTGAGCATACTGCCATACAACGGCAAGACCGTGATCTGCGCTGCAGACATCAGCAAGAATCTCATCCACTTCTTCCAGCAAGAAACGGCAACGGAATTTACTGCTTACCCATCCTTTGGCTTTGACAAGAGGATGAACTTCTTGTCGAGGAAGGAGCTGAGGAGACGGGGAGACGATCCCCGCAAAGCGAGGCATTTCAAGCCAGTCTGCGTCACGGCCCATCCCTCTGGCTTCGTGGCCGTGCTGGACTCCTCTTCACACAGTGTGTACATCATCGACGCCAGGAAGATCTTCCGTTCAGGCCTGAACGGGATGGAATGTGTGGCGTCGGTGATTTCTCAGGACAGGCTGTGTTGTGGCGACCCTCAGACCATCGCCTTTTCTGTGGGGGAACGTGAGGACGAGGAAGAGCATCCTAAGCTGTGGGTGCAGACCAAGTCGGGGCATCTGTATATCACCCGGCTTGTCTTTCTGTCTGGTAACAGGCCCCCACAGTGCTAGAGGGTGTGACAGGTGTTCATGTGGCGTGCTGGTGTGGTTGTGCATGGCGAAGCAGAGTGAATGGTGTGACGGTAATGTCACTGGGAAGTTACAAGAGGGTTGAAAAAAAGGGAACTAAGAAAAAAGAAAACCCAGAATTAAATCAAGTATTGTATAGATTGCTGTCTTTTTTTTTCTTTTTAATCCTGCCCAAGAAATGACATAACTACTTGTTCAGGGATTATAGGGACATTGATCAAGGCACTGGAGCAGGTCCATCAGGTTGATGTCTTGGTACCGGTAGTAAACACTTTATAGTTTTGCCTTTGTTTTGTCAAGTAGGAGCAAAAAGAATATGAGGGTTTGTTACACATGTGCATGTTCAGCATTGTTCACTTGCGGGGGCTGAATTGAAAGTACCAAGTCAAAAGTTTATCTCATGTTTTGTCTCGAGACCTTGACGTATATGGAGGAACACACCTGGGCAATGATGATCACAGCTTTTGATTCTCTGTTAACCCACAGCATGGTAAAGGTACAGTAGAATCCATGTCGGTGTGTCACAGTAGTGTGATGACCTACTTTACATGAACAACTTTTGGCCCTCCTGACTACAGCAGTCCACCATGATGTAGCCTTGTGCAGTCTGCAAGGCCTAAACCATGAATTTAATGAACTTTCGTCATTCTTGTTGCCAGCTGAAGTTCTACAATTAACATGTATGAGTGAATACAAACTTATATTTAAAACCAATAAATTTTATCATCCCATTCAAATAAATTAGACCTATCATCAACCTGTTCAACTTTTTAACCACCAATTCATCCATCCGTCATTTTCTTGTAATTCCCAACTTGCATACGAGTATCTATCTTGAGGGTGACTGTTTCACTTTTACATCGGTTGGTTTGGATGAGTAGAGCATCGAGTTGTGGCATTTGGAGCCATTAGCTTCAACTCTTGAGTGCCTCATTATCAAATTTGTTTCATAACAGCAAAAAGAAAAGTTTGTTAAAAAAAGAAGGTCACGTTGTATTAAGCCTGACGGGAAAAAGCAATAAATGGCAGTGGTAGAGGACAGCCTCGTCCATTTTCGCTGAAGAATTGATGCAAGAGTATGATGAAACACTTCTGACACTATGTGTCATTTCTTTGCACGGATGTGCATAGGTCTACATTACATTTATTTTGGTTACATGGAGTTACTTCTGGTATGTTGTAATAACTTCACTGCAACTGTCATGGCCCACAGTCTCCACACCCATACTCACACAGGCTTCCCTCCCTTTGTCATGATCTAACTGCTAACCCTGTTTTTGCTCACTCAGTCACTGACCTTTTGTTCAGTATCTTCAATATCAGCACACACACACACACACACACACACACACACACACACACACACACTCACTCGCTCACTCACTACTCGCGCACACACACACACACACACACACACATACACACACACGCATATGTATGGTTTTTTCTCTCTTCAAGTTTAACCATTTAGTGGCAAGGGAAAAGTGCAGACCAACCAGTTCCCTGTCATTAAAATGACTTGGCAGAGATTCAGAAAGAAAGAAAAAAAAAAGGGGGGGGGGGGGGGGGGGCGTTCTAAGAGATAGAAAATGGGAATGAAAAATCAGGTCATTAGATTTAAAACATAGAATTATTTGCTAGGTATCAGCGTATCGGAACTATTGTAGTCCATCTTGAAATCAGAACCATTCATATCGCCTGCTCAGAGGCCTTTCATCCGCTGATTGGGACTCTACAGTGAGACACAGCTGATTGTGTATATGCTCCCATGGCATCAAATGGATTGTGTATAATATGCTCCCGTGGCATCAAATGGAGATATATATATATACCACAATCTATAATATTGTAATTCTCACCACCAGGGGTTCAAAAACAGAATCCGATGGCACCCCAAAGCAGTGTAAGGAAAGCTTGCTGAAAAACCAAAACCACCATGTCAGGAGTAGTAAATGTTGGGGGAAATGTTTTAGTCTATGCTGACGGATCCATTTAAGTTAATGATACAGGTGAGGTCAAAAAGTGTCAACGAGTGGTCAGCTCTACTGTTTAAGAACCTGAGCGTTGTCGCTATAATGTCAGTTACGTGAGAATTTTGCAGAACAGCCTTTATTTGAATCTTCTAAGAGATGCAATTTCCCCTGATTGACTAAACAATAATTTGTTGAACAGTTTAGAATTGGGGGGGGGGGGGGGGGGGGGGGGGGAACAAGTGCAGGCTAGCAGTTCCTCAGTATGTTAATGGCTATGCAAATATTCAAAAAGGAGGAAGGATTGGAAGAGGAAGAAAATAGGAATGAAAAATGAGGGCATTAGATTAAGTTCTTCACCACGGCATATGGGGACCATTGTAGTCCATCTTGAAAACAGAACCATTCAGAGGCCTTTTGTTCGCTTATTCGGACTCGTCAGTGAGACACTGCTGATTGTGTGTGGTCCCTTGGCATCAAGTGGAAATATACCACAGCCTCTCTCTATCTGTGCATGTGCGTGCGTTTAATGTGTTTAAAATTAAAGTAGGCAGCCATGTCTGACCATTCTGAACAGTGTTTTGAACAGTGTTGGTATGGAGGAAAGCAAGCACTGGCAAACAGTTCTTCGTTGTTGTAAAAATGACTTTGCAAGATAGAAATATGAAACTGACACGAAAATGGACTCACATGTCCTGCTGTGTAATATTCTGTGAGGTACAGATAGAACAGTGTGGTGTGTTCAGGTTGGCTATTTCAGATCTGCTTTTAAAAATGAGAAATTCTCAAATGGTTCATTCTTAAAATTCTTTTGCAGTTTGCTCCTACATCATCCTGGAAATTCTGTGCTTGAATTTCAGCCTTTTTGATTCTGTCTTTGACTCTTTTTCTCCCCATCAACCGGTTTTTGCTTTTGCTCCATCATCTGGGTTGAGCAATTCCCATGTTTTTGTAGAAAAAAATCTGTTGTCCTTTTTTTTTTCTCTTGTTACAATTTCTTGCTTTCAAAGTAGTCTTGATGTAATCTGGCCACTGTGTTATGAGTTTGTGAACATGGGAACGGACACAAGCTGTCCATTTTGCAGTGTTACTGCCAAAGGCATGGCATTGTTTGTTTGCATTTGGTTTTCTTATATTAGTGTAAAGCATTTTGATTACAAGTCATTTTATTTGTAAAATGGTGACAAAAAAAAGTGTGCATTGCATGAAAAGACAGCCATGATCTTAGCACTGTTCAGTGTCATTGCCATGAAGATGCCATAAAAGTCGCTTTATTTGTAAAGTGGTGACAAAAAGTATGCATTGCATGAAAAGGCAGCCATGTGATGAAGTTCCTCGCCCAGCTTAGTTTCATTGCTATGAATATGTCAGGTGGGTTTTTTTTTTGGTTACTATGTGATGAATATTTGATTTCTAAAGGGATACAAGGTTTAGTTTGGGCACAAGGGTCTCTTTTCTCACGACAGGACACTTGTGACTCTTTCCATGTTTTTGATGTGGTAACATCACTGATGAGGCCTGTGCCATGCGCTGATGCAGTCAGCTGAACTTAGCACAATAAAGTATATCATTGTTTCCTTTGGTGCTTTGGCTTTTTTTCTGTTGACATGTTGACCTGACCAGTTCCGTGAATTTCATGATGCTGCTCTCTTCAGGGCAATGTGTTGTGAGTTCAGCACAAATGTATTGATAATATTGTGGTAAATTGGAAAAAAAATTATTGAAAAAGCTCCGCCAAAAAACGTTGACAAATGAATCACAAGACAAAACAGGACATGTTTCGACCTCTTAGGTCTTCTTCAGATGAGATGCACAACACTCGGGACAACGAAATTGGACGAGCAGTCACTTATCTCAAAACGTGTCCTGTTTTGTCTTGTGATTCGTTCGTCAACGTTTTTTGGCGGAGCTTTATCAATCATTTTTTAAATTTGTTTAATTTCTGCCTGCAGTTGCTTCAGTTTGCAACTAGATCTAATATTGTGGTAATTTGATCTTTACCAGATATCGCTTTTGACTTGACCCTGCCGATGATGCATACCTCTCACACACTTTCCACACAAGTTTTGGATTTTGGAAGAACACTGCATTATCATCAGAGGATGAGACACGGGCCAGAGTGAAATGTATCATATAAGTATGGGTCGTGAGAGACTTGTTCTTTACAGTAGTGTGCAGTTAAAAGCATACATGGAGTCCAGTAGGTATTATGTCTGGATTTTGTAGGACCATATCGTTGGGACCATATCGGTGGACGTGTGCAGTTCAGGTGTTTTGTTTATATACCTTGAATCTTCATCCTAGGATGGCCAGTTATCTTGCAGATTATGGGTTGCGAATTTTAAATCAGGAAAAGGAAAGAAAAAGACCTAAAACAATGAGGATTAAATAAAGTGTCGACCTACTCTGTGTGGGTTTGATTAGCAGGCTGATATTTCTGTCAATTCTACATCATGATTTAATGTGTCTTTGGATTGTGTTTGATCCAGGAAACACGGCAAAGATGTTGACTTAGAGAGGGACACAGTTTCATGGTAAATTTTCAGTGTCCGTACTTTTGAATGTGGGAATGTTAGCAGTAAAATTCAACTTGTTATTAATACTCGCACAGTTGCTCAACTTCTGTCCCTTGAATAAAAGATCTGGTAAAATGGTTGGTTTCCTCTGAAAATCAGTTAGCATTTCCAAGGTCTTTTGTTCATCAGAGCTGGAAAAAAAAGTTCTTGACCAGCTTGCAAATGCATAATTTACATGGTCAGAGTATACAGAGTCAGAATAAGATCTGGAAGGGCAAAGTTGACGAGAGTGCTAAGGGTGTAGGGGTGGGAGATGGTGTCACTGCCAGTGTAGTCATTTGTGTCGAGAATGAAAAGGACAAGTGATGGGATATTGCCTTGAGTGAAAGCATGTCTTGGAGATGAGAGAGCTTGCTGGAAGCTCACAGACATCTTTTTACAAGAAAGCTGATGATCCACAGAACAAGTCGAAGGTTAATAGTAGAAGACGGAAGTTTCCAGGCCATAAGGTGGGGCTGAAGGCCATTGAATGTAAACGAAAAATCTTTGAACAAAATATGAATGAAAGAACCTGGATCTTCCAAGTGCATTTGAATGTTAAGGAGAAGAGCGAGTGTTTACCTCGTCAGTTCTTCGGTCAGACTTGTAAGGGAATTGATTTGAATCTTGGTATTGGATCGTCTACGCTGTAAAACATTTGAGAATAAGTCTCTGAAAACTTTTTGTGATGATATAGGGCAGAGCAACATGGGGTTAATCATTCAGAGACAGGGCTTTGTTTGGGGGGGGAGGGGGGGGGGGGGACAATGTATGCAATTTTTCAACTCTTGGACACAACGTTTCACTGACCATGAAAACAAAACTACAAATTTGCACAATTGAGTAGCACAAAACTTCAAAATTCATCTGCTGATGTTATATGGGCCAGCTGTTTTCTTCATGTTCAGTTTTAAAAACGAACTTCAACTTCTTTTGCATCAATCTATCCTTCATCTACACCATTTCCCCCCTTGCTATCATCTAGATTCACATGCAGTCTTTTAACATCATCAAGTTCAAGGAAAGACAAGAGTTTTATGTGAAGACTGGAGGGAGAGACATGAGATGATTGAAGGAAAGACAAGATTTTTATGTGAAGACTGGAGGGAGAGACATGAGATGATTGAAGGAAAGACAAGAGTTTTATGTGAAGACTGGAGGGAGAGACATGAGATGATTGAAGGAAAGACAAGAGTTTTATGTGAAGACTGGAGGGAGAGACATGAGATGATTGAAGGAAAGACAAGAAGGATGGTGAAGGGAAAGGCAGAAGGGTGTTGGAAAAAGACATGAGTGATACCAGCTGCTGTTGGACGGTGTTTAGTGTCGTGGATTTTACACTGGTAGGACATTGGTTCAATTCTCATCAGAGGTGGGGAGCTGTTGTGCAGTGGTCAGTGTCGTGGGTTTCACACTGGTAGGACATTGGTTCAATTCCCATCAGAGGTAGGGAGCTGGATGAAGCAGTATGGGGGTACTGCCATTGAAGTGGCACAGAAGATGAAACAGCAAAAAAGAAAAAAAAAAAGAATGAAGGGTGTTAGAAGGATAAACCATGTGTGTGGGGGAAGGGGGGGGGGGGTGTCAAAGACAACAGTAAAGACAACAGAGATGATGGAGGGAAGGATGGAGAGGTGTTAGAAATTCAAGATGGTGATGGATACAAAGACAGGAAGGGTAAGGGATGGGAAGACAGAAGGAGTGAAAGAAAAATTGAAGAGAACAGATGTGGTGGTGCCCTCCGGAGGGAGAGCTCACTCATACTGGCTTCATGACTAAGCAATTATTGTCATCAGCAGGGGGGGCTTAGTAGGTGGTGTGTCCTGCGTACGCTGGATCAGAACAGGCAGCCCTGAACACCACCGGAGAGACATGGCGGGAGTGCAGTGTCTCCTCCAATGGGATGCTCTTGATGATGTCCCATTGACATTGACTGCTCCCTGTGGATCTCCGGAGCTGGGGCTGCGGCGGGACAGACGGGCTGTGGCTGTGGACAGGGGTTCAGGATGAGCGGCGTGGGTGCAGTGTCCCTGGGGTGGCACAGAAGACGGGGGGAGAGCAACAAAAGAGAGAGAGAGAGAGACTGGAGCGATTATGGAAAGAACGACAGGAGGGGAAGTGATACAAGTAAAGACAGGATGGATTTGGGAGGAGAAAGGTGGGCGGCTGATGATGAAAAGATGGGAGGGGTGACGGGAGGAAAAACAGGAGGGGTGATAGAGGTTAAAGACCGGAGGGGTGGTGGTCTGGAGGAAAGATGAGGTGAATGAAGAGAAGACATGAGGGATAATGGAGGAATGGCAGAAGGGTTGACTGAAGAAAAGATGGAAAGTGTTGGAGGGAAAACAGGAGAGGTGATACAGATAGAGATGAGAGTTATGGTGGTGGAAAGACGGAATGGGTGATGGGTATATGCTGGTGGGGGTGTGGAATAACAGTTGACATCATGGAGGAAAGACAGAAGGTGTGATACAGTTAAAAACAGGAAAAAATTCCCGAAGTTGGAGTATGGTTGCCTTAATGGCAGGACAAAAAATGGTCATACACACAAAACTCCACTCCCCTTGTTGGGTAGATGGGATTAATCCTTGCTTGTCTATTTAGGGAGTGTCCACGGGAGTATCGGCCTGCGTACGCAGAAAGAAAGAAAGAAAAGGAGGAATGGTAGAGAAAGACAGGAGGGGTAATACAGGTAAAGACGGGAGGGGTGACAGAGGAAAGACAGGAGGGTGACAGGGAAAGCAGGAGGGGTGACAGAGGAAAGACAGGAGGGGTGACAGAGGAAAGACAGGAGGGGTGACAGAGGAAAGACAGGAGGGGTGACAGAGGAAAGACAGGAGGGGTGACAGAGGAAAGACGGGAGGGGTGACAGAGGAAAGACCAGAGCAGTGGTATATGTAGGCCTGATGGAAGAAAGAAGAGATGAAGACGGGAGGTGTGATGGAGGGAAGACGGGAAGGGTGATATAGGTAAAGATTGGAAGGTCGATGGGAGAAAAACAAGAGGGGTGATATAGGTACTGGTACAGACAGGAGAAGTGGTGGTGATAGAATGAGAGTGGCAATAATACAGGTAAAAGGCGGAGGGGTGGTTTAGGTAGTGGTGATAGAATGAGAGTGGCAATAATAAAGGTAAAAGCGGGAGGGGTGGTTTAGGAAAGGCTGGAGGGGGGAAGACATGAGGGATTGGAGGGGTGAAGACGTGAGGGGTTGGAGGGGGGAAGACATGAAGGATTGGAGGGGGGAAGACGTGAGGGGTGGAAGACAGACGACAGAATAGGGATGATATAGGTAAAGACTACGTAGAGGGATGACGGAGGAAGATCAGGAAGGGTGAGTGAAGGAGATGAAATAAAGGCTAGAGAGTGATGGGGCAATGAAGGCTTTATTCTAGTGGATTCAGGAGGCTCCATTCTCACTCAGCATTGTTCCTCCTCTCCATAACTGATCTCTCCAGTCAGACTGACCTCAGAGCAAGGCCTTTTGTGGACGACAGTATTTGCAAATGTCCTGTCCCACCTGAAGAAAAAAAACGGACCATGCCGCAAGATCTTCAGGAGCCGGAAGCATTGGAAGACAGCTGGGACATGAACTTGCATCCAGGCAAGTGTCAAGTTCTGAGAACAACTAAGTGTCAAGTTCTGCAACTAAGTGTCAAGTTCTGAAAACAACTAAGCAGAAGAAGACGTTATAACAGAACATTCGTTCTTCACGGCCAACCACTTCAGGTGGTAACCATCGCCAAATACCTGGACAAAACTGTGTCGGGCGACACATCTCGGGAACCCTACATCCGCAGCATCACCAACAAAGCAAGCTGAGCCCCGAACTCTGTGTTTTCTCAGGAGGTCTCTGAAAATGAATGAAAACAGAGAAAAGGTCGAGGCTTACAGGGCGACTGTCAGACCAGTACTTGAGTATGCTCATCCGTTTGGGACCCTCTTGATGACAAATATCGGTTGTAAGAATCTGGGGGTTGTCCAGCGTCGTGCCGCGAGGTGGGTGAGCCAGAGATACAGGAGAACCCTCCGGTGTGGATGACATGCTGTCCACCTTGGAGTGGCCTCCACTGACGTCTAGGAAATGAAAGGCATGCCTTGTCGTGCAACTTTTACAGGTTCATAACATAGCATTAAGCCTGCAGTGCCAACGCCCAATCCGACCCTGTTCACTCCTGAAGCAGAGGACTACCGGAAACTCTCTCTCTCTCTCTCTCTCTCTGCCCGTTGTGGTGTGCCCAGAGGAGCCAGTGGCTGCATCCTCCTCTGTGGGGATCATTCAAACATCGAATCGGAAAGCACCTCTGTTCTCTTCCCCTCAGTTCCTCCCTCCCAAACATTGTTTTCCTGTATTTGATAGTGTGAGGCGCTTGTGGGCATGGGCGTGGCACTAGGCCGTGTCTGGGGCTGTGCAAGGGCTCCATTTCTACAGGGCCCGAAAACCCGTATAGCCTGCCAGCAGCTCCAAGTGCTGCTCCATTTTTTCGTATAGGTAGTTATGTGTCCAAGGCTTTGGGCATTTTTTCTTGTATCTTTTCTTAACTTGTGTGTGTGTGTGTGATGTTTAATATTTTATTTGTTTTGTCTCCTTTTCACGCTCCCTCATGTGTGAAGTAAATAATCTTCGTCATGCCGACGATGTTCACCTGAAAGAAGAAGAGAGAAAGGAGATAACTACATTTAGCAGAACCTAAAAGGCTGATCGCCAACTGTTTCCAAAAGCAGAACGAACTGTTACATGACATGAGCTGTCTTCAACGGACGCAAATATTGATGGTTCCATGTGAGATGATCCTGCAAATTGCTATCGCAACTAAGTAGGGCCTACATGCGATCATCTCATGCACGCGCCCTACTATGAGCAGCAAGATATATCTATGGTTTGGCCCTTGACAAGTGGGCCCTTAATAATAGGCCAGATGACTGGAAATCAGTGATGTTGTTGCCATATTCAAAAAAGGCTCCAAACAAACCCGAGAATACAGACCGGTCGCCCACTTGCTTAATGTGAAAAGTACTGGTCATTGTAAGGATGTCATAGTATCATATTTTAATGTTTTTTTAAACTTTTGGGGATGTAAACATGGCTTCCTAATAAAAGATCATGCTGAAAAAACTGATTAAATTTAGGACACTTACTGACTTTTTTGGGACAAAAAAACCAATAGTATAGTGTATTTAGATTTCCGTAAAGCTTTGATCTGCCGCACAAAAGACATTGTTAAGTTACAGAATTAGGGAAATTTCAGGTCCTTCTTGACTGGTTAAGTTCCTGACTGACAAAGACAAAGGTGAGGGTGGGGTTAAAACTTTCAACAAACCAGTTTTGAGGGTATCCACGGGGAGATTTTGGGCCCGGCCCTTTTTTACAATATTCATAAACGCTTACCGAGTCATAAAAAATACTGTAAGATTTTTCCCGATGAAAAAAGATTTAGGGGGTTTCAAGCGTCACTCGTCATTCAAAGGGACCTTAAAAATTGCAGGAGGTCTCACAAAGGGAAACCTGTTTTCAATGTTCAAAAATGTAAAGTGCTGCCATTGGTAAGAAGAACCCTCAATGATTACATAATGAAAAGGGGGTGATTAAAATAAAAAGATTCAAAAATGTGTAGGGGAAAAGGGCCCTGGAGTTACATTTGACGTGACTTAGCTTTGACCCCATATACAGAAAGCTATTGAAAAGTACCAAAGAGGGGGTTGAAGACGATCTTTCTCGTTTTTTTGAAAAGAATTTTTTAAAAAGCTATAAAAATCACTCTTTCCACCCCCCCGGGGGGTTGAAACCTTTCCCCGGGTCGGAGGGCTTGCGTTCCTGGATCCCTTAGGCTTTGCGGGCGGGGGCATCAAAAATTTTGGGGATAGGGCTGGTTTTTAAAAAAACTACTTCTAGGCCTGAAAAGTGCAGGCTGTCGGCCTAAATAAGGGAAAGGGGTTTTGTCCCCCTGGGGGGTTTTCCATTCAGATAGGAAGGGGTGAGGATCCGACAAATAACCCCCCTTTTTCCCCTTTTCTTTTTTTCTCCCTTTCCTTATTTGGCCCTTTTCTATCTTGCTCCCCTTAAAGTCTTTTTTTACACACCCCTTTTTCTCTCTGGGGTCTCTTAAGACCCGCCGCGTTCCGTGCGGTGCGACCTGTGCGGGGGGAATGAGATCCGGGTGATTGAGGGGGCCCACGCTCTCAACACATCATTTTTGGCTCGGCCCTCCCTAGACGGGAAGTACTTTTTGGGCCCGGGTGTAAAATGGCTCCCCTTTTTGGGGGCTGGGTCAAAACAGGCATTTTCTCCGGCTGGCCAAGGAAAACCCCCTGCATTGCTCACCTCTTTTTTTTCCCGGGAGGGGGGGCATGATCGGGGGGGATAGGGGGTAGGTTTTTGCTGTTGTATGTCCTCCCGAACCTGGAAGGGGTCAAGACTTGGTTTCTTGGCCTGCCCCTTATTTGGGACTCCAAGTGGGGGGGTGGGGGAGGAGAAATTAAAAACAAACATGGCTTTTTAAAAAAAATACCCCCCCCCAAAGGAAGAGGAAGGCCGTATCCCCTATTTCAGGGTTTTCCAAAAAATGTGATTCTGACAGTAGGTAAGACGAGGACGGGTTTCGGGTTTTCCGGGCTTGTGGTGGAAGGGACAGGCGGAAAGACCCCTTTCAGCTCGGGCCTTTTTTTGCTATCCAAAAGGTTTCATGGTATAGAAGGTAACCAGGCCTAAAAAGGTTGAGGAAGGTTGTTTCTTATTCAATGCGATTACAGAAAAAATTGAAACTGTTGAAGGGAACCCAAACTAGGGAAAGGGAGATCGGGGTGTCCCCAAAAACATTGAATTCGTCGAAAGGTGTGTTTCGCTGTCGGATTAGCGGGTGTCTGGGAAACAAGATCAAAACAGAACGGCGCCCGGGGTGGGGGAGGGAGGTGCGCAGGGGCGGTAAAAAAAAGGTTCAGAGGAGGGCTCCCACACCCTCTTTCTGACATTCTGCCCCCTTGGGTTCCCCCGGCCATCTTTGGTTACTTGAATGTTGGGTTTTCAGCTCTATGTGCCGCCCCCGTTGGGTGTTTCAGATGCCAGGGTTGGCCCATGTCGGACCGCTTTTGGGCAGGAGGTGGCGGTGTTTGCTGAAAAGGCAATCCATGATGGGCCGTGCAAAATCCGGAAATTGTTAATGCTGGCGATCACCCCCTTTTCCCAAGAAACTGTCCTTTTTGGATTGGGGAATCCAAACCCCTTTTTAAAACAATTAAAACAGAAAAGAAGATCTTTTTTTTTGAAGCCCGCAACAGGTTGGGGCATCAACCCCAAACAGCTTCAAAAGCTTCGCGAAAAGAGGGTTCCCGCATTTCCCACCGATCAGTCTGCTGTAGATGATACTTTTTTACTTTTCCCCCAAACTTTGCAAGTAAATTTTGAAACCTGGGGAAGGTCCACCACCCCCCCCCCCCCCCAAAATGATGCCCTTGGTGGAGCAAAAAATCCGCCCCCCCTCGACTGCCCCATCTACAACTCTGCGTGGGCAGATTAAAAACCGAAATTTCCGCCCAAACTCCCTTCCAGTCCCCATGCGGCAAGGGATTTCCACCCAGTGTGGAGACGGTGGAGTGGGGAAAAAACCTCCCCATCTCCCAAATCCAACCCTCCACCACCCCCAAATCCAGACCTCCACCATCCCCCAAATTCCGGGCCTTTTGTCACCTCGGGCAAGTCGCCAGCAGGCCAAAGCCACCACATCCAGTGAAACTAACTAATAAATTCGCTCCTTTAAAGCGGATGTTGAAGAGGGTGCCCGTTTTTCCCCTCCTTTTGCCCTGCACCAGGGATAGTAAATTTTCCATTGGAATATCCGGGGAAAATAAATTCCAACTTGAGGGCTGCAGCTTCTGTGTCAGTCTAAAAAACCCTTCTGCGTGGCCTTCAGGAAACTAAAATTCAAAGCCAAAAGCCTTTACTCTTTCGGGTTTTAATATTTTTTTAAAACCCTGAAACCCCCAACCACGTTGGGACGGTGGGGCGGTTTTCCCCTCTCATACAAAAAAACTCTGCTGTATATCCTGTCGCTCTGTCTACCCCCCTTAAAGCTGTTCGCGAGAGTCATTCTCCCAAGACTATAAAATCTTTTTCTATTTATCTACCTCTTCAGCCCCGTTTTTTGTCAGGACGTCGTCTGATAGGAGAATTTCCCTCGACCTTTTTTGCTTTGGGTGATTTTTCGGTCACAATCCTCTTTGGGGAGTGTCGGTACGTCATCCAGAGGTCTGCAATTGGGGTTCCCTTTTCGGATTTGGATCTGGTTGTCTAACGAGGGATGCAACTTCCTCCACTCTTCCAAAGGGTTCATTTTCGTTTTTAAATTTTGGGGTTTGTGACCCCTCGCTGGCCCGGGACATGGGGTCTGCCCATGACGATCTCAGGAAGTGACCTTTTCCCCTGTCTTAAAAACCCTTTAAATAACGAACACTCTCTTCTTCAACACCTAAATTAAAGAAAGCAAACGGGATCTATTTTCAGCCCTATTTCTGCGGATTCCCGGGCACGGGGGGGTTTTTTCCCAAATCCGGACCCCGCAGAACCTGACTAACAAAAATGATCAATGTGCTAAAAGCTTGTATTCCGTTCTTCCGATAAACTTTAAAAGCCAAAAACACCCCGGTTGATTCAGACTGCCCCAAAAAATTTCCAAATTAGAAACGGGCTCACGTCAGGTGTACCAAAAGACCTTCGGGTCCCAACGCTCGACCCATCAAAAAACCCGTGCAAATCAAGACCACTTTTAAAAACAGTAAACGTCGGGCCTGGGAAGCTTTTGCTCCAGGGTGACATCAAAACTTCCCCGAAAAGGTTTGGGAAAATCATTAAGAAAATCAAAAGGGGGAAAACCCCGTCCCACGTGAACCATCTCAATTTTCGGATTTTTTAATAACAAGAAGAAAGCAGTTGCTAATCTGTTGCTTCAACCATTGAAAAAGAAATTTCCCCCTCTTCTAAAAAATCAGCCACTTTTTTCAAAAAAAAAGCCCAAAAAAAAAAAAATCACCCGCAACTTTTTTGTCCGACAACAGGAAACTACAACTTTCCTTTCACTTAAACGAGCTGAAATCTCCTTTTTCTTGCGCGTTCCCCTCCCAGGTATGATGAAACCCTTACAGCTGTTGAAATCTTCCGTAAAAGGGCTACATATGTAAAGGGCACAACCTGTGTGGGCTACAGGTTTTTTTCCCCCCCTCTGGCGAAAAGCCCCATTATTCCCCTCCCCAAAACCGAAAAGATCTTTTTAACCTTTTAAAATTTCCGTCCCTACTTTTTACCAGCTGTGTTTTAAATTTATGAAAAAATGGGGCAATGCAGGCTCATGTGGGAAAATGAAACCGAGGGGCCCTTTTGGGAAAGAACATCGGATACCCTTGACCCTTTTTTATTTGTCTGGGAAACTACACTTCGGACGCTTTTTTGAACAGACAGCATGCAGTGGCAAATTTTTTTCGATTTGGAGAAGCCTAAAGATACACCTGAAGTCGGGGATCTTCATGTCTCCACGATCTGGGGTTTTTGAGGGCTTCCCCTTTTTTATTCAAAATTTTTTGGCAAACGAAAAGTTTCAGGTCCGGTTGGCACCCCTCTCTCTGATGCCCGAGCAGGAGTTGGGGGTTCCACAGGGAGCATATATCTCCTGCCCCCTTTTAGATTAAGATCAAAAAAACATTGTTCAATCATTCAGCAGGGTTCAGACTTCATTGTTTTGGATGATTTTTTCTGTTAGCAATGGAAGCCCGTACCCGATGTCCCGCAGGCTCCACTTTGCGTAGATAAAATCCATCGGTGGGGGGATGAAAACGGTTTTTACCTTTCCAACAAAGACCGTGTATTTTACTTCCCCAATTTTTCCCTCTTTTTCCCAATCCGAACTTTAAATAAGGGGAAAACTCCCATCCCACGTTAAAGAGGCCAAATTTTTGGGGGTCTTTTTGACCAAAAAATTAAATTTCCACCATATTAAAACCTCAAAACTGCTTGCCAAAAGACTGAATATTTTTCGGGTCATAGCGCCACTGATGGGGGGGTGTAAGAAAAAATTTTCGCACCCTACAGAGCCTTGGTCCTTCCCCAAAAGGACTCGGTTTGCTGTCAAGGCTCCGCCGATCGTCTTTCCTCAAATCTTGGACCCCATCCACCATCAAGGCTTCGCTCTGTCTTGGAGGGTTTCCCCACCACCCCGTTACAGCCGTACGCAAAGGGGGTGAACCCTTACTGTCCCCAACCGCAGGCGAAACTGTCTTTGAATTATTACATCAACCCGTTCTCGGGAACCAAAAACCCTGCCTTGACTGTTCTTTATCCTCCGTTCCAAAGTAAATTTTTAAACAACCCTAAATTATTTCCCCCTTTGGGCTGATGCCCTCACTGCGGAATGCAGGTTTAGACCCAGGGGTATATTATTTTTCCAAGTTTCCGGATCAACCCCCTGGGCCTTTTTCACGCCAGAGATTCGTTTTTGACTTGCGCTTTTCGCAAAGGTCTAAACCGCTCTTGGGTACAACATTGTTCTGAGCTCTGTTTGAAAATTCCATCCTTTCAAAAAGTTTTTACACGGGGTTCCAAATCTGAAGATGGGTGGCCGTGCAGTACGCCCTGGGCTCCTTCTCAGATACTTTTTGGAAATATTTTTTCAGTCTTTTGTTATTTTGCGACTTAGTCTGGTTTTTTCTTTGAAAATAAACTACATTTTTCAAAGAGGGACTTTCTGGTTTGTTTGGATTCGCTGTCACTTTGGGGGCCCCTAGCTGGCCGCAAACCCTTTAGCATCCAGAAATTTTACTTTTTTTTTAACTTTTTAGTAAATTGAAGGGGGACGGGTTACAACTTACTCTTGCTTGGGTTCCTGGTCATTTGGCATCGCGGGGAAAAAAATGGTTGATCCGTTTTGCCAAAAACGCCCCAAGAAGAAACTGTCCCCCAAAACTATACCCCTGCCATGGAAACCCAAAAATTACGTTATGTGGAGCCCCTGGCAAGGAGGAA
Source organism: Conus ventricosus (assembly GCA_018398815.1). NCBI lineage: Eukaryota > Metazoa > Mollusca > Gastropoda > Neogastropoda > Conidae > Conus > Conus ventricosus. The sequence continues at coordinate 88,432,604 of CM031603.1, forward strand.
CACACAACGAATAACAAAAATCTTTTAATCCCTCCAAACCTTTGGACTTCCTCCCTCTACGCGGGGTCCGTAAAGAGGAAACAGTTTTTTGTGCCGGCTGCACCCGGCCATTCGTTTTTACCCATCTTACCTTTTAAAGAGGAAGAAGTCCCTGGGCATTCATGTCATGCGCCACTCAAATGAAAATGCTTTTTTGTTGGGCTTGCACGTGTGAGACACAACATTTTTTCAGCGGAGTCCATGAAGATCCTGTTCGGATGTCCCCCCTGACTGATCCTTAAGTTTTTTGAAGAAATTAAAATTTTTCATCTGATTTTAAAAATTTTTTGGAAAAAAGATTTTTTAAAAAAGTTTCTGGTGGTTTTAGACGATGTCATTTAAAAAAGATGTGTGAAAGTTTTTTTTTTTTTTTTTTTAATTACGGGATTGATTTTTAAAGTGGGGACGCCCTATGTGGCCCTGCGGGGGGCTGGGGGTTAACAACTTTTTCTTTTCTTACCACGACCACATTGGAAACGGTAAAGTCACGGTACCCTTTACTTTAAAAGCAACTTCATCAAAAAAAAGGGTTCAAAGAAACGACCAAAATGCTGCCAGAATGCAAAAAAAATGCCTTATGGGGAAAAACTAGAAATTTAGGATTAACACCCCGAAGGGCCCGGAGGGTGAGGGGTGACCCCGATTTAGACTTTCAAGGGTATTCACCATGTTTTTTGACATTTATTCAACTCACTATTCCCGTTAAAACAAATCTAACATCACAAAAGAATACGGGAAATATTTGTTCAATATTCTTGCACTAACCTGAGGAAAAATTTTTTGCTAATAGAGTATTGGGAATGGAATTCTTTCCCAGTTTTACAAAAACTAATAAAATCAAAAGTTTTTAAAAGCCTCCCTTTATGTGATGAAATTTTTAAAAAAAGTATATGATTTTGATGACTGAAATTTTTCTCATCCCAATTTATATAAATTATATGCAACTGTAATCACGCTGCGCTAAACACTGGGAAAGTACTGTCATTTCAATTTTTTTTCAGTTCAGTTCAGTTCACTTGGGACTTTGATAGCCTCACAGCTTTTTGTGTCCCAATCATCTTATTTCGTAAAACATTGGTTGCTTAATGCATGCATATGCTCAGGATATATTTTAATCTTAGATTCAATCAATCAAATTGAAATTTTAACATGTTTAACTCGGCGTTAGTATCCAGAAGGTTTTTAAAAGTATTCAAATCTTTTGCTTTTTTAATATGTGCAGGTAGTTTGTTCCAATACGGTGCCACTCTGTTACTAAATGAAAATTTTCTAATATTAGTGCGACAATATTTAATTTGGATTTTGTTATCAGAATTTCTTGTAATTTGATTAGTGGTTAGTTGAAAAAATGTGTTAAAATTTGTACTGTTAAGTCCCTTAAATAGCTTGTAAGTCTCAATCAAGTCTCCCCTTATTCGTCGGAACTTTAACGATGATAAATTTAACCTTCACAATCTATCTACATAGCTGACATATTTGAATTCCTTAATTAACAAGGTGGCTCTTTTTTGTACTTTCTCAATAGTTGCTGATTGCCTTTTTAAATAAGGGCTCCATATCACATTTCCATACTCCAGGTGGGGTCTTACTAATGCCTTATATAGTAATGTAAAAACTTCAGTATCCAAATATGAAAAAGACCGTCTGATTATGCCGAGCATTTTATTTGCTTTCATTATTACACTGTTTATGTGCTTGTCAAATTTCAGACTGCTATCAAACATTACACCAAGATCTTTTTCTTCTGAGACGGAATCAACATCTGAGACAGCATCATTATATTTCATAGTATATGTATACTCCGGATTATTTTTTCCATAATGTATAACCTTGCATTTAACTGGATTAAAATATAAATTCCATGTTTCACTCCACCTAATTAGATTATCAATATCATCTTGTAATTTAAGATGGTTACTTACAGAATCATATATTGATGGAGCACATGAAAGCCGCGAGGCTATAATAGCTCCTACCTACCATTATCTACCTTTACAGAGTTGCAAGCCCTTGTTTCCACTTCACACAGACACGTACAAACTCATGCAGGCACGCACAGAGGACACGTAACCCAATTTGACATGCGCACGAAACGCGCGCAATACTCGAATCGCGCGCGCGCGTGCATAGTGCAGACACACACGAAACGCACGCACCATGCATCAATTGTAAAAGTAGCCGGCACCGGGACACCACGTACGAAACGGGCGTTGCACTGGCAGCGCCAGCGAGCCCGAGCCCACACACACACACACAAACACACACACATAGCGCGCGCGAAGCGAGTCGATAGGAAAAAGAGAGTGCCAAGCTGTGTGAATAGATTGCATGCGCCTGTTACGCCTACTTCATATTACGACAACCAGCAAGCGTTACAGATCTATGACAACAGCATTGAGCGGAGCCGAGAGCAGCAGACAGTCGGGGTGCACGCGCTGTGTTAGGCCTAGTGGAAATTCAAAAGAGGGCGACAACATATCGTATCACCGGTTAACTCTGTGAGGTAGTTCCTTGCAGGTTAAATTTTGACGCAGACTCAGTCAGATAGCAGGCCTGTCGGGGGTGGGCAGCTAATAAATAACTACGACTTTTATTCGGCTGATTTCCTGGTGGCCATGCCTGATGTAGCCGCCGATTCATTTGCATATGGTTGTGTGAGTGCTTTGCCCTGTGGGTTGGGCATAGAATAGACCCACTGCCCTGCCATGCATGTCGTAAGAGGCGACTAAGGCAGGACCACCTCGCCCCGAGGATAAAGGGGTTTGCGTAGGGCTAACAACCCTGCCTGTAAAAAAGACGAGTTACAGAAGCATTGACGACAATGAACCAAAGCATTCACCTGGGCAATGAAGGGTCTCCATCCGGAGACTTATGACGCATGCAGTGAAAGCCGAAAGGAAGCTGCAAGGCCCGACTCCCCTTCTAACACCCAGGACAACAACGAAAGTAGCCACATGGAACATCAGGACGATGTTTGAAACAGGAAAAAACCATCCAAGTTGCGAGAGAGATGAAAAACTACAAGATCGGAGTGCTAGGAAATGAGTGAGACAAGGTGGCTACAATCAGGACAGCTGAGACTTTCATCTGGAGAACAGCTGCTGTACTCAGGACACACAGAGGATGGAGCCCCCCACACTGAGGGTGTGGCCTTGATGCTGGCACGGAGCACAAGGGCACTCATGGATGGGAACCCGTCAATCCGCATCCATCACAGCCAGTTACCACGAGAGAATGACATCAGGCTCACATCATCCGTCTATCACAGCCACCATTAGCGAAAAGAAAAATGACTTCA
>CM031603.1:88436940-88461608 GCA_018398815.1 Conus ventricosus
GTTCCAGTGGCCTGGTCATTGACTGGATCATGAAGACCTACACAGGCAGAAGAACGGTATACAGTGGACACTCTGGACGCAGCTCGATGACCTTGACTTTGTGATGCCCTGGCGCTCCTGTCACACAGCCACAGCCAGATGCAGGACAAGACCACTCACTTGGAGACCACATCAGCCGGGACAGGGCTCAAGATTAACAGGAAAAAGGGGACCGAGCTGATGAAAATCAACACCTGCCAACACCCCAGTCACAGTCGATGGAGAGCCCATCAGGGAGGTGGAGTCTTTCGTCTACCTGGGAAGCGTGGTTTGACCAACAGGGAGGCACGGACCGAGACGTCACAGCCAGAATCGGCAAGGCAAGAGCAGCTTTCGTCATGCTCAAGAACATCTGGGCATCTGGAGGAATCAGCATAAGAACCAAACTCCGCATCTTCAACTCCAATGTGAAATCAGTTCTGCTCTACGGATGCGAGACGTGGCGAACAACACAGACGATGCAACAAAAGATTCAGACATTCTTCAACACCTGTCTGAGGCGCATCTACAAAATCCGATGGCAGGACAAGGTCCGAAACGAAGATCTGTGGGAGCGTGCGGGACAGGAACCAGTGGCCAAGCAGATACTGCGAAGGAAGTGGGGCTGGATCGGACACACCTCAGGAGCCAGCATCCAGCACCACACGCCAAGCCCTGCCCTGGAACCCGCAGGGAAAGAGAAAGAGGGGCCCGGCCTCGCAACAGCTGGGAGACGAGACACTGAGGTGGAGTTGAAACACAAGGGGACCAACTGGACTGGAATGACCAGAACAGCCCAGAACAGAGTGCGATGGCGAAGAGTCGTTGATGGCCTATGCTCCACCGGGAGCGACGGGCATAAATGAATGAAATGAAATGTGTGAGTGCTAATGCGCGAGTGCAGGATGAATGTGTTCGTGGGTTATCGACTTTCGTTACGCTGTGCCCTTTGTGTTTGTATGCTCTCTCTCTCTCTCTCTCTGTCTCTCTCTCTCTCTCTCTCTCTCTCTCTCTCTCTCTCTCTCTCTCTTCTCTCTCTCTCTCTCTCTCTCTCAGGTATACGTTGTGTGAAGCATCCGCCTCACCCAGGTGTGCGCTATGTGTTTGAGAGTGTTCTGTAAGGGCGCCTGATCTAATGTATGAATGTAAGGGGAGATTTTTCCCTTAGATATCGTAAAGGATATTTTCACCCACCCACCGCAGAGCTTTCAGAAGGCTACCAGATCTTGGGGATACCATTTTTCTATCCTCTTTTTCCCAATTTCAGGCACCCCATCAAGAAGCTGAGTTAGAGCTAGATTTTCAAAGATACGCCTATTTTTCTCTTTCCTCTTCCCCCCCCCCCCCCTCTCTCTCTCTCTCTCTCTTTTTTCACCAAAAACACAACACACTCGCACACACTCAAACACGCATACTCATGCACACACATGTACACACACACACACACACACACACACAAGCTCTAACGATTGTAAAAGATGGACACATGTACTGGGACTTGCGTAAAGGGTGGGAACCATGCAATTTGAAAATTTTCAGTGGGTATTTTTGAGGATAAAATGTAATAAAGGCACATTGAACATGAAACGGGATAAAAGTGTGTGTGTGTGTGTGCTGACTGTGAAGTGTGCAGACATACCCGTGTTCTGACTAAACAAAACACAATCTCTGAATGTCCAGATTATTGGACTTGAATAGCACACCAATTATCAGCGGTAACAAAAGGACTTAGAATGAACCCGTTCAAGGTGAGGTTTTAGTGAAATTGTCCCACATGTTCCTGAAAAGGGCAAACATCATAATGGTGTTTTTGCAGAATGAGTGCTTTTGTCTCTGTTGTCTGTCCGTCGACTCGGGCAAGGACCACTTCAGTCACCTTGGGGAGAACAGGAGGGGGGGGGGGGGGGGGGGGGGAGAAAACAAATTGTGAGAATGCAGGTGGCTGATCAAGCCAATCTGTGCTCGGAATGCATGGTGACAGCTTGGACCAAGGGATGTGACGGACATCCTTTGGATTGCTGGTGCGGGCTTTCCTTGCCTGTTTCTTTTGTTGTGCTGCAGCTGTCCACCTTTCTTCACATGAATCGGCACCATTGTGGATAGAGTAGCGCCTTCATGCTCAATCCACAGCAGTTGGTCCCATGCATCAGGATTGATGATAAATGTTTTCATAGATGTTTTGAAAGTACCTTTGAAGCCTCTCTTCCAGTATTGCTGCCTGTGTGTCTAATACAGAGAGCCACCAGTCTTTTTCTACTCACCAGTGCCAGCCAGAACTGTTTCAGTGCACCAATAAAGACTGTGTGGTCAGCATGGCCCAAATTTTTGTATCATCAGTCTTAATAGACATTTCACGTTCACTCTTTTGGTTTTTGTAGTGCTGTTTGAATGTGTTTCTGGTTTGTTGCCTACCAGTATCAATTTTTTTTATATTTCTGCCAGTGTCCCCTGTATTGCTGCCTAGCCCCTCTGTAGCATCATGGCTCTTCCTGCATTGCTTCCTGCATCTCTTCCTGTATCAGTTGCATTCTGTCTTCCTGTTTTGCTTTCTTCCTCTCTTTCTGTATTCTGCCTGTGTTTTGTGTTCCTTCCATCTCTCTTCCTGTGTTACTGTCTGTGTCGCTTTCTGTTTTGCCCCTTGCCTCTTCCTGTATTGCTGCCTGCTTAGAGTTCTTGTCTTGCTTCTTGCCTGTCTTCCTGCATTGCTGCCTGACCCCTTTTTTTGTACTTCATACGATACCCTCTCTCTTCTACATGGCTTCTTACTCACTTTCTGCCTCTCTTTCTGTATTGATGCCTGCCTATCTGCCTGTGATGCAGCCTGTCTCTTTTCCTACCGTGTATCATGCCTCTTTTCCTGCATTGTTTCCGTGAAAAAAGTTCCTGTCTCTTCCATTTAGCAACAAGTTTCTCTTCTGCATTGGTTTCTGTCTCACTTCTTGTATCACCGTTTGTCTCTCTTGTGTTGATTCATGCCTTTCTTGTTTGTATTGCTGCGATTTATCATATTGCTGTCTGCTTCTCTTGCAGCATTACTGCTTGCATGAAGCTTCTTGTATTGCTGTCTGCTCCTCTTACAGCATTACTGCCTGCATGAAGCTTCTTGTATTGCTACACACACACGTACACACACATGCGTGCACACACACTCACACACACACACACTCACACATACATGCATACAGGTGTATATATGGGTGTGGTACCTTGTTATTAAGGGCAACTTGAAAAGGGAATGATACCAGGAAAATGACTGACAACCCGGGGGGGGGGGGGGGGGGGATGATGAGTTTGAAATTAAGGTTTAGTTGACTTTAAAATGAACATTATCTAATAAAGGTTCAATTTTGTTTATGATGTTCAAGTTCACATGTAGTCCTGTACCAAAAACCCAGGTAAGGTAAGGCAAGGTAAGGTAATGTTGCTTATAGCCCAGCAACTGCAAAGGGTCATATCAGGGATGTGACCATGTCAAAATCAACCCACAGGTCATCAACCAAAAAAGAGAGAAAAAAAAGACTTTCACACATCTCTTTAAAATACGTCTTCTAAAAGCGTACCAGAAACTTCATGAAAAATCTTTCTTCCGCAAAATCCTAGATCAGATGAAAAATGTTGATCTCTTTCAGAAAACTCAAAGATCAAGTCAGGTGGGAGATCTCTGAACAGGGTTTTCATGGACTCTGCTGTAAAGTGTTTATGTCTCACATCGTGCAAGTCCAACAATCTAAAAGAATATGGTTCACTGTGAGCGGAACATGACATGGAATGCACAACGGAGCTTCTTCACCTTTTAAAAGATAAGAATGGGTATAAAATGAGTGGCCTGTGTGCAAGTGGCACAAGACTTTCGTCTTTACGGCCGCCTCGGGAACATGGTAAAAACTTTCAGGCTTGGACGGATTTTAAATAGTTTGTTGCCCTTCTGCAAGGTCTATTCCTCTTGCCAGAGGTCTTTGACATAATCATTAACTTCAAAGGTTAATGAAAACAGACAGGACTACAACAAATGTCTTTTCGTTTGTTATTTTGGGGGATGGTAGGCAGTTTGAATCTCTCTCTCTCTCCTCTCTTTGTGTGGTAATAAATGCAGACAGTGCCCTGCATGTGGGATAAATGTCTGGGCTAACTTCCTCATTCAAACCTGAAACACTGACATTGACTGTGTCGATCTGACACGACCTTTCAGTCCTAGCGATACTCATAGCCTGGTCTTCCATGACTGCAAGGACTAAACAAAAATAGGTTAGTTGTAGCTGTCACATTAAGTCTAGTTTTCAACCAAAATAAGCAGGGTAAGACCTTGACCTATCCTCAGCACAGTGTGGTTAGAGTTTCCACTGACAGGTGCAATCTTAAGCTGACTCCACGACATTCACATGATACCCATGTAGGCCTGCTGATCGCAGCATGTGAATCTCTGGAATATACCCATGTAGGCCTGCTGATCGCAGCATGTGAATCTCTGGAATATTACAAGAGTGTTTCTCGTACTTTTCGGATGCAAACTGCTTACACTCAACAAGGTGATACATGTTGATTATTGTGGCAGGCACAAACACTAGTTAACGACTGATTTTTAGGTGATGAGGTAGTGAAGACCACATTGCAAGTAAAGGCTGTGAGTTCAGTCTTTTAAAAAAATTTTTGAACAACCTTTTGAGAGCAGTTAACACACTTTTAAAAGTTTGTCCATGATCTGGCTACTAATGGCTCCTTTTGCTAATGTGACCACGAGGGTATGAATAGGCTGAAATATAAAACTGCGAGTTCAAATACAGAGATATTCAGTGCAAGCTCTCTCTCTCTCTCTCTCTCTCTCTCTCTCTCTCTCTCTCTCTCTCTCTCTCTCTCTCTTTTCCTCTATGTTCACTCTCTCTCCAGATGTGCGAACTTTCTGAGGAGGATAAATAGGAAAAAATTACGACTTCTTTGGGGCCTGAGGAGTAGTGATGTGATGAAGGTGGGGGAAAAAACAGACAGTGTTCTAGAACACTGTTACACACTGCAAAATAACAAATTTGCTGCTTTCAAATATATTTGGCAAGTTTTCATTCAGAAGACATGATATCATTTAAAAAAAAAAAAAAAAATCAAGCAGGAGGAATGGTGTTCTGAAGATTTCCAGCAACAACAACAAAATAATAAAAGGAAGAAATCAGCTGGAAAACAAAGAAGCAGCTGATAAGAGGACAGTTGACATGCCTGCTTTCTTTCTGGGCAAAGGAACAAACTGTACGCTGGAACAAAGGAGGAGGAAATAAGTGGGACACACAATGTTAAAAAATCTAGAAGTGCTGACACCTGGATTATATTCCCAAAGTGCAAACAACAAGGCTTAGATGTTGCTTTCTACATTAAAAAATCTAGAAGTGCTGATACCTGGATTGTATTCCCCAAAGTGCAAACAACAAGGCTAAGATGTTGCTTTCTACGTTGAAAAATCTAGAAGTGCTGATACCTGGATTGTATTCCCCAAAGTGCAAACAACAAGGCTAAGATGTTGCTTTCTACGTTGAAAAATCTAGAAGTGCTGATTGATACCTCGATTATATTCCCAAAGTGCAAACAACAAGGCCAAGATGTTTCTTTCTGTAGTTAGTCACTACAGACATTAAACTACTGTCCAGTGGTGTTTGAAAATTGCCAGTTCAGCAGATCGACCTTGGTTTAGTGTGTCAGGAAGCGTGACTGCTTGCGATGGCCATGACTGAATGCCAAGCACCTAATTTGCTATATCATGAACCTACCGTGTGTTGAGCTGTAGTGAATGTCACATCGAAGCCTGGCCATGTGTTCACATATCTTGGTGAGGAGACACTGTGTTTACGGAGAAGCTTTTGAACTTTCATACATATTTCATTGTTAGTTTGTAGATGTTAATGAAGACATTGGTAAGCATATATACATTGATCCAATGTTGAACATTGCACAGTGATCATCAGATGCAGTGTCAATTCTCGCTTGTACTAGTACCCCAGCCACATCCTCTTTCCCCTCCCTCGCACATGTTGTTATACACACGCACGCACACACACACACACACACACACACACACACACACACACACACACACACACACACACACACACACATACACACAGCTACAACACAGTGGATTGCATTAAATTACAAAATGTTTAGATATTTTTGTATAAGCAAAACAAAACAGAATAGTGTACACCATTATGAATGTGAATATCAAAGATAACTGTATGAGTATTGTGGATTTAAAAGTGGCCGAAACATGCTTTTTTAACATGATAATTTGAAAATCTCCGATCTCACGCATATTCCATCAGTTATTGGGCCCCGCCTTGAATAAATTGTGACCATACGAGGTAAAGATTACAGAACATTAGAAGACTGCAAATCATTGTGATATATTTTGTTTTTTACAGGAAATCTATTTTTGAACATTAGAAGACTGCAAATCATTGTGATATATTTTGTTTCTTACAGGAAATCTATTTTTGATTCTAACATTAAGATTTTAGTGGGGGGTTTTCTGACATTTAAGAAATTCTTCAGTTTTAAGTTATATTTAATTTTTCAATTTATGGAAATATGAAAGGCGCTAATTGATGGTGGGATCTTCTAGAGTTTGTGTCTATTGAGGACACATTTGGTTTGACCAGAAAAATAATGTCAGAGGCATTATTAGGGAAAGGAATTAGGTGCTCACAACAAAGTTGCCTACTAACACCAGAAAATATTAAAAAGATGTTCAGAGAAGTCCATCGACCTTGCTAGTCCACATACTCATTCTGTCTAAAGATAGATTTCTCTGTTCTAGTCTTCAAACCTGGTCAGTCTCAGGTGTATTGAAAGCCAACAATGGTTGTTGAATTAGAGCATGTCCAATCACAGTTTTCTCAATGCATTGCAATCCAGTAGTGACTGTTGAAATTATTTGTATAGCCATTCTGTCACTGTGTCATTGTTGAATTATTTCATAATACCAGTCCATTCTGTCTTTCTGCCGTTGTATTTGGTAAATTCTGTGTGGATTAAATTAGGCAGTCACCATGATATTACTTCATGTATCTGTTATTTGATTCTCTCTCCACTGTTACAGTTTTTTGACCGTGCATAGGAATTGAGCAGTGTCTTTGATATGAACTTGTGTAACCATTCTCTCTGTCATTTTGTCTCTCTCTGTGAACAATTTCTTGTGATGTTAGTTTCTGCACCCGTTTCCTTTATCTGTTCATGTAACTTTTGTGATGTAGATAATTTATCCATTTTATAATTTGTACCTGACAGCATTTACGATATATTTGTTCGTTCATCCATTAAGTCATTTTGTCTCTACCCTTACAACCATTGTAATTATTAGTTGTTGCATTCTCTCAATCATACAGTTTCTGTATCTTTTCAACAACGCTTCATTTGTTTGTGGATTCATACTTTTATTCTGCCTGCCTATTCTAGCAGCCATTGTGTTGACTGGTCCCTGCTTCTGTTCTTTTTAATCATTCTGTCTCTCTGTTTGAACAGCAAATATATTAGTCCATTCATTCAGTCCCAATTATTCTTATGAAAAAGTGATCTTAGATTATTGATTGATTCTATCACTTTGCTTCTCTAGCCCTACAACAAGTGTGATATGATTTTAATTCTGACTCTCTATCTTAATTACAGCGGCAAAATTATTCTGTTGAGCAGTTCCATTACACTAGCTATCTCTAAAGAACGCTTATGATTTTTTTTTTGTTTAATGGTTCTCCCTCAGTGTGTGTGCCTGTCCCAACCAGGAATAATTCTGCTGTGGTTTGTTCATCCGCTGTCTTTGACTCTTGTCTAGCTGTGCGCCATTAAAAAGAAATTTCCGTGCTTTTCTTCCTTTGGTGCCGTCAAACCATGACTGTGCCTGCCGTGAAGCCCTGGCAGTTGTGTAGCCTCACAATCGACCAGCATGCATGAGCTTGACTTGGTTTTTTGTGTTGTTGCCTTTACGAACACGCCCACAAAGACTGGCAGTTTATTAAATGCACACGCCTTTATTGAATACTGTTATTGTGTAAGTTAGGAGTGCTGGTAATGCGTGAGCAACAAAGGTAAGCTTATTCAGGATCTTTTGAAATGAAGGGGAAAAAAACTAATAGGAACATTTTGTTTCCATAGAAACATGACAAACGCAGAGATAAAGAGAGAGGTCAGGAGGAAAACAGTATGTGTTCTTTCTATTTCTCTCTCTCGCTCTCTTTCTGTTTGTGTGTGTGTGCGTGCGTGCGCATTGTGTGTGAGAGAGAGAGAGTGAGAGAGAGAGAGATTTCACTGATGAGGAACTTGAGAAGTTAAGTATTGTCTCTCTTTCTCTCTCTCTCTCTCTCTCTCTCTCTCGCTCTCTCTCTTCTCTCTCTCTCTCTCTCTCTCTCTCTCTCTCTCTCTCTCTCTCTCTCTCTCCAGCCCTGATGTGGCCCTTTGCGGTGGGCTGGGCTATAAGCAACATTATCTTATCTCTCTCTCTCTCTCTCTCTCTCTCTCTCTCTCTCTCTCTCTCTCTCTCTCCCACCCTCACTCCCTCCCTTCCTCTCCCAATTCTTGCTTTAGCTCCATTTCACTGCCCTTTCACTTCCTCTCATTTAGTTTTAATTCTGTCTGTCTGTGTGTCTATCTGTCTATTTCTCTGTCTCTGTCTCTTTCTTACTCACTCTGTGCCTCCCTCACACACACACACGCACACGCACACACACAACACACACACACACACAAACACACACACACACAAACACAAACACAAACACACCACACGCACACACACACACACACACATGTATTCTTTTCATTCTGTAACTCAAGCAGTTGTAACACTACTTTAACTAAATTTCGTGAATTTGTCAACAACACAATATATAAGATGATAAACAGTCATGTAAACAAATAAAAGTCCCAGCTTATGTGTTTGAGACTGTACCCTTACAAAAGTGACATAGAGCAAATCTTGCACACTGTACGTCATGGATGTTGGGTCACCTATGCTTGTTTCAGAGAGACTTGTGTGTGTTCCGCCCATGACCGAGAAAGTCTCAGTATGTTGTGGGTATGGGACCATTCGTGATTGTTTTAGAGCGACAGGCTGTGTGTGTGCCACATGCGAAAGAAGAAGTACAGCTTTCACTGGTAGTTGGACAGAAAGTCATTCTTTATATGTTTTAATACTAGAGTTCTGTCTGCCCTTTTTATATTACCTTTTGCGTCAACCTTTTTGATAAACATTTATATTTGTTTTTCTTCTTGATTTATACAAATATATATATATTATGTGTGTGTGTGTGTGTGTGTGTGTGTGTGTGTGTGTGTGTGTGTGTGTTGTACAGGAACAACAAGCAAAAACAGCAATAACAGCAACAATTTGAAATCAGTTATAAAGCAAGCAAACAAAATAAACAGAGAAGGGACATAACCTCAGCATAGCATTGTATATAAACATGAAAGTATGATTACTTGGTGACCCTACATACACTGCATTGTAGTTTGCATAGTATGTACAAAGTGGTATGCACAGTAGTTTTGAGTCAAATAGTCTGATACTATTTTCAAGTGATTGCATCAGAGTGAATGCGCACACATGTCTGTTTCACTGTCAGATATTTTTAACACTTGTGTAGTCCCAAGGAAGTATAGCAAATCCTACATTTTCTACATGTAAGTGTCATTAGTTTGGGTGGTTACAGTTTTCATTTTCAAAACAATAATATCTATTTGCCTATTCATCGATCTGTTCTTCTGCCAGTCCGTCTGTCTCTCTGTCTATCTATCTGTCTGTCTATTTATCTATATATCTGTTTATCCGTTGGGTGTCAGTCTATCATGAGAGAGATAGAGAAAATACAAAAAGTAGTCTCTTTCTATTTGGGTATTTTGACTGAAGGGGCCTTCATCAGTGATAGCACTCAAGTTTATGTAAAGACTTTATCAAAGCTTGGACTGAGATGACATGGATGCCAAAGATAATCAGTGACTCAGGGAATGAGACTCTGAATGATATTGTTGCGCTGATTAATAACATAACATTCATACGCACGCACACACACACACACACACACACACACACACACACACACACACACAACACACACACACACACACACACAAGGAAGAAAGAAATAGATTATCTTTGATTTAAGCTCAAGGACCTGACCACAGCTTATTATCAGTGAGAGAGAGAGAGAGAGGAAGGGAGAGAATGTATGGCCTAGGGGGTTAAAGAATGAAGGAGAGCAAGTTGCATGTAAGTGTGTGTACCTGTGTGCGTGCACACGTGTGTGTGTGTCTGTGTGTGTGTACTAGTACATATATGTGTGTTTGTATAACTAAGTTGAAAGAGGGGCTGAAAAGGCACACAAAACCCCATTCTTTTCATCAATTTTTTTTTCTCAGACATTGTGACATATTTTGCTTTCGGAAACATTTTTCTCCTGTAATGTAGACCAAAACAGTTTTAAGAGAATGTTTCACAAGAACATTTCTCAAAAATTGACTCAGAAAAATGCCCAAACAAAACTTTAAAAAGTGATTGGAGGGTGCTTTAATTTTGCTAAAATGATGGGATTTTGTTTTTAGAAATGCGAATATATTATATATATATTATATATATATATATATAATATTATATATATATATATATATATATATATATATGTGTGTGTGTGTGTGTTTGTGTATATATATATATGTATGGTATGGTGCGGTACTTATCCTTGGAATTTGTTAGTTTATTGTATGTATATATATATATATATATATATATATATACATACACATTACTTTCTGTAAATGATAACCTGGTAAAAAATGCAGGTGAAAAGCTTGTTGAGTCTGTGTGCGTGTGTGGAGTGTGTGTGTGTGTGTGTGTGTGTGTGTGTGGACTGTATGTTGGTGTATGTGTGAAGTTTTGTGTGCTTGAGAGAGAAGGGGTGTGTGTGTGTGTGCGCGCTCAACTCTCTTTGCGAGGTTTAGGTCCAGTCAACTTGTGACAGTCGTCTCTGGGCTGAAATGTATATTGATAAAGCTGTCGATTGTGTGTATTGGGAGCAGAGGGGAGTATGGGCTACTAAACTGTCTGGTTAAAAACACAGAAAAGTAAAGTAGTGACTGCTCTACTCGTATTCAAATAAATAAAGGGAAAAGGTGGCAAAAGGAGTACCTGGAGAGGGGATGTCCAACGTTTCGTGTCGTGAAGTGTCTAAAAGAGTACCTGGAGAGGGGATGTCCAACGTTTCGTGTCGTGAAGTGTCTAAAAGAGTACCTGGAGAGGGGATGTCCAACGTTTCGTGTCGTGAAGTGTCTAAAAGAGTACCTGGAGAGGGGATGTCCAACGTTTCGTGTCGTGAAGTGTCTACGACACGAAACGTTGGACATCCCCTCTCCAGGTACTCCTTTTGCCACCTTTTCCCTTTATTTATTTGTCTGGTTAAATTGTTAATCATATTTTGCTTGTTCATTGCATTTTTATCGTCTATGATATATTCTTTATTGCGTGTCCTGACAGCTTCTGCATTGCACATATAATCAGTAATCATTGTGCGAGTGTATTGGGTACATTCCCGTGTAGAGTTTGGGTATAAATGGATATGACTATGTGTGTGTGTGGTGGGGGGGGGGGGGGGGGGGGAGGGAGAGTGGGAGGGGTGTAGAGGAGGAAGGGGGGAGGGAGCAATGTATTTGTGTGTTTTCATAATCATACACCTTTGGTTATATTGGTGGGTATGTCTGTGTACATGTGTGAGCAAGCGTGTATTATGCATGTTCATGTGTGTGTGTGTGTGTGTGTGTGTGTGTGTGTGTTCATAAGCCCTTGTTTGGGTACACGGGTGAATAGGTCTTTGTGCATGTGTTTGTATGTTCTGTGTGGCGGTGGGTATTGAAGGATGGGGTGTCTGGATGAATTTTCTACTCAAATGAAACTGATTGTAAAACTTGAGTATTCAATCAATAGAATGTGCATATTGTTTCTGTCAATTCACACAATTTTTGGTACTCTTTAGCTGAGCTAACAGCACCATGAATTGCTTGACTGACTCAGAGGACAAAAGCAGAAAGCTGTTGACACAAAGCCAGACAACTTGCATAATTATACCCATACATGTGTAGAGCTACACTACACAAAAATACTCACAGATGCATATCCTTTGAAATATACATGTGTAACCTGAAATGCCCACACATGGGTTTAAACAAAGGTGATCGTTCACATACAAGAAAAACACGCATTTACATCAATAATCCAGTGCCAACCATGCATTAACACATATTCTCTATTACATTTTGCATTCTCAGTTTTTCTCTCTCTCTCCGACACGTATGCACGCACGCATGCACACACACACATACACACACCACACACACCACACACACACACCACACACACACACACACACACACACACACACACACACACACACCACACACGCACACACACAGCACGCACACACACACACACACACACATGAAGAGGTGTATGCACACCTGTCCTCTGAAGAAAGTGTCAATAGCAGCATGATGACTCAACACTGTGTACAGGCTCACCTGATTGACAGTGCAGAAGATGTCATGGGAAATGTTTGACAGTTTATATACTCTTAGGCTTGTTCGAGTGTATGAGCTAATGCATTCATGCACATGTTAGGCTGAAGGATAAAGCTTTTTTTTTCTTTTACAAAAACTTGTGGGTTTTGTACATCCATGAGTTATTGCAAAATATTTTTCATTCACAGAAATCATGGCTTACTGTACACCCACAATGTATGGCAAGCTATTCACAAAAATCATGGGCCGTGGCGAAGTGGTTAGTGTCGCAGACTCCGGCTGGGAGGTCACGGGTTCGATTCCCATCAGAGTCATGTGGGATTTTTTTTGCCCTGACGGGCTCCTACCCAGATTTGGGTTTGCTACGGGCTCAGTTGGGAAGACTGGGACCACATAGTCGAGTTTCATCCACTTAATGGATGCGTCTTTGAGAGTGTTGCTCAAATTTCCTGACCAATGCTGCAGATGTCTGTGTATCTCGGGCATGGTTGATGCCGGAATATACTATGAAAGGAAGCGTAAAGTACAGCCCTGTCGTGCAGTCTCAGTCCGAAATGGAAATCCGTAGCATCATCTTTATCATCCTCATTCTCATAGGTCAGCATAAAATTAAAAAAAAATTTAAAACCCATGGGCTACAGCACACCATGACGTATAGCAATGGGTATAGGTCCTTCAGACATGAGTTACTGTGCACCCACAATGTTAAACCTGTTTCCTGAATAGAAACCAGACACACCAGTGACTTCTGGCACGCAAAATTTTAGGCAATGTATGGAAAATATCAGTGGCAGTCTGTCTCAGTCAGATTATCCCATTGTGGCAGTCAGCTACTGGCAGTCTGTGTTATCCCACAGTGGGAGTCTTCACATACAGTTGATCCCTTCTTGGTTGTGTGTCATACACACTCAGGTAGGTTTTTTTCTTCTTCTTTTCTTTCAGTCTGTTACTCATGCTCAGGTTACTTTCCTTTGTTTGTCGGTCTGTCGCACACAATTAATTTATTCTGTCATGGGTAGTCTGTCCTGTGCAACTGATTTATTCCTTGTTGGCAATTTGCCAGACACAGCTGTTTTATCCGTGTTGGAAGTTTTTCACACACAACTGCCGTTTGGCATGCCGTTTGTCACACACAGTCAGCTGATGCCTTGTTGGCAGTTCGTCACACACATTCTGTTTATCCCTTATCAGCAGTCAGCCACAAACAGTTCATTGATCCCATAATGGCAGTCTGACTCACTCAGTTCCTCCTTTGCTGGCAGTTTGTCACACACGATGGACGGCAGCTCAGACACGGAGCTCTCCTCATCCCTTGAAAGCTATCAGTCCTGTCCGGACGATGACGGCACCGGCAGCAGCCCAAAGGAGGAACCGGCAGCGGCTGCAGCTGGACTATGCTATACCACCATTCACAATGTGGACCTTCAGCAAGAACAGTACGGCAGGATCCCTGACATGATTGGTGCTGAGGATATCCCCAGCAGGTTCGAAAGGGACTTGTCTGACGACGACATCGCAACACTAGGGGGTACCTTCTGGGAAGGTGGTGAAGACACATCTGGCGTTGCCACATCCGACAGCGCCTTTGAGGAACAGACTGGGAATATCTCAGGAGGGTTGATGGCGGGTACCCCTGTCACTGTTGGGAGAGGGAATCTTGACGAGAGGAAGCAGAAGCTTCTGAACAGCGCCTCCAAGAAGTTGAGGGTTGTGAGCGACAAGCTGAAGTTCTTTCTGATGGAGACCTCTGGTAGGGGAAAGACGGTGCAGCAGCAGCTGGATAAAATAGAGTCCAACAAAGTGGAGGTGAGTGTGTGTTGTCTCTGTGTGTGTGTGCGTGTGCGTGCTTGTGTGTGTGCGCATGTGTGTGTGTGTGCGTGCATGTGTGTTTGTGTGTGTGTGTGTGCATGTGTGCGCACATGCGTGTGTGTGTGCATATGTGTGTGTGCATGCGTGCGTGTGTGTGTGTGCATATGTGTGTGTGTGTGTGTGTGTGTGCATGCGTGTGCGTGTGTGTGTGTGTGAAACTTAGCAGATTTGTCTTCACATGGGTACACACGCGGCAGTTTGCAAACCAGAAAGAACCAAATTGCAGACTTTTAATAAAAGTATTTTCGGTTCAAATCTAATCTTTACTTTTCTGTCATGGCTAATATCAACCTAAGTTTTTGATGCAGATCTACTTCTGTCTAAGTCAAGAGAAAGTGGGTCTGTGTCTGTGGTTCAGTCTTACTGCAGTTACTTTTGTCTACTTCCTTGGATGTTGTTTCACTGTAGTCTTTTTTTTTCCCCCCAATGCTGTAGATCTGACTCTGAGAAAGAGATGAAAGTAGTGCCTATAAAAGCAGGTGCCTATGATGTTTCCTATTAAAGTGCTGTCTTTGAATGTTGCGAGAAAATGAAGATGAAGAATTGATTGTTTGTTTTTTAAAAGAAGTTCTCTGGAACTAGACACTCAAATTCTGTGTATCTCTGGAATCATTACAACTATGCTGACAAAATTCTACGCATCTTTCATAAACGTAATTTACTGTATGTCAGCAAATTTTGGTGTCTGTTCATTTGAAGAGAAAGAAATAATCAGTTGCTTCATGTAAAGTATACACTTCCACTGATGCGCAGGTGCTTGTGGACCAATGTTTCACAGAATAGGAATGAGATACTGCAGTGCATTTAGTACATATCCAGGTAGACTGGCGTTGACTGTTAAAGTATAATGACTTGATGACTCTTTGAGGAGTATGGCAGGAATGCAAAATGCCCTTTTCAGCTGATTTTTTTTTCTTCATTTTTAGCTGATTTCCTCTTCTTTTTTTCCAGCTGGTTTTACTCATATTTGCAACTGCAGATGTTCAGAATGCTACCCTCACTCTGCGCTGGTTTTTTTTTTTTTTTTTTAAACCAATAATTCAAAATCTGAATGAAAACATGTTCATTGTATATGTGATTGGAGCAAATTTGTTATTCCCACCTTCCCTTGCACCTTTCACTCCTCCCACTGCAGTTGTAATTTTTTTCTCTTTCAGAAGTTGGTGCACCTGTTAGGGCTACCAAGACCCACAGCTGAGTAGGGATAACAACAAAATGAAAGCACAAAATAAAATCCATGTAAACTAACGGGGTGGGGGTGGGGGGACAGCAATGCTCCAACTTTGTCGTAAAGAATTATTTCTTATTAAAGTTAAGAAAGGGGTGGATTGTAAGGGTGGGATGATGGGTGAGGGTAACCTTGTAATTTTGTAAGGTCACAAAACTGCAAGTTAAGGAAGAGGACAGTACATGGGCTTTTTTTATGGAAGATAGTGTGACGTGTTGACATTACGCCATAGTCTGGCAGTTTCGACTATATATAGCCAGATCCAGATGTCCTTGAAGAAAGATGGCAAAACATGGAAGATGGTGAAATCTGTCTTTGTTGTATCAGGTGGAAAAAGCACTGAGTGACCACGTGCAGTACCTGCATTCACTGCTGGACTACTACCACAGCGAGCAAAAGGAGCTGCTGAGGCAGCAGCACAAAGACTTCCTCAAAGCACTGATGGTCAGCAGAACTGAGGTGGGTAGGTTTGTTGGTAGAAGGACGGGCATGGGCGGATTAAGGAGGGTGGGATGAGTAGAAGGTGTGGAGGGATGGGAAAGGGGATGGGTAATCAGCAGGGGGAGGAAAAGGGGGGGGGGGAGGGGGAAGAGGACAGGTTGGGGTTTGGGAAGGGTAGGTGAGGATTAGAGAAAGAGGTGAGATGGGAAGGTGGACTGCGTGAGAAAGAGAGAGATAAGTGAGGGAAGAGGAGAGAGTGCAAAGACTGAAGAGAGTGTGTGGGTGAGGGAGAGAGAGAGAGTGCTAGAGAGGGAGAGTAACTGAATGGTAGAGAAAAGAATAGAAAGGGTAGCATGTAGATTAAGAAGCGATAATGCACCAACTTCCTGGTGAACGCATGCACAAGCACGCGCGCACGCGCGCGCACACACACACACACACAGAGGGCTCGGGCATGGATGCATGCGTGTGTGCATGCGAGCATGTGTGCTCATATGCATGTGTGTGTGTGTGTGTGTGTGTGTGTGTGTGTGTGTAAGAACACATGAACCCACACACACACATATAGATATTAAAACCATCCAACACCTGCAAATTTATGATACCATCAGTAGAGATATTTCAACATTTTATAGACTAGACTAGGTGGTCCAACAAAATGAAAATGTGGAACAAAAATAATAGGAGCACATGTTTTGTTTCACTGTATGCTTCCAGGGTATACTTGCCGTGTTTGTCAAGCGCATCTTTCGACTGAAGTTTTGTTTGCTTTTGCTTTGTTTGTTTTTCCACATACTGATATTGCTTTTAAGGTTACCTTTTGCTTGATTTGTATTCGAGTTCAGTATTTACTTAAACCTGGTATTAGTGGTGATTTTTGTTTTATGTATTGATCTGCATAGACAGACATAAGCTAATACATAGATGTGTATGGGTTGCATGTGTGCACATACATACACGCGCGCACGCACACACACACACACACACACACACACACACACACACACACACACACACACACACACACACACACGCGCGCGCGCGCACGCGCACCTCATGCATACCTTATTGGGATTTAACATTATAGTCTGTCTCATGTTTAATACCTTTTGAGGACATGAAAGTGAAAATTGTACAAACAGGTCTAATTTCATCACGATGTAGAAGAAAGATGTCAGAGTTTCAAAATTTGCTTTTCATTCATTACAAAAAGGACCAACATTTTCTTCAAAGTGCAGCCTCCAGGTCTGGAAAGAGTGAAGTGTATCACTTGACTTCACAAACTTCTGTGTCCTTCCAAACCATCTCAGGACATGAGACTTTCTGATGACACCATATGTTTCATGGGAAAGTGTCCTCATTAAAATGTGGAAAAAAAAAGTAACAGCCCTTATCCCCCCACATACATACTCTCTACCTCACCCACCCACCCACACACATTATATTCTTTCTTTCATAAAAAATCATTCATTTTGTGAAAAGACATAAAAATGAGAGTACTGCTACTACCACTATTATTACTACTACTGCACGCACAAGCACGCACACACCCACACCCACACGCACACACACACACACCACACACACACACACACACACACACCACTATTCTACTGCTGCTACTCCTACTACTACTACTACTACACACACACACATACACACACACCACTATTCTACTACTACTACTACAACTACTACTACTGCTACTACGACACACACACACCACACACACACACACACACACACACACACACACACTGATGACATTTCCACCACCACTCCAGGAACTGAACTTTGAAGCCAGACTGAAAGACGTCCAGAAGAAGGTGGAATCCACCCTTCAGCGCATCACCAAGGAAGGTGACGTCACAGTTGCCAGCACGGAGCATGTTGATGACCTCTGTGACGAATACCACAGACGTGTCAGTTCCCGACCTGCAAAAAAAGTTAGCATCTTCTCTTTCATGTCTCTCTGTGCTGCCCTTCCTCTCTCTCTGTCTGTCTGTATGTTTTGCTGTTTTTCCAATTCTTTTTCTGTTTTCTCTGGCGTCGTCAACCGCTGTGTGCCAGAACAGCACAATCCTTCATGTCATCTCTCTGAGTCTGTCTTTTCTGCCTCTATCATGCTTGTCATCCACTGACACCATGAAGGTTTTCACCTGAAATGCGCAACAATGAAATTCAGGAAGGCATGTTGTGTGTGTGTTTGTGTGTGTGTTTGTGTGTGTGTGTGACACATTTGAGATGTTATGTGTGTGTTTCTGTGCTTTGTGTGTGTGTGTGTGTGTGTGTGTGTGTGTGTGTGTGTGTGTGTGTGTGTGTGTGTGTGTGTGTGAGAGTGCACATGAATGTCCACTCATGTGAGAGAGAGAGAGGTAAAGTGGGATGGGGTAGGGGAGGGGGTTCTGAACAAATTTCATTTCTTAAATTGTAAAGCAGTTACATCCACATAAACTGTCCACAGACTCACACATCTTTGCTTCGACCCAGATTTAACAAAAAGCATAATGTTTGAGAGGGAAAAAGCCTAAAGTAATGAATGATTTTCTTTCCATGTTTTTAAAGCCAGTGCCAGTGAGCTTGCCCATCTGGCTTTCTTTTTTTCTGTCTCTTGACTTCTGGGTAGAAATCGGTTTTGACCTGCCTCTTTGACATAATTTTAATGGACAGTTTCAAGCAGTTCCATCATTTGGATTATAAGACTGTTATTCCTGCAATTTCCAGATGTGGGGTAAAGGTGAACTGACACAACATGAAATCAAATCATAAGTGTTGCAGCGGCAAGATCGTAGTTGTCCACAGTGCTGTAGTTTGTGGGTTTGAATCGTAGAAACTATGCATGAATCATAGCACGAGGCGGGTCTACTGTATGCTTTTGGGTACTACCTGTTGATTGCAGATTTCAGAGAATGACTCGACCGGGTCTGCCCGATTCCGAGAATGACCTGGTGACTGTCTGTTTCAGGACCATGACCTGACCTACCTGGTGGAGATCCCTCAAGTCACAGCCGATGAGATCCAGATCCTCTGTGGGCACTATATCTTACCTGGCACCTCGAAGAACGCCAGAGCCTCCAGACCCTACCCTGCGCCTCGTTGGCCCATCAATGAAAACACGTCAACAGGCCCTAATGCAAGATCCAAAGCTGATTCCTCCTCTTCCTCTACGTCCTCACAGCCTTCTACCACGTCATTCAGAACGCCAGATCCCTCCAAGTATCCTCCAAACAAAGCATCCAGTGGAAGAGCAACACAAGAGCAGAGAACAGCAGGGAATCCCCCAACCTCATCTCTACGTTTTTCAAAGGAAAACAGGGCTAAAGGGCGCACTTCATCCAGTGAATCGTCTCGGTCTCAGTGCTCAACATTTTCAGTTCAGCCAAAAGAGTGTTCAGCTCCACTAGACAGCAAGCAGAAGCTGTCGGAAGTAATGGCTTCCAGCTCATCCATTGCCTCAATGGGATCCGTGTCTGGCAACAAAACCAAGAAGAGAACACGTTCTCGCAGACGTCGGAAGACTAAAGATGTGGAGACCAAGAAAGACGCTGCAGAGTCCCCCCAACCTGTGATGATCACATTGTTGCACGAGGGAAGGAGGCCAAAGAAAGTACAGGGCCGCTCGAAGCAGGCCAGAGGTTTTGCCGCTAGGCCCAGCGGTGAGCTGTGGGTGGTGTACGGCGACAGAGACCCTCACCTTGACCACATCAACGAAGAGGGAGACATGTTGGAGTCCTGCAGAATAGGTGGCAATGCCATGCACGCTGCTAGTTTCAATGAGGAAACGGTGCTGGTGGCGTTCCACTCCCCATTCTGTCAGCTCAAACTAATGGACTCGAACAAGGAATGCCAGGAGACCACCATCAAGCTGCCTTTGATCCCCACAGGCATGGGAGTGGGGAGCACTGGGATCGCTGTGTGCAGCTACAAGTCCGTCTACTGGATCTCCCTGGACGGGGGTAAGAACGACTGGATTGTGAAAGAGAAAAAATCCACTCTGAAGAACGCTTGTTCCTGCGACGTTATCATCCAACGAGGGAGAGAGATTGTGTGCGTGGCTGACAGTGACGGGCATAAAGTATGGTTCTTTGAAAAATTAGACAACGGGGAATTCACGCCGTTGCCGCTGTTCACCTACGCGTCTCACAGTCACAATGGAAAGACGGTGCCTTTCAGCCCCATGTGCCTGTCTTTTCTGGCAGGCACCTCCTTCCTGGCGGTTCTGGACGCCGCCTCTCGCTCCGTACTGATGGTTAATGTGGACAAGAATGAAGTGGTGTCGGTCATTGGTAGCAAAGAGCTCTGTGACGGTGTTCCCTCGCTCATCACCTTTGCCCACACTAATGCCGGAGAAGACCCAAAACTATGGGTGGCCACAGATGCCGAGTATCTGTATCTAGTGTCATTGGCTTTTCTGTATTAGGATTTCCTTGAGGGAATGGAGAGTGCAGTTTACTTCGTGGGGAAGTGTTTACCACAGTGTTTCTGGTTCTTCCTGAGCCAGCTTCACTTCTCCATGTGTTCCAAGAATTTCTCTTTCAGAGAGAGATCAACATATTTCTTCTGATCGAAGATCTTACGGAAGGAAGATTTTAGTGACATTTCCTATGTGCTTTGAAAAGGATTTCAATGAGGTGTGTGTGTGTGTGTGTGTGTGTGTGTGTGTGTGTGCGCGTGCGCGTGCGCGCGCAAGTAGTATGACTTGAGAGTTGACTTCAGCGCGATGACAGTCCTGTATGGCTCTTCATGGTCAGCTGGGCCTTACAGCAAAATTCTCTCTCTCTCTCTCTCTCTCTCTCTCTCTCTCTCTCTCTCTCTCTCTCTCTCTCTCTCTCTCAGATGTCAGCACTACTGTGACAGTTGGTAGTTGTAGACCTATTTCCCTCCGTTGTGTTTGACAGTCTTCAACTGAAATGTTACTACACATGTGTTTTTGACTTTAAGGGTTGGGGTGGGTTGGTGGGAATAGAGGTAGGAGTTAAGGGTTGGGGTGGGTTGGTGGGAATAGAGGTAGGAGTTAAGGGTTGGGGTGGGTTGGTGGGAATAGAGGTAGGAGTTAAGGGTAGGGGTGGGTTGGTGGGAATAGAGGTAGGAGTTAAGGGTAGGGGTGGGTTGGTGGGAATAGAGGTAGGAGTTAAGGGTAGGGGTGGGTTGGTGGGAATAGAGGTAGGAGTTAAGGGTTGGGGTGGGTTGGTGGGAATAGAGGTAGGAGTTAAGGGTAGGGGTGGGTTGGTGGGAATAGAGGTAGGAGTTAAGGGTAGGGGTGGGTTGGTGGGAATAGAGGTAGGAGTTAAGGATTGGGGTGGGTTGGTGGGAATAGAGGTAGGAGTTAAGGGTAGGGGTGGGTTGGTGGGAATAGAGGTAGGAGTTAAGGGTTGGGGTGGGTTGGTGGGAATAGAGGTAGGAGTTAAGGGTAGGGGTGGGTTGGTGGGAATAGAGGTAGGAGTTAAGGGTAGGGGTGGGTTGGTGGGAATAGAGGTAGGAGTTAAGGGTTGGGGTGGGTTGGTGGGAATAGAGGTAGGAGTGGGGGAGGAAGGGATCACTTTTACATTCCCAAAATGTAACATTGCTACAAAATCTGTTACAGATTTGGAATCTGTGACTTATGTACATGTCTATTCTTTGTACAGGTCGTAATTCCAGTGTGTTTTTTACATATCGTTGCATGTGAATGATACTCTTTATGTTTGACTATATGGATAGAGGGGAAAGGGGGGGGGGGGGGGGGGTATGAATTCTTAACGTGACTGAAGATTTATGCAAAATGTTATTGTGACAGGGAGTGTAGTGACAGGGAGTGTATGCAAATTATAATTGTGACTGGGGGCTTGTGTGATGATAATGCATAGTTGGAGACAAGTGGTCTTATCAAATAGTTTGTGTTTGGAATCTACGCGTGTACTGGGTTTAATTATTCCTGGTAATACAGTTTCTGAATCAGACCACCAGAAGTGAAAGGGGTGTTCAGGGCATGGGAGTCTTTATTGCATGTCACGTCTGTTGTAGACAGATGAAAATAGTAATCCCAACACATGTCAAAAATAGTAATCCCAACACATGTCATATAGGGAGATAGTCTTCACTTGGAGGTAACTCTGTAACAGAAAACGGCAAAAAAAAAAAAAAGGTTCTTACAGAAAGTCTTTGAAAGGAGGTAATCTTTGTTGGGAAGGTCAAGTGATGATGAAAAATGTTGCAGTAAAAGTCTTTAAAGGGAGGTAATGAAAAAGTTGCAGTAAAAGTCTTTGAAGGGAGGTAATCTTTGGAGATCAGCAAGGAACAATGGTGTAGGAAAAAAAAAAGGAAATGAAATGAGGCAGGGAACAGGTAAACAGTAAACAAGTGGGGTAAAAGTTACCCCACTTGTTTACTGTTTATTGTTTACTGTTCCCTGCCTCATTTCATTTCCAGTTTTGTTTCGATTAAATTGAGGTTATTTGTATTTGTTTCTGTCCGTCTGTGTGTTTGTCTTTTGATCTCCCTTGCATCTTTGGGTGGATCCTCAAGCACAGGCTCAAAGATTGTCCCTACATTTTATACTATTTGCATAATGTCTTTAGTTTTTCAGCAACTTTTTTCCTCCCCACACTTTCGTTTGGTTTCATTTACTACCCTTCACTGGCTGCTTTGGGGGTGCTATTGGATTCTTTTTTTTGCACCCTTGGTGGTGAGAACACCACAGTATTATGGACTGTGGTGTGTCTCTATTTGACGCCAGGAGCACAGACATAACTAGCTGTGTCTCCCTGATGAGTTCTGACCCAGCGGACAAAAGGCCTTGGAGCAGGCAATACAAATATATCTGTCTTCAAAAGGGATTACAATGGTTCCCTTATAAATGCAGCTAGTGAAGAGCTTTCATATCTGCAATATATTTTCTTAATTTCATGTTCCCAGTTTCTTCATCTTCAAACTCCCCCCTCCTTAAGTCCAAATCTTTGCCAAGTCATTACTATGAAGACAGTTCAGTTGTTGACCTGGGCTTGTTTTTTCCACCCACTATTAGATTGTTTGTCTTTGTATTTGCCTGACTTTATTCAAGTTTAAAAGGCTGTGCCAGTCTTGAATAAAAGTTACTCTGTGTTGGGTTTTCTTATGGGAGCAAAAGTTACCTTACTTGTTTACTGTTTAATGGTTTAGAAAGACAAGCCTTCAATGGGAGGCAGTCTTTATTTGGAGGATCAGTAACAGGAGTTTTCACTGTAATAATTTGAGTGGGCATAGCATTCTTCAGGTGTAATGCCAGCTAATGTCTTTGATTGTATCGGTGCTGCGCTTAACATTCCCTCACGCCTGCCATCTGCACTTGTTTTGATTGAGAATGAACATGCTAACAAATATGAATAGGAAAAAAACACAACAAAACAAGCCCACGACATACAAAAGATTCTGATGTATTATACTAACGATCAGGAAGTAATGTTTTTGTGTCTTGAGCATTTCTGTTAAGATGTGTGTGTTGTTTTGTTTTGTGTTGTGGCATAGCTAATTTTTTCAACGATTTGTTTTTTCCTTTTCTTAATTAAGATTTCCGTGACTGAGACTCCACATCTGTGGTTCAGAGCAGACTTCCCTGATGTGTTGAGCTCTTGTGAGTTAGTAGAGCAACATCACTGTACATAGTACGTGTGGTTCAGAGCAAGTCCCCCCTATGTCAGGAGCTTTCCTCTGCTGACAGTGACAGACAGGCATCACGTGACTGTCTTGGATGGAGTGGGGCCAAGTTGATAATGCACCCCACCTAGGAGGCCAAAGTGATCCCATGTTTGTGCTCCATTCAAGTCTTACATAGGACAAGTTTTTTTTTTTCTTTTCTTTTCTTTTTTCCTTCTTGCTGTAAGATACTTAGAGAACAGGAAAAGGCCGACTCTAAGCCACTTTCACCCTCAACCAGTTTTTGGGCAAAAGTGCCCTAAAAGCCGCCTTTTCCTGTTCTCTGACAAGTAAGACGCCAATAACCAAAAAATAACGATTATCTACAAACAAACATACTGTGCAGGGTTATCCGTTTTAATACTAATTTACTAAAGTTTTCAGAGAGTAGCGTAGGGGAAAGTAGAGTAACGTAGGGAAAAGCAGCCGTGACTGAACGCGCTTCATATACAAACGGTGTCTGTTCCCACGGTGTCAACGGCCCTGCTCTGCAGGTGGTAGGTAAGCTTTTAATTGCTAGTTGCTGGCCTACCTGCCCAGCACTTGGGGTGTTTATTTCTCCTAGTGCTGTGGAGGTGTAAGTTTGGATATGTAGAAAATATAGTTGTAGTTTTAGAAGACAGTGGGGATTCTAAGTTAGAAAAAGTTTTGAATCACAAATACTTTTTCAACAGCTTTATAGATTAAATTGTGTGGAAGACATGGAATCAGCTACAACTTTATATATAACCACACACACACACACACACACACACACACACACACACGCACACACACTCACACATGCACAACACACACACACACGCACACACACGTGCAAACGCATGAACGCACACACACACACACACACACACACACACACACACACGCACACACACACACACACACGCACTATTTAAAAAAATGTGTCCCTGGTTTACAGTGGCAT
>CM031603.1:88461708-88499631 GCA_018398815.1 Conus ventricosus
CGCAAAAAACATTGCGCGACGTGACATATGCTTTATCCTGAAAAACTCTGGAGGGTCCATGACAATGGCTGGTAGGCGAAACGGGACAAGAGTCAAACTCTGAAAAGGCCACTGACAGTGGCTGATAGGCGAACGGGACAAACTCTCAAGAGACCACTGACAGTGGCTGGTAGGCGAAACGGGACAAATCTCAAGAGACCATTGACAATGGCTGGTAGGCGAAACGGGACAAACTCTCAAGAGACCATTGACAATGGCTGGTAGGCGAAACGGGACAAACTCTCAAGAGACCATTGACAGTGGTGGTAGGCGAAACGGGACAAAACTCTCAAGAGACCATTGACAATGGCTGGTAGGCGAAACGGGACAAACTCTCAAGAGACCATTGACAATGGCTGGTAGGCGAAACGGGACAAACTCTCAAGAGACCATTGACAATGGCTGGTAGGCGAACGGGACAAACTCTCAAGAGACCACTGACTGTGGCTGGTAGGCGAAACAAGACAGAGTCAAGCTCTCAGGAGGTCATTGATAATGTCTGGCAGGAGAAATGGGACAGAGTCAAACTCTCAAGTGGTCGTTGATAGGGCTGGTAGGCGAAACGGAACAGTCAAACTCTCAAGGGGTCACTGAGGATGGCCGCACACCATCAAAGAGTCGCTCTGAACTGTGAACAGACGAACGGCCTGCTCCAAAAACAGTGCATGAAAGAAAGAAAGAGGAAAATAAAGACAAAAAGACAGAGGAATGGAAGACAGAAGGAATGAAAGAGAAAAAAGAAAAGGAGAAAGAAAGAAGGGGGGGGGGGGGGGGGGGGGGGGGGCGAAGAGGAAAACTCAGAGAACATTTCATAAGGACTTAAGAACGAATAAGAGAAGAAGAAAAAAGAAAGAAAAAAATTGGGAGAGAGAAAACGGATGAAGAATGGAGAGAGAGAGAGAGGGGAGAGAGAGGCAGAGAGACAAACAGAGAGAGACAGACAGACAGACAGACAGTAAACAGGAAGATTTCGGATTCATATTGTAAATAGTCCAACCTGGGAAAAAGGGGCAGAAAGAAGGGAAAAGGACAGCAGCTAACTAGGAAATGAAAGAAAGAAGGAAATAAAAGCAAGCGAAAAATAACGAAGAGAAAAAAGGAGGAGAAAAGTGTGTAATGAAATAAGGAAAGGACGGAAAGAAACTTCTCAGCAAAGGGAGAAAAGAAAGAAAGAAAAAGTAAGAGAAAGGAAGAAACAACGGTATGAAGGAAAGAGGGAAGGAGGGAAAAAACAACAAGGAAGCATAGTAGGAAGAAAGAAAGAAGAGGAGCCGGGAGGGGGGGGGGGGGGGGAGAGGAGAAAAGATAAAGGAGGGATGAAGGCATAGTGGGACGGAACGAAGCATGGAACGGTGTAAAAAACGAAAAAAGGGAGGGATAACAGGAAGGAAGGACAACTGAAAAGAAAGAAGAGAGGAAAGATGGGGAGAGGTTGGGGGGACAACAGGAGGAAGACGGGTTAGTGCGGACTTGAAGGAAAGAAGGAAGAACAATATTTCTATTGCTATTACAGGCAGCAATACTTCTCCAGATCAACGTACGTTTCTAGTAGGACCCCTGTCCGCCAAGTCACACAGGGTAAACCAAGAAAGCATGGAAAGATGGAACGAGAAAAAAAGAAATAAAGGATGAACGAAAGAAAGGAGACCGAGGAAAAGAAGCGCTCACACGCGCGCGCGCACACACACACACATACACATGCGCGCGCTCGCACGCACACACCACACACACACACACGCACACACACAGTGGCTGATGTCAACAGAGAATGACAACACACACACACACACACCACACACACACACCACACACACACAACACACGCACACACATACACAACCACCACCACCACCACCACCCACCGACATCGCTGCTGCCGCAACAGCTGCAACGCCAACCTCACCCTTGTCTCCACCCAAACGTATCCGGCCCCTGTAATAAACAACACAACGACCAACACATACACACCTCCATCTTGCGAGCCCTAGCCATGCCGACCACATCCTCCAGCACTTTGCCCTGCCACGCGGATCGCCCGAGTGCCTCGCCGATGTTGGCGCACAGTGTGTGAGGGCTTTAGTCGTCGTTGTCACGGCTTTCTGTCGTCTCTGGAGGAACTCGGGGTCCACTCTGCTCGTTGTCCATCGCCACAAAGCTGACAACGAGGGTAGTCTTTATGTGCATTTCACAAAAATAAATAAATGAATAAATAGATAAATGAATTTCTATAAAGGAAAAAAAAAAGCGAAATAAGAAATAAAAACTTCTGTTTTAAACAGGCACCATTATTGCAGAATCAGTGTGTGTGTGTGTGTGTGTGTGTGTGTGTGTGTGTGTGTGTGTGTGTGTGTGTGTGGTGTGTGTGTTTGTGTGTGTGTGCGTTACGTGTGTGTGTGTGCGTGCGCGCGCGCATGGTGTGTGTGTGTGTGTGTGTGTGTGTGTGTGTGTGTGTGTGTGTGTGTGTGTGTTGTGTGTTTGTTCAAACAGAATGAGGATTGACGTCAACAATTATACTCTCAATATGGTGTGTTTTGGGTTGGTAAAGATTAACGATACAAGTGATACACCAACAGAAAAAAAATCTTCCTGTCGAATTACCTTGGTAATTATTTCCCTGAATGACAGCGTCTATGACAATACTCGCGGGAAAGAACAAGGAGTAAAACAAACGAACACACACACAAAAAAGTAAAACAAAACAAACAAAAACAGATGAGCGACATATAGAGTAAACAAATAGGGCCCTATTGAGCTTTTTTTTTAGCAAACCCAACAAACAAACAAGGGTTTGTCAGAATGACGCCCGAAACCAAACCCCACGAAGAACAACGGCGATTGACGACGACTAACTTTTCAACTAATCGGGGGAGAACTTTCACTGTGATCTTCGTTGTCTTCGTCCCCAGCTTTGTACAAATAACGGAGAAATAATGGCGCCGCTTCATTACGAAACAAGCCCCAACCAAATTTCTTTGCCTCACTCACGCACCGCTTTAAATCAACGGCACAAGAACAATAATACAGTGGATTTTTTTCATTCTTTAAACCAAAAAAAAGTTCCTGAACTGTTTATCAAAAAAAACAAAAAACCCAACAAAAAGCAAAAAAATGAGGACTTGTGCCACTACCAAACGACATGGCCACATCACTTAAATAATCCAACGACAAAACTTTTGATCCCCAAAAACCTATAAGAGGAATGGTAAATAAAAACTTTAGCCAACAAGCAACAAAACTAATTTTCCCAAAGGACCACTGAAACAAACAGGGAGCTGAAACAAGAGCAGCTTATTTCTTATCCGAGTCGGCCTGAAAGGCAGACACCTGTACATTCAATTCAAAGGGGGACTTCCTGACGCCCACGCTAAAAATCTCGACATTTCAATCCCGAACTTCAATGAACATACTAAACAGAAACAGAGTGCTTGCCCAAAAAAGCGACATATCCGCCACCTAAGAAGACTGGGAATAACGTCCAAGTACACACAACTAGCCAAGGAGATTGGGGCAACCGAACACTGGTAATAAAGTCCAAGTACATACAACTAGTCAAAGGAGATTGGACACCGAACACTGGTAATAATGTCCAAGTACATACAACTAGTCAAAGGAGATTGGACACCGAACACTGGTAAAAATTAATGTCCAAGTACATACAACTAGTCAAAGGAGATTGGCACCGAACACTGGTAATAATGGATAAGTACATACAACTAGCCAAAGGAGATTGGACACCGAACACTGGTAATAATGTCCAAGTACAAAACAACTAGTCAAAGGAGGTTGGACACCGAACACTGGTAATAATGTCCAAGTACATACAAAATAGCCAAAGGAGATTGGACACCGAACACTGGTAATAACGTCCAAGTACATACAACTAGTCAAAGGGATTGGGACACCGAACACTGGGAATAACGTCCAAGTACTAAAAAAGTCAAAGGAGATTGGACACCGAACATGGTTAATAACGTCCAAGTACATACAACTAGCCCAAAAGGAGATTGGACACCGAACACTGGTAATAACGTCCAAGTACATACAACTAGCCAAAGGAGATTGGACACCGAACATGGTAATAACGTCCAAGTACATACAACTAGTCAAAGGAGTTGGACACCGAACACTGGGAAAAACGTCCAAGTACATACAACTAGTCAAAGGAGATTGGACACCGAACACTGGTAATAACGTCCAAGTACATACAACTAGTCAAAGGAGATTGGACACCGAACACTGGTAATAACGTCCAAGTACAACAACTAGTCAAACGAGATTGGGCACCGAAACACTGGAAAAAACGTCCAAGTACATACAACTAGCCAAAGGAGATTGGACACCGAACACTGGTAATAACGTCCAAGTACATACAACTAGCCAAAGGAGATTGGACACCGAACACTGGTAATAAGTCCAAGTACATACAACTAGTCAAAGGAGATTGGACCCGAACACTGGTAATAACGTCAAGTACATACAATTTGTCAAAAGGAGATTCGACACCAGCCACTGTCGCAGTCCTGTGCAACGAACCCCGCTCATTTCACAGTACAGGCAGAGGATGGTGCGTCTATCGACGCAATCGACAATGCCTACGACGCTCATCACGGCCTCAGCAGACATCTCCACCAAGTAGGAGCATCCCAGACCCCGACACACCAGAACCCGCTTCAGGAATAACACCAGGCCAGCACCACCTAGCAACACTGGTACTACACCAGGTATCACCGGGAAATGGGGCCCAACTGTCCGCATCAAAAAAGAGAATGGACTCTAAATCACAACTGCTCTTTAAAAAAAAAAAAAAATAAAAAAAAAGAAGGAAGATGTAATGATTAGCCCAATGCTTACAAGTAATACATAAACAGGAAAAAAAATGGGAAAACTTCCCGTCGGTATACCTGGGTTAATTATTGAAAAACAAGTTTCTATAACAATGCTCCCAGGAATGAACAACCGTTAGAAAATCACACACACACACACACACACACACACACACACACACACACCACACACACACAACAAACTGAGATGAGCACGCTACGTTGACCGAGTACAAATACTGAGTTTCTTTAGCAAACCCACCAAACAATAACTGGGAAGGGAGGGTGGGGGGGGGGGGGGGTTGTTCCGTTTAATCTTTGCTGTTCCCCGATCGCGTAGTTCTCAAACCGGTCCATCCGGCCTCTCGTGCATAGCCACACCCAAGTCTGACCTCTCGCAGCTCTTGCGCCGACCAAGTCCACAGACGGCAATTAATATCAAGTCGTAAGGCAACCCGTCAGAGAGGACACCGCCCTGCCGCCGGGTCACTTCTGTGGCGTTCAGTGATGCCTGTTTTTGATCCAGCATACACGCATGGCACCACCTGTACGCAAGGAACAACCTACTGTGTCATTTACTGACGACAATAAATGTTAAGTCGCGGAGCCAGCGTGAGTGAGCGTCGACATCTGGATGACTGAAATCCAACAGAGGTGTCCGTGGAGTTTCCATACCAAACGGTTTAGTACAACCCCATCACGGGTGTGGACTGTGGAGCAAATCGAAACTGGGACCACCACAAGAGCAGGGCAAAAAACCTGACAAGGTGGGTTGTTTGTTTGTTTGTTTGTTTGTTTGTTTGTTTTCTCCCCCATCATCTGTGCCATGTCAGTGGCAGTGCGCCCACGCCGCTAATTCGGCCCCCTCCCCCCCCCCCCCCCCCCCCCCCCCACTCCCCCTCCCATCCACCCTTCTCCTGTCCACAGCCACAGCCCGGCCCGGCCCACCGCATCTCCGGCACCAGCGATCCATAGGGAGCAGTTAATGTCACGCCTTCTACGTATCCATGTTCCTCCGTCTCTGTGTACCTGTGTCTGTGTGTGCCCCGTTCTCTGTGAACTTCTGTCTGAATGTGCCCCGTTCTCTGTGTACTTCTGTCTGAGTGTACCCCGTTCTCTGTGTACCTCTGTCTGTGTGTGCCCCGTTTTCTGTGTGCTTCTGTGTGTGCCCCGTTCTCTGTGCACCTCTGTCTGTGGGTGCCCCGTTTCTCTGTGCACCTCTGTCTGTGGGTGCCCCGTTTCTCTGTGTACCTCTATCTGTGGGTGCCCCGTTTCTCTGTGCACTTCTGTCTGTGGGTGCCCCGTTCTCTGTGTACCTCTATCTGTGTGTGCCCCGTTTCTCTGTGCACCTCTGTCTGTGGGTGCCCCGTTCTCTGTGTACCTCTATCTGTGTGTGCCCCGTTTCTCTGTGCACCTCTGTCTGAGGGTGCCCCCGTTCTCTGTGTACCTCTATCTGTGTGTGCCCCGTTTCTCTGTGCACCTCTGTCTGAGGGTGCCCCGTTTCTCTGTGTACCTCTATCTGTGTGTGCCCCGTTTCTCTGTGCACCTCTGTCTGTGGGTGCCCCGTTCTCTGTGTACCTCTATCTGTGTGTGCCCCGTTTCTCTGTGCACCTCTGTCTGTGGGTGCCCCGTTCTCTGTGTACCTCTATCTGTGTGTGCCCCGTTTCTCTGTGCACCTCTGTGTGTGCCCCGTTTCTCTGTGCACCTCTGTCTGTGTGTGCCCCGTTTCTCTGTGCACCTCTGTCTGTGGGTGCCCCGTTCTCTGTGCACCTCTGTCTGTGTGTGCCCTGTTCTCTGTGTACCTGTGTCTGTGTGTGCCCCGTTCTCTGTGTACCTCTGTCTGTGTGTGCTCCGTTCTCTGTGTACTTCTGTCTGTGTGTGCCCCGTTCTCTGTGTACCTCTGTCTGTGTGTGCCCCGTTCTCTGTGTGCTTCTGTCTGTGTGTGCACCGTTCTCTGTGTACCTCTGTCTGTGTGTGCCCCGTTCTCTGTGTACCTCTGTCTGTGTGTGCCCTGTTCTCTGTGTACCTGTGCTCGTGTGTGCCCCGTTCTCTGTGTACCTCTGTCTGTGTGTGCCCCGTTCTCTGTGCACCTCTGTCTGTGTGTGCCCCGTTCTCTGTGTACCTCTGTGTGTGCCCCGTTCTCTGTGTACCTCTGTCTGTGTGTGCCCCGTTCTCTGTGTACCTCTGTGTGGTCCCCGTTTCTCTGTGCACCTCTGTCTGTGTGTGCCCCGTCTCTGTGTACCTCTGTCTGTGTGTTCCCCGTTCTCTGTGCACCTCTGTCTGTGTGTGCCTCGTTCTCTGTGTACTTCTGTCTGTGTGTGCCCCGTTCTCTGTGTACCTCTGTCTGTGTGTGCCCCGTTCTCTGTGTACCTCTGTCTGTGTGTGCTCCCTTCTCTGTGTACTTCTGTCTGTGTGTGCCCCATTCTCTGTGTACCTCTGTGTGTGCCCCGTTCCCTGTGCACCTCTGTATGTGTGTGCCCCGTTCTCTGTGTACCTCTGTCTGTGTGTGCCCCGTTCTCTGTGTACCCTTGTCTGTGTGTGCCCCGTTCTCTGTGTGCCCTTGTCTGTGTGTGCCCCGTTCTCTGTGTACCCTTGTCTGTGTGTGCCCCGTTCTCTGTGTACCCTTGTCTGTGTGTGCCCCGTTCTCTGTGTGCCCCGCATGAAGGATCGTGCCGCAGGGACTCGGGCCTACGTATCCCTCTTCTCCTTTCCTCTTCAATCTATTTCCCCAAGGTACATGTTTTCCCCAGGTCTGTGTTACTCACACATCCCTGTTACCCCCATCCTCAAACACAATAACAAAACAAAAACAAAAAAAAATGGATAGTCCCCCCAAATGGGTCATCTGATCCAGATCAAGGTCAACGGTTGGGTGACCCAGTTTCAGACATTAACCCATCCTCAAACACAATAACAAAACAAAAACAAAAAAAAATGGATAGTCCCCCCAAATGGGTCATCTGATCCAGATCAAGGTCAACGGTTGGGTGACCCAGTTTCAGACATTAAAGCTGACGTGGAGGTTATGGGCCGAGAGATTCCCAACGGGTCAATGACTGAGCTACCAACTCGGGTCACGTGACCCAGAACAAACCACTAACCCAGAGTGATGTTACACACGCGTCGATCCAGACCTTGAGGCTGAGCCAGACCCAGGTCAAAGGTCAAGTGATCCTGAATGTGTCACAATGACGCAGTATGTTGTTGTGGTTATGTGACCCGGAATGAATGACCATAACCCACATCTGCATCAGAGCTCGGGTCACCCAAGAATGGGATGTTGCGACTCGGGTCAAGGTTAAACATCGAGAAACACTTAGTGGGTCCCGATGTCCAATGTCCACGTTAAACCTCGGGCGCTCCAGTCTGTCTTCGCCACAGTGACTCGGGAGTGATTCACGTTCACCTTGATGTCTATGACCAGTCAAGAGACCGTGAATGCAGTACTGCAGCCCGGTCCGATGTAAACGTCAAGTTCTTCACTCCGTGTCATGGTGGTGACGCAGGTGACTGTTCTCGGGTGACTCAGAATAGGTCACTGGTCAAGTGACCCAGAACAGGATATTTCCCATCAGACCGTCATTGAAGGTCTATGGTGGAAAATGCGTCATAGTGACCCAATGTGTGTGTACACGCGCGCGTGCGTGCGTGCGCGCGCGTGTGTGTGTATGTGTGTGTGTGTGTGTGTGTGTGTGTGTGTGTGTGTGTGTGTGTGTGTGTGTGTGTGTGTTTGAGAGAGAGAGAGAGAGAGAGAGAGAGAGAGAGAGAGAGAGAGAGAGAGATTCTAAGGTTAATCACAGCATGAAATAGTAGAACCACGCACTAAAATCCATGACGTGAAGTTATGACAAATAACAAAAAGAGATGGGAGCATTTCAGAGCAAGAAGGAACATAGATTTGGAGGGACATACAGACAGCCAAAACAAGGGCTTAATACAGACAGCACTAGGAGATGTAGACGGTAAAAGGATACATTGATTCGGAGACACAAAGAGACGAGGATACAGGGAGACGGGCGCACACAGAGAGACAGGGACACGAAGAGAAGGGGGTACACAGAATAGGGGGCACATTGACATGATCCACTCGCCAGTGTCTTGACTCGCTCATGGACGGAGAGGTCGCAAAGAAACGCCGCCGATCGCCCAATTCGCGAGAAGTCTAGCTGCTCGCCGTTGTGAATACGCCTCAGCCCGCTAAAAAGCCTTGGCCTGGCAAACAACGCTACAACTGATAAGGCACTATAATAACTCGTTCACATACATGATACAAACGCGCGCGCGCGCGCACACACACACACACACACACACACACACACACACAGCAGAACACACAGGGAATAGCTCAGTTGGTAGAGCATCGGACTCTTAATCTTGGGGTTGCGGGTTCGCATCTCCGCCGGGCCGTTTCGGTACAGGGGGTTTTTCCCTCAGAGTTAACATTGGTTCTGACTCCATTCCCCATACAGTCCGAGTGAGACTATAAACCGAGGTTCCGAGTGTGAACGCACGCACATCTTGCACACACGTAAAATCCCATCACCAGCTTTCGGAAGAGAAGGCCAGTTTGGCCGTTGGTATGGATGACACGTTACACATAGCATGCACCTTCCCCGAAGTAAGAGTATGGCTGCCTTAATGGCTGGATAAAAATCGGTCATACACACGAAAGTGTCAGAATAATCAACTTGATGATTGTGGACACTTTACGGAAAGAAAGAAAGACACGACTTACCTTCGCAACACAAGACGACACAACAGAGAGAGGGGCAGAGAGACTGAGAGACAGTTTATTAACCGTGTACAAGTGCATATGTCAACACTGAACCCGCTGTGTTTCACCACGAGCAGAGAAACGTTCCACAAATCTTGCCGTCAACAACACGTACAGTGCACGTGTACCACGCAGCGAGCTAGTCAACACACACACACCACACGCCATCCTACACCAAGGACTCCAGTCACACACACACACACACACACACACACACATCAGCCCTGATATGGCCCTTTGCGGTCGGCTGGGCTATAAGCAACATTATCTTACCTTACACACACACACACACACACACACTGGCCCTGTGCAAACACACGTCGCGCCAGTGTCGCTAACTACTCACGTCCCAGCCAGCCAACGTGGTGGTGCGCACCAGGTCCACCAACAATGGAAAGCCAGTCACTGCAAACAGCCGATGTCCCAACAGTCAGGATGTTGAAGTTTATGCACTGCATGCAGCACATAAACGCCCCTCAGTGACACAGGCCCGGGCTGCTTTACTTTCTCCATTCTTGTTTTCCTCGAAACCGTAATCAGATTCTGCCTATACAATACAACTCTTGTCGTAACGGCACCCCCTCCCTCTCTCCTTTTAGGTCTCTGCTAATCCTTGTGTTTCTACGCCGTTGGTACGGCACAAGGATTTGGAGTGAAAAGTCTAGCAGACGACAGGAAAATGACGTGTTTTCCTCGAAACCGAAACCAATTGAATTCTGTCCATGGCTCTTGTCGTCACCCCACCCCCTCCCTCCCTCTGCCCTTTTAGGCCTGTGCTAAAATCCTTGGGTTTTTACCAGACATTCTGTGCTTTCTAAGCCGTTGGCACGGCACAAGGATTTTGGAGTGCAAAGTCTAGCAGACGACGGGAAAATGAGGGGTTTTGTGGATCGTGCTTGATCGTGCTTTAGAAAAAGAAACGAACATGCGATCTGCCTCAGAGCAAAGATAGTTCGCAGGGCGTACAGTCGGTGACATCCCATTTGGTCTACTCCCATTTCGTCTACTACTCCCATTTCGTCTATTTCCATACTGACCATACTGCAAGGCTCCCCCCTGGCGTAACCAGTGTCCCAGTCTACTCCAAAGCAGAATCCATGGTCTTTAGATTAGAGTAGGGCGAAGCCCGAGAGAGGACGAATGAACGAAGGCCGTTAGGCCAAGTCGTGCTCACACATTTCTGTGTAGGCGAAATGGGAGTAGACCAAATGAGAAGTAACCGTACAGTCTTTGCTCAGAGTCGGGTATGGTATGGGTCAAGGGCTGGACTGTGCGTTGTTTTGGTACTGGCTGATCTTCTGAGAAAAGCCAGGTGCAGCTTTGAGTGTAATAGAGAAGCGTTTTGGGGCCTTATATAGTACTATACTGTAGCCATGGACTCGGAGCTAATTTGCCATGCCGATCTTCCCCTGCCCGCTAAGTTTTGACTCCTTTTGATATGTTCCGGGTCAATCATGCTCCGGATATTTTTTCGCGTGTAAAGACTAGTACGTCATCCAAATGAATAAACAAACAAACGGAATTCTTGATGTCATACACC
Organism: Conus ventricosus; assembly: GCA_018398815.1. Classification (NCBI taxonomy): domain Eukaryota; kingdom Metazoa; phylum Mollusca; class Gastropoda; order Neogastropoda; family Conidae; genus Conus; species Conus ventricosus. Next base: position 88,472,885 of record CM031603.1, read on the forward strand.
AAAGTTCTAAAACAAAAACATACAAAAAAAAAAATGTCATCCAGAATTGTCGGTACCATACTCAGTCGTTCAATTGACATAAGTATCTGGACTTTCTCGTACTCACTATCTCCGTGTTTTAAATTAACGTCGCAGATAAGTTTCCTCTTTCAATCTTTGTATTCGGTATCTTCGCTGGTCTCTCCCCCCCCCCCCCCCCCCCCCCCCCCCCCGCCCCCCCCCCCCCCCCCCCCCCACACACACACCACACAAACAATTTCTCCATTTACTCTCAGAAACCAATGCCATCCTCCCCTCCCCTCTCCCTTTCCTCCACCATCTTTCAACATACTTTCACGGTTGCCGGAATAGATCTCCCGTAACGTGAACAGGAAAGATGTATCGGGCCGGACGTTAGCATGGAAATAATATGTTTGGTGAGTTAACCACTCTTCAAACTTGTAACGATGCACAGGTGCTGGAAATCAATTAATATCAGTGAACAGTTTGGTTCTCTCTCTCTCTCTCTCTCTCTGATTGTCAGATTGATCTAAACATGTTCTTTCCCGCACCCACTTTCGCCTCTTTGTCCCTCTCTCCCTCTCTATCGCCCTTCCCTGCACTCCTTTCGCTCCTGCGTCTCTCTCTCTCTCTCTCTCTCTCTCATTTTACTTTTTTCCGTATCGTATTGTAGTTCTAGTCACTTTTTGCATGCTTCTTTTGTTGCCTTATCTTATTTTGCATTGTTGACCCTACTCAGGGCGAGGACTGGATATAAAAAAAAAAGCGCATCAGTGCTTACCTATTATCCTCGTAAATAAAGAATTTTGTCTTGTCTTGTCTTGTCTTGTCTTGTCTCTCTCTTGTTTTATCTCTCTCTCTCTCTCTCTCTCTCTCTCTCTCTCTCTCTCTATATATATATATATATATATATATATATATATATTTTTTTTTTTTAATTTTTATTTTTTATTTTTATTTTTTAACAAATGTTGCTCCCCAAGGGGTTGAGCGCTTTTAGAATCGTTTTAGGCTGTGCAACTACATTGATCTTTATATATATATATATATATATATATATATATTATATATATATATATATATATATATATATGTTTTCCTCGAAACCGTAATCAGATTCTGCCTATACAATACAACTCTTGTCGTAACGGCACCCCCTCCCTCTCTCCTTTTAGGTCTCTGCTAATCCTTGTGTTTCTACGCCCTGATGAGTCCGATCCAGCAGACGAAAGGCCTAGGAGCAGGCAATACAAATAAATGTGCCTTCAAGAGAGATTATGATGGTTCCCTCAGGCAGCTAGTGAAGGGCTTCTCATAGTTATAATATATTCCCCCATTTTGTTCATCTTCAATTTTTTTTTATTTTTAAGTTCAAATCTTTGCCAAGTCATTACTATAACGACTGAAGAATTGTTAACCTGCACTTGTTTTCCCCCACTACTTAATTGTTCAGCATTCTATTGTTTGGTCAATCAGTGGGAGATTGCATCTCTTAAGAGATCCAAGTAAAGGTTGTTCTGTACAATTCTTAGCCACTCACAATGCTTGGGTTATTGAACAGCAGAGCTGACCACTCAGACTGTTCCATATCTTTTGACCTCCCTTGCATCCTTGATTGGATCCTCAAGCATAGGCTCAAAGATTGTCCCCTACATTTTATACTGTTTGAATAATGCTTTTAGTTTTTCAGCAACTTTTTTCCTCTCCACATCTTCGTTTTGTTCCATTTACTACCCATCGCTGGCTGCTTTGGGGGTGCTGTTGGATTCTTTTTTTGAACCCTTGGCGGTGAGAACACCACAGAATTATGGACTGTGGTGTGTCTCTATTTGACACCAAGAGCACAGACACAATCAGCCGTGTCTCCCTGATGAGTCCGATCCAGCAGACGAAAGGCCTAGGAGCAGGCAATACAAATAAATGTGCCTTCAAGAGAGATTATGATGGTTCCCTCAGGCAGCTAGTGAAGGGCTTCTCATAGTTATAATATATTCCCCCATTTTGTTCATCTTCAATTTATTCTTTTTTTTTAAGTTCAAATCTTTGCCAAGTCATTACTATAACGACTGAAGAATTGTTAACCTGCACTTGTTTTCCCCCACTACTTAATTGTTCAGCATTATATATATATATATATATATATATATATATATATATATATATTATAACAAACCACTAAGTTGGGTCGAAATATAAATTCCTAAAGTACAAACTTGCCATTTTGTAATCTGTGAATTGCTAATTTGTTCATTGTCATCACTGTCTGCTTTAGTCAACTTGTACAGTGTAGCTGAGCTTCTCTTGCCACCGCTCCCTTGTGAAGTTGATTAAAAACAAACAAACAAACAAAAACCCATTGTATCTGGAGCTGATAAACTTACAGCCGGGATCAAAGTTAACGAGTTTAAGTGTTTTTAACTTGAACTTAATCTATTCCTTTCAGCCAGTTTGGGTATGGAGGATAACAAGTAAACCAATTGGAATAGAGCAATATTACCAGTATTGCGTTGGTTGTGCGCTCACACACACACACACACACGTGCACACGCTTGCACACACACACACACGCGCGCGCGCGCGCGTGCACGCACGCACGCACACACTGGTCTGCTATAATGTTTTACAAATGAAAATTGTCAGCTTTACGAAAATGATCTTCAACAGAATTCAACAGACCTATGAAATCGCAAGTCTCATCAACTATAAACTCCATCTCGGACTCTGAGGGCATCCTACAAAGAAGTGTTTCCCTTTCTTCTTCAATTCACAGTTTTAAATCGGCTGTTCTCTTTTCGGCTCCAGACTGCGCAGACTCGGAGCTGATAACTGTTTAGGTGCAGTTCATTTCGTTTCAGACTGCCAGAATGACTTGTACAGCCCGTCATTTAGACAAGTTAAGTACTTCCTCTCTTTCCCGCCGCTCTGATTGTACCAGTGGAAGGGTGGGGAAGAGAAGGGAGAGAGGGAGGGGGGGGGCGTGCAGCGATGTGTGTGTGTGTGTGTGTCTGTGCGCGCATGTGTGTGATAACATAAAGGCGAGTTGTGGTACAGGGCTGGGCACAAGACACAGCTGGGCCCTACATTATAACCTTTTTCGCGTTTGGGGGGGAAAAGCAAGGAGATGTCTGTCTTCTGTTGCGCAAACACAGCATATTTTGACAGATGCCTTAGAATAATCCAATCACTAATAGTTAACAGGCAGAAACTCTTTCAAAGGGAGGTTATCATGAGGGGTTTTGAATAAGGACCAGCTTGTCATTTTACAACTGATCACAGCTAGCATTTTCACACACACACACACACCACACACATTACATCACCACAACACTCATATACAAATATACACACACACACTGACATCACCCACAACTCATACATAACACACACACTGACATCACCCACAACACTCATATACATATATACACACACACACTGACATCACCCACAACACTCATATACATAACACACACACTGACATCACCCACAACACTCATATACATAATACACACACACTGACATCACCCACAACACTCATATACATAACACACACACACTGACATCACCCACAACACTCATATACATAATACACACACACATACATCACCCACAACACTCATACATAACACACACACTGACATCACCCACAACACTCATATACATAATACACACACACATACATCACCCACAACACTCATATACATAATACACACACACACTGACATCACCAACAGCACTCACATACATAACACACACACTGACATCAACCATGCATTATACACACACATTGACATCACCCACAGCACTCACATACATAATACACACACACACACACACACACCACACAAACACTGACATCATCCACAGCACTCACATACATAGCACACACACACTGACATCACCCACAGCACTCATGCATTATATACACACACTGACATCACCCACAGCACTCACATACATAATACACACACAAACACTGAATCACCCACAGCACTCACATACATAGCACACACACATTGACATCACCCACAGCACTCACATACATAGCACACACCACACTGACATCACCCACAGCACTCGCATACATAGCACCACACATATATAGCACACACACACCACACACCACCCACAGCACTCAAATCACAGCACAGCACACACACACACACTGACATCACCCACATACATAATACAACACACACACTGACATCACCCACAGCACTCACATACATAATACACACACTGACATCACCCACACACTCACATACATAATACACACACACTGACATCACCCACATATATAGCACACAAACACTGACATCACCTACAGCACTCACATACATAATACACACACGCACTCTTACATCACCCACAGCACTCGCATACATAATACACACACGCACTCTTACATCACACAGCATCTCGCATACATAATACACACCACGCACTCTACATCACCCACATACATAATACACACACAGACATCACCCACAGCACTCACATACATAATACACACACACTGACATATCACGCACAACACTCACATATATAGCACACACACTGATATCACCATAGCACTCATGCATTACACACACACACACTGACATCACCGAAGGCAGTCACATACATAATACACACACACACACTGACGTCACCTACATACATAATACACACACACTGACATCACCCACAGCACTCACATACATAATACACACACACACTGACATCACCCACATACATAATACACACACACTGACATCACCTACAGCACTCACATACATAACACCACACACACACACAGCACACTGACATCAACATGCATTATACACACACATTGACATCACCTACAGCACTCACATATAAATACACACACACACAAACACTGACATCATCCACAGCACTCACATACATAATACACACACAAACACTGACATCATCCAACAGCCTTCACATACATAGCACACACACACACTGACATCACCCACAGCACTCATGCATTATACAACACACACTAACATCGCCCACAGCACTCACATACATAATACACACAACACTGACATCACCCACAGCACTCACATACATAGCACAGACATCACCCACATACATAGCACACACAACACAACAGACACTGACATCACCCACAGCACTCACATACATAGCACACACACACACACAGACATCACCACATACATAGCACACACACAGACATCACCCACATACACACTGACATCACCCACAGCACTCAATACACAGCACACACACAGACATCATCCACAGCACTCATGCATTACACACACACTGACATTATCCACAGCACTCACATACATAACACACACACACACACTGACATCACCCACAGCACTCACATACATAATATACACACACACCATCACCACAGCACTCACATAATAATACACACACACACTCTTACATCACTCACATACATAATACACACAAACACATACATAATACACACACACACTGACATCACCCACAGCACTCACATACATAATACACACGCACTTACATCACCACAGCACTCCATACATAATACAACACACTGACATCATCCACAGCACTCACATACACAATACACACACACTTACATCACCCACAGCACTCACATACATAATACACACACACGACATCACCCACAGCACTCACATACTTAATAACACACACTGCATCACCACAGCACTCACATACATAATACACACACACTTGACATCACCCACAGCATCACATACATAACCACACACTACACTGATATCACCCCAGCACTCACATATAAGCAACACAACGACATCCCACAGCATCATGCATTACGCACGACATCACCCACAGCACTCCATACATAATACACACACACTGACATACCCACAGCAGCACATACTTACACACACAACAAACTGTACATCAGCCACAGCACTCACTATACATAATACACACACGCACACTTACATACCACAGCACTCGCATACATAATACACACACACACGCACACTGACATCACCCACAGCACTCACATACATAATACACACACACACACACTTACACACACAAGCACTCACATACATAATTGCGCACAAATACACAATACCAGAAAAATCAACATTTTTTTCATTTGGTTTAATTAGCGAAAGTAATCACCAACATAATCAAATCAAGGTTTCACAAGCGGAAGCACCTCATTCACAAAGCAGAAGCACCTCAACAGCTGAGGATGAACACGAACAAATGTGGGTGTGTGTGTGTGTGTGTGTGTGTGTGTGTGTGTGTGTGTGTGTGTGTGTGTGTGTGTGCGCGCGCGCACATGTGTGTGTTGTGTGTGTGTGTGTGTGTTGTGTGCGTGTGCGTGCTGTGCGCGTGCGTGAATGTTAAGAATGTATGTTTATATAAATGTGTGTGTGTGGTGTGTGTGTGTGCGCACACCGCGCATGTATGTGTCTATGTATCACTAATTTCATACAACCCTGACAGGCTGGTCTCCGTAGATCTTGGCATGTCTTTACTGTCAGAACATTAACTAAATAGTTCTAAACTGCCGAAACAAATGATTTATGAAACAAAAACCACAACTAAATAGTCTAGGCTGCCGAAACAAATGATTTATGAAACAAAAACCACCTTTTGAAGTCTTTTTTTTTTTAATTGAATTTCGAAATGTCAGATTAAAAAAAGTGAAAAAAGTAGAACATTCTTCTTTCACTAAATCACAGAATTACAGTCAAAATTCCCATCTAAACTCTTCATTCTTCCATAATTATAACGTTCTTAAATCATTTGAAACATTAAAAAAAAAGGAAAATAAAACCATGTGTGTGTGTGTGTGTGTGTGTGTGTGTGTGTGTGTGTGTGTGTGTGTGGTGTGTGTGTGTGGTGTGAGTGAGCATGCATGCATGCAGCGTGTGTGTACATGTGTGTGTATGGTGTTGCAAGTGCGTTGTTTTATTGTGTGCGTGCATGAGAGAGGTGTGTGTGTGTGTGTGTGTGTGTGTGTGTGTGTGGTGTGGGTGCGAGTGTCTACAGATGCATGAGCACACTCTTGCTTTAGTAGAATACACAACACCAAATTCAACTAAATCAACACAATAAACTGACATTCTCCTGCCATCTTTGTAAAGGAACATCAACAAAACTGAAACAAAACAAAACAAAAACATGTTCAATACCTGACTCCTTGGTCAAACTGTGACCTCACATTAAACAAACCATAAAAATGGTAAACAAAGAATGCGAACCATCACAACAAAAACTGTCTGCTTCAAATAACAACCAAAAGAGAAAGAACCAAGAGAGAAATGCCTCAATTTTCACTTTCACAGTATTTACATTACTTCATCACATTATGATGAGCATTACCAGCCCAGTATGATGTCTCTATTACTTGTCCATGTCTCATGACTGAGGACAGTCACTCTGGTTCTGATCTTCTCATTTCCAAATATGTGCATTTTCTTTAATGCAATGCCTCGTCTTCAGTTTGTTTTTCCAGGGCAATCAAAGACAGTGTACAGAGTGTACACACAGGCTCTGGATTTATCAAAACTCTGTCGCCCACATAGAGCCCTTTCATTTCAGGGCTGTCATCACAAGATGAAAAATATCGCTGTCCTAAAAGAAAAATGATGATGATAATAATGAAATAAAAAGAAGAACAAACAGAGCAAACAACAAACACAACATCACCACCTCAGAAACATATACATCAAATTCATAACATGATAGCTCATCTGAGCAAGTAAGTCAAGGCTGTGCTGATTGAACCAGCCATTCCACTCACTTCATTGCCCCCCCATTTCAAACGAACTGACAAACAAAATAATAATAAACATAATGGTTCCACACCTCCCTCCCCTTCCCCATTTCTCTTTATCAAGGCAACACTGTAGACTAGAAAGGGAAGTGTCAAACCTGGATAACATTTGCAATCTCCCTAAGAAGTTACCAGATTGTGAAAGCAACAATAACAACAATAGTAAGCTGGTATGTTGTGAACTGAAGAATAAACCAAAAAACTATGACGACTCCCCAGAACTATGGCAGGTGAATGTGCCACAAAAGGCAGAAGAAAAAAAAGAAAGAAAGTGGACACCAATCCAATAACACAGAAGGCAGAGTCAAAGACAGTGATGGAGAAGAGGAAATGTTCAGAACAGAAATTCTAAAACAGAAATTCTACAAAAAGTGTGTTCATTGCAAACTGAAACAGCCCCAAGTGTCCTCACAGGGAGTAGCAACACCCTCATACCAGGCATGTCTCTTTGCAAAACCAGCTAGCAGCACAAAGACAAGTTCAGCCATACAACCCTTTGTCTACACACAAAAACACTAAATTTTGGTGTAATCTGTTATTTAAAACAAATTGGGAAGGGTGGAGGAGTAGGGGTAAGGGGGGGGAGGGAGGGTGGCAAGGAGGAAGATAGAGAGGCGGAAGGTTTTCATGAAAATGATAAACCCCTTACTGACATAGCATAAGTCCATGGAATGTTCCGTGATTGACAACATCCCTTGTACATCTGGCTTAAGAAGCTAGTAAATTATCATCGATAACATTCAGTCTAAAACCACACACACACACACACACACACACACACACACCAACACACACACACACACACAGTTGATGCTTTCATGGTGAAAACATATTGAAAAGAAAAGCAACAAAACACACATAGGCATATATTTGACAATCAGCACCGGCACCAACACAATTTAATTCAAGTTTACAACAATGCTATGTTGATTCTCAATGTGTATTAAAAACACAAACATCAGTCCTGAAAGTAACAAATATATAGTTTTAACAAATATTACCACTGACAAGTTCGAGAATCAATGTAAAAGTGTTGTAATTAGAATCTCATGAAATACTATCCGATGCAGATTAAATCTGCTCCAATATGTAACATTTCCTGGTAACTGAAAAATCATGAACTTTGAAACTGTTAAGGGACTGTCATAGGTGAACACATACACAGAAAATCTCTTGCTTTCTCATGGATGCACACATGCAAGAGCACTCACACACGCACATGCACTTGCACACAAATAATTTTTCATTAAACTATGCCACAATGACTGTAATGTTATTCCAATTCTGAAGCACTTTTAGTAAAGACAATAAAATGACAACCATCTTTACAGTAAATTGTAAAAAGACAGTACACAATAATGGAATTTTTTTTTACTCACATCGTTAGATGGGTAGTGCAATTTTTGTAACTTATTTGGCGGCTGGTTAAGAGAATGGTCTGTAAGATGTGTAAACTTAACTAGTTACCAGCTTGCTCATTCCCTTGTTTGCTATAAAAGGCCACACTGCATCTTACAGAGATTAAAATGAGACAGATCAATACAAAATAACTATTTTGTCATAACAGATTTCTTTGTATCAACTTCAGGTTAACCTTTCCAGAAAAGGGCACTGCCACTCATTCATTTCTGTTAGTGGCTATTTTATTTCAAAACAGGGGAAGGAGAAGAAAGAGGGGGAAGGGGAAGAAAAGGGTGTGGTTGTGTGTGTAGAGAATTCTATAAAGACAGCACTTTTGATATCATGCGTTCAATGTCCTCCAAAAGATTAATGCACCCAACTTCAGTAAGTAAGAGAACAGGAAAAGGCCGACTCTAAGCCACTTTCACCCTCAACCAGTTTTTGGGCGAAAGTGGCCTAAAAAGCCGCCTTTTCCTGTTCTCTGGCAAGTAAGACGTCAATAACCAAATAATAACGATTATCTACAAACAAACATACTGTGCAGGGTTATCCGTTTTCAATACTAATTTACTAAACTTTTCAGATTTTAGTTTTTGTTTAATCCTATGTTTTTCTTGGTCGTTTTCAATAACATCATTTTCGCGCAAACATTCTTCAAATGAGTCTCTGTCTTTCATGTGTGAAATAACACTACAGTCTTTAACTGTTCTCTAAAGTCTTTTAAAACTGAGTTATATTTCTGGCATAAAATCCACACACTTATTCGAGCATGTCTTCCGCTGAAAGCTAGTTTCGACAAAGTGTTTCTTTTTTTAACTATGTCTTTTTCTGCTGAACAGTCATCTATAATAAATAGCGTTTGCGTTCCCTCAAACAATATAAAAAAGCGTTCTAGACATTCACTCAGTTTATTGCTGGGATCAACTAAATATATTTCATCATCTGTCCATATAAACCTTCTATCATGATATGCTTTGTTCCATTTAAGTGTTGGACAGAAAATCACAATATGATTAAAATTATAACGATAAACTGTTTGTAATAAGTCTAGGACAAATATTGTTTTTCCACAACCAGTCTGCCCACAAATCATTGAACAATGAGGGGATTTTATCATAAAGTTTAACTGCTCCATAGTTTTATAGAAGAATTTAATCTAATCCAGTTATTATTTTTATCATACTCTCTGTTAAAACTTGTTCATGTATAATAAAACCCTACGAGGCCTAAATGTGTAAGATTAATCCAATTCAGTTCTGTAAGATTGTTTCTATTTAAGTCAACATTGATTTTGTTGCTTGTTGTTATGATCTTAATATCCTCGCCATTGTGAAGAACGACGACAACAACGTTAAGGCGTTTAACGTCTAAGTTTTGCCAGCTAATATTAATTCCTTTTATAAGGTCATCACTAACGCCCACAACCCCATCCCTCTCCACATCTTTAAAGACAGAAATTTCAAATATCATTGTGAACGTGTCTCCTAATTTTCTGCTTGGAAAGAACTGTAATTTTGTATGAAGCTTTTTTTACAACTGTTCTTTTCTGTGGAGGATGTACTGTTTTTTCCCATACGGCGTTATTTCAATTTCTTTCCGACTATTGTCGTCCGGCATAAGACTTACATGTAAAGGGCCAGAGTTGAATGCTTTTCTGAAACTTTTTTGACGGCTTAAAATATGTAAATGGGCTTATGAATTCAAATTTTATGTCCCATTCTAAATATGGTTCTAAGTGCCATTTGAGGTCAGGTTTTCGAACTATTTTAATATTCATACTGGCCAACATTATTTGCTTCTAGATTGCGCAGTTGTTCTAGTTTAGGAAACTTTTTGCTGTCGCCAACCTCTTTGCGTTTATAATCACCGTCTTTAGTGTACTCAAAACCATACAAAGCGCCTATCTCACCGTTCTGTTCAAAGTCCGCAACATCTGCAAGATCTTTTAATTCTAAGGTTATACACCTTACAGGCGCTAATGTAACTCCCGGTTCTTCTGGCCCACGCGACATTATTTTTTAGTAACGTATTATTTTATTCCAAAACAATGTGCAGGTTATCACATTTTACAACTTTCCCTGTTTTGTCTGCAATTTTTATATTAAATGATCCGACCCTCCCACAAACTAATCTTTTAAACTGTAAATTAGGGAATTGTATAATTTCATAATCGCAATATGCAGCTTTCCCTGACGGAAGAGCTCTTAAAACAGTTGAGGGCCTTCCATCATATAAGTTTTCATCAGTGCTCAGCTCATCCAAATGAACATAGAGTAATGAATGTACTGCAAGATCGAGCGGACTTTCCCCCTCATAAGTAGTTTCATCTGGCGCAGCACTAAAACTATAAGTGGGTAGATTGCCAGTTGTAAAGCCTAACATTTTAGCTAGCTCTTTATCAAAAAAGTAAGATACTTCTTCAGGCTTGAATGTTAACATTGTTTTTAGATTTGCATTGTTAAGTTTGAGAGTAATGTCAAAGTTACTCATTGCTGCTTTTAGTGAGCAAAACCCGTAATAACCATCAGGTATTATTAAACTGGCTAATTTTGGTCCCTGCTTTGGTAACTTTTAGAATCTTGTTATTCTCCTTGGCTTTGCTTATATTAAACCATACGACTTTGTAGAATATTTCATGGAGCGCGACCGTTTTAGTTTCGCAATTGTTATCAATAGCATGTTCTAAAAACGAAGGACGGTCTTGAGTTGTTATTGTTACAAACATTTTTTAAAACAAATTAAAAATGAGTGCATTCAAATATACTGATGCAAAATATTCTGTGGGGCCGCACTACAATCCTAAAAATATAGCAACTGATACTCTTGACATTGCTGTGACCCAGACTGCCTCTTTTCATAAAAAGGTGAGTACTCCATTGAAGAGCTATCTTAACCCCCCTATTGAAAAAGAGCACATCCATAAAGCGTGGTTCAGTCATCCGATGCAGTTTTATCAGAACCAGTTAACTTTGCTGTGTTTTGCGCATCAACTGGGTGTGGAGTGTCGTATGCTGATCATTTAACTCATCCTGATCCTTTGGTGAGGTCAGTGTACAGATTTCATTTTTATTACCCTTCAGACGTATTTTGACTGAACTGCAAGCACCATTGCCAAATGACAAACCGTTTAATCCATTCAGCAACAGAATAGACATGAAGGCTTTTGAAAGGATCTGTAACGAATTCAATATTAACATCAAGACAGACTTTAGACAAAAGTTGGATCTTAATCATGGCCTAGGCGTCATTTATTTTCGGGGCACGCACAGAAAGTATAACTATGACTGGCGTCCTCCTTTCAAATTTTTCGGCCCTGGTCCATAGAGCAAGAGCATAAAACAGCATGGACAACATTTATCTTAGACACTTCTAAGGGCCTAACTAGAGCGGGAATAGAACGAATAAACGACTCTATTCGTACTTACGTTTGGTGTTTGCTAGGTTCGCAAGCACAGGCAAGATCAAGCATAACTGATCCTTCTACTGGCTTTGACGCGCAAAAACAATACTTAGCAAATTTAGAGGACGCCATTAATTTACAGTTGATTTACCTTCAAGTATTCAAAGGTACCAACATGTTTTACAATACGCAAGATCGAAAGTAGACTTTGCTGTTGGCATGGTTTATACATGCTGCCTTCTGACCTCAGACTCCAGGTAGGAATAATAAATAAACTATAATAATGAAATTCTTATAGCAGGCAATGAACAGAAGGTTGGGAAAAACGACATAAATTCTGAGCCAGTAATATTACAAACAATAAAAGAACACCCAAGATTAAGACATCCAATCCCCGAAGTCCAAACCCCAAAAGTCATTGAAGACTCAGCAAAGCTCGCGGACTCTGTTCGCGATGACCATGAATATGAAAAGACAGCGCTTGTTCTTGGATTAACTGGCCTAGGATTACTCGGTCTTTATCTTACTAAAAATTAACCCAACTATTAAGAGAACTAATGTCCATAAGTGCTCGGCCATAAAGCCAACTACTTTGCTTGCAGTAGACAAAAGCCAGCTAACAACACCCCCAATATTCCTGGTAAAGAGTCTATAGCTTTACCGGCTAATTTTTTTTAATAAATTCGCAAGATGATCAAGCTGTTTTTTTACCCATGATTTATCAGGTGGGGGCGATGGCGGCGGAGGCACTGAACTTTGCCCTCCACCACGCTGTAATAGCCATCACCAGTGTACTTATTGCAAATCCTAAGGCAGTTATAACGCTTGCTAATGTGACGCCTTGCTCTCTAAACAGCGTTTTTATTCGTTCTGCTAGCGTTGTGTCTTCATATAAAATTTTTCGGATAGTTTCTCTTATTCTATTCACTTGAGTTCGTAATTGGTCTCGGTTAGTAGTTAGCACTTCTAGTCTTGCTGATCTTTCTTGTTCAAGATCTTTTAGTCTTTGGGTTATTCTTTCTTTAATATCATGCCCTAAGTCGGCGTCATCAGCCTCAACGAGTTTTTTTTTTCTCTTCTTATATGCCCATCTAGTTCACCTAGTTTTGCTAAATTGTTTGTTAAATTCGCCTCTGATGGTTCTTAAAGCATGATCAGGGCCGCTATTTCTCGCATGGGTAGCGGCGAGTCGTGTATAGTCTTTAACGCTGTTTCTTCTGAAAAACTGGTTTCTGCTTCTATTGCATTTATTATTTCATCTGCCGATTGATTTAATTCTTTAAGTTCCATGTTTTGTATTTGGTTAGCTGTTGGGAGTTCCTGCAGCGTGTTTTGAAGTTTAGCAACTGCATCCCTATCTAATTTCGGTTAACAAGGCCAAGGCGATTTTGATCTTTCACACTGAGTCTTTGTATAATTGTACTCTTGGCTAAAAACTTTGATGGGTCGGGTTTAGTTGTAAGCCGACAAGTTGCCCTTGATCGTTTTTTACAGACAAATGACCATCTTCTAATTCAAAATCATTTGGGTCTATAAATTCGGGAGGTTCTTGGCCTAAACTTTTGTAAAATGCTTCGACCGTACTTGCTGTTAATTCACGCTGCAATGAGAGCGTTGAGCGATGCTGTGTCAAAGGGATCATTTCACTCATATCGTCTCCACGATCAAAAACATCATAATCTTCTTCAGCTTCAATTCCTGCCATGTTTTAAATAATTAACTTTTTATTTTGCTTCATAAAAATGCCACAACAAGCACATGGCTCGATTCTTGACCCGCATAGAAAACTGAAAGAGCCCCATGGCGTGAAGGGAAATAAACGGAATATTATTGTTCCAAATAATCCATCTACTATTGATGCAGATCAAATTCTTACTGTCAAATTTCCAGACTTAGGAGCGGATGAATTGATTGTGCCAGGCTCTGCGCGTCTTACTTTCAAAATAGAACTCGTTTCAACAACAGACCCAAACAGGACAGTTGTCCAGAATCTGGGACGGGCAATCGTTAAGAAAATTTCTATAAAAATTGAGGGGCAAGAAATATTTTCTTTACACAATGCAGACATATTTTTAACCTATTCTGATCTATGGCTAACCGGGAATGAAAGGGCTGATCTTGCGTTTCAAGGAATCGAAAATGAAGAAGCACTAAAACATAGAATAGGCGCTGGAGATACTAAAGACGGCAAAAAGTATGTAGCCGTAAATTTTTGCGTATGGAAATCGCTTTTCCATTCCCTTAGATTTTGAGTTGTTAAAAGCGCATGCGCCGTACTTTCAAGGAGCATTAAAAGACAGATTGTCATATGAACTAACTTTTAATGAATACAAACGTGTTATCAGATCATCAGACACCGAAGCAAAGTACAGCATTTCTGACATCTCGTTAGAGTTTGACGTTGTTAGCAACCCTTTCTTAGCAGAGCTGATTGCGCACCAATATGAGACACATTTCCCAATATATTACGAAAGAGTGATTCATCATACAACATATCCAGAAGCAGGGCAGACACTATATGAATTTTAGTTTTAGCGTTGCAGCAAGATCGCTTAAAGGTATTTTATTGCTGTGCGAAGATGAAGAACCGTTCAAAAGAGGAAGTGAAAAGTTTTTTTAATCCAAAAATAACGAAAGTACAATGTTCGATTGAGGGTAGTCCTAACCAAATCTACGCTAGCGGGCTTAAACCTTATCAGCATTTTGATGAAATAAGAAAACTGTTTGGAGGCGGGAGGTGTAGAAATCCAACAGTAGACCTTGTGTCTAAAGATTTACATCTTCACAATGTTAGGCTTGATGATTATTTAACAACGAAATACGGTTTATGGATTGACCTAAGGTCAACAGAGGATAATCAGTTGCATGGAAGCGGGAGAACTGTGAGAGACGTAATAAACATCCAAATTGATAAAGAAGAAGAAGCCGAATAAACCGCTTAATGTACATTTGTTTTTATTATATGATGCGCAGCTGAATATTGTAAATAACAGATTAAAAGATGTAGTATACTAAATTATTTTTTATTTAAAAAAGCATGTCTGTTCAGGTTTATCCAAATGTGCCTACAGCCCCGCCAAAAGAAGAGATAGTAGAAACCCCTAACATAAAAACCTTTAGATTAACAAACATTACGCAAATGCAGCAAGTACTAGAGCAAGACCTTTCAAAATACAGCAAAACCAAACGAAGGTATTCTGCTGCCTTAATGCTGTTACTTATGTTAATACTGGGGCATCGACTATAAGTGCTCTATCAGCAGGAACGAGTGTTGGTCTCTTAGCAACGGGCATAGGCGCACCCGCAGCTTTACCTCTAGGAGGTTTGTCTTTAGCTCTCGGTGTGTGTTCATTAGCTGTAAGTGCTGCTGGCAAAAAAATAAAAACTAAACTCCAAAGCACACAGCTATGGTTCAACTAATAACAGCTAAACTTAGTTCGTTTAAACTGACAATAAATAAAGCGCTTGTTGACTCAAACATTACGGATGAAGAATTTAATCGTTTACAGGCCGATTTTGATGACTACAAAAGACAAAGTTTGATCTTCAAAGAAAGGCGGGGGCAAGTTTTTCTCAACAGCCAGACGCCGAGCAGATAAAAAAGGAATGCTTAAAAAAAGTAGACGAGACATTAAACTCTGTTCTAAACAGCTCACATTAACAACACCAAAGGGTGTTTATACTTTAGTTTATGAGTCCAAGCGCAAAAAGACCGTTGATATTGATTCTGATTAAGCCGTTGTATTTTTTTTAATTTAAATAAATATGTTGGCTTAGAAAAGAAAGACAGCATGGCTAAGATATATGAAGGACAAGACGAATTGTTTGAAGGAATGCTCGAGAGAGAGCGTTTTATCAAGAGCACTGAATGATATTGATTTAGAAGTCATTGACCCAACAAACGTACAGGCAAGTGTTGTTCATGCAATTTCTCAAGTTCCAAGTAAACTAACAATAGACCCGCCAGTTAAAGTAATGTTAGCTGTTTTAATCGACTATATAACAATAAATGAAGAAAATCTAGAAGTCTGGGTCTCAACTAAACAGCAGACTATTCTTTCTCATAATGACTTAACACCCGGTGGGGCAGACGAACTGCTTGCACAGTTTGACGCTGCCGCTGAAGAAGCTAAAATGAGAGGCTCTGGTTGGTCAGAGGGCGAAGTCTTAGAGATTAGATTAAAACAGGCTAAGTATGCACCGATTGTAGGCAAGGCTTACATTCCGCTACCTCGGGAGTTGGTTTTTAAAGAGAGCAGTTTTAAACATAAAAAAATTCAGACAACAAATGTTTCATGTGGTGCGTTCTTGCAAGGCTGCATCATGTCCGCGAACACGCAGAGAGAGTGACTACTATCAGCAATACGCCAAAGATCTTAACTTCAATGGAATATCCTTTCCTGTTAGTGTAGACCAAATTGATCAGTTTGAAGAACAAACAACCCAATAACTGTTAATGTATACACATGGGATGAGGAAACAAATTTGGTGCCAATTAAAGTGTCCAAGAACAGTCCAACAATAGGCGAACCAGCCAAAAGTCATGTGGACTTACTCCTAATGTTTTCGCCAGCAGGGCTGCCCCATTACACATTGATACGCACAATGAGCAGATTATTAGCGCATACTTCAAAACATGAACATAAACAAGAATTCTGTAGAAAATGTTTAACAAGAATTCCAACCGCTCAAGCCGCGCTTGAACATATAAAACATTGTAAAAGTTCTGTAGACTGTAAGACAGAACTAACTACGCCCCCTCCAGGATCTAAAGTTAGTTTTAAGAACTGGAAACGGCTGCAAAATCTCCATACGTAGTTTACGCAGACTTCGAGTCGCTTATTGTTCCTTATGAAGGGCCAGCACCACAAAAACTTCGAAAAACAGTCTTAATGAGTAATCATCAGATTTGTTCATTTGCCTTCATTATTGTTAGGTCGGATGGCGTTTTATTCAGAGCCAGAATTATATAGAGGACCAGATGCTGCAGAAACATTCTTAAAACGCATGCAGCAAGTGCGTAACGCCTGTTCTAATAATCTAAACTTATCTGAAATCATAATGGCGCCTGAAGACCAACAACAGTATGACTCAGCCACGCATTGTTGGATTTGCGGTTTTAGAGCTACGCCCAAGAGTGTAAACCCCACAGTAAGAGACCATGATCACATTAGTGGGAAGTTTAGAGGTGCAGCGCATAACAAATGCAATCTTCAACTAAAGTTTGATCCAAAGACATGGAAGCTGCCTGTATTCTTTCACAACTTGCGAGGTTATGACTCTCACCTTATAATGCAAGCAGTAACCAGCGCCTTCAGGGTAGCATGCATTGCACAGTCATCAGAAAAGTACATGTGTTTCACTTTAAATAACATGTCTTTCTACGACTCTATGCAACACATGATGGGCTCATTAGAGTCACTGGCTATGTCCTTAAAGTCCTGCCCAATAACGGAAAAATATTTTGACTCAACTCTTGTTAGAAAGGGTGTTTACCCTTATGAATACATGAACAGTTGGGAAAGGTTTGACGAAGATACACTTCCGCCTAAAGGCGCGTTCTTTTCTAGTCTTAGAGGAAAGGACATCAGCGACTCCGATTACCAGCATGCTCAAGATGCTTGGCAAAAGTTAGATTGTAAAACGATGGGAGACTATCATGACTCCTATTTAATGGCAGATGTATGTTTGTTGGCGGACGTCTTTGAAAATTATAGAAAGACCTGCATGAAACATTATAGCCTGGATCCCGCGCATTACATTTCTGCGCCCGGGATGAGCTGGGACGCTTTCTTAAAGTTTACTGGAGTACAGATTGATTTATTGTCAGATTTACCAATGATTCAGATGATTGAAAACGGATTGCGTGGGGGAATTAGTATGGCGTCGCATCATTACTGTAAAGCAAACAACAAATACTTGGACGACTATGATCCGAGTAAAAGGTCTAACTATCTTATGTATTTAGATGCAAACAATCTGTATGGATGGGCAATGGCGCAATCGCTTCCATTACGCAACTTTAAAATGTACACAGGCGGCGATCCGAATAATATTCAAAAGGCATTAAAGTGGTTGAGCAGTTTGGCGCCTGATCAACAGCGTGGTTTCATTCTAGAAGTTGATTTAGAATATCCTCAGGAACTCCATGACCTGCATAATGACTATCCATTAGCAGCAGAAAGTCTAAAGATGGATCCTAGAGAGCCGCCTAAACTTGTGCCTAATCTTCGGGGCAAAAAAAATTATGTCTGTCATTACAGACTTCTACAATTTTATTTAAGACATGGTTTAAAGTTAACAGCTGTTCATCGCATAATTGCTTTTGACCAAGAACAGTTCATGAAACCATACATCATGAAGAACACTGATCTTAGAACTAAATCCACAGATGCCTCAGAAAAAGACTTTTTTAAGCTGATGAACAACAGCTGTTTTGGAAAGACTATGGAGAATCCGCACAAGCGCAAAGATGTCAGATTAGTCACCAGAGAGAACGAAGCAATTAAGCTGACTTCAAAACCTAATTTATCAAGACTTTAGAAGATTTCATGATCAGCTTTTTGGCATAATGATGAAAAAAAAGAAAGTCAAATTGGACAAACCTGTATTTATTGGGTTTACTGTTTTAGAATTATCAAAGCTTTTGATGTTAGAATTTCTTTATGACTACTTAAGCCCTCGTATCCTGAGTCCAGAGTACTTTACACAGATACAGACAGTTTTGTTATAGATATCCTACTGAAGACATCTATAAAGACATGGAAATGGAAGTAGCTAAAGGACATGCGGGATGGTATGATACATCTGATTACCCTAAAGATTCGCCTTTGCATTCAATTACTAACAAGAAGGTTTTAGGAAAGATGAAGGATGAATTATCTGGAAAGGTAATCAAGGAGTATGTGGGGTTAAGGTCAAAAATGTACAGTATTTCGAGCCAGGAGAAAATCATTAAGAAAGCAAAGGGAATATCTCGCAGCGTTGTGCAGTCAAACATATCACATGACAACTACAAGAAGCATTGTTTGGCAATAAGACTTTTCATCATGACAACGTAAAAACTGCGATCTAATCTACATGAGATCAACACAACAGTTGTAACAAAAGAAGTCATTAATAGAACAAACACAAAACGGGTGTTTGTTGATCCAGAGTTTTCATATGCAATTGGGCACTGGAGAACCGTAATTAATTAAAGCGGAACTGTGTCTGGCGGAATATCTGCAGTTCTTCTTTCACAAAAGATCTTTGAGGAGCTGGTTGTTTTGTTGTGTCAGTTTCTCGTAAATATACACGGGCGGATTCATTTTTACAATTCTTTTTATTTCGTACGGGTCAACACTCCAAACTGGATCTGTTGCCCTGATGGGAGTGTCCCCTTCTGCTTCCCCCGGTAAATAAAGGTACCTTACTTTAAACCAAACGGTAATAGTTTGCCGGATGAAGACTCTCCTTCAGCAACATTTATTGTTTTTCTTTGATTGCTTGTACTGGCTTTAGCCTTTAAATTCTTCATTATTCATTGCGCGCAAAACTGAGGGCAGTCTTCTAACCCATTCTGTGTTGCGAGAATTGTCAATCAGCTCTCTGTGATACTGGTAGGAGAAAAGTCTTTCGGCTAACTGTTTGTTAAAGTTTTCAACTAAAGCCTGTGATCTGTGAACTCCCGGAATGCCTCTTCTAATGGTAACTCTATGTTTTAACAATAATTGATTCACTTGGCCTTTAAATTCTTTTCCATCGTCGACTTGAATCATGCGGGGATAAGTTAGCGGGCCTCGTTGATATATCAGCTGTATGGCAACAGCAACAGCAGAAGCACTCTTTTGTGTTAATGGTTCTGCATCTTTGTATCTTGAAGCTATGTCAATGACTGTGAGTGCGTACTTAAATCTTTTTCGTCTAATCCTATCAGAGGGTAAATATAGAAGGTCCATTTGATGGGTGTCGTTTGGAGTTGTATTGACAAAGTGTGGTCTCTGTATTCGTTTGGGCGCAGGTAATAAATTTGCCAAATCGCTTGTTTAGATAACCATTCTTTTGCTGTTTGTTCACTGACTCCAGCTGCTTGGCTTAGCTTTTTAATTGCTGTTATTCCCTTCCAATATCCTTTGGGCGAATAATAGATTTTGTTCATTTTTTATTCAGCCAATATTATGTCAGGGTTCTTACTCATTTTTCTCTTTAAAAATTACAAACTTTTTAAATACTTTTTAAAAGACCCTTTCACAAAATTTCAAGGCCCATGCGGCATGACACACGCACTAAGACACAGACACAAACACACATACATGACACACGCACTAAGACACGGACACACATACATGCATCATACATGACAATGACATACACACAAAGTAAAAAAAAATCACATAACTATGTTTGTAGGCAGCAAGCTCTTGTAAAAAATGTAATCCAAGAACACAAGTTATCCCAATATTCAGTTCATTTTCTAGTGAAGGTTGTTCTGCACTCACAGTTGTGATCAAATTATCCTCTCAGCCTCTAGTTCTAAATTCACATGAAAATGTTGACAAAATTATGTCCACAGCATTACTGTGATGATGGACCACAGTGGAGGTTTCAACTCCTCCTGTAGTAGTCTGTGGACTTTTTTGTTGACGTTTGGACCATCCATAGATATCTGTAGGAGACGGGAATGGCCCAACTTCCTGATAACTGGACCAAGTGCACCTTTTATGTCCTCAGCAGTGGCATGGCCAAGAAACTTGGAGCTCAAGAAGGCAGTCCTGACATGCTCTTTCTCCCATATGCGACATATATATCCATCTGCTTCTCTTGAAGATGCTGGTTTAGTGTCTCGTCAAACAGAAGAACATACTCAGTCTGCTGTTTGATCTGGTCTTTCAGTTGTTTTTTGAAGTATGGGGAATGTCCAAATGTGTAGAGGTATGTGGTTTTGCTTTCCGCACATTGAAATGACTGAGCTATCGCACTATCAGGAAACATAGCAGCAAACACATCCCGATGTCACTACTTGATTTCATGCTGTAATGACTATCAATGCTTTTCAGTGTCCACAGCATTTCTGCTTTCAGAGAGTCACTTTTTTGTACATGTCCATGAAGAGTCCCTGGAGACAATGTCGTTGGGTTAGCTGTCGACGTTGATACTGTGGCCGGGTGCTGGATGAACTCATTGGCATCACCCCAGAGGAAGCACTGTAGCTACTGATGGGAGCCAAAGCTTGTGTTGCAGATACATTCTTCTTGTGCTTCTGGCCTGTTCAATATTAAAAGAAGAAATTGTAAATAAACATGCATGGTCTTGATGGTATGCTGAAACTTTATATTTGTGTGTGTGTGTGTGTGTGTGACCATCAAGACAAATGCTTAAATAGTCTATAGTATGTTTTATGTTATGATATGCATGGCAACACCTGTAAAGACAGAATTTGAGAGAGGAGGTCGAGGAGGTGGTGGAATGGAGGGGAGGGGGGGGGGGGGGGGGGGCACAGAGATGAAAAGTCAAGAGTGTGAGAGAAACTTGCAAAGATAAGATAAAGTTACTCAGAAACAAGTGTGTTTTGAGAGAGAGACTCACAGAGAGAGAGAGAGGTGGGGGAGAGAGGGAGAGAGAGAGACTCAGAGAGAGAAAGAGAGAGAGAGAGAGAAAGGAGAGAGAGAGAGAGAGAAAAAAAGTGACAATCGTCTAGATGAGGCACCCCCCCCCCCCCCCCCCCCCCCCCACTAATTCTCGCTTCTTCTGTTTTTTTTCAAATGCCTTTCAGTATAGAAGAGGAACCCAAACTAACCCTTAGCCAATACCCCTATGCACGGAGAAGCCAAAAGCGCTTATTTGCATAGAAGCCGCCCCCCTTTCACTGTCGGGGTGTCGCGGTCAAATTTTTGCCCGCAAATCGGTTGCTGGCATACAGTTAGCAACAATGACGTCCATTTGATGATCGATGTCTTCATTGATGATCGATGGTCTTTAGATTAGGTAGGCGAAGCCCTAGAGAGAGCGAAGGACGAAGAACGAAGCGCAGTTAGGCCAAGTCGTGCTCACACGTTTCAGTAGGCGGATGGTGTGTTGTGGATCAAGACGTCATTTTTTGCCTCAATCTGGTTATGGCCAGCAAACGATTGACTGACAATCAATTTTGACCGCGACAGTTGTGCCTCAGCTAGAAGATCGGCACATAAAAAAAAATCGATGCTTACCTTGCTGTGAACAATCACAGCTTTCTGCCCATTGACGAACGTTGATCGTTTTCGCACAGAATGTGGCAGTAATGAGCAGCCCTTGGATTTGCAGGTCCAAAACGCCCTCAGCCACTGTGAAAATCCGGCTTTGTGAGCCCAAGAAAGTTCTCTAAATAGTGCAGAGCCCGCATTGTTTTCTTCAATCGATCCCATGCACAAACAAGAGAGCTTTAGGCCACGTTAATTATCTCCTGGCTGTTGCTACCAGCCGTCAAACCGGTCAAGTGCAGAAACGATCGCGATTATTTATTTTTTTTTTTATCAAGTTTTCCTGTTAAAAATTTAAAAGAATCGCGCACAGTTTGATTTCGTTTTCAGATGTACGGCAGAATATAAGCTGGGAAGATGACAATAGCAGCTCAGTGAGATGAAAAATTTAAAGACTTTACAAACCTTTGACTAGAATGCTGTTTTTTACTGACTTTTTAAGGGCTTAAAAAATGAGGTGGTGATTTTACAAACTTTTACCGACCTTTAAAAACCGTACGAACCCTGTATGTGCAACAAAATACACGACGGTCATACCTACGACAATAAACCCGATTTCTTGCATCTTTTGTTTTTCTGATGGTTGATAAAAGTCACTAAATTTTGGTGGGGGCAATGTCTGACCGGTTGCCTGTTACTAAGATAATATTGTTTTATCGCTTGGTCAACATTTTTAAATGTGTAAGCTGCATGCCCCTGTCTTTTCAGTGTGTCATTAATAAAATCTAACTGCTCAAGTCTCTGCCTTTCATAGGCGTCTGTGCAGCTGCTAGTTGCTCCATAGCTTTGTTATGTCTTTTCTCTCGCTGTCATCCCGCAGTTTACTAAATGCGAAATTACTTCCGCTAAAGCAAGCGCATTCACCACAGCGCCGCCTATCATTATTGCGAGTGAAGCCATTTTTTATAAATGTATTTTTTCTTACATATTATATTGTCTGGAATTATTCCTTGCTTAACTAGAAAATCTTTCGTAGCAACCGAAGCTGCAATGATAGCAATCAGCTTTGCTGAATCCTCAAAGTCTAGTTTGCCAAGATCTGCTGGTTTAATTCTTAACAAGCTTTTACCAAGCATTGAGTATCCTACACTTAGGCCTCCAATAACAGCAGAATGGTATACAAGGTTAGCAACAGTTTTTTTCGGTGCTCATTTTTATAAAATAAAATAATTATAATTATTAAAAAACATGAACAGTGATGATCTCCTACAGCTACAAGGCGGCCTAAACCTTCCTGAACTTATGAATGACCAAGTTGATGGCCAAGCTGTTATGCCCCAAAAGGAGAGGTTGTATTCTTTGGCAGCATGTGGAAAAACAAAACAGTTCCTCGGAACTGAATTCAGCATTGAACAGATTCAACAGATGTCGCCGCAAGACATTTTAAAGTATCATAACAGGTATGAAGCGCAGCTGGGGTCTAGAATGGTAAAAAGTGTGGGGCAAACGGTTCTTAGTTTGTACACTAAACTAGTTAGTAGATTTGCGCCCATTGATTCTGAACAGGATTTTATGTATGATTTAACGCAGGATCCAGTTTTAACAAAGTCATTAGAGTCTCTAGGGTGTGATCTGTATTACAGATTTGGAACATTATTGTCGCCAGTAATCATGGGATTAATTACTTTTAATCATATAGATTTTATTTCCCTTCAAAATGAACGAGCTGGAAAATCAGCAGAATCAGAAAACACTGAATCAGGTGGAGAAAGTAACCAAGCCAGAAAATCAGCAGAAAACGCTGAATCAGGTGGAGACCATTAAAAATCCTGGGCGTGTTGAAGCAGGAAAAAAATTAGCAGAGTGGAACAGACAAAAAAAATTAATGTTACAGAATATAACTCATAATGAAAACATAACACCGCCAACGCCAGAACAAGTTGATTCAATGCCAGCTATAAAAACTTCATGTGATTCAAGGACACCAAAGTCCTCATGGAATATTGAACTTAAAACTGTTGCCATTTTTGGCGCCCTTGCTGCTGCTGGGGGCGGTTATTACAGTTATAAAATATATAAACAACGCTGGCAAAAACAAAAGCAATCAAAAAAATCTGAACCACTAAATACAGAAAACAACAGCACGCCAGAACCGTCAACAACAAAAGATCATTTTGATCCATTTATAATGCAATAATATTTTAAGAACTTAATTTTAAATTTTTTTAATAAAAATAGATCATGGCGTATTATAAAATGATAAAGTCAATAAATAAAGACATGGAGTCTATAAAAGACATTTCCATAGACCAGAATTGTAATCAATGCAGTTGCTTAGGATGTAAGAATTTCATTAAGATCTATGCAGAGAACGCTGAGCAAGACATTCTCAACGATGACACGTTTTTTGAGGCGTGTGTGTACTATATTAGGCATTTACTATTTAAGATAAAAACATAGATTGTATTTTTTTGATAATTATAAGAACTTGAATAAAAACTTGGTTGTACTTAAAGGATGACTTAGTTATGATCTTGAGGCGACTTAATCAAGAACTTAATCAAGAACTTATTAAGAACTTGAAGTATTAATTAAAAACTTAATTAAAAACTTAATTAAGAACTTGGGGTGACTTGAAGTGACTTGAGGTGACTTAAGTTAAGAACTTAAGTGTGTGCATGCGTGGGGTGGGGGTGGGAGGAGGAGGTGTGCATGCGTGGGGTGGGGTGGAGGGAGGAGGTGTGCATGCGTGGGGTGGGGGTGGGAGGAGGAGGTGTGCATGCGTGGGGTGGGGGTGGGGCACATCTGTCCCAGTTACGAGCACCACTACATCCTGTTAGACTCATGCTGCTAAATATAGCCGTTCATGTATAAACGGTTATTTATAGCAAGGCTGACTTCCCCACAGTCCTCTTGCTGCTAAAAATAGCCGTTCATGTATAAACGGCTATTTATAGCAAGGCGGATTTCCCCACAGTCCTCTTGCTGCTAAAAATAGCCGTTCATGTATAACGGCTATTTATAGCAAGGCGGATTTCCCCGCAGTCCTCTTGCTGCTAAAAATAGCCGTTCATGTATAAACGGCTATTTATAGCAAGGCTAACTTCCCCACAGGCCGCCACCCGGCTACGCACTACTCCTCTCCATACTGGTAGATGTACTAAGGTCTGCCTAGCCCTATCTAGTTTGTTTGCCAGAACATTCGAAAATCGCCATTCAGTTGCATAAGGGCACACTTGAAGGCAGATGAACTGGTTAGAATTAGAAAAGTAGAAAAGTATACACATCTTAATACACAGATTAGCTTGCCACACGAACACTGAATCTGTAGTTAACAATCAATCAGTCTAATACAAACTGAGAACATTTTTACTTGGGAGGAACAGCAAAAATGTTTTAAATATAAGTTTTTTAGCATACGAATCAGCCGTGTTTACCTCCGCCTTAAGAAATGAACGCCATGTTTGTTAAACATGGCTTTAGCTGTCTCAAGCCAGCTCCCAACAATCAACGCGTGATGGTTTGTTTTGCTTCGGCCAACTTTCAACAATGCAGCGCCATTTATTAGATAAAGAACCATCTCATCGATAGCCAAACACGTATTAAAACTGGCTGTATCTTTGTCAACAATATTGCCTTCAACGTTTTCATTTCCTTAAACCAACAAACCTTTAAGATACACAATTCTGTTTTCAGTAAACCGGTTATTAAAATAACACACCCACCGCACAGTAAACCGTCCTGCTCGTCCGACTGTCAGCGAAAGAATGTGTGGGTTAACCTAGTCGTGAGCGGCCGCTGATTGGCCAGGCTGTGAGAGCGCCGCCACGCGGGCAGTGTTGGCTGATGTCATATGGTGCGATCGAGCAAGCTGGGCAGGAAGGAGTGGGGGTAAGGAGGAAGTGCAGCAGTATTGATTTTTTTGGCCAGAGGCACACCTGCAATGTAGACAGGGAGCACGCCACCGTAGGTGAGGGGT
>CM031603.1:88509731-88544731 GCA_018398815.1 Conus ventricosus
CTGTAGGTTTCCCTTTCTGGCTTTGTTTCCTCCGAATTTTGGATTAAAATCAGTTTTAGTTTTTTAAGTTTATGGAGATGTTTGTTGAATGTGAATGGACTTCATTTTTTGTTCTGTGAACATCACATGTTGTGTTCATTGCAGGTTTCACCGCACACCACACACGTATATTGTGCACACACACACACCACACACACAAAACACACACACACGCACACGCACACACAAGCATACACACAAACCACACTCACCACACACACCATGCACGCACGTGCGTATGTGCGCACTTTGGGGCGCGTGCATGCGCACATACACATTTAGCACACACGTGCGCGCCCGCGCACACACACACAACACACACAACCACACGCACATAGACACACACACACACACACACACACACACACCACACACACACACACACACACACACACACACACTGCCACTCTTGCGTGCATCACACACACACACACACAAAACAACACACACCACACACACCACACTCACACAACCACCCCACAGTGCAGCATGCGTGCGTGCACACCCCCACACCACCACACACCACACACACACCACACACACACACACACACACACACACATTTCAACTGTGCGGGGCAAAAAAAATCAGAAATAGATTTATTTCAACAAATACAACTAATCAGTTTCTCTCTCTCTCTCTCTCTCTCTCTCTCTCTCTCTCTCTCTCCCTCTCTCTCTCTCTCTCTCTCTCTTTTCTCTGTTATGCGTGTGTGTGTTGTGGTGTGTGTGTGTGAGAGAGAGGAGAGGTTTGTGCTGTTTGGTGATTCTGGGACCCGGGGGGGAAAAGTCAGTGAGGGGCTGCGACCTGGCTAGAGGCATTGGCGGCCTGCCCCACCTCAGTGCTTTGTAGCCCTCTCATTTACGTGAGGGGAACTGATTTTCACATTCTCACTGAGGAACCCTAAAAATGCGCTTTGCTTTGAAGCTGACTTTTACTGAGAGGCCCCTCCCAGTTCAGGTCGGTCTGATTGTAACTCCTAGATATTTGGTGGACGACATTTTCAGAGTTTGGCCCATGGATTTGGGTTTAAGGGTGATGAGTGTTTTGCAGGCAATGTTGTGCGTTTTCGCAGGTGGAATTCCAAAATCCAAGCTGCTTTTCTACTTGGCGAGCCTTTAGGGGTCTTCTTGCAAGCTAGGTAGGGTCCTGTGTCTCTGGCTGCAATGGTCTACGCTGCCATGTCATCTTCGAACAATCTTCCCGGTGATGTAAACTTCTCAGGGAGGTGGTTGATATATATTAGAAAAAAGCATGGGCGTAGTTTGAGCCCTGAGGTATCCTGAACGAACACAGGCATAGGCAAAGTAAGTGCCATTGTCACGGACAAAAAAAATAAACAACCAAAGTCGTGGCCAGGTTGTTTGGACATAAGCTAAAACTCAAATATTCTGAGCGCTAGGCAGACGGGCCCACGTGTCGGGTCCAGCCAATTAAGCATAGCTGAGAGGCTCCACGGAGACGGTCTGCCCAGCCAGAGGACTAAGTAGCTGCCCGACGCCTCGATGTCGGGTTTCAAAACGAGTCTCGACGCCCGGATCAGACTCATCCAGCCAATTTGAGCACAGCGAGGAGACTAATCCTAATCCTCTTTGAGACGGTACAGTCCAGCCAGTCAGACTAAGAGCTGACCGAGCCTCGATGTCTGGTAGCGAGTCTCGACGCCTGGATCAGACTGATCTAGCCAATTTACGACGTCGCCGGAATGAAAAAGAGGGGAGGGTAGTGGTGGTGGGGGTGAAATCAAGCTAATCAATTAAATGACCAAATTGACCACCACAGAGAGTAAGGCATGTGGCGTGACTGTCTTTGATTTGAATGTCCAATGGAATTAGAGGGAGTTTAACTTCGGGTACGAGGCGTTAAAAATATGACCAATGGTACTCACCCTTGGACACGTAGGTAGGGGATAAAGTAATGCGTGAGTGAGAGAGGTGGGGAACGAAGAGACAGCAGAGAGAGGAAGAGGTTCTGGGCTAGGTCTGCTCGAGAGAGAAGCAGAGAGATGAGGGGAGGAGAGAAGGAAACCAAGTTGAGAGTTTTGCACGAGATGGGTCTGCAGAGGAAGGACTAAGGAGAGATGTGGAGAGAGAGGTTGCTAACTAATGAAGAGGAAAAAGAAAAGAAAAGAAAAGAAAGAAAAGCAACCTGTCATTTGATAGAGCAGACTAGAAGAGAGAGAGAGGAGTGCAATGCGTTAATGCAGGAAGAAAGAAAGGAGAACAGATCGATGTTGTTTAGTCACTGTTCCATCTGAACGGGGGTTCGACCTCATTACCTGGCAGCGTCACTTCGTCAAGCAGAACCCACAGACCAACGCCGTGCCAGCAGTCTAACTGTCCAGTGCCGGCTGTCCAACGCCAGCGCCAGCAGTCAAACCCTGACCAATGCCAACGTTGTGTCGTGCTTGTAAAAGTGACAGTGAAAAGAAAAAAAAAAGGAAAAGAAAAGGACAGTGATTCGTGAATAGTTAAGATCACCTGGCCAGGTAAGTAGAAATCTATTTATACCCGGGTTGTTAATGATGTTTAGATAAATGATTTGGTGAAGTTCAGGAAAGAGAGGAATGTTTTTAAATTTTGTTTGATTCCATATGCATTGATGTTTCGTTCTATGATATTTTGTAGTAAAGTTATAGATTTTACTATGGGTTGTGTGACGAATGCATGATATATGAATGAGTTCATAAGAAAGCTGTGAGTGTGTTTGGGCTGTGCGTTTAGTCCTTCCTCCATCGACATCACCCGGGGTTTGGGACAATTTATTGGCAAGCCTGCCAGGATATTCGGCCCATTTATTATAATTGTTCAACTTCTCAGAGAGGAAGCTGGGTGGGATTTAATTTTATTGTAATCCTAAGACAAGGGGTTGTTTATGTATGTTCCCAAGATAGTTAAATACTAGGCTTGGCATTGCTCCAAAGATAGTTAAAATTTTAGGCTTGGCATTTCACCCCCGAGTACTTATTTCGCAAAAGATTGCCTATAATTCGCTCTCATGTTGGGTCAGGCGCTGGGCGTCTTAAAAAAAACTAACTACGTTGTCCCAAGCAAATATTATCATTCATGGATTGTGCTATTAGGTCCTCGTGTCGGTAACCACCAGTTTGGCTGTCGTGTAGTAAAATCTTGTTTCAAAAAAAAAAAAAAAAGGAGATTAATGGCGGACGAAAAGAACACCCCCATTGAACAACTTGTGAGCGTCGCTCGTGATTTAGGCTATTGGGGAGAAGGTTTGCGAGCATTCGTTGAAAACCAGCAAAAGATGGAAAGGGATGAGCGAGCGGAAAGAGACGTTCGCGGGGAGAAATAGCAGAGCAGGAAACAGAAAGATTAAGGATTCAGGCAAACAATGAAAAAGAAACGCAGGAAAACAGAAAGATTAAGGTTCAGGCTAGCGAAACGCAGGAAACAGAAAGACTAAGGGAAAGCGCAGGAAACGGGAAAGACTAAGGGAAGCGCAGGAAACAGAAAGACAAAGGATTCAATTGGGTTTTAGAGCGAGAGTGAAAAATACAAAGGGAGCCCACCGAGGAGGGGGAGTTCAGTCTCCAGTGACTCTGTGCGCAGTTACCCCCCCGACCAAAGTTGCCAAAGTTCTCTGAAGGAACCGATTCGATTGATGCATACATCAGTCGTTTCGAACTTTTGCGACCAGTCAGGGTTGGCCTCCAGAAGAGTGGGCAGTCATTTTGTCAGCGCTATTGACGGGTAAGGCATTACAGATTTTCACTGCGTTACCGGCAGACAGCAATTGATTTTGGTGCCGTGAAGGAGTCGTTGATGAAGGGATTTGACCTCACAGAGGAAGGATTCAGAAAGAAATTTCGTTCGCTAGATTGCAAGCAGGGGAAACGTACACTCAGTTTGATGCACGTTTAGATCACTATTTTGAAAAATTTGGTTAGAGTTGAGTGGTACGAAGAAGGAGTTCGCTGAATTGAAAGAGCTAGTTATGAAGAACAGATTTTGTCAGGTTGGGGCCCCTGATTTTAACTATACATTTGAAAGAGGGGACAGCCAGAGACAGCAGGGGAGTTGTTGAAGTTCGCAGAGGTGTATAGAGAGGCACGTTTGGGCACTAAGGTGCAGGAGAAACAGGTGCAGGCACAGGTGAGAAGAGTGCAGGAGACCAGGGGGGGTTTTCTGCAAAGTCTGCAAACCCAGTGGTGGGGCAGAAGGAAGGGCAAAGGGACATTAGGTGTTTCATTTGTCACAAGAAGGGACATGTGGCGAGGGGTTTGTCGCTTTGAGGTTCCAGAAGGCAGCAGCCTTGCAAGAGGTGGATAAGGGTCGCCAAGGGAACGACTGCAGTGGAACCAAAGGGGATCCAATTGAAGAGGGTGGAGTGCGGCCTATGGCTAGCATGGACAGCAGTCAGTGTCAGAGATGGAGGGCACTAGGCTGAGTGGTTCGTTACCAGTGGAAGAAGGGTGGATTGGCCAGCAGAGGGTGAAAGTGTTACGAGAACTGGTTGTTCATGTGGTGTAGTTAGAACAACGCTGGTCGAGAAAGGGGATTTGACAGGGAAAATCCAGACCTGTACTCTAATCGATGGCACTGTGAGGGAGTTCCAAAGTTGCTAAGATAAAAGTACGTACCCCTTACTTCTCAGGCGAGTTGTTGGGGTTGGTGATGGAGAAACCCCTTATGATTTGATCATCGGAAATTATTCCAGGTGCAAGGGATCCAGGGGATCCTGAGTTGTTGACTGCTACAGGGGCAGCAGTTCAAACACGGAGCAAGAAGGAGGGAAAGGTTTTGATAAACCGTTAGTCGTTCCAGCAAGGAAGTCAGGCATAGATGTGTCGCCTGATGATTTTTGGGCAGTGCAGGAAAAAGACCCTTCGCTCGTGAAGTCTTGGGAGTTGGCAAGAGGTGGAGAGAAACAGGTGTTAGAGGAGGTGAGACAGTTTTTCTTGTGAAAGGCGGGTTGTTGTCCGAGGTTCAAAAGGGGGGAAGACAGGTAAGGTGACAACTCAGTTAGAGGTACCAGCATGTTATCGTGACACTGTCTTATCAGTGGGTCACGAGTCGCTCATGGCGGGTCATCTCGGCCCAGCAAAACAGCTGACCGAATCTTCGTTTGATTTTCATTGGCCAGGAGCAATGGCAGACATAAAGCGTTTCTGCATGTTCATGTGACGTGTGTCAAGGTCAGCCACAAGAGGGGTGAAGGGGGAAGGCACCTTTAAACAGCCCCTTTAATTGACACACCATTCAGGAGGGGTGGCTGTTGATCTGATTGGCCCAATCGCGCCCTGTTCCAAGGTGGGCACAGGTATGTGTTGACGCTCGTGGACTACGCGACCAGATACCCAGAAGCAGTTGCATTGAAAGGCGTAGATACGCAACAGGTCGTGAAGGGCTGGTAGACATCTTTTCCGCGTGGGTGTGCCAGCAAAAATTTTCTCAGTGACAGGGGGTCCAGTTCACCTCAGGCGTGATGAAGGAGGTCAACAGGCTGCTAGGGATCACACAGCTTCTCACTACCCCTACCACCCACAATGCAATGGCTTGGGGGGAGAGATTAAATGGTGTGCTGAAGGGCATCTTAAGAAGCTCTGTGAGGAAAGGCCAGCAGATTGGGACCGCTACATTCAGCGGCCACTGTTCGCCTACGGGGAAGCCCTCAGGAAAGCACAGGCTTTTCGCCATTTGAGCTGCTGTATGGGGGGGGACAGTTCGGGGCCCAGTGTTGCATTCTCAAAGAGCTGTGGTCGGAAGAACAGGAGTCAGAAGAGGTCAAAACCACTTATCGTATGTGGTGGACCTAAGAAATTGGTAGAGGAGACATGAAAGGTCGCAAGGAGAGTTTGAGGAGGCTAGGGTCGTTCAGAAGAAAGCAATATGACAGGAAGGTGAGGAAGCAGTTCCTCAAGGTGGGAGATCAAGTCCTGTTATGCTTCCCACGGCCCACAACAAGCTGCTGATGCATGGAAGGGACCATTCACCATCATTGAAAAGGTAGATCAGGACTACCGAATCGATGTGAATGGGAAATCAAACTTTTCCATGCAAATTTCCCTCCGCAATATATTCAGCGTGAGACTCAGCACATAGGCGCAGCAGCAATCTTTGATGGAGGTGAAGGAGCCCCAGCAGAAGAAGGGGAGATTTTGTTTGCCTGAGTTTCCAGGGAAGAGTATACAGGGGATGTGTCACTGTATGGAGGGCTAGACAGTAGGAGACAGGGGAAGTTAGGGGGCTCCTAGAACAGTATGGGGCGTCCCTGACTGATAAACCAGGCAGGACAACTCTAGAGACATGTACGGTGGAGTTTACATCGCAAAAACCCGTACATGTGAAAGCCTACCCGATCCCTTTATGCCCCCAAAGCAAGTGATCGAGGAGGAGGTAGAAAAGATGTTGGCCCTTGGGGTGTTTGAACCGTCCAAATCATCGTTATAGTGCACCCGTCGTCTTAGTGAGGAAAAGTCAGGGGGTGAATCGATTCTGTGTTGACTATGACGTCTGAACAGTGTCCCAAGGTCGATGCAGAGGTCATACCGAACATGGAAGACCTGTTCGCTCAGATCGCCACAAGCAAGAGCCAGTATTTCACCAGGATAGATTCTGAGCAAGGGTTACTGGCAAATGGCCTTGAGTGAGGACTCAAAGGAAGTCACAGCATTCTCCACTTATGGGGTTTATCCAGTGGCGAGAAACTTCCTTTGGTTGGTAAACGCACCTGCAGTCTTCTCTCGGATGATGAGGAAGTTATTGACGGGATTGGAAGGCGTTGTGAATTTCATGGATGACATTCTGATGCATCCGAGACATGGGAGGAGCATATGGGGGCAGCTAGGAGCAGTTTTAGAGAGGTTGAGACAAGCCAATCTCACAGCCAGACCAACCAAGTGCCAGGTTGGTTTTCCAAGCCTGGAGTTCCTAGGTTTTGTTGTCGGAAGCGACACCAAAGCAGCCGGAAAAAAGGAAAGGTGGAGAAGATGATGAATTCAGAGAGGACCAAAGACCAAAACAGAAGTCAGGAGTCTGCTAGGTTTTATTTTGGTTTCTATAGGGAGTTTGTTCCAATTTCGCAGCAATCACGAGTCCTTCAGGGGTTTGGTCAGGCAGGGAAACCCGGGAGTGGTCGAATGGTCAGACGCTGCAGAGCAAGCATTGCAGACGGTGCTGGAAAGACTAGGTTCCCGTCCCATCTTGAAGTACCAGATATGTCCAAACCATTTTTGTTTCGGACAGATGCATCAGGTGGTGGGATAGGTGCAGTATTGTTGCAGGAGCATGAAGGGGTCGAGTTCCCTGTTTAGGTATGCTAGCAGGAAGTTGACAAGTGTGAAGAAGGGTACGCAACTGTAGAGAAGGAAATGTTTAGCCCTTGTGTGGGCCCTGGAAATTCCACAAATACTTGTATGGGAAAGAGTTCGTGATAGAGACTGATCATCAACCACTCAAATTTCCCGCAGGAGGCGCAGTTGAAAAACAGCAGAGTGCTGCATTGGGCAATGGCATTGCAGCCTACAGGTACCGAGTGCAGTACATCCCAGGTCGACAGAATGGCGGAGCTGGGCTATTTAAGCCGTGTAGTAGCAAGCTGCAACTCAGAGGAAGTCAGTCTTATCCGGGGTGCTTTGTTGATAATATGTGTTGATTACAGTTATGTTGAGTGGATATGGGTTCATTCCCAGTTGGCTATGGTTCATATTTTCTGTGTGAGGACTTGTTCATATTTTCTTTGTGAAACTTGTTCATGTGAATGTAGTTATGCTTGGAGCTACAGTCGCTTGGTGTAGTGATGCATTATTTGCAATAAGTGAGGATGGAGATTCCTCAGTGAAGTGTCACGGATCGTGATCATATTATATTGTGCTTTTCATAAGAATTGTGAAGAGAGATATGGCAAATCCGCAGGTAGGGGGAATTGCATAGGTGGCACAGAGGTCGTTATAAAATGAGTCGAAATAACGCAAGAGCGCACGTCAATGATAACTCATTGGAGTGGTATTCACTAATGATATTTTTTTATCATTTATAAAACCGTTGGTTGTAAAATATTTTTTCAAACTTTGCGCGTTTTAGCTGTGTGGGCAGCAAATTCGGTTGTTGTCTTTTTGTACCGTTGTTTTGAGACAAAGCGGTGCATTAGTCTTTTGCAAGGGGGAAATTGTCAGGCAAAAAAAAAAAAAACCAAAGGGCGTGGTCCAGGTTGTTTGGACATAAGCTCAAACTCAAATATTCTGAGCGCTAGGCAGGACGGGCCCACGTGTGGGGTCCAGCCAATTAAGCATAGTGAGAGGCTCCCCGGAGACGGTCTGTCCAGCCAGACGGACTAAGTAGCTGGACCGACGCCTCGTGTTGGTCAAACGGGGTCTCGACGCCGGATCAGACTCATCCAGCCAATTTGAGCACAGCGAGGAGACTAATCCTAATCCTTACGGAGACGGTACGGTCCCGCAGTCAGACTAAGTAGCTGACCGACGCCTCGATGTCTGGTCAGACGAGTCTCGACGCCTGGACAGACTGATCTAGCCATTTACGACGTCGCCGGAACGAATGAGAGGGGGGGGTAGTGTGTGTTGGGGGTGAAATCAAGCTAATCAATTAAATGACCCAATTGACCACCACAGAGAGTAAAAGGCGTGTAGGCGTGATGTCTTTATTTGAAAGTCCAATGGAATTAGAGGGAGATAACTTCGGGTACGAGGCGGTTAAAAATACTGACCAATGGTACTCCCCCCTTGGACACGTAGGTGGGGATAAAGTAATGCGTGAGTGAGAGAGGGGGGGGAACGAAGAGACAGACAGAGAGAGGGGAAAAGGGTTTTGGGCGTTTGGTCTGCTCGAGGAGAGCAGAGAGATGAGGGGAGGAGAGAAGAGAACCAAGTTGAGAGATTAGCACGAGATAGTCTGCAGAGGAAGGACTAAGGAGAGATGTGGAGAGAGAGAGTTGCTAACTAATGAAGAGGAAAAGAAAGAAAAGAAAAAGAAAGAAAAGGGACCATGTCCATTTGATAGAGCAGACTAGAAGGAGAGAGAGGTGCAATGCGTTAATGCAGGAAGAAAGAAAGGAGAACAGATCGATGTTGATAGTCACTGTTCGATCTGAACCGGGGGTTCGACCTCATTCCCGGCAGCGTATTGTCAAGCAGAACCACAGACCAACGCCCGTGCCCGCAGTCTAACCTGCCCGTGCCGGCGTCCAACGCCCAGCGCCGCAGTCTAACCTGACCAATGCCAACAGTTGTGTCGTGCTTGTGAAAGTGACAGTGAAAAGAAAAAAATAGGAAAAGAAAAGACAGTGATTCGTGAATAGTTAAGATCACCTGGGGCCCGGTAAAGTAGAAATCTATTTATACCCGGGTTAGTTAATGATGTTTTAGATAAATGATTTGGTGAAGTTCAGGAAAGAGGAATGTTTTATTTTGTTTGATTCCATATGCATTGATGTTTCGTTCTATGATCATGTGTAGTAAAGTTATAGATTTTACTAGTGGTTTGATGTGACGAATGCATGATATATGAATGGATCGTAAGCAAGCTGTGAGTTGTGTTTGGGCTGTGCGCTAGTCCTTCCTCCATCGACATCACCCGAGGTTGCCCAGCCATCCACCACCACAGTTGGCATCTGTCTTTGAGAAAGTTTTCAATCATCTGTTGACTGCTCTTTGAACTCCGTAACACCTATACTTATGAAGGGGGAGTCTCTGTTTTATCTTATTTAACAGTCTTGATGAAGTCCATGATAAGTAGGCCTACGTCACTCTGCTTTCCACCTTCATTTTCTCTGTAAGCTCGAAAACAATACTCGAGAATCTGTGTCTACAAGATCATCCTCTTCTAAAGCCCTGCTGATGATCACATATATTCCATTGCTGTCTAATGATCCATTAGGTAGTTGACGATAAGTGCTCCAGCATCATACAGCTGATGCAGGTCAAAAAATCCGGACGGTTGTTAGGGGAAGTTCACCTTTCTTGAAAATCATTATCACAAAGGCTTCTCACCCTTCAGATTGAATTCTCCAGTTTCTTCATGGAGGACTTTTAAATCATCCTCAGCAGTGGGGGGGTGCTTCTGCAACAATTCTCTGGTGCACAACTGCTGTTGTTCTCGGCAGTCTTTCAAGCTCATCGTCCTCGGGAAGGTGTTATTCAGCAAGTCCAGTTGCCTGACGTAGTTTTCACTTGTCTAGCTGCCCTTTACGTTCTGAGCTTGGTCTTCAGGTCTTTCCTGCCAGTTTTCTTTTAACTTCTATACATCTAGTCACGCGCTTCGTAAAATTAAGCAAATCTGCTTAAGTCGTGAGTGGTTTTAAATATGGACTGCAGTCCTCAGTCGTGGTGCTATCCTGGCTTCCCTCAATTTTCCCTCCAAGGTCAACCTGACTTTCTTCGTTTTAGCGCAAGCTTCCCAGAGTGGTGCAGGATTGCTCTCAGCTGGTTGGTTCAGCAGTGCGAACAGTTACTTTTATGGGTTCCATGCAAGAGGCTGTGAAAGTTAAAGATAAAGGCCGATTGGCGGCATATTGCTACAAGTTTTCTTTTCACGATCACTGATAGCCATAGAACGGAAACGTGAACAAGGGGAATAACTGCGAGAGAAACGAAGCAGCGAAAAAGGGAAAACATGCCGAAAGAAAGTGTAGATTGTCTTGTGAGTTTTTCTTGAATCAGTTTGTACGCTGAAAGTTGGAACACGGGGCTGAGTGATGTTAAATTGATACTTGAAAAAGTATATTCGCACCTTTTTTCGCTAACAGTGAGTGCCAGGGCTTATATGGCTGTCAATTTCAACTTTAAACGAGTTTGGGAACAGTTAGCAACAGCCCGAAGAGGCAGCTGCGTTGACAAAACGGGTAAGGCAAAACAAACGACCTGTTGGTGCTTTTTTTTTTTTTTAAATGGATAGTATAATACAATATGTGTTGTGTGTTTTCAAGTTAACAAAACCCGGTGAGGAACAACCCTTTTGGGGTGAGTGTGGGACTTTAAATAAGGAGGATTTTAGTGAAAGTGTGTGGTGTACTTTTAACGGATCAAAAGGAGAGAAAATAAATTTATCGGTTGCATATATAGAAGCCCGAATTTTAATACAACAGAAAACGACAACAAGTTATTTAAAGTCCTTTAAATCTGAAAAAGTTCAAAAATATGATAAAATTTGCATGTTGGCGATTTCAACTATCCTAATATTGGTTGGAAATGGAGAGTGGAGAGGAGTTTAAAGCAATGAGATAATAGAGAAGTGCGTGATGCTCTATTACAAAAGTTCTGGAACCAACTAGAAGAAGACAAGGACGAATCTACTGGATGACTGGGTTCAAATAAAAAAAAGAAACTTAATTTCAAAAATAGAACACTTGCACCGTAGGCAAAAGTGCCGACGTATTAAAATTCAGTCTGTTGTTTCATTAAAAAGGGAGCCTAAAGTATCAAATTTAAGTTAGATTTCAACAAGGTGATTACATAATATTGAAAAAATTATTTTTGAAAATACAGGACTTGGAGCAAGCTAGACAACATGGTTTGGAGGTGCAGGGAGTATGATAAAATGTGCTAATCTGGGTTGAGGTGTGTTCCGAAAGTGAAATTTAATTATAAACGTTTTTCAAACCTAAATGGCTAGACAGATAGCCATGAGAAAAATAAAAATTTAAAATAATGGTAATAAAGATATTTAAGACAAACAGGTAGGACTATGTAGATTATTTAGTAGGAAGATGTGCCAAATATGGGAAAAAAAAAAAAAGAAAAAATTATGGGGAAAAATTTGCTAAGGAGGTTAAAACTAACCCAAAATTTTGGAAATTGTTTCAAGAAAGGACAAAAAACTAATACAGGTATTAGTCCTTAAAAGTGGGTGGAAAGAGGTTGTTACAGATAAAGACAAACAGAGTATTGAATAAATTCTTTGCAAAGGTTTTTTAAACTGAGAATGAATCGTTAATTTTTTAGAAGCAAGCTAAGATCTAATGGTATATTACTAGTGACAAAGAGTTACTCCTACTGCTGTGAGAAAAAATAAGTGAACTTATCAATAAGCAAAGGACCTGATTCCATTCCCCCAGAATACTAAAAGAGCTGAGCAAAGAAATGCAAAAACCACTTGGATTTTTCTTTAGAACAGAAAGGGGTTCAAAGGGTTGGAAAACAGCTGATGTTATTCTTTGTTTAAGAAAGGGAATAGGAGTGAAGCTGGAATTTTTAGACAAGTGTTAATTTCAATTTAAGTATGTAAGTATTGGATCCTAATAAGAAGGCTGTAATGTTTCCCACTTTGAAGTAGTCAATTATATGGGAAAAGTGTCAACATGGATTCGAGGAAAAAAATTCATGTGAACCAAACTATTAAGGGAATGGAGGATTTACCAAAATGATGGATGATGGGGATCCCTTTGATGTTGTGTATTTAGATTTTAGAAAAGCATTGTTCTGTACCCCATGAAAGGTTACTGATGAATTTAGCTTATATGGTATTGTAGGAAATACGCTTAAATGGATACAACTTCTTGTCAATTGGAAACAGAGGGTTTAAATTGGAAATGTGAGTCAGAAGAAATAAATGGAAAAAATGGAATCCCCGGTAGTGTATTGGGTCCAATTTATTTACAGTATTTTTAAAAGACTTAGGATTCACTGCACTGTACTTGTAAAACTTCGTGATGATATAAAATATATGACAAAGTTGCAAAAGGTGATTTTGGATTCGGAGAATTGATAAAACTCAGGATGGTCAGATACTTGGAATCTATTTTTAATGTGTTAAATGTCATGTATGCATTGGTGAAAAAAAAGGAAATGGATAGAGGGAGTATTTTATGATAATAGGTAATGAGGTAAGAAAAAAGTATTGTGAGACGAAAAGGCCCTTGGGAGTCACTTTGATAAGGAGTTTATTTGATCCCAATTATTTAAAGGAAATTGTAATAAGGGAAATCGATGTTAGGTATATTAAAAGAACTTTCTGTCTAGACAAAAATACTTTTCTAAAACATTTAAGGGTTTTGTAAGGCTCATTTGAAATGCAATGGTTGGAATCCAATTTGAAGAGGCAATCAAAAATGATAGAAAATGTACAAAGAAGAAAGGGGAACTAGTACTGGTAGAATGCAAAAATATGTTTTGAGGCGGTTCCAGTTTTTACAGTACAGTACTTCTTAAAGGTAGAAGGTTAAGGGGGATTTAATCAAGTGTATAAAATAATGATGGTTTGGCAAAGTATCATTGAAAAATTTTTTCCTTCTCCCAGTTGTATGACAAGAATGCACAAGGTAAATTTTTGTTACGTAGAATACTAACAAGAACGTTCAGTTTCTCTAACGAGTTGTTAATTGTGGAACTCATACTGTTGTTAAATTTACTAATGATATTTAAAAATTCAAGAAATTTTCCCGGATTACAAAAGATTTCAAATTTTATTTATGGAATAGATGAAGCTATTTTTGCTAATAGGGATTGATAAGCATGCGTGACTAGAAAAACAAAAAAACAAATATGATAACAAAAGAAACAAGAAAAATGGGGCCTAGGGCTACAAGCCAGCCCTCTACTACTACTATACTATCTATTTACTACACTTTTTTGATTGATAACATGATATAGTATATTAAGAGATCAACGGTTCGAGTGTATTTTCTAATATCATAAATTCTTTTTACAAGGAACACAGTACGTTTAATATAAGATTTAAAGTATGTTATCAGTGATGTCAGGCACAGACCAAGGTACCCGCAGCATCCTAGTTTATAGGCCCCCCAATGTGCCTGTCATGATGTTGATTTGAACTCTCACAAAGAGAAGTAGTTCTGTCCGTGACAGAAACTGAGGCCTAGTAGTATTAAACATGATTTTTCCCATCCAAGCTGAGAAGCTCACACCTGCACCCACACCTATACTCATCAATCTTACCCCATCCTATGACTCCCGAAGACTGTCTAGGATTGAGTGGGGGGTTGAGACTGGACATGACAGAGCCAGGCAGAAGGAGCCATAATCTATGGTATAGATGTACAGTTTGAATCATTAGAAAGGATGATCTATTTGCAAAGTGAGATGACTGCAGGCGGAAATCTAAACAAATCTTAAATAAATGTTAGCGAACTGCCCAAAAAAACGTGGAATCACAAGACAAAACATGACATGTTTCGACCATGTAGATCTTCTTCAGGCAAGATACAAATCAATTAGGATAACAAAAATGAACGAGCAGTCACTTATCTTCATTCACTTCAGCAGGAGATAGGATTTGAATGCCTAATAAGTGATTCCTTGTTCATTTTCGTTGTCCTAATTGTTTTGTATCTTACCTGAAGAAGACTTAAGAGGTTGAAATGCTTCATGTTTTGTCTTGTGATTCATTTGTCCACATTTTTTTGGTGGTTCGCCAACATTTATTTAAGATTTCATTAGCAAGCACTTCACAATAATGGTAAATCCAATTCCTCCATACTATACTTTTTGGACAGAAGAGAGTGGAGATCTCTGATCACCTGTAAATCTGTCATTGAACACCTGTGTCCCATTCTCAACAACAATTAAAAAAGAAAAAAAAATGAAAAGGAAGTGAAACAGTTGTACCAGTTTCAGTCTTAAAGCAAAGCCTCCTTGTGTGATTGTTATTTTACGGTCGTCAATATCGCGCTAATCACACAGGCGTCAGCTGTATGATTTTGAGGCCTCAAGGGCATTTGCCATTGTACAAGAAATCTGTGTGCTCGTATGAGTGCATGCATTGTGTGCGTGGTGTGTGTGTGTGTGTGTGTGTGTGTGTGTGTGTTGTTGTGTGTGTATGTGTGAGTGTATGTGTGTGCGTGTGCATGTGTCCAAGCAGCCACATGTAAAGAGAATGTGTTGACATAAACTGCAGTTGTGATAACAAAACAATGTGTGATTTAAAAAAACAGATCGCCGCCTCAAAGTGCAACTGCTGCAAGTGTAACTGGAATTCTTTGCATTTGGGAGATTTTTGCTGAGATAAGAGCAGGCAAGGGGCACAACATGGCCAAGTCCCAATCACATTATTCAAAAAATAAACATGCTGTAATCAAAGTACTTGTACCATAGCTCAGCTTGCAGTATATCTTGTGAAGATAATAATCAGTATTTTTTCGTTTCGTGTAAAATTTGATTTGTATTTCTGGACAGCAAGATTTATTGTTCGTTGGAAATCTTTTCTTATCTTTTTATTTTTGGAAACTGCTGTGTCAAACAAATTCAGACAGCACTTTTTTTTGTTTTTTGTTTTGTTTTTGTTTTTGTTTGTCCTGTGCTTGGATCAAATTGAGGTTAAGAAGATTATAAGACAAGTCTCTGATTGTCACATATAATTCATTGCCAGCATTGATAATGTTTGTCATAGTGGGGCATAATTATTAGGAGACATGTGCTGATTAATGAATAAGTGACTGCATGCTACTGTTCTTTTGTAAAACAACTAGTTTGAATATTGTAATGATTTTGCAGTTGAAGGAGTGAAGAAGTCCACAATCAGGGGAAAAAACTCTCGCTTTTCAAAATGTCTTCTTGTAGATGGGATGGAATGGGGTGAAGCCTGATGATGGAGGGTGGTGGAATTGTTCAGAAAGGAAGAACATGGAGTGGATGAGCAGGAGGTGTGTGTTAGATTTAATGTCAATATCATGAGTTCATTCATGACTAATTGATAAAGCATTTAGTGTAGTTGGATGTTAGTGTACATGTATGCAACTAACCTTTTGATGTTCCTCCTCTAATTACCCCCACTTGATCCCATCATCTCCCCTCGTTCACTCTCCCATCCTGTCATCTTTCTTCTTATCCCTGCACTCCCCCCACCACCTACTTCTGTCCGCCTTCATGAAGTTAATCTCTGGGCAGACAATTTTTAACCACTGTAGTACAGGCTTGTATCCACATGACACATTTAGACTCGGTAAACACACCAGTAGAGATAAACTCACGGTTACACACATACGCACTTGCAGACAATAAAGTGTAAACACACATGTA
Source organism: Conus ventricosus (assembly GCA_018398815.1). Taxonomy (NCBI): domain Eukaryota; kingdom Metazoa; phylum Mollusca; class Gastropoda; order Neogastropoda; family Conidae; genus Conus; species Conus ventricosus. Next base: position 88,525,720 of record CM031603.1, read on the forward strand.
GATGTACTTTGGTAACATGCATGCTCATATGAAACAACTATCAGATATTGTATAGAAATTTTAACTGTTTCAAATATTCATGCATGCTCATATATATACTCATTTTTAACAAATATTAGACATTGTATAGAAATTGTGACTGCTTTGATTTTCAGACATTGTTTAAACATTTTGACTGTTTCAAATTTCAGGAAGTTTATGAGTAAGTAATTTGCTGCACATGAATTGTGTACGGAGAAGACCTTATCCAACTGCCAGGATGGCATGCCTCATTGTTGTCAGTTAGAGTTCCATACTTCTACTCAGACCATCAGATTGACTCGAAACTGAAAGACCAGGTGGCATTGGAATCAGTCAGTGGCTCAGAACAGCCGGTCATTGAATATCACGTAGGAGACTGAAACAAACTGCTGTGTAACTGAAGATGAGCCAAGATACAAAGTAACATACAAAACAAGGTTCAAAGTCAGGCGTATTTTCTACACAATGCAAAAACAGGCAAGTGAATTTTCAACTTCATAATGTCTTCTTCCAGTGTCACAGAGGTGAAATATTATAATTGCACAAAGCAGTGCTCACCAGATGGCTGTCGGCAGAATAAAGGTCAGGCTTCTGCTGAAAGCCATGCAGAGAGTACTGTTTAGTGCTGTTGTCTGTTCTTTGTGACGTCTGAGGAAAATATGTTCTGGACATTCGCACATTTGTTTTGTACCATGTATCTTGTTTTGTACCATGTATCAGTAAGTGTTCCTTTGCACATTGTTATGGGTGTTTATGTGTAATTTGGGTTGTTGTTTTGTTAAGATATTACTTGTGGATTTTGCCATCTCAGAGTTTCCAGGCCATGTAAAAAGAGAAAAAAAAAGTCATTGCTATTTTATACACATCCATGGAGACAGATTGTGACCTTTTTTGCGAAAGCTGTTAGATAAAAATGAAAAAAAGAAATTATCATATTTATGGCCCACTCTCCACTTACGACCGTATAATACTGGAACACTGGGTATGAGCCAGTCTGGAGTTTAAAACTGTACATAAATCTGAGAGAGTAAAGAATTTAGAGAAGAGGTTTACTGTGTGTGTGTGTATATATATATTATATATATATATATATATATATATTATTTAATTATAAACAAAGCTTGCTCTTATGTCTTAGATTGAAGAAATAGGGGAGATAAGCGTTCATATCTGCAGTGGTAGTTAATACTGCCTAACTAACAGTATGTGCTCAAGTGGGTGGATGGGAAATAAAATAAATGCTTCTCAAAATGAGCCTTCAGCAAGCTTATAATATCCAATAGGAGGAAACTCACTAACACATAACTCCTGGTCATATACCGATATTTCGAAACTTGGTTGTTTCTCCTCAGTGACCGCGGAAAGCGATAACGTGATTCCTCTGCCTTTTCGGTTTTAAGAAGAATGCTATCCCAGAAAAGGCTGGTGTGCAATACCGTAGTATGTTTGTTGAGTTTTCAAAAAAACATCCAACCAAAGGTGCCACCTAAGAAGCAAACGAAAATCATGAAAGAACAAAACAAGCTACATTTTCTTGTGAAAAGTAGAAAATATAAAAAAGATAACCTCTTAAGACACAAGTGCTGAGGGCCAGTTCTTGGAATGAATCCGCAAGGGACTAAATTAAAAAAAAACTAATAAATTCCAAGGATAAGTACTGAGCACCATTCCAGCAACTTACAGAGCAGCTTGGTGTTGCAATGACTGCAAGAAATATTTAATTATAAACAAAGCTTGCTCTTATGTCTTAGATTGAAGAAATAGGATGAGAAGCATTTATTTTATTTCCCCATCCACCCACTTGAGCACATACTGTTAGTTAGGCAGTATTAACTACCACTGCAGATATGAACGCTTATCTGGATAATGGGGCTATAAGCAACATTATCCAGATAAGCGTTCATATCTGCAGTGGTAGTTAATACTGCCTAACTAACAGTATGTGCTCAAGTGGGTGGATGGGGAAATAAAATAAATGCTTCTCAAAATGAGCCTTCAGCAAGCTTATAATATCCAATAGGAGGAAACTCACTAACACATAACTCCTGGTCATATACCGATATTTCGAAACTTGGTTGTTTCTCCTCAGTGACCGGAAAGCGATAACGTGATTCCTCTGCCTTTTCGTTTTAAGAAAATGCTATCCCAGAAAAGGCTGGTGTGCAATTTCTTCAATCTAAGACATAAGAGCAAGCTTTGTTTATAATTAAATATTTCTTGCAGTCATTGCAACACCAAGCTGCTCTGTAAGTTGCTGGAATGGTGCTCAGTACTTATCCTTGGAATTTTATTAGTTTTTTGTAATTTAGTCCCTTGCGGATTCATTCCAAGAACTGGCCCTCAGCACTTGTGTCTTAAGAGGTTATCTTTTTTATATTTTCTACTTTTCACAAGAAAATGTAGCTTGTTTTGTTCTTTCATGATTTTCGTTTGCTTCTTAGGTGGCAACCTTTGGATTGGATGTTTTTTTGAAAACTCAACAAACATACTACGGTATTGCACACCAGCCTTTTCTGGGATAGCATTCTTCTTAAACCGAAAAGGCAGAGGAATCACGTCACTGCGAGTGTGGCATAGCAGTCAACACCAGGGGAGAGGTGGCAGCTCTCCTTTGAAGGATGCTGACGTGAGAGGTCAGCGTCATTGGGCGGCACAGACAACCTTCCAGCCATGTGGGTGACGACGGGTCTAGCCTGTGTCGCCGGGGGACGGCTCCTGGAGGTGTGGGGCGATTGACGAAGGAGCGCTGCCTGACTGCGACTACCGTGGCCTGGAATACCGTGCTGTTTTGTGGGGAGGCAGACATGGGGGCACTCCTCACGGGGTTGGGCTGAAAAATTGCCCTCTCGGCCGCAGTCAGCGAGTGCCCGCCAAGTTTTAGGGACTCGTGCAGCGCTCCAGCGACTTTCGTCCTGCTCCCTCCTTGAGGCGGCCTCACGCGGCACAGGACCATCGCCACCCGAGCATGAAGAAGGCCGCCCGGTGGTCCTGAAGACAGCCTGATGTTTGGGGGACAGCAGGCAACACACACCGACGCCTACCGTCGGTCGACCAAGATCCTGAAACTGAACCAACGTTCAAGACCAACTCCACCAAACTTGAACCAACTTTCAAGAAGATAATGACCAGAATTGAGCCAATGTTCAAGAGGAACGCGAGCTCTGGGAGACAAATGCGACGACCCTCACTGAAATTGCCCACTACTGCCAGGCGACAACAGTTGCCACAAATATGCAGACTTTTGTCTGCAGGAACCTTGTCCTTAAGGGCCTCAGGCCAATAGGACGTTAATCTCACCATCACCATCAAAGCGGAATCACGTTATCGCTTTCCGCGGTCACTGAGGAGAAACCACCAAGTTTCGAAATATCGGTATATGACCAGGAGTTATATGTTAGTGAGTTTCCCTCCCTATTGGAGGATGTCTCTCCCCTTGGAATATAAGCTTGCTGAAGGCTCATTTTGAGAAGCATTTATTTTATTTTCCCCATCCACCCACTGAGCACATACTGTTAGTTAGGCAGTATTAACTACCACTGCAGGTATGAACGCTTATCTCCCCCTATTTCTTCAATCTAAGACATAAGAGCAAGCTTTGTTTATAATTAAATATTTCTTGCAGTCATTGCAACACCAAGCTGCTCTGTAAGTTGCTGGAATGGTGCTCAGTATAATTATCTTGGAATTTATTAGTTTTTTATATATATATATATATATATATATATATACATATATATATATATAATATACACATGTGTGTGTGTTGTGTGTGTGGTGTAGATAGATAGATATAGATATGTGGTACAGCTGAAGGCTTAAAGAATCACTGGTTAAAATTAATACAGTTTTGCCTGAGAAATTTGATCATAAACTTTAAGAGGCTCAGAACATCTATAGTCACAGCATGACACTCAACAGTTGACAAAAAAACTGTCAGCTATCCACACAGTGAAAATATTGTTCTTGTTTTGTTTTGGGGGCAAAAAGGAAACAAAGGCATTTGTTTTCCAAAGAAGACATTTTAATAGTTTTTGTGTTGACATAGTTTTTTTAACAAGGAAACATTAACATTGATCAGAAACCTTATTTTGAAAAATGTGTTCCTTCTGCAACTAAATGCATTACATTAAACTGTGTGTTGCATGCACAATGAATATGAAGAGAAAATTTCTTCTTACATTTATGTATGCAAAATATGAAATTCTTGTTGACAGTATTTGAGAAGGTAGTAGAAATTGAAACATCATGTGGTGCAAAGTGGATTATGATTGCCTTTTGATGTGTTAAGTTCAAGAAAGCTGCAGGCATGCAAGCTGCTGCCTTCTAAGCGGAAATGTAATAATTCATGAATATGTTCAGCTTGGTGATAAAGTGATTTGAGGTGTCATAAACTGATTCAGAATTTGACATATTTACACTGTGATTACAGTCAAAATATCTAGATACACTGTTTCTCGCTGGTACTGAATTTTTTTTTAAAGTGGGCAGATCACTTAGCATCTCTAATCCTATTGGAGGGTCCTATAGTCAGGTGGGTTAGAGTATTTGCCTGCGAAGCTGATAATCATGAGTTTGAGTAGGATTTTCTATCCACCCAGAAGTAAATTGTTATCATGTTCAGTGTAGGAAAGATTGAGGGTGGTGGAAAAGAGAGGGATGGGCTTCTCCTCCCATCATGCTGTGCTGCAGATACATTGAACCTCTGAAGGTTCACTGCCCCTGTTGCCATTAGGCTACGGCAAATTTAACTTTTGTTGTTGTTTTGTGTGTTGTGTGTGTGTGACTGCATATGTTTTGTGTGTGTGTGTGTATTGTTTGAGAGTAAAACATGCACATGATCCAGTATTCAGGCTCAGATGTTTTGGCATTGGTCAAAACGAAAGAAACTTCAAAGAAAGATTACTGTGCTGCCAAACAAAACAAGTGAATCACGACAATTTTGTTTGTTTCTTTCTTCCATTGATTTTGTGGCAAAGTCTTTTTTTTCAGTTTGTTTCTTGTTCTGCCTGCAGTCACCTCATTTTGATACTAACTCGAAATGAAAGGGGAAAGAAAAAGACAGAATAAAGGCCTGTGCTTTTTAGAGCAGCTCCCTGCCTATTTATTCCACCATCACCAGCCCAGGCCAAAACCGGTAATTGAGGGAGAGAAGATGAGAGAGAAGATGATTTATCTTGTTATTAACATTACATCTTCCCCACCTGTTGTGTTGAGTATGATAGCGCTGAGATAACGTGCAGGCAGCTTGTGGACTGTGGTGCGGAGCGCACTGTATTGGCAAATGGCATCAGCTGTCACCAGGATTGCCGCTAAGCTTTCCCCAGTCCATTGAGCAGTGTTGTCTGTCCATCTTTAGGTGGTGTTTTTTTTTTTTTAGCAACAAATCCTCTCACATTATGACAATGACCTGGTAAAAGTGTTTATAAAAACTAGAGTGATGTGAAGGATTGTGAGAGAGAGAGGGAAAGAGAGAGAGGGGAGAGAGAGAGAGGGGGAGAGGGAGAAAGAGAAAGAGAGGGGAGGGAGAGAGAGTGAATGAGGATGAAGGAGAAAGCAATGAAATGTAAATGTTACACTATTCACTGACAGGATATGGGGACCATAAAAGTCTGTCTTTTGAACAGAACCATTTGTTACACTTGTTTAGAAATTAGAGCCAGCTTCTGTCATCTGGGAGAGACACTGCTGTAGAACGTGACCTACCTGTGCTAGTCTGTCTATGGCATCAGACAGAACTATAACATCTATAATTCTGTGGTATTCTCAGCATGGTTGATTTTTTGCCGATGAATGGAAAGTATTTTTATTGATTCAAATGACACCCTTAAAGCATGAAAGAGAAAGATAGTATAAGTTTGTGAACAGCTTGTGTGGACATTTTGTGCAGTGTTTGATGTTGTACAGTGGAACGTTTGTTAGTGGCTGCGTGCACAGTGACCCTCTCCTCCCAGCCTGAAATTGTGTTATGGATTTTTACATTGTGATACTGTTTTCAACCTTGGTAGAACAGTCCAACCAACTAAAGAACCAAAACTCTTTATATAAGTTCATTAGAACATTGTGTGTTGTGTGTGTGTGTGTGTGTGTGTGTGTGTGCGTGTGTGTGTGTGTGTGTGTGTGTGTGTGCGTGTGTGTGTGTGTGTGTGTGTGTGTGTGTGTGTGTGTGTGTGTGTGTGTGTGTGTGTGTGTGCGTGCGTGCGTGCGTGGGTGGGGGTGTGTGGGTGTTAAATTGGTTTAAAAACAAAGAATGAAAAAAAAAAAAAAAACAACAACAGAAAAACTGCCAGCATCAGTCTTGTAACACCCAGCTCTCTCCTTATTTGAAATCACCATGACTTCCATTGAATGGTCACTTAATTATTTTGTTTATTGAAGATGTATTTTAAAGAGCTGTGTGAATAAATGACTTGTGAGTTGATTTTAACATGGTGACAGCCCTGATAATTGATATGGCCCCTTTGCAGTCATCTGGGCTATAAGCAACATTACCTTAACTTACCTTTTGTTTGCTTGTTTTTGTTGGTATTGGTTGAATATGATCTAGAGATTATTGAAAACTGATTTTGTATTCAACATGACATTTGGCCCTTGATAGTAGTTTTTAATGGATATTGGATTATTCCTCCGTGCATTGACACAACAGTCAAATGATATGTTCTGAGTTTTATTTGTTGTTTTTTTTTGTTTTGTTTTTTGTTTGTTTTTTTGTTGTAGTTTTTGTTGTTGTTGTTGTTTTTTGGTGCTAACTGCAGGTTAGTCTCCCTCCCTGTAAGAACCTTCTCTCAACAATAGTTTGAATGTTAATGTCATTTTGAAAGTCCTTGCACACATTTTCCATTGTGTTGAAACAACTGATTGTCACCACAGATTCCTCTTTTGAAATTTGAGCTGCTCTCCCGAAGGAGAAACTGGCTGAGACTGCTTGGCCATGCAAAAAACATCATCACTCATTAGCCCCACAACTGACCTCTCCTCCTTCTGTCTGCCTCCCCCCTTGCCTCCGCTCACCCCCTCCCTCACCTTTTGACCTCCCCCACCCCTCCCCCAGGCTCCCTTCTTTTACATATGCAAGTGAGCACTGCTTGCTGGACCTCAGCTTACCTGAAGAAAATAGCACCCAGGCTGCCTCTCAAAGTCTGAGGTGATGGAGAGGAAAAAATTTTAGTCAGTCACATGAAATTAAAATCATGGTTCAGCAAGGTTATTCCTTGCTTAGGCAGATGTACCATTTGAGCCACCCTCTTGCCAACAATCATATCTATAAAGGATTGTAGTCTGGGTGCATTTCCACTAAACAAATAATAAATTGTCAGTATTTTGCTGAGTTCTCAAGGAAAGGCATATGTTGTTCTTGGAACATTATACAACATGTATCACAGATTTCTCCCATCCTCCAGCTTTTCTGTTTGCTTTGCCAGTGCCCATAACCCTGCCTTTCTTCCCAGTGCCCATAACCGCCTTTCTTCCCCGTGCCCCTAACTGCCTTTCTTCCCAGTGCCCATAACCCTGCCTTTCTTCCAGTGCCCATAACCCTGCCTTTCTTCCCAGTGCCCATAACCCTGCCTTTTTTTCCCAGTGCCCATAACCCTGCCTTTCTTCCCAGTGCCCATAACCCTGCCCTTTTTTCCCAGTGCCCATAACCCTGCCTTTCTTCCAGTGCCCATAACCCTGCCTTCATCAGTTGATCAGTCCTTGGCTTTTCACCAATCCTTTCCTCTTTCCCTATTTCTCTTTCCCTTTTTCTTTTATGTTTCCCATCCTCACAAATGTTGCATAACTGGAACTTCTCTGTCGTAAAATCTATCAACGAGATGATGATAGCTCATAGGATATTGAATAAAAGAAGATAATTTCAATCGGCAACCATCAGTAAAGCTTTCATTGAGATATGCCGTAACAGATAGATGGATGTATTGTGTTGACAAGCTTCAGTTCAAAACATTTTACTCAATTTGTTTCTTTTGAAAGAGAAATGGTTTCCGTTCTGTGATGTAATAGTTCTTCTGTGATTGGACCAAGAGAGGTGTCTGATGGTGTTGTGCTGGCCACAGCTGGTGCTGGTACACCATGGCAAGTCCTGGTCAAAATCACCTTCCCTCGTCTCATTGCATGTCTTGGCTTAGAGGTGGAACTGGTGTTCTTACATAGGCTGTTTAGACTGGTAAGAATCCAGTTGTCTCAGCTCTTGTCCGAGTTGCATGCATATGTTCGCTTTAGAGGGAAAGAGTGGATTATTTCCTCGAGGAAAGCTCATCTTTACATGAGTGTGCTGCCAATTTGTTTTTATTTATTTGCTCATTTGTTTGTTTATTGATTTGATAAATGATCTGTTGGTGTATTTATTTACTGGTGTATGATAGTACATTAGGTTGTGATTCGCTCTGCATTTTGGAAGTGTTGATCTGTAAGCTGGGTGAGTCGTGAGGACAGGTCATGTCATTTTGTAGCCTAGAAGGTCATCTATTTATTCTTTAATTCATTGAAAGAGAGATGATGAAGCGTGTTACATGTGTGCAGTGATCAGCCAAGTGCAGCCTAATGGGGAAATGGTGTGAGGTGCACCCTCGTTGATGGATATAGCGGAGCACTTCTGCAGTGAAGAGACTGTAGAGAAGCCTCGGAAACTGGAGCCTCTGACTCGATCTCTGGCCACCCAGCTGCACACCCGCATCATGGCTGATGCCTACAAGTACAAGCTGATGTCCCCTGAGGACGAGGATGGTGAGGAAGTCGGGTTTAATGTCTTTCGTCCCCTCCCCCCCTTCCCCCGCACCCACACCCACACCCCACCGCCTTTTTTCCCCATGTGGTTTTGTCCGCAGGACGGTGGCAAACCTTTTGTGTTTATGTTGTCTATGGCCTGACAGGAAGTCAGTTATATGATGATCTGAGTGAGTCTGGTCTTAAAACAATGAGAGCTTTGTCACGGACAAAGGAAAGAAACAACCCAACTTGGGGAGTCGCCAACCAATTTGTCTGGACATAAGTCCAAACGCAGACATCTTGGCGCCACGTAGACCGGGCCCATGGTTCGGATCCGGCCAATTAAGCTTAGTGGAGAGGTTTCACCGAGACGGTCCGACCCACCCAGACTGACTAAGCCGTTTTGACCGACGCCTCGATGTCTAGCGAGACGAGTCGCAGAGCCGAGCTCAGGCTCATCTAGCCACTTTGTGGAACCAGCGTCATTGTTACTCAGACGTCGTGGCGCCTACCAGACTCAGCTAGCCACTTTAGATTGACCAGTGTCCACGACTTAAGTCACACGGCGCCAATTAAGTAGGAAAGGGGGGAAGGTAGTGTGTGGTGGGGGTGAAATCTAGCTAATCAATTAAATGACCAATTGACCACCACAGAGAGTAAGGTGTGTAGGCGTGACTGTCATGATTTGAACATCCAATGGAATTAGAGGGGGATAACTTCGGGTGTCAGGGCGGTAAAAATACTGACCAATGGTACTCGCCCTTTTCGGACAGATCGGAACGAATAAGAAAGATGTGAGAGGGAGAGACGGCAGAACGAGGGGGAGAACGAACAGAGAGAGAGAGAGAGAGAGGTTCTGAGTGGAGCTCTGCAGGAGAGAAGGGCAGAGAGAGAGAGAGATGAGGGGAGGAGAGAAGAGAACCAAGTCGAGAGATTAGCATGAGATAGTCTGCAGAGGAAGGACTGAGGAGAGATGTGGAGAGAGAGAGAGAGTTGCTAATTAATGAAGAAGAAAGAAAGAAAAGAAAAAAGAAAAGAAAAGCAACCATGTCCATTTGATAAGGCAGACTAGAAGAGAGAGAGAGAGAGTGCAATGCGTTAATGCAGGAAGAAAGAAAGGAGAACAGATCGATGTTGATAGTCACTGTTCTATCCTAACCGGGGGTTCGACCCTCATACCTGGCAGCGTCACTTCGCCAAGCAGAACCACAGACCAACGCCAACAGTCTCACCTGACCAGGCGCCATCAGACCAACACCAGTGCCGGCAGTTGTGTCGTGTTGTGAAAGTGACAGTGAAAAGAAAAAGAAAAGAAAAGAAAGACAGTGATTCGTGAATAGTTAAGATTCACCTGGCCAGGTAAAGTAGAAATCTGTTTATACCCGGGTTAGTTAATGATGTTTTAGATAAATGATTTTGTGAAGTTCAGGAAAGAGAGAATGTTTTATTTCATTTGATTCCATATGCATTGATGTTTCGTTCTATGATCATGTGTAGTAAAGTTATAGACTTTACTAGTGGTTTGATGTGACGAATGCATGATATATGAATGAGATCGTAAGCAAGCTGTGAGTGTGTTTTGGGCTGTGCGCTAGTCCTTCCTCCACTGACATCACCCGAGGTTGACAATTTATTGGCGAGCTTGCCAGGATATTCTGGCCCATTTATTATAATTGTTCAACTTCTCAGAGAGGAAGCTGGGTGGGATTCAAGTATTGTAATCCTAAGACAAGGGGTTGTCTTACTGTATGTTCCCAAGATAGTTAAATACTAGGCTTGGCATTGCTTCCAAGATAGTTAATACTAGGCTTGGCATTTCAGCCCCAGAGTACTCATTTCGCACAGATTGCCTATAATTCGCTCTCATAGTTGGGTCAGGCGCTGGGCGTCTTATAAAAACTAACTACGTTGTCCCAAGCTAATATTATCATTCATAGGATTGTGCTATTACGTCACTCGTGTCGGTAACCACACAGTTTGGCTGTCGTAGTTATAAAATCTTGTTCAAAAAAAAAAAAAAAAAAAAAAAAAAGAGAAAGAGATATAATGGCGGAAGAAAAGAACACCCTATTGAAACAACTTGTGAGCGTCGCTCGTGATCTAGGTTACTCAGGAGATGAGTTGCGTGCATTCGTTGAAACCAACAAAAGATGGAAAGAGACGAACGCGCGGAAAGACGACGCGTCGCAGTAGAAAAAGCTAGCGCAGAGCAGGAAACAGAAAGATTAAGGATTCAGGCTAATGATAATCAGGTTACGCAGGAAACAGAAAGAATAAAGCAGGAAACAGAAAGAATAAGGGAAGCGCAGGAAACAGAAAGAATGAAGCAGGAAACGGAAAGATTAAAGGTTCAATTAGAGTTAGAGAAAGTTAGAATACAAAGGGAGACCACCGAGGATGGGAGTTCAGTCTCCAGTGACTCTGTGCGCAGCTATGCTCCCCGACCCAAGTTGCCAAAATTCTCTGAAGGAACCGATTCGATTGACGCATACATCAGTCGTTTCGAAACGTTTGCAACCAGTCAGGGTTGGCCTCCAGAAGAGTGGGCAGTCATTTTGTCGGCCTTACTGACGGGTAAGGCATTACAAATTTTCACTGCGTTACCAGCAGAACAACAGTCTGATTTCGGCGCTGTGAAGGAATCGTTGATGAAAGGATTTGACCTCACAGAGGAGGGGTTCAGGAAGAAATTTCATTCAGCCAAATTACAAGCAGGTGAGACGTACACTCAGTTTGGTGCACGTCTAGATCACTATTTTGAGAAGTGGTTAGAGTTGAGTGGTACGAAGAAGGAGTTCGCGGAATTGAAAGAGCTAGTTATGAAGGAACAGATTTTGTCAGGTTGCGGCCCTGAGTTAACCATACATTTGAAAGAGAGACAGCCAGAGACAGCAGGGGAGTTGTTGAAGTTCGCAGAGGTGTATAGAGAGGCACGTTTGGGCACGAAGGTGCAGGAGAAACAGGTGCTAGGCACAGGTGAGAAGAGTGCAAGGAGACTAGGAGAGTCTTCTGCAAAGTCTGCAAACCCAGTGGTGGGGCAGAAGGAAGGGCAAAGGGACATTAGGTGTTTCATTTGTCACAAGAAGGGACATGTGGCGAGGGATTGTCGCATGAGGTTCCAGAAGGCAGCAGCCTTGCAAGAAGTCGATAAGGGTCGTCAAGGGAAACGACCTGCAGTGGAACCAAAAGGGATTCAGTCTGAAGAGGGTGGAGTGCAGCTTATGGCTAGCACTGGACAGCAGTCAGTGTCAGGGATGGAGGGCACTAGGCTGAGTGGTTCGTTACCAGTGGAAGAAGGGTGGATTGGCCAGCAGAGGGTGAAAGTGTTACGAGACACTGGTTGTTCATGCGGGGTAGTACGAACAACGCTGGTCGATAAAGGGGATTTGACAGGGCAAATCCAGACCTGTACTCTAATCGATGGCACTGTGAGGGAGTTTCCAGTTGCTAAGATAGAAGTACGTACCCCTTACTTCTCAGGCGAGTTGTCTGCGTTGGTGATGGAGAAACCCTTCACGATTTGATCATTGGAAATATTCCAGGTGCAAGGGATCCAGGGGATCCTGAGTTGTTGACTGCTACAGGGGCAGCAGTTCAGACACGGAGCAAGAAGGAGGAAAAGGTTGATAAACCGTTAGTCGTTCCGGCAAGGAAGTCGGGCATAGACGTGTCGCCTGATGAGTTTAGGGCGCGCAGGAACAAGACCCTTCGCTCGTGAAGTCTTGGGAGTTGGCAAGAGGTGGAGAGAAACAGGAGGTTAGAGGAGGTGAGACAGAATTTCTTGTGAAAGGCGGCTGTTGTACCGAGTGTTCACCAAGGGGAAGACAGGTAAGGTGACCACTCAGTTAGAGGTACCAGCAGGTTATCGTGACACTGTCATGTCAGTGGGTCACGAGTCGCTCATTGGCGGGTCATCTCGGCACCAGCAAAACAGCTAACGAGTCTTTGATGACTTTCATTGGCCAGGAGCAATGGCAGACATAAAGCGTTTCTGCATGTCATGTGATGTGTGTCAAAGGTCAGCCACAAGAGGGGTGAAGAGGAAGGCCTCTTAAACATCCCCCTTTAATTGACACAACACCGTTCAGGAGAGTGGCTGTTGATCTGATTGGCCCAATCGCGCCCTGTTCCAAAGGTGGGCACAGGTATGTGTTGACACTTGTGGGACTACGCGACCAGATACCCAGAAGCGGTTGCATTGAAAGGCGTAGATACGCAACAGGTCGCTGAAGGGCTGGTAGACATCTTTTCTCGCGTGGGTGTGCCAGCACAAATTCTCAGTGACAGGGGGTCACAGTTCACCTCAGGCGTGATGAAGGAGGTCAACAGGCTGCTAGGGATCACACAGCTGCTCACTACCCATACCATCCACAATGCAATGGCTTGGTGGAGAGATTCAATGGTGTGCTGAAGGGCATCTTGAAGAAGCTCTGTGAGGAAAGGCCAGCAGATTGGGACCGCTACATTCCAGCGGCACTGTTCGCCTACAGGGAGGCCCCTCAGGAAAGCACAGGCTTTTCGCCATTTGAGCTGCTGTATGGGCGGACAGTTCGGGGACCGGTGTGCATTCTCAAAGAGCTGTGGTCCGGGAAACAGGAGTCCGAAGAAGTCAAAACCACATATCAGTATGTGGTAGACTTACGCAATAGGCTCGAGGAGACATGTAAGGTCGCAAGGGAGAGTTTGCAGGAGGCTAGGGTCGTCCAGAAGAAGCAGTATGACAGGAAGGTGAGGAAGCAATTCTCAAGGTGGGAGATCAAGTCCTGTTACTGCTTCCCACGGATCACAACAAGCTGCTGATGCATTGGAAGGGACCATTCACCATCATTGAAAAGGTAGATCAGGACTACCGAATCGATGTGAATGGAAATCAAAACTTTTCCATGCAAATTTACTCCGCAAATATATTCAGCGTGAGAGTCAGCACATAGGCGCAGCAGCAATCATTGATGGAGGTGAGGGAGACCCAGCAGAAGAAGGAGAGATTTTGTTGCCTGAGTTTCCAGGGGAAGAGTCATACAGGGATGTGTCACTGTATGAAGGGCTAGACAGTAGGAGACAGGAGGAAGTTAGGGGGCTCCTAGAACAGTATAGGGCGTCCCTGACTGATAAACCAGGCAGGACAACTCTGGAGACATGTACGGTGGAGTTAACATCACAGAAACCCGTACATGTGAAAGCCTACCCGATCCCATATGCCACCAAGCAAGTGATCGAGGAGGAGGTAGAAAAGATGTTGGACCTTGGGTGATTGAACCGTCCAAATCATCATATGTGCACCCGTCGTCTTAGTGAGGAAAAAGTCAGGTGAGCATCGATTCTGTGTCGACTATAGACGTCTGAACAGTGTCACCAAGGTCGATGCAGAGGTCATACCAAACATGGAAGACCTGTTCGCTCAGATCGCCACAAGCAAGAGCCAGTATTTCACCAGGATAGATCTGAGCAAGGGGTACTGGCAAATAGCTCTGAGTGAGGACTCAAAGGAAGTCACAGCATTCTCCACTCCTATGGGGCTATACCAGTGGCGAGTACTCCCTTTTGGGAATGGTCAACGCACCTGCAGTCTTCTCTCGGATGATGAGGAAGTTATTGACGGGATTGGAAGGCGTTGTGAATTTCATGGATGACATTCTGATAGCATCCGAGACATGGGAGGAGCATATGAGGCAGCTAGGGGCAGTTTTAGAGAGGTTGAGGAAAGCCAATCTCACAGCCAGACCAACAAAGTGCCAGGTTGGTTTTTCCAAGCCTGGAGTTCCTAGGTTTTGTTGTCGGAGGCGACACAAAGCAGCCGGAAAGAGGAAAGGTGGAGAAGATGATGAATTCAGAGAGACCAAAGACCAAAACAGAAGTCAGGAGTCTGCTAGGTTTTATTGGGTTCTATAGGGAGTTTGTCCCAAATTTTGCTGCAATCACGAGTCCTCTCAGTGATTTGGTCAAGGCAGGGAAACCGGCAGTGGTCGAATGGTCAGACGCTGCAGAGCAAGCACTGCAGACGGTATTGGAAAGACTAGGTTCCCGTCCCATCTTGAAGCTACCAGATATGTCCAAACCATTTTTGTTGCGGACAGATGCATAGGTGGTGGGATAGGTGCAGTATTGTTACAGGAGCATGAAGGGGTCGAGTTTTCCTGTGAGATACGCTAGCAGGAAGTTGACAAAGTGTGAAGAAGGGTACGCAACGGTGGAGAAGGAGTGTTTAGCGGTCGTGTGGGCCGTGCAGAAATTCCACAAATACTTGTATGGGAAAGAGTTCGTGATCGAGACGGATCATCAACCACTCAAATTCCTGCAGGAGGCGCAGCTGAAAAACAGCAGGGTTCTGCGTTGGGCAATGGCACTGCAGCCCTACAGGTACCGAGTGCAGTACATTCCCGGTCGACAGAATGTCGGAGCTGACTATTTAAGCCGTGTAATCTAGCAAGCTGCAACTCAGAGGAAGTCAGTCATATCCGGGGTGCTTTGTTGATAATATGTGTTGATGACAGTTATGTTGATTGGATATGGGTTCATTCCCAGTTGGCTATGGTTCATATTTTTTTTTGTGTGAGACTTGTTTATATTTTCTTTGTGAGATTTGTTCATGTAAATGTAGTTATGCTTGGAGCATACAGTCGCTTGTGTAGTGATGCATTTATTTGCAATAAGTGAGGATGGAGATTCCTCAGTGAAGTGTCATGGATCGTGATCATATTATATTGTGCTTTTCATAAGAATTGTGAAGAGAAGATATGGCAAATCCGCAGGTAGGGGAATGGCATAAGTGCGCACAGAGGTCGTTATAAAATGAGTTGAAATAACGCAAGAGCGCACGTCAATGATAACTCATTGGAGTGGTATTCACTAATGGTATATTTTATAATTTATAAACCGTTGGTTTGTAAAGTATTTTCCAAACTTTGCACGTGTAGCTGTGTGTCAGCAAATTCAGTTGTTGTCTTTTTTGTACCGTTGTTTTTGAGACAATGCGGAGCATGGTCTTTTGCAAGGGGGAAATTGTCACGGACAAAGGAAAGAAACAACCCAACTTGGGGAGTCGCCAACCAATTTGTCTGGACATAAGTCCAAACGCAGACATCTTGGCGCCACGTAGACCGGGCCCATGGTTCGGATCCGGCCAATTAAGCTTAGTGGAGAGGTTTCACCGAGACGGTCCGACCCACCCAGACTGACTAAGCCGTTTTGACCGACGCCTCGATGTCTAGCGAGACGAGTCGCAGAGCCGAGCTCAGGCTCATCTAGCCACTTTGTGGAACCAGCGTCATTGTTACTCAGACGTCGTGGCGCCTACCCAGACTCAGCTAGCCACTTTAGATTGACCAGTGTCCACGACTTAAGTCACACGGCGCCAATTAAGTAGGAAAGGGGGGAAGGTAGTGTGTGGTGGGGGTGAAATCTAGCTAATCAATTAAATGACCAATTGACCACCACAGAGAGTAAGGTGTGTAGGCGTGACTGTCATGATTTGAACATCCAATGGAATTAGAGGGGGATAACTTCGGGTGTCAGGGCGGTAAAAATACTGACCAATGGTACTCGCCCTTTCGGACAGATCGGAACGAATAAGAAAGATGTGAGAGGGAGAGAACGGCAGAACGAGGGGGAGAACGAACAGAGAGAGAGAGAGAGAGAGGTTCTGAGTGGAGCTCTGCAGGAGAGAGAGGGCAGAGAGAGAGAGAGATGAGGGGAGGAGAGAAGAGAACCAAGTCGAGAGATTAGCATGAGATAGTCTGCAGAGGAAGGGACTGAGGAGAGATGTGGAGAGAGAGAGAGAGTTGCTAATTAATGAAGAAGAAAAGAAAGAAAAGAAAAAAGAAAAGAAAAGCAACCATGTCCATTTGATAAGAGCAGACTAGAAGAGAGAGAGAGAGAGTGCAATGCGTTAATGCAGGAAGAAAGAAAGGAGAACAGATCGATGTTGATAGTCACTGTTCTATCCTAACCGGGGGTTCGACCTCATACCTGGCAGCGTCACTTCGCCAAGCAGAACCACAGACCAACGCCAACAGTCTCACCTGACCAGGCGCCATCAGACCAACACCAGTGCCGGCAGTTGTGTCGTGTTGTGAAAGTGACAGTGAAAGAAAAAGAAAAGAAAAGAAAGACAGTGATTCGTGAATAGTTAAGATCACCTGGCCAGGTAAAGTAGAAATCTGTTTATACCGGGTTAGTTAATGATGTTTTAGATAAATGATTTTGTGAAGTTCAGGAAAGAGAGAATGTTTTATTTCATTTGATTCCATATGCATTGATGTTTCGTTCTATGATCATGTGTAGTAAAGTTATAGACTTTACTAGTGGTTTGATGTGACGAATGCATGATATATGAATGAGATCGTAAGCAAGCTGTGAGTGTGTTTGGGCTGTGCGCTAGTCCTTCCTCCACTGACATCACCCGAGGTTGACAAGCTTCAATTTTCAAACTTGAAAGAGAGAGAGAAAGAGTCAGAGAGAGAAAGAGAGAGAGAGAGAGAGAGAGAGAGAGAGAGAGAAACACATGGAGAAGGGAGAGAGAGAGAAAGAGAGAGATGCTTGCATCCTTTGTTATTGCAGTGGTGGTCATCCTGACCACTGCAGGATACTGGTTCCAGATTTGAATAATCCAGCTGATGCTTCATGCACTTCAATGCAAGAAATGGAATGATAAACCAGTTTGTGTACAGTTTGCTGTGTGCTTGCCTGTCTCTAGTGAATCATAATTGTGAGCTGTGTCAAAGCAGACACACAGGGAGTACAAGCATCCGCACAACAATTTCTGAGCTACATGTTTCACACATGCTCTTTCTTTTTTTACCAGTGGGATATGTATATTGTCTTTTTGTCCTCTCCAAAACGAAGGATGGCTGAATGACCAGTTAAAGTCTTGTGACCTCAGTTGGAGGTTGAACCCAGTAGCAAGGAGCGCATGTACTCATAATTTTATTGGTCAGGAACATAAGTATATGCAGACCCGCTAGTGCCTAATTCGTATACCATATAGACGCACAGTAAAATCAGCCGTACACATAGAGGTTCCCATAATCCATTGAGGTTCAGTGGATTATAGAAACATGTATATTATCAAGCATGCAGCAGGATAATTGGAGAGGAGATGGGCACTGCTAATCATCCCACAGCTGTCGCTGAACTGATTCAGTGAACATTTAACATGGCATAACACTGTTCACGACCTAGGCCAGAGTCTGTGGCAGGGTGGCTGACTGGGTCGTGGGTGGATAGGAATATCATGATGTAGGTGTCTATGCTCCGTTAATCAGGGCACGGTGTATTCTGGCAATATTTCCATTTCCATGAGCCACAGTGCATTGACATGGAAAATGGAACTCTTACATCTACACACATTGGTCTCTCTGCGTTTGTGTGCAAAAAGATACAAAGTCCAGCAAATCTGCACTTTTTTTCTGTATTTTTTTGCTTTTTGCTTTGTTCTGTTTGTATGGTTTATTTGTTGTCTCTTTGTTTTATGAAAATCAGTTAGAATGAGTTTCCAACATACCATGATGTGAAGTTCCAGTTTTAATCTTAAAACAGTGCCACAAGAGTGAATGTTCTCTGTGCTTCCTTCCATAATGTCTACCTGAAGTCAGCAATATTATGCATTGATTAGGAACTTTTGAGCAACACGTTGGGGAGATGCACCCATGAAGCTGACAAAATTTAACTGTCCTGTTCTTGTCTTCCCTGCTGAGCCCAGTTCAGTGTGGCTTCATGACTAAACTATACTTGTCATCAGTTGGGGGCTACATGTGCATTATGGCATGTGTTAGTGCTGTCATTAGATAGTTCCTGCAGATCTGTAGACATGGGTCATACAATCATTACAGGTTTTGAAAGGTTTGAAGAGGGAAGGGTCTGCTAGACCTTGCTTGGTTTCTAAAAGTTAGTAAAATTGATGTTGCTTCTTGGAAGAAAAAAAAACAAGAAAAGAAAAGAAATGTGCATGTGTATTGTGCACACATGTATGTTTGTGTGTATTTGTGTTTGTGTGTGTGTGTTGTGTGTGTGTTTGTGTGTGTGTGTGTGTGTGTGTGTGTGTGTGTGTGTGTGTGTGTGGCTGCTACAATGAATTCAGTTTCCAGCATGGGGTCAAAGACAAAGTACTTCATGTTTTTAGTTCTTGGAGATACTTGATAAATCAAATCCTGTCAGTATGACGTAAGACAAAACATCATGTTTGTCCTTTGATAAATGAAATACATTGTGTGGCAGTACAGATAAGTAAAACTTTAACAAACTAACTTCATTTCATTCATTCATAAGCACAAAAAATAACTTGGGAAACATC
>CM031603.1:88547231-88549731 GCA_018398815.1 Conus ventricosus
ACTACTCTGTCTGTCTGTCTCTCTGTCTCTGTCTCTGCCTCTTTCACTCTCAGTTTGCCTCATAATCAATCCTACCCTCTTAGTTCTTCTTTTGCTTGCTAGCAGCTTCCCCCATGACATGTGCAGGGTGGGACAGACAGATGGGACAGGAGGAGGTGGCGAGGAGGGTGGTGGTGGTGAGGGGTGGTATGGTTGGATGTCAACCATGTGGTATTGATTTTAAAAGTCTATGTGGCCAGGGTAGCTGCTGCTACATTGTTCTTGATGGGAACGGAAATACTTTAGCGCCAGCTGGACAATGAAACTCATGTTAGAGGGTGGCGCCTGATGGTGATGATAAAAGCGATTTGTACTTATGATGATATACATTTCAACAAGAGAGGCTGGGGTTTGTTGTTTTTTTTTTCTAATGACATGTTCCCGTTTTTGCAAGGACGCGTCTTTAATTTATCAAAGAATCTGGTAATGATATTGAACAAAATAAAAAAAATATTAACACGCGTACCATGATATTCAGCCATTTTTAAACTTAGTTTACCATTGAAATTTTTTGAAAAAGAGACAAATACAATGTTCCCTCTTACCTACTCCTCCCACTTCCTCCCCCCACCCCTCTCCTGTCCTTCTCCCCCCACACCCCTCTCCTGTCCCTTCTCCCCCCACACCCCTCTCCTGTCCCTTCTCCCGCCATCTCCACTCCCACTTCCTCCCCCCACACCCTCTCCTGTCCCTTCTCCCGCCATCTCACTCCCACTTCCTCCCCCCACACCCCTCTCCTGTCCCCTTTTCCCACCATCTCCACTCCCACTTCCTCCCCCCACACCCCTCTCCTGTCCTTCTCCCGCCATCTCCCCTCCCACCCTCCACCCACCCCTCTCCTGTCCCTTCTCCCGCCATCTCCACTCCCACTTCCTCCCCCCACACCCCTCTCTGTCCCTTCTCCCACCATCTCCACTCCCACTTCCTCCCCCCACCCCTCTCCTGTCCTTCTCCCCCCATCTCCACTCCCACCGCCTCCACCCAAATGACAAAGAAACAATGCTCCAATATGATTTTCATAAATTCGTTAGGTAGCATCTCAAAATGACTCATGTAAAAACCTTGTTTAAAAGAACGTATCGTAGTAAAGAGGGGGAAAAGAGGTTGTTCAGTGCTTGTACTCAGTGCTTCCTCTGAAGCCTTGTCTGTAGTGCTAGGCTTCCTATTGGACCAGTAGATCTGAATCAACAAGGTTGAACCATTGCATTGAGTGTCTTGCAATGCAAAGAAACGTGTGGGTTTTTTTTTTTTTTTTTTTTTTATAGAAACAGTGATGACGACGATGAGCCAGGAGATAGCAGGGGCAATGACTTTCATTACCTTATTTTGATTGATGATATGTCTGATTTGTGCTGAAGATATCGGTGTATGTGTATAAAAAGAATGCTAGTCATGATGAAATTGGGTGGAACAGGTGTTCCTGTTGGCATTGTATTCTTCAGTGTTGTACCTGTGCTTCAGTTCTTTTGCAAAACTAGAAGTATGGGGATGTGTTTTATAATTTTTTACATGTGGAAATATATGATTTTGCGAATATTATAATGAAATCTAATATTCTGTTCATTTTAATTCTAGAATCCAATCCACAGAACAATTTAAGAATATTGCTCATCTAACATATTTTCAAATGCAGACCAAAAGGATCTTATATGACTACAATCCCACAAAAGGTGCTTGAATGATAGTGTCCTTTGTTTCATCACAAAAACTGCAGTGGTCATCATTAATTTTCATTTCTTTTAACATTACATTTACAGTAGGTATCCTTCTTACAATGTAGACTTGAAGCTGCTTGATTCCTAAATCACGCATCTTGTGTATTTTGTAGCGGACTTGCTTCCACTTGATTGTTGAGATGTTTCTGATCGCATATCAAACAACTGTCTGGAATGTTATTTCCAGAAGGTAGTATGTCGTGATATCATTCAGCTCCTCTTTGCATAGAATAGACCATTTTCAATGAGCGATGTTTCCAAAGCAATGTTGTTATTTATTTCTATTCCTTTTTTTTGGGCCACACAGATTTCTGCAGATGATATATACCCAGTAAAAGTAACAATTTGCAAACAATGTTTGCAGTGATATGCACTTCTGACTTAAAGAATGTTGACTGGGAGCAGACCCAGCTGCATCAGAACAAAGAAAAAGGATGAACACCAGCCGCCGTGGCGAAGTGGTTAGCGTTGCAGACTCCCGGCTGGGAGGTCATGGGTTCAAATCCCATCAGAGTCATGTGGGTTTTTCTGCCCCGACCGGCTCCTACCCAGAGTTGAGTTTGCTGCGGACTCAGTTGGGAAGACTGGGACCACACAGTCGGTTTCATCCACTTAATAGATGCGTTTCTGAGAGTGTTGCTCAAATTTCCTGACCAACACTGCAGGTGCCTGTATCTCTCGGGCCTTGTTGACGCTGGGATTTATTATGAAAGGAAGCATAGAGTACAGCCTATCATGTAGTCTCA
>CM031603.1:88552231-88569731 GCA_018398815.1 Conus ventricosus
CACACACACATATGCTCACACAACACACACACACACACACACACACACACACACGTATGCTCACACACACGTATGCTCACACACACGTACACACACACTTACACGTATGCTCACACACATATACACACTCATATGCATGCTCACACACACATGCACACACACACATATGCTCACACACATACACGCGCGCGCGCACGCACACACACACACACACACACACACACACACACACACACACATGCTCGCACACATGTGCACACGCACACATATGCTCACACACACACAGACACACACGCACACATACACACACACACATATGCTCACATATACACTCATGCACTCATATGCTTACACACACATATGTTCATACACACACACACACACACATGCTCACAGACATACACACACATATGCTCACACACGCACACACACACACACACACACACACACACACACACACACACACACACACACACACACACACACACATGCTCACACACTCATGCTCACACACACGTACACATATCCTTACACATATGCCCACACACATACACACACATACATATACACATATGCTCACACATATGCTCTCACACACACACACACACGTACACACATATGCTCACACACACACATGCACCTACATGCTCACACACAACACACACACACACACACACACACACACACACACACACACACACACACACATACACGCACACACGCACACACACACAGAATGAGCACCGATAAACACTTGTTCACTCGGGAACTTGCACAAGAAACACACACACACAAGTACGCATATGTGCACACCCCCACACGTGTGCTCCTGCACACCTCTAAATATATGCGTATGTAAACCTACAAACACGCAGTGTGGAAAACTCATGAAAAATGTAGACTTACAGACAGAAACCGTATAAAAAATGTAGAGAAATGGATATACATTGTGACTGGACTTGCATAACGCCACATTGAAGTCATGTAGACCCTGTGGTTCTGCTGTTAGCAGTGGATCAGTCATCATCCCAGTGTTCTGCGATGTACAACAAAAAGTTTGTTTCAACTAATTCAAGTCCTTAGGTGTACATCTTGAGAATGTGTGCGATGAAAAGATGTAAATAATAATAATAATAATAATAAGGAACATTTAGTGCGCTTTATCTAAACAAAAGCCCTAAGCGCTTACAGCAATAAGCCCTAACACACACACACCACACACACACACACACACACACACACACCACACACACACCACACACCACACACACACACACACACACAAACACACACACACACGCACACACACACACACACACACACACGCACACACCCACACACCAGCGAAGGAGCAGAAAAATTATGTTTTGAAGAGAGTAGTTTTGAGGGAGGACTTGAAAGAAGAAAGACTGTTTGAGTTTCGGAGTGCATAAGGGAGATTGTTCCAGCAGGAAGGAGCCTGAAAAGAAAAAGAACGTTCACCAAGTGTTCTGGCCCGAAAACGAGGGATTTGCAGAATGTGTGTGATGAAAAGATGATGCTACAGAAGTGAACGAACACATTCACCTAAAAGATGTGCAGTGTTTTTTTGACTGTTATCACAATAGTCGTGGGAAATTTGTGACAAATTGTATTACTTGTCTTTTTTTTTTACTCTATAAAAAACTTGATCACACACACAGTAACGATGTTCTGGCTGTTGCACAATGCCATTTCTTTCTAAGCAGCATTGGTAGCACAGAGTCTTGTGTGATGCAACAGTGTTATATCATTTCACTTTTTTTTAACTGATTGTTTTTTATTTTATTTCTATTTTTTGATTGTCAAATTGTCCTGAAAATTGTGAGCAATCTCTTATTGGCCCTCGATGATAATCAGTATCTGCTCTCTCTTCTCGACTTATCTGCTGCTTTTGACACCATTGATCTCTCAATCCTTTTGCCTCGTCTGCACGAAACTTTCGTATTTCTGATAAAGCACTGTCATGGTTTCAGTCTTATCTATATGATCCCTCCGGGGTTGCAACCTTGCCGTGGTCGGAGGGCTTGCGCGGATCCAGTGATCCCTTAGGCTTTGCTGGCGGGGGCATCAATACTTGGAGATAGGCTGTTTTTTTCAAACTGCTTTAGGTCCGAGAAGCCAAGATGCTGTCTGGCCTAGGCGTCACGTGGTAAGGAGTTGATGCCCCTGTAGGCTTCCCATGTCAGATAGGCTAAGGGCGAGGATCCTGACTAAGAGTAACCCGCCTTTCTCCTTTCTGTTTTCTGCCTCCCTTATTTGGCCCTTTTCTATCTTCGTCTCCCCTTCAAGTCTCTTTTCCACACTCCTTTTCTCTCTGTGGTCTCCTTAAGATCCGCCGCGTTTGCCGTGCGTGCGACCTGTGGTCGGAGGGGAATGAGATCCTGGTGATTGAGAGGGCCAGCGCTCTCAACACATCACTTTGGCTCGGACCTCTCCTAGACAGGAGTACACTTTGGCCCGGTGTACTAATCGCTCCCCTTCTTGGGTTGGGTCAAGACAGACAGTTCCCCTGCTGGCCAAGTAAACCCCTGCAGTGCTCAGCTCTCTGCTCCCGGAGTTGAGCATGATACAGGGGGATAGGTTGGTGGCTTCTGTTTGTCGTATGTCTCTCCCGAAACCTGGAAGGGGTCAAGACATTGGTTTCTTGGCCCTGCCCCTTAGTTGGACTCCAAGTGGGTGGGTAAGGAGGATGAAACACAATAAACAAAATATGGCTTTTTCAAAAAACTACCCCCCCAAAAGGAAGAGGAAGGCAGCATCCCCTATTTCAGGGAATTTGAAACGGACAGTGATTCCGATACGGAGGTTAGACAGAGGACAGGTTTTGGGGCTTCCTGGCTTCGTGATGGAAGGACGAGCAGAAAGACCCCTTTCAGCTTTGAGCCCCTTCGCCATACAAAAGGGCTTTCAAGTATAGCAGGTGACCCTCGTCCATTAAAAGGTGAGGAATGGCTCGTTTCTCATTCAATGTAAATCACAAAAGCAATCCGAACAGCTGCTCAAGGCAACAAAGCTAGTGGACAGGGAGATCAGGGTGACTCCTCATAAACAGTTAAATTCATCGAAAGGTGTGATTCGCTGCAGAGATCTATCAGGTGTCACAGAGGCAGAGATCAAAACGGAACTGCGTCCCAGGGTGTGACGAGGTGCGCAGGGTGACAGTAAAAAAGGGTGCAGGAGAGTGGACACCAAACACCCTCTTTCTGACATTCTGCAACCCTGTGCTGCCTCCGGTCATCAAAGTCGGTTATTTGAACTCAGGGTTCAGTTATATGTTCCATCCCCATTGAGGTGCTTCAAATGCCAGAAGTTTGGTCATGTCAGAGACCGCTGTTCTGGGCAGGAGGTGTGTGGGTTTGTTGCAAGGCAACCCATGATGAGCCGTGTAAAGACCCGCGCATTGTGCAAACTGCGGTGCGACCACCCCTCCTCTTCACGCAACTGCCCTGTCTGGATACAAAGATCAACCATCCAAAAGGTAAAAAACAGAAAAGAAATCTCGTTTTTTGAAGCCCGCAGGCAGGTGTTGGCAGTCAGACGCCAACAGCATCTTCATACGCTTCGGCGGTAAAAAAAGTATCAACACGTTCATCTGCTGCCAACTGACGATTTTAACTTTCTCTAAAACTTTGCAAGGAAGACAGATAAGCTTTGGTGGAAGCAAGTCCACCACCTCCCAACCCAAAGTGGGTGCCCCTGGTGGGGGCAAAAAATCTGCCACCCCCCCAACTGCTCAGCAGTCTACAACATCTGCTGCTGGCAGATTAAAAAACCAGCACCCCTACCTCGAACTCCTCTGTCCAGTGCCCGTGCGGGCAAGGGAGTTCAATCCAGTGTGAGATGGTGGAGATGAGGAAGAAGCCTCCACTGTCTCCCAAATCCAGACCTTCTTCACCTGTTGGCAAGCCTGCCAGCAGGTCTGAAGACCAACAAAGTCCAGTGAAATTAAGCAATAAATTTACACCTTTAGAAGCAGATGTTGATGAGGAGATGACCTGATCTCTCTCCTTTTCGCCCTCTGCACATGGATAGTACAGTATTCCATTGAATATCCGTGGTCTAAATTCCAACTTTGAGGAGCTGCAGCTTCTGTGCAATCTATAAAACCTTCCGTCGTGGCTCTTCAGGAAACTCAAATTCAGAGCCAGAAGACCTTCACTTTTTCTGGCTTTAATATTCTTTCAAAACCTGCACAACCATCCATGTTGGACTGTCGGGCGGTGTTGCCCTTCTCCTACACAAAACTTTGCTGTATAGTCCTGTCGCTCTGTCTACCTCGCTTCAGGCTGTAGCTGCGAGAGTCACTCTCCACAAGACTGTGACAATCTGTTCCCTTTATCTACCTCCTTCTGTCCCGGTTGTCGTCATGACCTTGTCAGTCTGATAGAGAACTTCCTCGACCTTTTTGCTGTTGGGTGACTTTAACGTCACAATCCTCTTTGGGGTAGTGTCAGTACGTCATCCAGAGGTCTGCTAATTGAGGATGTCCCTTTCGATTTGGATTTGTGTTGTCTGAATGACGGATCTGCAACTTACCTCCACTCTTCCACAGGTTCACTTTCGTGTTTAGATTTGTCGTTTGTGACCCCTCGCTGGTCCTGGACTATGAGTGGTCTGTCCATGACGATCTGCACGAAGTGACCATTTCCCTGTCCTTCTACAACCCGTAATAACTGAACACGTCTCTGTCTCTCAACATCTAAATTATAAGAAAGCAAACTGGGATCTATTTGCAGCCACTATTTCTAAGGAATTCCTGGACACTGATTTTCTTCAGAGTCCGACCCAGCAGAATCACTGACTAACACAGTGATCAAGTGTGCTAAAGCTTGTATTCCAGTGTCTTCCGATAAACTTCAAATGCCCAAACACCCTGGTTTGATTCAGACTGCCAACAAATTCCAAAGTTCGGAAACGGCTCAGCGTCAGGTGTACCATCGACCTTCGGGTCCCAACGCTCGAGCCCATCAGAAACTCCGGGCTAAATCGAGACACACTTTTAAAATCAGTAAACGTCGGTCCTGGAGAAGTTTCTGCTCCAGGCTGACGTCGAAAACTTCCAAGAAAAAAGTGTGGAACATCATTAAAAAAATCAAAGGGAAGAACACCTGTCCCACTGTGAACCATCTCAAGTTTGCTGACTCTTTAATAACAGAGAAAAAAGCAGTTGCTAATCTGCTGGCTTCACCATAGAAAAGAATTCCTCCTCTTCTAACAAATCAGCCACTTTTGTCAAAAACAAAGCTCTTAAAGAAAAATCACCCTGCAACTTTTCGTCAGACAACATGGAAGACTACAATCTTCCTTTCACGTTAAACGAGCTGAAATCTGCCTTACTCTCTTGCAGCGATTCCTCTCCAGGTCTAGATGAAATCCATTATCAACTCTTGAAACATCTTCCGCAAATAGGTCTGAACATCCTGCTACAGGTATACAACCATGTGTGGACTACAGGTTTCTTTCCGCCCTCTTGCGAAAAGCCCTCATTATCCAATTCCCAAACCTGGAAAGGATCTTTCTAATCCATCAAACTACCGTCCCATAGCTTTGACCAGCTGTGTTTGTAAATTGATGGAGAAAATGGTCAATGCTAGGCTCATGTGGAAACTTGAAAACCGATGGCCTTTGGCGAAAGAACAGGTGGTTTCCGCAAACAACGGACTACCGTTGAAAGATTTGAGATGCTGCTGGTGTATTTATGATTTTCAGGTGTATCTTTACTATTCGTAGCAAGGGTATACATGAAGTATATTGTTATTGATGTATCTCTCTCTCTCTCTCTCTCTCTCTCTCCTCTCTCTCTCTCTCTCTCTCTCGACTCTCTCTCTCTCTCTCTGTCTGTCACATTGCACATACTGACACAGATGCTCATACCACATTCATACACAAATTCCAGTATGTGTATACACATACACATAAAGGTGCACACACACACACACACAACACACACACACACACACACACACACACACACGTACACATAAATACATGCAAACACACACATGCATGCACACACAAATGCGCACAACGCACACACACACACACACACATACACACATGCACACACACACACACACACAACACACACACACACACACACACACACACACACACACACAGGCACACACACACACCACACACACACACACACACACACACACACACACACACACACACACATTCACAGATACTCCCACACTCACACCCACTTACAGGCCTAACAATGTGTAGTGACAGTGATGTATGATAAAATCAATAGTTGCATCAACTGTTAGATACACAGACCTATCCTTTTCGTTCTCTGTGCATACTAACCAGCCCCAGCGGTGTCCATAGATGATGGGCTATTTTTGACAGACATTCAGTTGACATTTAACACATGCTTGAGTGAACACAATGGACCCCACAATATGTTGGAAATAAGTTGGGTTCAAGTTTCAGGCCAAAGACATGAACGTCAACCAAGAGTTTCACTGGGCAAATCATCTACCAGCCAGTGTATGGCCAGAGGGTTGTTTGGTATTTAGCTCTGTGGTAGGTATAAAGGAAATGTATGATGAAAGTACTCAGTGAGACAGGTGTTGGCTTGAAAAGCAGTGAGCAGCAAAAGCGAGTCTTTGTCTCGCCAGTGTGGGCAGAAGTATACATCGTTATATTGTCTTCCCTTATCAGTGGTGGGCCATTTCTTTTCAGTTTTGTTTTTTGTATTTCTCTTTAAGGGACCATTACCCATGGAGCCTTTTGCAGTTGATAAAGGTAAAGAGTTTTTGGGTGTGTTATCACATATTGCAGCTGTTGAATACTGTCTGTTGTTACGCTAATGTGCTCAGAAAACATAGTCTCTCTACTTTATTTGTAACAACTGAAAACATTCACTGTTGATTATGTACTTAAATTTCTCATGAGAAACTGTGCCTGTAAATGTCTTTGAAGTACATTGTCCCTGTACTGGGTTAAATATCTGATGACAGAGGATATTCAGGCTATGCGTACCTGAAAGAGTTAGTGTCAGTTAATGAATTTTAGGTGGTGGGAGAATGGAGGAGAGGAGAAAAGTGATAAGTGTGTGATGGAGAGTACTTAGGAACAGAACATATTAAAGAGAGATCGAAACTTAGCAAGAGATGTAAGGCAAAATAATTTCAAATAACATATGGTTTGTTAGCGCGTTATATTGATTTTGACTAATAGCCCCACCCTCCTCCACTCCCCTCTTCTTCCCTCTCTTCCCCAGCCGTCTCCACCCCACCTTTTCCTTTCATTCTTTCTTCTTCACCTTCCTACACCTGAAATGGTTATTTAAAGGGTATATCACCCATTTTTACAAATCTATTTTGACCAAATACACGGTTTTGGTATGTGGTCGTATGCGAAACCCAGCCCCGAACCAGCCGCCTGTGCTCTCATGTTGCAGTGAGAGCAGCATTTCCTGCGGATTGGGAAAGCGAGAGGCTGAAACAGGAACGAGAACCTCGATTTCGATAATAGGGGGGTTTCCCGATTGATGACGTATAAAAGCCAAGTCGCTCTTCGTGTTCGGCTGAAGTGAGATATGTGTGCTGTGTCTGGTTGCGGAATTTCATCAGGAAATAAGCAAAGAGTACGCGTTCATGCTTTTCCAGGTGCTTCCAGCCAGTTTAGGCGATTATGGAGAAATTTTGTCACCACAACGAGGAAAGATTTTGTTCTTGGGGACAGTTATCATGGCATTTGCGGTCGTCACTTCGAAGAGCACAGTTTCCAAGACCAACACCTGGAAAGTAAAGGTGGAAGCTGGAATTCGGGTCCGAAGACAGCTGAAAGAGGATGCTATGCCAACTATTATAACAGAAAAATGTATTAAAGCACTCTCTGTTCATTCGCCAGCTGCAAGTGCAAGCCTCAAACGCAACAGTGACACGGATTCTGTCAGGAGCAAGAGAGCCAAAACTCAGAGGCGTAAAGAAGGTAAGGTTTGTGGAATGGGTGGTTGATCTTTTTGGGTTTCATTTCATTCTCAGTGTATGGTTGGTGTAAAGATAGTTGTTGGTTTTTGTTAAGTGTTGGCATCAAACTGAAACATACATTGTTACTGTCATAGTGGCAGTCAGGCAGTCACACTGCCTGCTGCCACTGAAACTGTTGCATGTTTGTGATGTTGATTTTTTTCCCCTGCTGTTACTGTTTCCAACAAAACTGAAGTTACGATTCTTATTAACAAGAAAGTGTCCATGTCCACAAATAACTTGTTGGACTCCAGTGAATAATAGTTTGGTTTTTTTATTTTTCAGGACATTGCTGAACATCAGGCACCCCTGCAAGTTCAAGTTTCCGCCCAACAACCATATGCTTTAGTAAGTGAATTATTTATCAGTATTTGGATACAGGATAGTGATTTAGTGTGCATTTTAAGATATATGCAGGTGTGGTATGTCTGTATGCTACACACTGCCCTGGTAAGAGAATAATGAGCTTAGAACTGCTGCTTAGATCTGCATCAGTTTTTATAATATCAGCCAGAATCTTTGACTGCAATATATTGTAAAAGACCCCTCAGATTCTAATTGTCATTGTGGAACTTCAGAATTTAAGTGGAGAGAGTGAGATTGAAAATGAGGAATGTAAAAAAAAAAAGGTGTGGGGGGGGGGGGGGGGGGAACTGAAAGTGAACAGGCTATTGAAAAGATTTCTACAGCAGGAAGAGAATTACTGTGATGATGCAGTAGCTGACAAACTCCTGTTCAAAGGAAAAGGCATTATCTGATAGATCTAAACAACTGAAAGAAAATGTGGTTTATCGCATAATCATTTTAATGTTATTTACATACTACGGTAATGTGTGTGTGTGTGTGTAAACAGATGTATGTGTGTGCATGTTTATATCATGTACTATCTGTGTCGTGCGTATGTGTGTACCTGTAAATAATATGGTCAACCTGTAAAATGTCGAACTGCCTGGAAAGAAACACAAGCGTCTGATGGTGAGGGAGGTGGTACTGTACAAGGAGCTGTAGGTTCAAACTGGTACGGCTGAACTCCATACACTTCAGTGAAAATTTCACGTTCGATGTCCTCTTCTTGGAACTTGACTCATAGCTGGGAGCATCTGCCATTATCGCCGGAAAATAGTTGAGTTTTACGTCCTCATAGCGAAAGCTTTTAGGGACATTCACGGTAGCCTTGGCATTTATACGTCACTTGCGGAATCCCCCGACTCTCGTCTCTTTCCGTACTGTGCTCGGCAATCTCCGTGGCGAGTCACGATTTGGCTACTTGCACGGCCCGAAACACGGATAGAAGTGAGTTCTAGAAGAAAAGTAACACGTACATCGAAACACGCTCGATCATACTTTGAACAACCCAAACATGCTATTTAGGGGTGAGTACCCCTTTAAGGTGAAAGTGTTACTTTCAGTTCTTATTGATATGCATGCAGACCCCAAGATAAGTAAACTGATTGGGAAGCATAGAAGATCGTGGCTGACTATGCCCCCCCCCCCCCCCCCCCCCCCCCCACCCAGATCTGATTACTGACAGATCAGTATGTTTGAGTTTGTTGACAATGACTGAGAGCAGTGTGTTGAATGTCTGTGGTGCCTCTGACATTGAAGTCAGTGACAGCATTACTTTATGTGTGGTGATATTTGTTGAGTGTGATGGTTTAAAATCATTGAATACATCCTTCAATCTGGCTCATGTTTTTATCATTGACCACATTTTACGGACTTAAAGGTGCTTCCTGTGATAAGACCTACACCCTGGATTCTTTTCAAATCTCACTACAGTAATACATAGGGTGCGGCATATTATAAGGTGCACATAAAAAAAGAAGGAAGAAAAGAAAACCCAAGACTAAAACATATCAAACGCATATTTATACATTCGGTGATTTTGCAGTCAGTGATTTAAGTGAAATGATCATGATTTATTTCTGTTTTCCCCAAGTGCGAGTCATTTGTGCCGATATGAGACATTTGAATGTGGATTGTTTGTGAGCTGTTTGATTCATGCTTTCCTTATGAATGTCATACTTCTGGGTTCAAAGGTCACCTTCGATACAGCTCTGATTCGCAACTTACATTTGGAAAATCTTTAGTCACACATTAGGGGCACCATACCATAAGGTGCATGGATTGAAGTCAAGGAAAAAGTATCACCTTATACCTTGTGAGCACCCAAGCAGAACAGAATGTACATAAGGACCAATTCATATATGCCATCTGGGCAAATTGAAATAACCATAAAAGGTTAATCTCTTTTTTTTTTCTTTTTTTTTTTGAGTTTTCTGAATCGATGCATTATTCAGGTGGTCATGTGGAGATTTGTTGCGAATGATTGGCGTTTTCACATCATCAGATTCCAATCTCCAGTATGTCTGTGTATGTACAGATGATTAGTTTTTCCTTTCATTAGGTTCTCTCTGCATGCTTGTACATATGTGTGAGGTGTGTGTGTGTGTCAAACAACTCTCATGTAACCCCTTGTGGTTGGGTTGGGGTATGACAACATAAACTGAAAAAAAAAAGTGTGTCGCAAAGCAAGGAAGGCTTTTTCTCAGTTGAATGTTCTCACAATGACTGAGATGCACTATGCCACCTTCATATTCCTTGAAAAACAAGGCCCAGCTTTTGTTTACTTCTGAGGTCTATTTGTTTTTGAATCAGAGTGATCTCACCTGACATGAGCGAATGATGAAGGGCTCCGTCTGTCCAAGACATTTCCTGGGGGTCATTTCCCCAGTTAGTCACCCACAATGACTGTCCAGATCATGACTGGTCTTCACTGGTTCAATGACAAAATACTGACAAAAATATTGACTATCAGTAGTTTTTTATTTCCATTTTTTTAACAAAACGCTGGCAGTGAGAAAGAGGACCATTCCATTCGTTGTCATGACTTTCACTGATTGCTATAACCAGGCTACCAGGTTGTCATGACTTTTACCGATTGCTATAACCAGGTTACCAGGTTGTCATGACTTTTACTGATTGCTATAACCAGGCTACCAGGTGGTCATGACGTTTACTGATTGCTATAACCAGGCTACCAGTTGTCATGACTTTTACCGATTGCTATAACCAGGTTACCAGGTTGTCATGACTTTTACTGATTGCTATAACCAGCATACCAGGTTGTCATGACTTTACTGATTGCTATAACCAGGCTACCAGGTTGTCATGACTTTTACTGATTGCTATAACCAGGCTACCAGGTTGTCATGACGTTTACTGATTGCTATAACCAGGCTACCAGGTTGTCATGACTTTTACTGATTGCTGTAACCAGGCTACCAGGTTGTCATGACATTTACTGATTGCTATAACCAGGCTACCAGGTTGCCATGACTTTTACTGATTGCTATAACCAGGCTACCAGGTTGTCATGACTTTTACTGATTGCTATAACCAGGCTACCAGGTTGTCATGACTTTTACTGATTGCTATAACCAGGTTACCAGGTTGTCATGACTTTTACTGATTGCTATAACCAGGTACCAGGTTGTCATGACGTTTACTGATTGCTATAACCAGGCTACCAGGTTGTCATGACTTTTACTGATTGCTGTAACCAGGCTACCAGGTTGTCATGATGTTTACTGATTGCATATACCAGGTTACCAGGTTGTCATGACGTTTACTGATTGCTATAACCAGGTTACCAGGTTGTCATGAGTTTACTGATTGCTATAACCAGGTTACCAGGTTGTCATGATGTTTACTGATTACTATAACCAGGCTACCAGGTTGTCATGACGTTTACTGATTGCTATAACCAGGTTACCAGGTTCATGACGTTTACTGATTGCTATAACCAGGTTACCAGGTTGCCATGACGTTTACTGATTGCTATAACCAGGTTACCAGGTTGCCATGACGTTTACTGATTGCTATAACCAGGTTACCAGGTTGTCATGACGTTTACCGATTGCTATAACCAGGTTACCAGGTTGTCATGACGTTTACCGATTGCTATAACCAGGTTACCAGGTTGTCATGACGTTTACTGATTGCTATAACCGGTTACCAGGTTTGTCATGACGTTTACGATTGCATAACCAGGTTACCAGGTTGTCATGACGTTTACGATTGCTATAACCAGGTTACCAGGTTGTCATGACGTTACTGATTGCTATGACCAGGTTACCAGGTTGTCATGACGTCTTACTGATTGCTATAACCAGGTTACCAGGTTGTCATGACGTTCACTGATTGCTATAACCAGGCTACCAGGTTGTCATGACGTTCACTGATTGCTGTAACCAGGCTACCAGGTTGTCATGACTTTCACTGATTGCTGTAACCAGGCTCCAGGTTGTCATGACTTTTACTGATTGCTGTAACCAGGCTACCAGGTTGTCATGACGTTCACCGATTGCTATAACCAGGCTACCAGGTTGTCATGACGTTCACTGATTGCTATAACCAGGCTACCAGGTTGTCATGACGTTCACTGATTGCTATAACCAGGCTACCAGGTTGTCATGACGTTTACTGATTGCTGTAACCAGGCTACCAGGTTTGTTTCACTTATTTGCCCTGCCAGGTTACCAGGTTTGAACATTACTTTTGCAGCGCTGCTTGTCGTCCTAAAGGATGTAGCCGTTCATCCTTGCACAGACAGTCGTTGATAGGAGAAGCTACACTGGATCAAGGGCATTAGACCAAAGATGTGACCCTCTCATGCCAGACTCTGGGATCATTGTGCAGAAAGACCAGATCTTTCTACAGAGGAATCAGCTTCTTTCATTCATTATAAATGTTAGCATACCAGGACCATTGCATTTCTAGAAAACTTGCTAAGCCTGATTTGACACTGCAAGAAAATGATGCACCTGAAGGTGCCAGAGCAACCCAAAGAAGTACTTTCCTCAACTGCCGAACCAACCAGCCAGGAGCAATCCTGCATCGCCCATGGAAGCCTGTGCTGTGTTGACAAAGGGTGTATGCATGCACAGGGCATTCAGTTTAAGAAGTCCAGGGAGTAACTGCTCCCTGACAGATGCCATTGTGTGATGGCTGACGGAGGCACCTCAGCAGAACCCCACAGAAACATGGCCATGGGGTATACCAGTCCATATTATGTGACTGCAGAGCCCACAGGCAAAAGACGCCACCTTCAAGCAAACCGCCACAGGCATCCTGCAGCCCCACGAGGCTCAGCAGTGCCAGACTCAACAGAGGGTGTGACAGACTTAAAATGTTAAGAATGTTGGTCCAAAACTTACAGCCTTTATGAAAACAATGCAATGTAGACATATTGTTGAAAAATGTCGGCTTTGCAGTGAATGTATGTTTGGAAGTTTCGGTTTCATTGGCTTCCATACCTAGCCGTTATTGGTGTTGGATTGGCTTTTCTTTTAAATTGATCTAGTTGCAAAGTAAGACGACTGCAGGTGGAAATCTAAACAAATCTTAAATAAATGTTAGCGAACCGCCCAGAGAAACGTGGACAAACAAGTCACAAGACAAAACACGATGCGTTTCGACCTCTTAGGTCTTCTTCAGGCAAGATACAAATAGGACAATGAAAATTCACTTAGCTTTGATCGCTTCAGAGTTCAGCGCAAGGAAGGCGTTGTCTTGTGACTCGTTTGACCACGTTTCTCTGGGCGGTTCACTAACATTTATTTTAAAACTGAATGTGAAATGACATAGGGTGTTTGCTTTCAAATCAATAACGTTATACAGGGAGATGGGATTTGAGAGTGGAAGAGAAAGTTTGAAATGGAAGAATAATTTTGATAGTAAGAGAAGCATATTTGAAAATTGATTTAAAGAGCCTGCGTACTGAGGATTTTTGTGTGTGACATAGTTGTGCAAGGCAGAAGAATTAAGAAAAGTCTGCAATCACTGCTTCTGTCAAGGGGTGTTACACATGTCACATTGATCTTTGGGTAGGGTTCTTATAAACAAGAAGACATTCTTCAATGCAAGAGAGGGGGTGGGGCATGGGTGTTTTCAGAGCAGACAGATTATAACTGTCACCTCCACCACAAGACCAACACACCAGACCCCAGCAGATGCCAGAGGAAAGCCTTATTTCCATTTCCCACATTGCCATGACATTACCATCCTTCCGCATTCCATTCCATCAACAAATGCAGAATTTCCCTTGGTCCTTCTTTGGCAGAGCAAGTGCTGTATGAAAGTGTAGCACCATATGAAAAGTTGATTTCTATTGTTATTGTTATTTTTTGTAATGATTATTGCTGTTTTTATT
The DNA here is from genome assembly GCA_018398815.1 of Conus ventricosus. Classification (NCBI taxonomy): domain Eukaryota; kingdom Metazoa; phylum Mollusca; class Gastropoda; order Neogastropoda; family Conidae; genus Conus; species Conus ventricosus. The sequence goes on from CM031603.1 coordinate 88,566,452, forward strand.
ATTATTTGTGTGTGTGTGTTTGTGAACAGAGGGCTATGAACCTCGAGCTAAGAAGAACCACTGTTTGATGAAATCATGTCTGGTGATTTTCATCGTGATCGCCATTGTCCAGGCAATATTGCTGATTCTGATGTGGAACAAGTCAGAGCACAAAGAGGTAAGACAACACTATATATATAAGAGAGAGAGGGAGTGAGGGAGAGATTTGCTCTATCACATCTTTCTGTTGCAGCCATAGTAAGAGAGTGCTGAGACACAGGAATGAGATCATGTTTACTACGGCATATATGTTGCTGTTTATCATTCTCTCAGGGAAGGTCGTCCTAAATAAATGTTCCTATCATTGGCCAGTGGAATATTTACTAGCAAAAAACAGCTCTCTAACTGAAATATGGCCCGGAGTGTTAAAGAGCTAGCAACAAGTATAGTAACTTTCTGGTGTGGTTTTTAGCCAGGACTTGCTGGCTTGGGTGTCACGGATTTGAATCCCATCAGTGGCAATTATTTTGGGAACTTTTTGGCCCTGGCTGGCTTCCACCCAGAGCTGAATGTGTTACGGGTTCAAGTTTGAAGACTCGAACCACACAGTCTAGTTTATCTACTGAAATAGATGTGCTTTTTAAGAGTCCAGCTTAAATTGTCAGACCAACACTGCAGATGTCTGTATGTCTAGGGTGCGGCTGATGCCTGGATGTATTACAGAAGGAACCAAAGTGTGCAGCCCTGGTATGTAGTCTGTGACAGGATGGAGCTCCACGGCATCATCTTCATCGTCCTCATTGATCAGGGAAAACAAGATTTGGGAAAGTCTCAGACCATGTATCCCTGCATGCTCTGCTGTTGTGGTATCCTCAGTGTTCATTTCTTCTCCCCATCGGTGTCCTTTCTGGTTTCTTGTCAAAGTCATGGATGTCAGTGAGTTCATGAGGATTGTTGAAAGACAGGTGCGGTGACGTCCTCTGAAGGGCGACATTGGTTAACAAAGGTTCCACTGTTGTATAATGATTGACAGAGGTTCCACTGTTGTATAATGATTGACAGAGGTTCCACTGTTGTATAATGATTGACAGAGGTTCCACTGTTGCATAATGATTGACAAAGGTTCCACTGTTGTATAATGATTGTTGTCAGTAGGAACTGTGTAAGTGGTGGTCTGCATGTACACAACAGGCATGACTGAACACCACCGAGTGCTCTGGGCAGCAGTGCAGTGTCTCCTCTGGTAGTTGTTGCTTCATGTGAAATACCGATGCTGAAGTTGTGACAGTTCAGATCTGGGTGTGAGTGTGTATGGAGAAATGTCACTGATGACATGGGAGTATTGCCATTGGGGTGGCGCAGTAGATGAGTCAGGAAAGAACAACAGCAGCAACAACAACAACAACAAAATGTAATATAGTCATGCATACTTAAACTGATTTTTTTTTTCTTTTTTTAACTGAGATGTGGGATTTTTTTCCCAGATCTGTTATGATAAAAGAATAGTATCTGTCGATTTCAGTAAGCCACCATAGTTCCCAGACTAAGTGAAGCCTATATCTGAACCTTCAGTTTCTCCGTCCAAACCTAGAAAAGTTCCTCTCATCCACGTCTGGTGGTTGCAAAGAAGAAACGGTTGCATGCCGGCTGCACATCGGCCATTCATATTTTACCCATTCCTACCTTTTAAAGAGTGAAGAAGCTCCATGGTGCATTCCATGTCATGTACCACTCACAATGAAACATATTCTTTTAAAGTGTTGGGACTTGGATGATGTGAGACACAAACATTTTACTGCAGATTCCATGAAAACGTTGTTCAGAGATGTTCCACCTGATGGCGATCATTGAATTCTTAAAGGAGATTGACATTTTTCATCGGATCTGAGATTTATAGTGGAAAGATTTTTAACAAAATTTCATGTGGGTTTTTAGAAAATGTATTTTAAAGAGTTGTATGAATCAATGACTTGTGAGTTAACTTCAACGCGGTGACAGCTCTGATATGGCCCTTTTTCGGTTGGCTGGGCTGTAAGCAACAATTGACCTTACATGTCATTTGAGAAACCTATTTGAGTAGCTTTCTTTGAAATTTTAGGGATTTTCTGATTTCTTTATTGTTTTCAAAGGGATTTTCTGATTTTTTTTCAGAGTGGTTTAACAATTTTTTTTCACTGTGATATGCCTTCAATAGAAAAAAAAGATTATTTAAAATTGTATTGTTCATTTAAATCATGTATCATTTAAAATCATGTATATAGAAAGACCACACACATTCACACTCACTTAGAGAACTGACAGTAAAGCTTCATAGTTTTAAATGGAATGGGATTCTCACAAGTGTTACATTGTTAGAAAGGAAGGCTGTCAAGGCTAATCAGCACATGAATTCATCTGCAGGTTAGGTATCGGCTGAATATTGTCCATTGATGAGCATAACCGTGCTTTCTTTTCTTCTTCTTCTTTTTTTTTTTGGCTATTGATTATTTTCATGCCTTTATGTATGTATTTGTGTATAGACTGATTTTGATGTGTTACACTGTTAGGTATGCAATTGATATCATGAGTTAGCAGAAGAGACGTCATGACTTCACAGATGTATATAATATGCATGCCGGGATGTATCGGTAGTGAAAACTGAAACAGCTGAGAAAGCATTGGCTAAGTGCCACTCCACTGTCGGCCTATGTGGTTTTATTCATGAATAGTATACAAGTCAACCTACACTGTTTCGTAATGTATATGTGGTATATAATATGCATGTTGGGATGTATCGGTAGTGAAAACTGAAACAGCTGAGAAAGCATTGGCTAAGTGCCACTCCACTGTCAGCCTATATGTTTTTATACACGAATAACATACAAGTCAACCTGACACTGTTTCGTAATGTATATGCGGTATAAATCAATATTTCACTTTTTATATGGTGTGTGTATGTGTGAACGTTTTCTGTTTGATGTGAGGCATTTGCTTTGGTGTGTATGTGCATGCATTCTTCGATAAGTGTTGTCCTCTTTGTCACTGATTACTTTGTGTATGTACAATTCATTGAGTTTTGAATTATCTCAGTGGAGACATCAAACCAACAACCATCCAATCTTCTCTTTGGATAGAGTTTGAAAAGCCCAGTTCTGATGTAGCCCTGATTTCTTTGGTTCTGGAAAACTACCATCCTGAAATTACTCGGCATCTTTGGAGGGTGCAACATGCAAAAACTCCAAAACCCCAAACTCATGATTTGAGCCTCTTTTCTTTTCTTTTTAAGGGAATGTTATTTATACAACACTAACTTCAAGATAAT
>CM031603.1:88572231-88672231 GCA_018398815.1 Conus ventricosus
TGTTATCCAACTAAAGGTTAATCTGATTGTAGACTAGTTTCAGTCTGTCATCCTCAGTTTCTCTGTGTGTGTGTGTGTGTGTGTGTGTGTGTGTGTGTGCGTGCGTGCGCGCGCATGTGTGCGCGCGCATGTGTGCGCGCGCCTGTGTGCGTGTGTGTTTGTAAATGTTTTGTGTGTGTGTGGCTCAGTGCATGTTTGTGTGTCCTGAGGTTTACAAGTGGGGATGTGAAGCATACATGCTGGTATATGTCCTCGCATTGTGTGTGTGTGTGCCTGTGTCTGTGTGTGTGGAGAGAAAGGAGAGAAAGAAAGAAAAAGTCTGGTATGTGTGTGTGTAAGTTGGGATGTGGAGTGTATGCATGGGTATATGTCTTCGCAAATGTGTGTGTGTGTGTAGATGTGTGTATATAAACTGACCCAAATGTGTGTGCAGTTTTTATGTGAATACTTGTGTGTATGTAAGCTGTTGTGTAAAATATCTGTTGACACAGCTGTTGGAAGACAACAGCACGTTGTACAAGGGTCACAACTCCAGCGCAGTGGCCAAACTGAAGACATACTACCGTTCTTGTATGAATGTGGAAAAGATCGAAGCTGAGGGCACCAAAGTCATCCAGAAGGTATGGATTAAAGATAAAAGGTATCATAGGTAGTGGGGCAGAAAACTGTGGAGTGAGACAGGAAGGAGTAGAGCAGAAAGCCATGGAGCCGGACAGAAAGCAATGTAGCGGAGCAGAAAGGTTTGGGACGGGGTAGAAAGCAATGGCATAGTAAAGAAAGCTGTGGAGTGAGACAGAATGCTATTAGGTAGGGAAGAAAGATATGAAGTACGGAGAAAAGAAAGATGTAGAACTGATCTGAAAGATGCAGAATTGGAAAGAAAGCTATGAAATGGGACTGGAAAACAGGGAGTAGGACAGAAAGATGAGGAGTAAGATAGAAAGCTTGAACAGAGAGACAAGTAGTGGGAAAGAAAGCGATGAAGTGGGACTTGAAGTATTGGAGTGGAACAGAAAGATGTGGAGTAGGATTGAAACCAGTGAAGTGTGGCAGAAAGCTATGCAGTGAGACCACACACAAAATGGCATGGGGCAGAAAGCTATGCAGTGAGACCACACACCAAAATGGCATGGGGCAGAAAGCTATGCAGTGAGACCACACACACAAAATGGCATGGGGCAGAAAGCTATGCAGTGAGACCACACACAAAAAATGGCATGGGGCAGAAAGCTATGCAGTGAGACCACACACACAAAATGGCATGGGGCAGAAAGCTATGCAGTGAGACCACACACCAAAATGGCATGGGGCAGAAAGCTATGCAGTGAGACCACACACACAAAATGGCATGGGGCAGAAAGCTATGCAGTGAGACCACACACACAAAATGGCATGGGGCAGAAAGCTATGCAGTGAGACCACACACACAAAATGGCATGGGGCAGAAAGCAGTGGAGTAGAACAGAAAGACGTGAAATAGGGCAGAAAGGTTATGAAGTTGAAAGATATCAGACAGGGCAGAACTATATGGATTAGGTTGGAGAACCTTAGAGCAGGACAGTCGGACATGGAGTAGGGCAGAGAAGTGGAAGGCTGAAAAGTGGAACTGAAAGATAGCAGATATGGAAAAGAGCAGAAAGATGTCATGGGGGGGGGGGGGGGGGGGGGGGAGAAAGACATGGAGTGCCAACAGAAAGATAGGGAGTGGAGCGAAAAGATACAGAGTCAGGACAGAAAGAACTGGACTTAGGCAGAAAGAAAGGGATGCTGAACAAATTAGTAGTGGGGGAAAACAAGTACAGGCTAACAATTCTTCCGTCATTATGTACATGACTTGGCAAAGGGAGTGAGGATTGAAAGATATGGGGTGGTTTTTATTTTAGAGCGACTGTTTTAATTGAGTCTGTGTATTTCATAAGTGAAACGGTAATTCAGTGCATACTATGGTGGGCAGAGTTTTTTGTCATGCAGTTGTTTGGTATCATCAGCTTGCCAGGTATGAACATACACCTTGTCATGACTCTCCATCCAGAGCTGTTCTACAGGGTACAGTTTAGGGGTTTATGTCCTGTAAGTAAACCAAACAAGTTCTGAATAGCCATAGTAGACTGGTTAGAACTCCTGAACCTAGTTGCACATAGCCAAAAACGGGGTTGTGGAGATTCAGGCTTCTGATCATGCCATGGCTTCTCCTACAACCAGCTGTCATGTGAAACAGTAAAGATGTAATAGAGATGTGATGTGTGATCATCAGTGTGTGTGTGTGTGTGTGTGTGGTGTGTGTGTGTTTCTTTACCTTTCAGTACATCAAAGCCCTAGGCTCGTGGTCAATCTCTCCAGACAACAGCATGGTGGACAGTAAAAGCTGGGACCTGGTGTCCTCTCTCGCGGAATTTCACAGGCTGGGCTGGGCTCCGCTGTTCTCTTTCAGCCTGAATGTTGATTCCAAAAACAGCTCACGCTACTTGTTGACCGTAAGTGATCATGACAGCTATTAACCCCCATAGAATTGTCTGAAAAATACCTGTTGAACCACTTTTTATCCCTAAAATCCCAGAATTGGAAGAAAACAAAACCCTTAGTTAGGATCTGAACAGTTAGGATTTTAGAGTGAGTTTGTTTGTTTGTTTGAAAAGGACAAGATGAAATAGTGCTGAGTGGGCATGATTTTTTTAGGCCATCAGCAGATCTGGGAACTCATATGATACAAATTGTGTACACCACTTTATCTGTGATATAACAGTACATCAGGTGAAAACAAAAGTGACCAAGGATAAAGCATTTTCAAACGGATTGGAAAATTTACGTAACTGCTGTGTTTATAAGAATGATTGATATGTTTTAGCCAATCAGAAGTTACTTTTGCTTCCATATAAGTAGCTATTTGAAATAATCTACACGTATGACACAGGTAAGGGTTGTCCATAGATTACACCCATTTTCCCCAGAATATACCAGGTTCCACAAAGAACACTTCATCTGAAATTGAGGGTTCCCAGTTCTGTAACGGAGCCATGTATGGGAAGATCAACTTGGTGTGAACATGCTTGTTTGATTAGTTCAAGCAGTCAGGTGTTCAAACACTGTCATTGAAAATCTTAACCCTTACGCTGGTTGTCGCGACAATAGTCGCGCCATTACGTCATGGCCGTCACTGGTTGTCGCGACAATAGTCGCGCTGTAGGGTGAGCCTTGCGAGCCTAGTTTCACAGACACACGCAGATACGAAACTATGGCTCAGTGACAAACTAATTTGCATGAGTGACTGAGCGAGCCCCGGAACATGGATTTTCAATGTTTTAGCTTAGTTTATGGTTAGTAGCAGCTTGTAATGCATAGTGCGACTCGACTCGTCTGGCGAACAAAAATGGCGGCGCCCGAAGCAGAACATGATAGAATTAGGAACTTGTTTGAAGATGTTTTTGCTGAATTTCTTGTGGAAAAAGCAGGTGAAGAAGAAGTTATGGACATTTTGATTGAACTGGGTGTGATGGGTGATAGTTTTGATTTAGATCAAGCACCATGCAATCATGATTTTGAGATCGACACGGACAGTGACTGGATGAGTGCCTAAGGGTGAGGAGAATCTCAAGATGCTATTCAGTGGGGAAGAAAAACTCAGTGTAGCGCTTACAGATGATCCTAAACCTTTCAAACATAAATGACGACAGTGTGGGCTGACTATTACATTTGTTGATAGTGACCATTTTGTGTGTGTGTGTGTGTGTGTTAGCAGCACATGATTTCAATGTGAAAACTGAACTGTACCTTATTCATTCTTACCTGAATTACCAGCATGAAAGACGGGTATACTCCACACTGACTTTCCTTTGAAAAAGGCTATGACTTATTTCTGGATACTGTGGAACCCATAGACTGGATTATTGTGAACAAGCTCGTGAGAATGACAAGCAGGATGTGCCACCTGTTTTCACCTGTTATTTTCACATTCTGGACAGGTTAGCACCTAATCAAACACTCACAAGCACGCCAGTTCTGTTTTATATTATTCTTTATTCAGTTACTAACAATTTTTATTCTGCATGTCATGTTCAAATACTAACCGTTGAAAAGTTATGCATATCATACAAACGTAACTATTCTTTTCAAACTTTCCTTCTGGAAATTCACCAGACAACATACTTAATAGTACGTTGTTAAATAACCAGTGTAAGGGTTAATGTCTTCCTGCCCTCCCAGACACACATAATGGAACTGTGGAAGGCGTCAGCCACGCTGTGGTTTGGCAAAGGAAACTGAAATGTTTTATGGACGGAATGTGACCACCAAGTGACTGTTGCCTCATGTTTAAACCTGAAAGATCTGGGGGTGACCCCCGGCTGTTTTGAAGCTGTGTAGGAGGTTGGGGGTTCGAGTCTATGTTCTAGGATTTTTTTCTTTCAATCCTTGCTGACTACAGCCCAGTGTTTATCACATTTCAGGCTCAAATGGCATGATTTGGAAGGTACCATGGAATCTCATCCATTGTAGGGTTGTGTCTTTAAGAGAGTTGCTCAAATTCTCTGGTTGTTTTTTCAAAAGTCATTCAATTGTCTGACCTACATTGCAGGTCATGTTTTTTGAAAGAGTTGATTTTTCGAACCTGCATTAGTCTCAGTCCCTTGGGTATGGTTTGATGCGTGTGAAGGGAAGTTGACAGCTTTTACGTTGTCATTATTGTCTTCTAAATCAAATATGTGTAGGACCAGGATTTCAAGGGGATTGTTTATTGAAGGGCTGATTTGTTGGGTAGACTGTCTTGTATGGAATTGATGTATTGGGGAGATCGTTTTGTGCAGCACTGTTGTGTTGCAGAGACTGTCTTGTGATGGACTGATTTGTTTGGTAGATGTTCCATGCAGGACTGACTTGTCAAGGAGATTTGTCTTGTGTAGGATTGATTTGTCATGAAAACTGTCTTATGTAGGAAGTCACATGTCTGGAAGATGCCATGAAAAATTGATGGTGAAGTACAGTGATGTAAAATTGTGCTGTGATAGTAATAAAACTCCATGTATGCAGAATGTGGTGTTTGCCTGCAGTTCTCCCAGGCAGTCTGACTCTTGATAGTGAAGAGGAATACCTAGAGGATACAGGCAAGTTCAAGAAAGCTTTCCTGGACTTCGCTGTGCAGACTGGCAAACTGCTTGGGGGAGACAACTCCACTTATCAAAAGATGGAGGCTATTTATAACTTGGAAAAAAGCATGGCACAGGTAAATATAATTCTTTGTACAAAATCGCTTAAATGTGATTATATGCTTGTTGAATGACATGTAGAAAGATTATGAATCTCTGTAATAATCCTGTGTCAGTGGTCTCTGTGTTTGTATGAACATATGGGTATCGAAATGTGAGAAAGTGGGTATGTCCATGGCAGATTTCACTGTTGTTGGTTTTTTTGTTGTTTTTTTTTTGCCTTGGAGATCAGAATTTTCAACTGTTTCCTACCAAGAGGAAGAGCAGTTGACGGGAATCTTTTTTCTTTACTTTGTATTGCTAATTTCTATTATTAATGGACATTAGTTATGCATGTATTAACATAAGCTCTCTCTCTCTCTCTCTCTCTCTCTCTCTCTCTTCTTAAGAGTGTTCATCGTCGTTGGTGTGTCTTGACTGTCTTCATTTCTGTTCACTTCTGACTTTCTGTCGGTGGAGGTCTTCATTCTTCAGTACGGCGTTCTCTTCAGTAGCAAGTTGAACCCGTAGTGGTGTGGGGTCGTGTCTTGGAAGGTTGAATTCTCTCTTGTTTCCATCAAAGGCAAGGGATGTTCTGTGTTGTGGCTGCGCTCGCGTCAGTACATGGCGTTGGTTTTCTTCGGCTTCGTGGCTGTCATTCGCTCACTTCCACTTTTTGTTCGCCTGCTGTTCCAAGCTGTAGCCGTTCGCTTTTGATTCTCCGGGCCAAGTTTTATTTTCCTTAAATCATTCATTTGTCATCTTGTTAGTCTGTATTCAAATGTACCTATTATAATTTGTCTCCCTTTTTCATCATCTCTCCTTTTTTTTTTCTTCTTTTCTTTTTGTTTTTTCCAGCATGCACATGTCCCCAATATATGACAAACCATTAGGTTCATGCATTACTCTCTCTCTCTCTCTCTCTGTTTTTGTTTTGTTTTATTTTGTTTTGTATTCTTGAATATTCAACTTGGGGTTTTTCATGTATTTCGTAAAATTAGTTCAGTCTCAAATATCAGTTCCAGATTTTTACACTTGCCATATTTAAACTTTGAAATAGAAAGTTTTGCAATTAACAGAACCATGTTCGCTTGTTTTCTTGATTTATCTGTGAATGCATCTGTTTAGGTAATGCCAAACAGAGCTGTTGTTACATTCACAGGGATCTCTGTGTTGTAGCATGTGAGAATATACTGTTTTACTTGGTTCCAGAATGTGTCTAGCTGCAAAGTGAGACACTGCAGGCAGAAATCTAAACAAATCTTAAATAAATGTAAGCGAACCGCCAAGAGAATCGTGGACAAACGATCTTCATTCTTCGGTACAGCGTTCTCTTCAGTAGCAATTTGAACCCGTAGTGGTGTGGGTCTGTCTTGGAAGGTCGAATTCTCTCTTGTTTCCGCCAAGAGAATCGTGGACAAACGATCTTCATTCTTCAGTACGGCGTTTCTCTTCAGTAGCAAGTTGAACCCATAGTGGTGTGGGGTCGTGTCTTGGAAGGTCGAATTCTCTCTTGTTTCCATCAAAACAGTATATTCTACATGCTACAACATACAGATCCCTGTGAAATGTTTTGTCTTGTGACTCATTTGTCCAGAATGTGGATAACTTAGGGCAGGAATAGAAGGCATGCTCAATGTAATAATAATAAATTGAGCTTATATAGCGCTCTTCGATGAGAGAAAAAGACTCATCCTCAGAGCGCTTCACATACAGGAAAAATAAGTTTCCATAACCATTGCACAATATTGAGAAGAAAAAAAAAAAGGCATACAAAGCAAGCACTAAAACAGATGCACAAGCCACATCCCCCCCCCCCACTCCATTTCTCCCCCCCCCCCCCCCCCCCCCCCCCCCCCCACACACACATGACGTTTTATGAACAACGCTCGACAAGAATTTGGGAATACAAGAAAAGAACCAACACCCATCCCCACCCACCCACCCCGCCCTCCAATTTCGTAAGCACTGCATGGAGTACAATTTAAAACATGCAGAAGGGAGCACCCCCCCCCCCCCCCCCCCCACACACACACACACACACACACAACAAAGGGCAAACTCAACACGAAGCAACAAAAACCCATGCGCGTAAACGCACACACGCAAAAGCACATAAGCATTCAGGCGCGGAAGCGCGCGTGCACATACAAGAGGTGAAGGGTTGGAGAATGCATGGGAAACACGCATTAACTCGTAAGCTATGAAGAAAGACAAAAGGACTTCTGAAAGAGATGCGTTTTGAGACCAGATTTGAACGCAGAGAGAGTCTGTGAAGAGCGGAGCTGGGAGGGGAGGGAGTTCCAGACAAGGGGGGCTTGATAACTGAAAGAACGTTGGCCAAAGGATTTCAGTTTCATGCGGGGAAGCTTGAGACGTTTATCACTGCTAGAGCGGAGAGTGCGAGAGGGTTGATAAGTGACAAGTGTGTTGGAAAGATAAGCAGGCAATGTTTCATCAAAGTGTCGGAAGGCAAGTGTTGCGAGTTTATACTGAATGCGTGCATGAATGGGAAGCCAATGTAGTCTAACTAACAGAGGTGTAGTGTGGGTTCTTTTGGACTTTTGGAAAAAAGTCTGGCTGCGTTGTTTTGTATACGTTGAAGTCGGTTTATCTCGACAGTGGGAAGACCAGTAAGAATGCCGTTACAGTAATCAAGTTTTGACATGATGAGGGAACAGATAAGTTGGGCAGTCCCTTTCTGTGTAAGATATGAGCGAATTGACGCGATCTTTCTCAAAGCCAAATAGGCTGAACGACACAGGTGACCGATCTGGACATTCATGGACAGCGTACTATCCAAATGGACACCCAGATCCCTCACGCTGTCTTCAAAGGGAATTTTGTTGGTTCCAACTTGAATAGATTTTTCAGAAATGCGATCCAAAACAGAACGAGGTGCTGCCAGTAGAGCCTCAGTTTTTTTCATCATTCACCTTGAGCTTATTTTTAAGCATCCATGATTTAACAGATTGGAAACACAGTTCAAATTCCGATACCAAAAGTTGGAATGCAGCAGGCTCAGCAGCGTCGTGCAGCTGGGTGTCATCGGCAAATTTCTGATGAGGAATCCCGTGTTCCTCAATGACCATAGATAGAGGTAATCTATTTCTTTGCACCAGTGGCATTTATTTGTTTCCACTACACCCATTTTTGTAACAGTATGTTGGTAGGGTAAATGTTGTGAAGGAATTTAAAATGAAGGAGCCTCAGTCTAGATTCCTTTGTACATTCATACGCTAAGTCAAAGTAGTCTTGAATGTTGATTTTAATTTACGCTTCCAAAAATGTGTCGTGCATATTTCATGGTTTTGCTTTTGGGCAAAAATCTTTCTGATTTGTTTATTTGATAGAGCTGTGAGGTTTCCTTCGTCTGTTGCAACATCAGTGGGGGTTCGTCTTTGTGATCAATGTTAGCGAGTTGTTGCTTCCATGTGGATGGGATTTGCGTTTGTCAGCGCATTTATTCGAATGGAAGGTTCGGTGAAGTGCCTAGTTTTTCTTCTATTTCTCTAAAGGTCATTATGCATCCATTTCGCCAAAGATCTTGAACGAGAAGGATACCTGCTTTATACCATTTTGTAAAATGTAATGTTTTTCCTTTGTATTTTATATTTCGGTTGTTCTACAGAGTTCTGTTTTAACATTCTATATTGGTCAGTCTTTGTTAAAGGTGGTGGCTGCAATTATTATGTCTTTCCAAAAGACTGAGGTTTCTCATCCTTGAATTTCTTTAGGATCAACATTACAGTTAAAAAGCAGTGGCTGTTCTGGAAAGGTGACATATTATTTCGCGCGAGGATGCTCCAGTGAGCTTTGGTTTGTTTGAGGAGTCTTGCTGCCCATTTGACTAGGAACATTTGTTGATGGTGTTCAGTGTTAATCATACTTAGGCTGCCTTTTTCCTTTTCTAGGCTAAGGACACCTCTTTTTATCTTTTCAAATGCTTTTTTATTATTGAACTTTTTTTTCCATAGGAACCTATAAATCAGTGAATTAATAGAGTGGAGGGTTTGTTTTGGTATAGATGCTGCTTGCAATACGTGGGAGAATTGTGACATCAGAAATGTTTTAGTTAGAATAACTTTACCATAGAGGGATGGGTTTCTGTTTTCCCATTACTTGATGATTTTGGTAATCTTATCTACTCTGGCTTTCCAGTTTTCTTCGACCTCAGAGATTTCTTTGTCTGCCTCAGATTTCACTGTTGGTATTTTCCCCAAACCTCTTTCCCAAATCCAGTAAGCTTGCCTGGCATCAGCGTGTGTTTCTCCCGGACTGCCTGCGCATGACCGTTCTAGAGTGCAGAATGGGCATGTCTGAGGCAGACTGAAGAAGTCGTGGATTGGCAACATAACGGTGCAGACATACTACGACACCTCTGCCTTGTTGCACAGGACCGAGGATAGAGGGCTGTGATCCATGACTGCCATGCGTTTGTGATGGCACCACCACAGCCTGTTGTCATGGGACAGTGATTATGGATGATTTTCTTTGCAAATGGGGAAAAACATACTACTGATGGGTACGCAGGTCTGATCCATGATACGTTCCTGATTGTGTTGTATTTAATCTGTGGGGGCAAATGTAGTTGGCCCTAATGACTGAATGAATTTGTGGAACAGATGACACCTGTTGGCACAAATTTATGTCCACAGATCTACATGAAGAAGGAAGATAGAGCAGATCCCCTCAAGAACTACAATCTCTTGAGTGTTGAGGAATTCCAGAAGATTATCGGAGATCAGGTGTTATCTTAGTACTTGCATACTTTGTGCACACACATTCATGAAGTGTGTAAGGGAATATGTATGACAAAATAGATGAAAGGACATTCAGAGTAAATGCTTGTACTTGCGTAGGCATGTGTATGACAAATGACAGGTTGTATCCTATTAGCTGGTCCTGTCAGAAAATGGTGAAGGCCAGGGCAAGGGAAAGTTCCAAGAAAGTGAACTACATCAATACAATTCTGTCCCAGAGTCAGATGTAACCATTAGTACTTATGAAAAATGCACAGCAGGGGAAAAAAACTAGCTGCATTGACTCGGTTGTTCTCCAACATCAAGTCATGTGGAGAGTACTGAGTGTGGTGTGTGCATTTTTTTCTCTGTTCTGATAGAAACATATTTGCTGAAAATTCGCTTGTCATGTACTAAATAAGCATTTCTTGTGCTCTGCTTTGTATGTTTGTTCGTATATTGGTTTCTTTGTATCAAAATAAGGTTTCAGTATCCAACTTAGCATTACAAAGCCTAAAAAAAAGCACGATAGAACCATTCCAGTGTCTATATGTTCAGAGTGTTTAGATCTTATTTGGAGATCAAATGCTGTGCTACCTAAGTTAACATGTATTTGTGCAGCCATGTTGTATTCACATGAGTCAGGCATGTGCATCATGTTTCTTGACTGCCAGGTTTCTCTCAGCCAATCAACGAAAACCACTTAAAAGTTGACGTGGAATTGTACATGTGATTTCTCAATGACTGGACACTCAGGCAATGACAACCTGGTCAAGGTAGAAAATAACTGTCACCTAATAATCAGAACGAGTGAGAGTTATGGAAAAGAACAGTGATTTTGTGTCAGAATTGAAAAATTACCAAAAAGTATTTTGATTAATCATGATTATAAACTGTTCCCTGAAAGACCTGAAGCTGGAATACCAAAATGATAAACATGTGTTATTGATAAAGACGATACATATCAAACAGTTCTACCTGTGAAAGGAAGATGTCTGAGACGGAGACGGTCAAACAGCAAACAAGTGCAGTAAGATTTGCTCCCAGAGTGAAACATAACTCCAAGCCAGCAATGATTGTGTGGCTCCCTTGGTTAGCACACATGTAAACAGTTGCACAACAAACATGGAACTTCCCTCTTAAGGATGCCCCAAGCTTGTCCATATATCATATGTGCACAGCAACAATGTTAGAAGAACGCACCTGCAGCATATGCACACAGCAACAATGCTAGAGGAACACATCTGCAGCATATGCACACAGCAACAATGCTAGAAGAATGTAGCACATGCATACAGCAACAATGCTAGAAGACGGTTCATGTTGTTTATAGCCCAGCTCTGTATGAGTATATGTATGTGCACCAAGGTTGCTCTTGTACCATTAGCCAACAAGTGAATAAATACTGTTATAGTCATTTGTTTCTCTTTGAGGATGGGACTTTCTTCCCCAGTGTAATGACACATTTGAAAAGGCCCTGTGGGACTGCACTGGCCGGTCCTTAAGCAATAACAGAACTATAAACAGAATTCCTGTTGTCTTTGTTGTGATTTGTGGCATGGGGTGCATGTGGCAGATCAACGTCAAGCTTCTGATGTCGAAGATCTTGGACAAGAACATCACCGACTCCCAGGTGGTGAGAGTCCGCACTGTGGATTATTTCCGCAAGCTGGGGCCCATCCTTGCCAACACAAGTTCCCAGTGAGTGGTCACTGACTCTGTCCCTCTCATTTCTTTTGCAGACAAGTGAGTTATAGCCTTGACTTGGGTTTGCGTGTTGTGTGTTTTGTGTGGTGTGTGTGTGTGTGTGTGTGTGTGTGTTTGTTGTGTTTTTTTGTTTGTTTTGTTTTGTTTGTTGTGTGTTTTTTTCTGGTTCATTTAGACCCACATGGTTTCAACTGTCTGGGTCATTCTGTTCCATTGTCTAGGTTTGCTGCATTTCATTTTCTTCCAGAATTCAGCATGTACAGATCATAAACGCTACACTGTATTACTGAACGCTTAGGCCACAGTTTCCAGTGTTATAAATGAAAAGGATAAACAAATAAGAGAATAAGTTGACAAACAGAAAAAGTTCAGTTGAGGAGGATCCATAACTGGGATTTAGCAGAGATTTACCCTTGAGTCACTATTCCAGTTGGTTTCGGTTTGTTTTCTCCTGCACTGTTTACACTGAGCACAGGTAAAGGGTTTGAATGGGAGTTAGTTCATATGGAATTAGCAAGTTGGAACACATAATAATAATAATAATAATAATGAATATTTCTATAGCGCAAATCCTAGATTAGCTCTAACGCTTTAAATACAAGGACTAACGAAACACGCATGCACGCACGCGCACCGCACGCACCAGCACCAACACGCACACACACACACGCCACACAACCACACATCAGGTAGTGTTGTACAGAATTATGGGTTGGTTTGATGTTTGATAGTGATCATAGACCTAAAGATCTGTTTGAAAAATAATTCTACAAAAAAAGCACATACACATAACAAAAAAAGTAACAGAACCAAATTAGCCTCATATATGTTTTTAACTAATTTAGTCAACATATGTGGTGTTCACTTTTTTTCTCCCCTGCTGTCTTTCAAAGAGTTCCATTGACAGATGAGAGACGGATAACAACACAGTGTGAATGCTAGTTTGCTGATTCTCTGTGCTTAAAGATCAAATTTTGAAGACTGGTGAACAGAGAACACAACCATTATCATACTTTAAAATAATTTGATGTCACAAATTAATCTTTTAATTATTAAGTGATTTTTGACATAACAGTTCTGAATTGTCAAATTATTTTTTGAAGTATGGATGAACTAATTGTCGGGAACTAGAACACCGGTTTTTGAAAGAAAATCGGGGGGGGGGGGGGGGGGGGGGGGGGGGAAGAGAAAGCTTCGAATCAGGAATCAACCTTCGAAGATAATTGATCAGAGAGAGGCAGACACCATGATGTTGCAAACAAAAATGATGACACAAATTATGAAGGGTTTTGCTGTTTGAACATAACAGGTACCAAAACTGACAAATGTGTTTTTAGAAGACCAGGTGAACTCACAAATTTTGGGGTAGTGTTTTTTAAAAGGAAAGAAGCCCCAGAACAGACCGCTCATCTAAATTGCACAAAATTTTGTTTTAGCATTGTGTAAAGGATGTTGTATGAAGTGCATGTACATGTTTGTGTGATGCTACAGTTGATGACTACCCATTGGAGTCACTCACCTAAACTGTGAAGGTCCTAAATCAATCACAACGGCAACATGGACATCATGGTACCTGTCATTATCAAAAGTCGGAATCGATTTCAAACACATCCATATGGCCCACAGTCATGTCTAGTTGTATCATTGATTTCGCAGTACTTGTGAGCAAAATTGTTCACAATCATTTGAATGAACTAACTCTGTATTTCTCATATACTGTTTTAGCCAGTCCACTTGATTTAAGATGATGACAAAATTCAAAATTTTGTGATTTTGTTTGGAGCACATTACTAATGGCCCCTGTAGGAGCATAAGTTAGCAGCTCAGTGTATCACATCTTGATACTCAATCTTCCCAAAGAACCTTAATGGACACAAAATGTAGATGAACCATAAATGTTCAGTGTGTCACATCTTGATACTCAATCCTTCCCAAAGAACCTTAATGGACACAAAATGTAGATGAACCATATGTTCAGTGTGTCACATCTTGATACTCAATCCTTCCCAAAGAACCGTAATGGACACAAAATGTAGATGCACCAGATGTTGAGTATGCCACATCTTGAAACTCAGTCCATCTCTTCTTCATAGTGTCAAACCATATTCAGTTTTAGAAATGGGTAGACAATTTACATAAACAAAATCAGTATTGATGTCTTTGAATTGTTTGTACTTATTGTAAAGAGTAGCAAGGAAACAAGATGCTTTTTCATCTTTGCTTGCTCAGCCTTTAGAAACAAAATTAATTGTTTTGAAATGTTGTAGACAGCCTTCCCTATTTAAAAGGACTTTTCTTATGTGGTGAACCGCCAATGAAGTTGTTTGCAGTTTTTGCTTGTTTCGTATAAGGCAGTCAAATTTTTAAGGTCAAATTCAGGTGAACAGCTGTTGTTTCTAAGTTTTCAATGATTGGCATTCTGTTCTGCTTTTCAGAGTGGAACTACATTTGTTTCAAATGAACTTGTATTATGTTTGCAAACCTCTTCACAAAGAGCCAAGGCCTACATCTGAATAACCCATCCGAGTTTCTCCCTCTGTCTGTCATTAGTCTGGTCTGTCTGTCACTCACTCTCTCTCTTTCTCTCACTCACTCTCTCTCTCTCTCTCTCTCTCTCTCTCTCTGTCTGTCTGTCTGTCTCACTCTGTTATGCACATGCTTGAAATAAGTGTGAATTTAGATTTACTGTAATCTTGTTTCTTCATGTACTTAAGACGTCTTTATGAATACATGTATGTTCATCTGCGACATCTGCATCTCTCCTTCCCAGCATGCGAACGCACGTGCACAATGTGCAGGTGTTCAATGTAACGGTTCCCAGCTGGTGCCAGGTACGTTCCTGCATTGTCAGCTAGGTGAGGTCTGGTTTTCAGAGTGCTGCAGGACTACTTGATGTGGCACATGATTGAGACGCTGCCCGGCTACCTTCCCCAGACCTTTGTGAACGCTGCCACAGTGCTGAACGAAGTGGAACAGGGCACCAGCAGTGTCGCCCCACGCTGGCAGAGATGCATAGCCAAGGCGGAGGATGCCTTTGGCTTTGTCAGCAGCGCCCTCTATGTGGACAAGACTTTCCCTCCAGAAAATAAAGAGAAGGTCGTGTCTTCATGAGTTTTTCTTTCTTTTTCTTTTTTTTTTTCTTTTTTGATTAATTTTTGCTTTTAGAGTTGCATCATCGGTTTTGTACTTTTCCATGGATAGCATTTCATTTTCTTGTATACCAGGAATTTATTCTGATTTACATCAGACTCACAGCATTACACATAGGGACCTGTGTGTGACACTGACTGTATTGATCACACTAACAGGAATGTCACAGTGAAAATAAAGATGGTGGAAACACTTACTTTGCATGATGACTGTCCTGAAGATGATTGTGATGAAGGTGGATGGTGTCCCAGGCTCTGAAGATCCTGACAGAGGTGCAGACAGCCTTCATCGAGAACCTGGACAAGCTGCTGTGGATGGACAAGAAGACCAGGGACAAAGCCAGAACCAAAGCCAGCATGATGAGGAAGGCTGTGGGCTATCCTGACTGGATTCTGGACCTGTTAAGCTGGATGAATTTTATGAGATGGTATGGAAAGTGGTGATTTCACACATATGTATATACTTGTGAGTGTGTGCACATTCAAGTACACAGACATATGCACCTGTAAACACTCATACTCGCACACGTGCACACAACACATACGCATGCATGCATGTGCACACACATACATACACGCTTGCTCTGCCTCACTCTCACAAAAACATACTAGTTCATTTTCTGTCTCGCTCTTTTTCCAGCCCCAACTCCCTTCCCCTCCCCCCACCCTACTTTTTTTGTTTGTTTGTTTGTTTGACTTGTGACAGAGTCCATGTGAACAAAGGAGTTTGTGAGCAGAAAGATTACTTCAGACAGTGGTGCTGTTTTAAGCAAAGACCTGTTTTTCTTGCTCTTTCCTGTCCAAACAATTGGTGTATTCCTACTCAGTTGTTGTTGTCGTACCCTGGCTAAAAGACAACAGGGATCATCTGAACAGCCAAAGCACTTTAACACTATGGTACAAATGCATCAGCTAGGGATGAGAACGTTACGTGTGTGACTGTTTTGATTACTATGCCATGTGGGCAGCCACACTCCGACTTCAAGGGATTTTAGAGACTGATAATGTTTTGCTAGGAGCTTGTCACGACTGAGGACAATCCCTGCATAACTATGCAGAACATAACAACATTTTGATGTAGCCTTGGTGTTCTAGCCTATATCAGTTTGTCTGACACAGCCTTAAGCCAAGGCGATTCCTACTCGGTGAGAACACACATTGTAGCTATTCAGACTACCCCTGAGTTTTTTTAGAGAGAGAAGGGAGCTAAATCTGGACCCCAATTTCACCTCCCACTTCTTTCAGAGTGATCTCCTATGAAACACAAGTCGCTTCTGACAAACAATCTTGCCTCCTTCCTGAGATGCTGAGATTGAAAGTACCAAAGTACCACACATTTTTTAGGAGGCCTTCATGACAAGAGGACCACGGACCCAGTACTATTAATGGCTTCATATCTACTGTTGCTAAGATTTTTTGGTCTTGTAGGGAAAATAGGATTACTTTGCTTCTTTAGTCTCACACTTCTCTTAGGAAAGCCTCTGCCATGCAGGGATCAGTGTAGAGTCACCCTTTGGTGTTGGGCATCTGACCTAGAGAGTCTTGAGCCCTTGAAAGAATATTCTTTGAGATCCTACCACTTAGGACTTGCTCCTGCTTTCTGTAGTGTCTGCTTTTAGAGTCGGTGAACTCATGCTTTTCAAGGAACTCACGTCTCAATATAATTTGGTTACACCTACCCAGCGCCCACCCTAGGCTTACCGCAAGCCTGAAACAAAGACCCTTGGCCATCACCTTGCCCTGCTGGCTCCTGTGGCATCCTTTCTCGGGCCCCAGACATTCTAACGGGGTATAGGCAGTGTCCTGTGGCATCCTTTCTCGGGGCCCCAGACATTCTAAAGGGGTATAGGCAGTGTCCTGTGGCATCCTTTCTCGGGCCCCAGACAATCTAAAGGGGTATAGGCGATGTCCTGTGGCATCCTTTCTCGGGCCCCAGACATTCTAAAGGGGTATAGGCAATGTCCTGTGGCATCCTTTCTCGGGCCCCAGACATTCTAAAGGGGTATAGGCAATGTCCTGTGGCATCCTTTCTTGGGCCCCAGACATTCTAAAGAGGTATAGGCAATGTCCTGTGGCATCCTAAGGTTTGTTTGTAAAAAAAACAAGAGAGAAAGAGAAAGAAGAGGATCGATTCAGGCCTTCACTGTTCCCTGCTGTGATGTAGCATGATGAACAGTAAGTCTTACCCACACTGTAAGCTTCTGTAGTAATGGCCAGAAACTGCTTCTTCCAAAGCAAATGTTAGGCACTTTGGAAATCAGGACTCTTGTCTCTAATTTTGGCACCTTGCCAGACTTGTGATGGCTGAGTTTCGGGCAGTTGTCTTGAAGTCTCTGACTACCTTTTCACAGGTTCTGTGCAAGACACATTGCAGAAGATCTGACAGTTCTGTATTGTCTGAAATGGCTGGTTGACAAAAATCTTTTTTTGGGGTTTGGTCTGAGGGTGTTCCAGAGAAACCGTTGTGGATTGTTAGGGAGGACTGTGGTTGCTTAGATAGCAACACACCCTGGAAAGTGAACATTTGAAATTGTCTCCATTCTTACTTGATTCTACCATATGGATATACATATCTATCTGTCTGTCTATCTCTAATTTGTATATGAATAAGGGGTGCGGGGAAGGGAGTGAGAGAGGTGGTACAAGATTCAGGATAAAGACAGTGGAATGGGAGCATGTATTCTCCAAATTCTTTTGTTGTGTGTCGTATTTGTTGCATATGGGATAAGTAGGCCTTGAGGTAGAACAAGCACTAAATCCTTTCACTGCTTAGGCACCCTCTTTACAAGGGGAGATAACTCACCAACCTGTTTGCTCAAATGATGGCCATGTTTCAAACCTCGTCGCGAGTCTGAAAGTGTTGGGCCTTGTCCTGGGTTTAGGCTGGCCTCCCATCTGAACATACCCAGCAACCTTCTTCCTTTTTCTGTATTACCGCATTCGTGTGGACAGGCAACTATGAGGAAAAGGAATTTCCTTCTGCAAGTAGTTTTGAGATGTACTTAAGTGTCCAAACTTTAGGAATCCCTCTCACCTCCCCATGCATTGTGAGAAAAAAGGTGCGGAAACTGGCAGTTCATGAGTTGGAGGTGACATGTTTTAAGAGAGAACTGTCTGGGAGTTTAAGTGAGAGACAATATTGAGGTATGGATTTAGCTCCCTTCTCTGATGAAAATTTTGGGGTCTCCTGATTGGCTAGAGCGATGAGGCAATGTTTTGACTGGTAAACGTATTAAAGTAGAAAAATTCCTATCAGAAAATTCCGTGCACCACCGTGATGTTCAGGCATTGAGGCACTGTATGTGAACACCTGTTTTAGCTAAGAGTGGATGCCCCAATGTACACCAGGCCATGAACAGGGCACAGCCTTTGTTTTGGCTCATTCTCTGAGAAAGTGTGATCCTGTGTTCATGTTTTCTCAGGCATATAACATGTCCCAACTGTATGCTTCAGTGGACATGGATTGGTGTAATACCAGTTGAAATTGTGCTGGAAATCCAGAGATATGTGTTTATGTTGCACTTGTAATCGTGTCTGTCTTTCTGCTCAGTGTCTCACCAAATGTACATACATGGTTGATGAAATGTCCGTGTCATGTATTTCACTGTCTACAAAATCTGTGGCCAGGCAGAGGTGAAAGAAGGAGAGCTCCTGAATAACTTCTTTGCTATATCAAAGTATGAGGTGCACCGTTTATGGGCCAGTCAAGGAGAGGTGCCAGACAAAGACGTGTGAGTACTGCATGAATTGTATGGTAGTACTAACAACAGAGATAATTAAAGTAATGACAGTAGTGATGTTGATAATGAGAGAAGCAAACCTTTATTTTTATGTGACAGAATCACCGTATTCCTCATCTTCTTTTGTTTTTCTGGCCACGATGTCTTCACATGAAGTAAAATCGTTTTCGCATAGTTGTGTGTATGTGTGCGTGTGGTGTGTGTGTGTGTGCGTGTGTGTGTGTGTGTGTGTGTGTGTGTGTGTGTGTGTGTGTGTGGGAGAGAGAGAGAGAGAGAGAGCGGGGGCTTACCTCAGCCCTGATGATATACGCTGGCTGCATAATAGTGTTGTCTTGCCTTGGCTTTGGTGATATTTGCTGGGTACATGATAGAGATGTCGTTCCTAATCCCTGATGATACAGGCTGGCTACATAATACTTAATTGTAATGCCTTACCACAGCCCTGGTGATTCACACTGGCTACATGATAGTGATGCTTTACCTCAGCCTTAGAGATGTCGACTGGCTACATGTTAGTGGTGCCTTACCTCAGCCTTAAAGATGTTGGTTAGCTACATGATAGTAATGCCTTACCTCAACCTTAAAGATGTTAGTTAGCTACGTGATAGTAATGCCTTACCTCAGCCTTAAAGATGTTGTTAGCTACGTAATAGTAATAACTTACCTCAGCCTTAAAGATGTTGGTTAGCTACATGATAGCAATGCCTTACCTCAGCCTTAAAGATGTTGGTTAGCTACATGATAGTAATGCCTTACCTCAGCCTTTAAGATGTTGGTTAGCTATGTGATAGTAATAACTTACCTCAGCCTTTAAGATGTTGGTTAGCTACATGATAGCAATGCCTTACCTCAGCCTTTAAGATGTTGGTTAGCTACATGATAGCAATGCCTTACCTCAGCCTTAAAGATGTTGGTAAGCTACATGATACCAATGCCTTACCATAGCACTGGTGATTCACACTGGCTTTATCTCGGCCCTGATGATGTAGGCTGAATACATGATAGTGATGCCTTACTTCAGCCTTGAAAGATGTCGACTGTCTACATGATCTCCTTACCTTAGCCCTAGGTACATCACCTGGCCACTTGCCTCATCTCTGTCTGTGATGTTGGAGCTTTGCTGTTGCCTTAGCCATGTTTCACTCTGTTGCCATGGATTTCCATTGATCTGAGATGAAAAGAGAGAATCCCAGTAGCTTCAGGACATGCCTTGCGTGCTTTGAATTCTTACTACAGAAGATGCATATTTTACTCAAGGGAGAATCCCACTCATTGCGTAGTGTGCTGTGCATATTTTGCCTTAGCTATGTTTCACTCTGTTGCCATGGATTTCCATTGATCTGAGATGAAAAGAGAGAATCCCAGTAGCTTCAGGACATGCCTTGCGTGCTTTGAATTCTTACTACAGAAGATGCATATTTTACTCAAGGGAGAATCCCACTCATTGCGTAGTGTGCTGTGCATATTTTGATGTAGTTTGTGAGGAATCCTTGACCTGTTTGTTTGAAGAGACCAGCCCATCCATTAACTTTTAAACACAAAAAATGCACTTACCGTAACTGCTGAACTTTAAGCTGATAATTTTTCCTAAACTCAAACCCTGAGGCTGCTACACTGACAGTGACCTATTTATGGATTTTACCAATTCTATTCTTAACTCACCATAGGGTTATCTTCCCCTTATCTGCAATTGTCTGGACAAACTGAGAACAAAGTTTGCTGGAATCAGATTTGACCACTCTTCATAGAAATAATTCATGCTTTAGCGACACGCAAAATGAGTGTTGATCATGAAAGCTGAATGTTATTTTTGCCTGATCAGTCGCTCATCAGCAGCATGCCATCAGTCAAACATGCTGAAATTGAAGAGATAAGCCAACAACACAGATACTCATTTTACTATTGATCTATGCACTAGCTCAAGAATTGGATATCAATAGTGAATGATATGAAGGTAGTGTATTCAGTGCGGAGAACTTTCCCAATGCAAAAAATCAAAGCAGTTCACAATCACTGAAATTTAAAAAGGCAGGCACACTCTCAACAGCAGGGACATAGGAGACACAGCGATCACAAGCACAGAGGCAAAGGTACCGATAACATCAGTTGAAGATTCATCCACAGGCAACATGGCCAGTGTTAAACAGTTCATTAAATTCTTTGTGTCTGACACAGAAGACATGTCCTTTAGTGGTTTAAGTGCTGCTGAGAACACTAATGTCAAAGACTGGAGTAGCTGATTTTTTTCCTTTTTTTTTTTTTTTTTTTTTTTGCTGTTCCAACCTCTGCGCCACCTCAGAGGCAGTGCACCCACGCCGCTCATTCCGACATCCGTCCACAGCCACAGCCCGGTCAGCCCCGCCGCAGCCCCGGCACCAGCAGTCCACAGGGAGCAGTCAATGTCAAGTCGTCAAGAGGCAACCCACCGGAGGAGACACTGCACTGCTGCCGAGTCACTTCAGTGGTGTTCAGTGGCGCCTGTTCTGATCTAACATACGCAGGACACCACCTACTAAGCCCCCTACTGACGACAATAATTGCTTAGTCGTGGAGCCGGCATGAGTGAGCTCTCCCTCCGGAGGGCGCCACCACGTCCGTCCAACGACAGCCCCCATGGACTCGCCGATACCGGATTTTTTTCCTTTATTGTATGCATTGCCCTTCCATGTTTGCTGGCCAGTTCACGATAGCTGTACCTTGGTATACACAGGCTTTGATTACATTGTCTTCACTATTTTTATTATTGCTTTTCATGTTATTTTATTTTCTTGCAGCTAATTGATCAGGTGTGGCGTATGTGTTTTTTCAGATTTTTTAAAATTTTGTGTGTGGCTTACATAACAGTGTGATTTATAACCTCGAAATTATGGTCATAGCCAAGAGCACCAAAATATATACCTAATGATTTAGCCATTTTTTCTTCCTTTTATTTCAGTGAGGTGGCTTAAGTGTGTGAACAAATAAATCAAAGTAATCGCCCAGTTATTGTTAGTTGCCCATCAGTCTGTGTGCGTGTAGGGGAGAGAAGTATGTGCGTGTGTGAGAGAGAGAGAGTGTGTCTGCGCACGCTTCTTTTGTGTGTGTGTTTGGGGGTGGGGGTGGGGGGGGGGGGCTGCGTGGGGGGGGGGGAGAGTTATTTTATGTGTGTGTGTGTGTTCAAATGCAATAACTGTTAAAAAACTTTTTCCTTTCTCTATATCCTTCTGCGTCTCTCACTCTTGTTCTGTCTTTCTCTCGATCTGTTTCTTGCATCCACCTGCATGCATTCCCCTCATTCCCTCCCCATTCTGTTTCCCCGAGCATCTCCCCATTATCTCTCCCTCAAACTCACATTCTCTCTCACTCTCTCTCTCTTGGACCATCTCATGTTTTTCTCATCTCTAACCTTCTTCCTCTCTCCCAAGTCATAGGGAGGAAAAATTTATATATATATATATATAATATATATATATATATATATATATATATATAATATATATACTGTTCCATCTCTGTCCTCCTCCTCTCTCTCTCTCTCAGTGTTCCTTCTTTTTCTCCCTCCTTCTCATTGTGTGTCTTTGTCTCTCACATTCATTAGTGTTGATACCAGTTAATAACTGAAGGAAACCGCACCCTCAATCCCAGGTGGAGCTCCCAACCTGATGAGCCCAATGCCTACTTCTCCTCCACCTTCAACCAGATCATCATCCAGGCTGGTCTTCTTCAGCCCCCGTACTTCGACCCACACTATCCCATGTGAGTGTTGTGACCTTTGACCTCAGCACTACTTTGATCCATTCTTTCTCATGTGAATGTTTTGACCTTTCACCTTCTCATTACCCTGATTCACACCATCCTGTTTGAGCGTTGTAATCTTCTACTTTCACATGTCCATGATTCACACTGTCTGATGTGAGTGTTGTGACCTTTGACTACTTCATTTCTTTCATTCAAAGTATCATACATGAATGTTGTGACCTTTGACAATGTTTGTCTTGAATGGCTAGTAGATGTAGAAAAGGAGAAAAAAAAAGGTTTTCTCTTCTTTTTTTTTTCTTGTCCTTTTCTACATTTTCTTTCTTTTTTTCCGTCCTTTTTCATGTTTTGAGAATTCTGTCATTATTTTTCAGTCTGCAGGTTCATGATGAGAGGGTTCAAGGTTGGAAGAAGTTACAGACTGACTTTTTCACTCTCTTGAACATAGAGATCAGTAGTTTGGGTTGTATTTCTACAGGACATAGATCTGTGTGTGTGTGTGTGTGTGTGTGTGTGTGTGTGTGTGTGTGTGTGTGTTTTACAGTCTGGTATCCTTTTCTCTTCACAGAAGGTAAACTGAATTATTTTTAGATAGGGTTGCGGGAACTGGCCACTGAGAGATCCAGTCTTGCAAAAAGTGGGTGAAACCTGTGTTGGCATGTTTTGAAGTATCTTTAATACACTTTTGCTGATAGAACCTTGGTCTATTCAAATGTTACATACTGATAAAGACAACAGAATATTTGAGAATATTGATTATTGTCTCCATGTGTGTGTGTGTAACAGAATATTTGAGAATATTGATTATTGTCTCCATGTGTGTGTGTGTGACAGAATGTTTGAGAATATTGACTATTGTCTCCATGTGTGTGTGTGTAACAGAATATTTGAGAATTTTGATTATTGGTTCCATGTGTGTGTGTGTTTGTGGCCACACGTGTGCACGCATGTGTGTTGTGTGCCTTTGTATTTGTGTATGCCTCTGTGTGTGTGTGTGTGTGTTTGACAGGTCCTTTGCCTATGGAGCAATGGCAATGATCTCTGGACATGAGCTGACCCACGGCTTTGATAATGAAGGTGAATTGTTTCTGTTGTTGGTGTTGTTTGGATTTTAGTTTTAATGATTCAGTTTAGGGCAGAGTAACCAACACACTTGAGGGTAGGCCTTTAGTTACTAAACTTGTCAGTTTAGATATTTCCTGGCAAGATGAATGCTTAGCATCTCAGTGTGACTGACCCTTTCCTGCACTCATCTACAGAAAATGTCAGAAATGCTTGAAAATGGGTACATCTCCGTAAAATTTGAATCATTGTTGCTGTTGTTGTCGTACCCTGGCTAAAAGACTCCAGGGATCGTCCAAACTGCCAAAGCATTTGAACGCTATGGTACAAATGCATCAGCTGGGGATGAGAACATTACGTGTGTGACCGTTTTTGATTACCCCGCCACATGGGCAGCCACACTCCGACTTTGGGGATTTTGGAGACTGATAATGTTATGCTAGGAGCTTGTCATGACTGAAGACAATTCCCACATAACTATGCAGAGCATAACATTTTGATGTAGCCTTGGTGTTCTAGCCTATGTCAATTGGCCTGACACAGCCTTAAGCCAAGGCAGAATCATCGCTGTTTGTCAATGGATGTTCATAAACAAAACTTTGGGATAATGTTAACACACACACCCCCTCCACTAAAATGTTATCAGTGTTGCAATCTGACATTCTGCTGCCAATCAGGTATTATCTTTTTAATTTTTTACTTTGATTAAGATGCATTTTGGAATAAAACAAAACAGACAAATAAAGCAATCTTGTGAATGGAGTTTCTTTGTATACGATCATGGACAAATGTCATTGGAAGTTTTAAGTTAACAAAAAAAAAAGAATAAAGTCTTGGTATTGTAACTTGATAATCCGCTTCACAGTCCACTGGACATAATGATTTTCCAGTCTCTTGACATCCTTTGGAGGCATTGAATTGGCTGGCATTGTGATTAAGCAAATGTTGTCATCAGTAGAGGGCTTTGTCAGTGGTGTCCTGTGTATATGGGATCAGAATAGGCATCGCTGAATACAGCTAAACTAACATGACAGCAGTGCAGTGTCTCCTATATTGAGTTTGGCCAGCAAACTGAAATACATGCTACCTGTGGATTGCCTTGCTGTGCCTGCCACAGGATGAGGCTGGGTGTGGTTGTGGATGAGGTGGTCAGAATGATCGGAGTAATGTCACCAAAGCAACATGGAAAATGAAACAGCAAAAAGAAAAAAAATAAAAAAAAAAAAAAGACCATAAAGGAAAGCTTTTCAACCTAGCAGTAACCCAACAGTGAACAGTAGCTTGCCTCATGCTCGTTGGAGGTTTTCTTTTTGGTTAATCATGAAACATTTTGGACTTCTTCTTCTCTTCCACTGTGATGAGAATGTTCTTGTTCAGGTTCTGGATTCATGCTGAGCTGGTAATGGTTTTAGACCCTGACAACTCTGAAAAAAATCAGACAGTGAATGCTTCCACATTGTCACTGTCTTATACCCTGACAACTCTAAAAAAATTCAGACAGTGAATGCTTCCATATTGTCACTGTCTGCTCCTGAGGAGTCACACCCTAACTTCACTGTCAGCTGAGCATGATTCCCAGCCCTAGATTTGGGCTTCCTCAGCGTCTGCACACACTTGTAAAAATGATTTTGTTTGTTTTTTCTAGATGTGGCTCTCTCAACTTAGCAATAATAATGATGATGCTATAACAAGAGTGGAAGAGAGAGAAGAATGGTTTGGACATAATTCATGACAAGATGCAGGAAATTACAACATTGTGATTGTTTGTTGTTGATGTTTTCTTCTTTTAGAAAATTTTTTTTAGCTGTTTTGACATTTTTAATTCTTAATCCTTTATGTGCATCGATACACATCATTTATGAAAAGATTTATCAAAGTTGTACCAACAGGTATCTTTTTATTCATCCATGAAAACAAATTATAAATCTGTTGAAGCCCTCCGGGGGTTGCGACCTTGTCGTGGTCGGAGGGCTTGTGTGGCCAGTGATCCTTAGGCTTTGCTGGCGGGGGCATCAATACTTGAAGATAGGCTGGTTTTTTCCAACTGCTTCTAGGTCCGAGAAGCTAAGATGCTGTCGGGCCCCTAAGCATAACGGGGAAAGGGAGTTGATGCCCCTGGTAGGGCTTCCCATGTCAGATGGCTAAGGTGAGGATCCTGACAAGAGTAACCCGCCTTTCTCCTTTTCTTGTTTTCTGCCTTTATTTGGCCCTTTTCTATCTTCGTCTCCCCTTCAAGTCTTCTTTTTCACACTCCTTTTCTCTCTGTGGTCTCCTTAAGATCCGCTGTGTTTGCCGTGCGGTGCGACCTGTTTTCGGAGGGAATGAGATCCTGGTGATTGAGAGGGCCAGTGCTTGAGGAGGCCTGTGCTCTCAACACTCACTTTGGCTCGGACCTCTCCTAGACAGGGAGTACACTTTGGCCCGGGTGTACTAATCGGCTCCCCTTCTTGGGGCTGGGTCAAGACAGGCAGTTCCCCTGCTGGCCATGTGAACCCTGCCAGTGCTCAGTCTCTGTCCCCGGGAGTTGAGCATGATCAGGGAGGATAGGGTTATTGCTTCTGTTTGTCGTATGTCTCTCCCGAACCCTGGAAGGGGTCAAGAAGGGTTTTCTTGGCCCTGGCCCCTTAGTTGGACTCCAAGGTGGGTGGGTAAGGGAGGATGAAACACAATGAACTTAATATGGCCTTTTCAAAAATACCCCCCCCAAAAAGGAAGAGAAGGCAGCACCCTATTTCAGGGGAACTTTATTCTGACAGCGATTCTGACACGGAGGTACGACAGAGAACAGGTTTCTGGGCTTCCTGGCTCGTGGTGGAAAGGGGGACGGAGCAGGAAAGACCCCTTTCAGCTCTGACCCCTTTTTTGCTATTCAAATGGGCTTTCAAGGCTTAGCAGGTGACCCTCAGTCCGTCAAAAGGTTGAGGAAGGGATCGTTTCTAGTTCAATGTCGACCCAAGAAAACAATCTGAACAGTGTTGAGGGCAACAAAATTGTGGATGGGGAGATCAGGGTAAACTCCCCATAAACAGTTAAATTCATCGAAAGTGTGATTCGCTGCAGAGATCTAACGGGTGTCTCAGAGGCAGAAATAAAAACGGAACTGGCGTCCCAGGGTGTGTCGGAGGTGGCAGGGTGACAGTCAAGAAAGGTGCAGAGAGAGTGGCCACCAACACCTCTTTCTGACCTTCTGCAACCCTGTGTTTGCCTCCGGTCATCAAAGTTGGCTACCTGAACGTCCGTGTTCAGCTGTATGTCCCGCCCCCGTTGAGATGCTTCGGGTCCCAGAGGTTTGGACATGTCAGAGACCGCTGTTTGGGCAGGAGGTGTGCGGTGTTTGCTGCAAGGCAATCCATGATGGGCCGTGCAAAGATCCAGCACATTGTGCTAACTGCGGTGGCGATAAATCCCTCCTCTTCAAAAAACTGTCCTCTTTGGATTCAGGAATCCACCATTAAAACGAATAAAAACAGAAAAGAAGATCTCCTTTTTGAAGCCTGCAAGCAGGTTGTGGGCAGTCAGACTCCAACAGCTTCATATGCTTCGGCGTAAAGACGGTTCCCACATTTTCCCACTCGATCAGTCTGCTGTCAGACTGATGACTTTACGTTTTAAAAGGGACACTGCAAGTCAGAACTGTCAATCTGGTGGAAGCGGGGTCCCCCAAACCTTCCAACCCAAGTGACTGCCCCTGGGGGAGGCAAAAAATCCGCCACCCTCAGATGCTCAGCAGTCTACAACATCTGCTGTGGGCAATTAAAAAACCAGCAATTCCGCCTCGAACTCTCCTACCCAGTGCCCGTGCGGGCAAGGGAGTTCCACCCATGTGGAGATGGTGGAGATGAGGAAAAAAAACCTCCCCCAAATCTCCCAAATCCAGACCAAGTACCTCCACCATCTCCAAACTCCAGGCCTTTGTCACCTGCGGGAAAGGGTCTGCCAGCAGGTCCAAAGACCAACACAGTCCAGTGAAACAAACCCAATAAATTCGCTCCATTAGAAGCGACGTTGAAGAGAGATGACCTGATTTCTCTCCTTTTCGCCTCTGCCCAGGGAAATAGTACCATATTCCATTGGAATATCCTTTGGTTTAAAAATTCCCAAACTTTGAGGAGCTTCAGCTTCGGGTGTCGTCTATAAAACCTTCCGTCGTGGCTCTTCAGGAAATCAAATTCAAAGCCAGAAACCTTTACTCTTTCTGGCTTTAATATTCTTTCAAAACCTGCAAAACCATCCATTTTTGGGGACTGTCGGGCGGTGTTGCCCTTCTCCTACACAAAACTTTGCTGTTTTAGTCCTGTCGCTCTGTCTACCTCGCTTCAGGCTGTAGCTGCGAGAGTCACTCTCCACAAGACTGTGACAATCTGTTCCTTATCTACCTCCTTCTGTCCCGGTTTGTCGTCAGGACCTTGTCAGTCTGATAGGAGAACTTCCTCGACCTTTTTTGTGTTGGGTGACTTAACGGTCACAATCCTCTTTGGGGTAGTGTCAGTACGTCATCCAGAGTCTGCTAATTGAGGATGTCCTTTTCGATTTGGATTTGTGTTGTCTGAACGACGGTCCGCAACTTACCTCCACTCTTCCACAGGTTCACTTTCGTGTTTTTTAGATTTGTCGGGTTTGTGACCCCTCGCTGGTCCTGGACTATGAGTGGTCTGTCCATGACGATCTGCACGGAAGTGACCATTTGCCTGTCCTTCTACAACCCGTAATAACTGAATACGTCTCTGTCTCTCAACATCTAAATTATAAAGAAAGCAAACGGGATCTATTTTCAGCCACTATTTCTAAGGAATTCCGGACACTGATTTTCTTCAGAGTCCGGACCCGCAGAATCACTGACTAACACTGTGATCAAGTGGCTAAGCTTGTATTCCAGTGTCTTCCGATAAACTTCAAATGCCCAAAACACCCTGGTTTGATTCAGACTGCCAACAAATTTCCAAAGTTCGGAAACGGGCTCAGCGTCAGGTGTACCATCGACCTTTGGGGCCCAACGCTCGGCCCTCAGAAAAACCCCAGCTAAATCGAGACACACTTTTAAATCAGTAACGTCGGTCCTGGAGAAGTTTCTGCCCAGGCTGACGTCGAAAACTTCCAAGAAAAAAGTGTGGAACATCATTAAAAAAATCAAAGGGAAGAACACCGTTCCACTGTGACCATCTCAAGTTTGCTGACTCTTTTAATAACAGAGAAAAAAGCAGTTGGGTAATCTGCTGGCTTCAACCAATTAGAAAAGAATTCCTCCTCTTCTAACAAATCAACCACTTTTGTCAAAAATAAAACCCCTTTAAAAAAAAACACCCTGCAACTTTTCGTCGACAACAAGGAAGACTACAATCTTCCTTTCACGTTAAACGAGCTGAAATCTGCCTTACTCTCTTGCAGCGATTCCTCTCCAGGTCTAGATGAAATCCATTATCAACTCTTGAAACATCTTTCCCCAAATAGGTCTGAACATCCTGCTACAGGTATACAACCATGTTGGGGCTACTGGTTTCTTTCCACCTTCTTGGGGGAAGCCCTCATTATTCAATTCCCAAACCTGGAAAGATTTTTTCTTTAACCATCAAACTACCGTCCCATAGCTTTGACCAGCTGTGTTTTTAAATTGATGGAAAAAATGGTCAATGCTAGGCTCATGTGGAAACTTGAAACCGATGGCCTTTTGGCGAAAGAACAGTGTGGTTTCCACCCAAAAACGGTCTACAGTTGACCATTTGATTCGTCTGGAATCTACACTTCGGAACGCTTTTTGAACAGACAGCATGCAGTGGCAATTTTTTTTCGACTTAAGAAGGCCTACGATACCACTGGAAGTCGGGGATACTTCATGATCTCCACATCTGGGTTTTCGAGGTCATCTTCCGCTTTTTATTCAAACTTTTGGCAGAACGACAGTTTCAGGTCCCGGGTTGGCACCACTCTCTCTGATGTCACGAGCAGGAGTTGGGTGGGTTCCACAGGGGAGCATACTGTCTCCTGCCCTCTTT
This sequence comes from Conus ventricosus, assembly GCA_018398815.1. Classification (NCBI taxonomy): domain Eukaryota; kingdom Metazoa; phylum Mollusca; class Gastropoda; order Neogastropoda; family Conidae; genus Conus; species Conus ventricosus. Next base: position 88,601,534 of record CM031603.1, read on the forward strand.
AGTATTAAAATCAAAAAACATTGTTCAATCAGTTCAGCAGGGCTCAGACTGCTCATTGTTTGTGGATGATTTTGCTGTCTACGCAACTGGAAGCCTGTACCCCAGTGTCCAGCGCAGGCTTCAGCTTTTCGTAGATAAAATCCATCGGTGGGGGATGAAAACGGTTTTCACTTTTCTCCAACAAAGACGCAGTGTATTCACTTCCATAATTTCCGTCAGTTTTTTCCAGATCCTGAACTTCAAGTGGGAAATCTCCCATTCCAGCTGTTAAAGAGGCCAAATTTCTGGAGTCATTTTTGACCAAAAACTTAACTTTCTCGCCACATCAAACACCTCAAAACTGCTTGCCAGAAAGCACTGAATATTCTGCGGGTCGTTTTGCGCACACCGACTGGGGCGCTGATAAGAAAACTTTGTTGCACCTCTACAGAGCCCTGGTTCGTTCCAAACTGGACTACGGTTGTGCTGTGCACGGCTCCGCAAGATCATCATCTTACCTCAAACTCTTGGGCCCTATCCACCTTTAAGGGCTTGTCTCTGTCTTGGAGCGTTCCCACCACCCCTGTGTACAGCCTGTACGCAGAGGCGGGTGAACCTTCACTGTCCAACCGCAGGCTGAAACTGTCTTTGAATTTTTATATCCGACTGTTCTCAGAAAACCCCAGAATCCTGCCTATGACTGTGTCTTTGACCTCCGTTCCAAAGTAAGTTTGAAAACAACCCGAAATGTATTCCGCCGTTTGGTCTTCGTATGCGGCCTCACGTGCGGAATGCAGGTCTAGACCTAGAGTTTTTGGCCGATTTTTCCAAGTTTCCGGATCAACCTCCGTGGAAACCTTTTTCACACCAGAGATTGTTTCGACCCCCGCAGCTTTTCGCAAAGAGTCTACCAGCTCTCTGGCGTACAAGGCATTGTATGCTGACCTCTGTTCAAAATTTCCCCTCCTGTCAAAAGTTTCACTGACGGTTCCAAATCTGAAGATGGAGTGGCCTGTGCAGCCTACTGCCCTGGGGCTCCTTCTCAGATACTGTTGGAAACATTACATTCAGAATGCTTCTGTCTATTCTGCTGAAAATTACTGCTCTGGTTCTGGCTTTGAAGATAATTTCACATTCTTCGAAGAGGGATTTTCTGGTTCTGTCGGACTCGCTGTCAGCTTGGGGCCATAGCTGGGCCCCAACTTCAGCAATCCAGAACTTTTAATTTTTTTTTAACTTTTTAGCAAGTTGAAGGCGGACGGTTACAACATTACTCTTGCTTGGGTTCCCGGGTCATGTTGGCACGGGGAACGAAATGGTTGATCGTTTTGCCAAGAACGCCACAAGAGAGAACTGTCCAACATCTATATCCCCTGCTCAGATGTGAAACCCAAAATTAACGATTATGTGAGAGACCTCTGGCAGGAGGATTGGAACCACAGACGAGTAACAAACTCTTTCAGATCCGTCCAAAACCTTAAGGGGCTTCCTCCCATCTACGTCGGGTGGTCGTAAAGAGGAAACGGTTCTGTGCCGGCTGCACACCGGCCATTCATATTTTACCCATTCTTATCTTTTAAAGAGTGAAGAAGCTCCCTGGTGCATTCCATGTCATGCACCTCTTACAATGAAACATGTTCTTTTAGAGTGTTGGGACTTGCACGATGTGAGACACAAACATTTTACAGCGGAGTCCATGAAGATCCTGTTCAGGGATGTCCCGCCTGATGTGATCTTTGAGTTTTTGAGAGAGATTAACATTTTTAATCTGATTTAAGATTTTACGGAAGAAAGATTTTTAATGCAATTTCTGGTGCGTTTGTAGACGATATCATTTAACGAGATGTGTGAAAGTTGGGTTTTTTTTGGTTTTTTTTAAAATGACTGGTGAGTTGATTTTAACGTGGTGACAGCCCTGATGTGGCCCTTTGCGGTCGGCTGGGCTATAAGCAACATTATCTTATCTTATCTTATCTGTTGAAGACTTCCATAAAATTCCACTGATACTTGAAAGAATCCAGCATGTCAGACATACCCACAACCCACACACTGACAAGGCGATGTTAACCTGTGTCCACTTCAGGGCGCAAATATGATGAGAACGGTAACCTGAAGGACTGGTGGAGCGCCAAGTCTGCCCAAGAGTTCCAGACACTGACCCAGTGCGTGGTGGACCAATACTCCGCCTACACCTACGATGGTACACATGTAAGTGATGCCTCCGCCCCGCCATTACACCATTAGCTTGTATGCTGATAGGCGTGTGGGTGTGGGTATTTAAGTGTGTGATATCATATGATTGCCTGTGAACGATGAAGTCTTCAAAGTAATGAGACGGCTTGCATTTTACTGTGAAGACCTTAAGAACGCAGTGAAGAAAAATACTGATGTGGAATAGACATGTGACAAGGTCAGCGGAATGCTTCAAGACTCTCCGCAGCAAAGTCTTCAAAACTATATGACAGCATGCAGTTGACAGTGAAGATCTAACACGGCGAACAAAACAAACTGAAGTGGTATGGCTGTGTGACAGTTCAACAGAACACTCCAAGACCCTCCACAATGAAGTCTTCAAAACAATATGACAGCATGAATTTTACTGTGAAGAGCCGAAGAACACAGTGAAGACAACAAGTGAAGTAGCATAGACATGTGACAAGATCAAGGCAACACTCCAAGACCCTCTGCTAAGGAACTGTGCATGGGAAGAGGAGGCAAGGTGGACAGATAAAGAAGTGGACAGGTGATATTGCTGAGAAGACGGGAAAGAGCTCTGCTGCAACAGACACTTGCTTACACATGCAAACACACACACCACACACACACACACACACACACACACACACACACACACACACACACACACACGTACACACACACACACACACACGCATACACACACACACACACTCAAGTATACACACACTGTCTCTGTCTTTCCCTCTTTCTCTCTCTCTCAAGAAAGTCCTAGTTTAGACACTGTACTCCACAAAGCTGAAGAACTCTAAGGTTGATGCAAGACGAGCACAGATAGAAACAGCATTAAACCTTGTCCCAGATGCCTTCCGGCCCTTGCATTACCCATTCTAAGGAGATGGAAGGCACCAGGGCCTGGTTTCAACGTTGTTACAGTACTTTATTCTCATTCTACTTCTCTACCCTTCACTGCCTGCTCTACGATGCCAGTAGATTTTGTTTTTTTCATCCTTGGTTGTGAGATTACAACAGAGTTATTGGTGGTATATCTCCATATGATGTTGAGAGAAGATCGACAACAGTCAGTTGGGTTCTCCAAGCCAGGGGGCGAAGGTCGACCCATGCAGGTGATATAAATGCTTCTGTTTTCATGGTAGACTTTGGTGGTACCCATATTGCTGCAAGTGCAGGATTTAAATTAAAAAAACAAGCTTAATATTAACCTGTCTATTTCTCTCTCTGTCTCTCTCTCTCCCCCTCCCTCCCTCTGTCTCTCCCCCCCCCCCCCCCTCTCTGTCTATATATATATATGTATAAATATTTATATGTGTTAATGGCTGTGTGTCCAGTTGAATGGCATCTATACTCTGGGAGAGAACATCGCAGACAATGGGGGCCTGAAGCTGGGCTACGCTGCCTACCTTTCTGCCAAGGCCAGGGGAGAGTGGGAAGAACCTCACCTGCCTGGCATCAGCCTCACCCCCCAACAGCTCTTCTTTGTTGGCTTTGCTCAGGTAACCCAGTCACGAAAGTCAGATCCCTCTTGAAGTTTATCACAAGTCAAATCCCTCTTGAGGTTTATCACAAGTTGGTGTTTAGAATCGGGGTGATTTCTGGTACAGCAAGACTGGGTTTGTTCGTTGGAGGAATATCTTTTAGAGAAATTTCTGGTTTTTTACCAAAAAAATAAGACTCGTTTATCACCAACTTCCTTGACATCTAGAGACCATCTTGTTTGACATCTGGAAACCAACTTTGACCTTGGGTGAGAGGTTGAACTGAGATTCTGAGTGCAGCATGCACAAAAAGAAGCCCAGCTGAGAGAAAGTTATCCCTGGACGAAGTCTGCTGTGGACATTGGTAAGCAAAAACATATGAAAGGGGAAAAGTATAATTTGATGAGTGTAGCAATGCTTTCTCCCCTGAGAGCTGCCCAAATTTTGCAGAGAGAAATTTGTTGACGTTTGAATTACTCGGCTTGAATTCCATCTTTTTGGAAACCAAGCTCTTCTGAAGCCAACCAATGTCCTTTTAACTTTTCATGCGGGGAGTATGACTGGCTTTGTAACGGGGATGATGGGGGCTGCATTACTCAGACTGTCATAAATCCAGATCAGCATATCAAAAGGGCACACAGCCAAAGAAATATTATTTTACTACATTACAGTCTCATTGTGTTTGAGTTATCCTGTGAAATGGGGTGAAACAGATCCGTCATCACTTCATCGATACTCCTTATTCAGACAGCTTGTAATTTTCACAGTTTGTGATGAAATACCAGTTCAACTGAGCTATGTCCTTGTCAGATATGTTTTCTGCAACCATGTAAATTTATATGTCATTTGTGGGGCCGGAATAGCCCAGTTGGTAGAGCGCCGGACTCGGATCCAAGGGTTGCAGGTTCGAATCTCTGCCAGGCCGTTTCAATACAGGGCGATTTTTCCCTCGGAGTTAAATTTGGTTCTGACTCATTTCCCATACAGTCCTTCGAATGAGACTATAAACCAAGGTTCCATGTGTGAACGCACGCATAACATCTTGTACACATGTAAAATCCCATCACCAACTTTCGGAAGAGAAGGCCAGTTTGGCCGCTGGTATGGATGACATGTTACACATAGCATGCACCTTCCCCGATGATGGAATATGGCGCCTTTAATGGCAGTATAAAAAAGTCATGCACACAAACTCCACTCCCTTTGTTGGGTAGATGGGATTAATACTTGCCTGTCTACACAGGGAGTGTCCGCAGGAGTATCAGCCTGCGTATACAGAAAGAAAGAAAAAAGAAAATATGTCATTTGTATGTGTAGTTTTGGTTATTTGCAATGATCACCCACTAAGATTTTATCAAATACTCACATCACCACAATTTTTACTTCATTGGCTCATTGTATCGGAAGAAATAAACTGGAAAAAAAAAGTCAAATCAGTTGAATTAGCTCATTCAGAATAGCACATGATACAGCGAGAAAATCTCTTCAAAATCCTCTCCCTGTACTTATTGATAATCATGCACAAACTAAGGGTTAAACCAGCTTCTGTTGAACAGAGACGAGGCAGATCAGGCACTGGTGGGGTATGTGTTTGTGTTCGCTCGAACAGGGGTCAGGCATCAGGTGGAAAGAGTCAGGTGAAAATCAAACCAAACGTGAAAGAAATTAACTTTACTAGACGAATGCTCGAGAACAAAAGACAAGACTGAGACGCAGGTGAGGATCGTTGAGTTCCATCAGTGGATTGTCTTTAGCATGGTTGAGGATCCAAGACGAAGTAGAAGGGTTGGGTTGCAGACTGCAGCCACATTTGATGCATATAAGTTGGCAGTTTTTTTGGGAGGGGGGGGGGGGGTTGACAAAAGATGCTTTAGTTGTGTTTGCTTGACTAATGGTGAAGATGTTAAAACAAAGTGATGGATCATGCAAGCAGCATGACCGAGATTAGAAATAATGCTAGTTCCGTTATGCAGGATATGCATAAAGATAGCTTCTTCTTTTGTAATACTGATGTTACATTTCTAATATTTTTCATTATGCTTTTTTAATGGCTTTAGCAGGAGCGATAATTATAGTAAAGTGATGACAACAATTAAAAAACTCATAGACATGGTTTGAGACACACTTGAAAACTTTGGTAAAGAAATAAAAAAAGAAACTAGAGCACTGTGCTCTGAAGTTGGGGAACCAGGTGCAAATTGAGGTGCTTGTTAACAGGCTGTTACATTTTTTTTCAATCAGTACATCAAACCTGGTTTTAACGATGATGACGTGATCTGTTGAAATGAGCTGTGTTCTTGTGCAGATATGGTGTGGGCACTACACTCCAGAATATGCTCAGCACAGCATTTTGGTAGATGTACATAGCATTAACAAGTTCAGGTGAGTGTGCCTCGCATCACTGCTGCTTCTGTCAGTGTAGACAGAATAGTTAGAATACCACAGAATAGTTAGAATACCACACTAAATATCGATCAGATAGTGCATTTGGATTTGAATTTGATGATTTAAGGGATTTATGCGTTTGTTGACTGAAATGTGTGTGTTTGTGAATGTGTGCAATGTGAGTAATTCTTGTGTTACTTTGTAAAGTCTTGAAGTTTATAGATGTCTTTGTTGAAGTCACATAATTTGGGAGATTTTTTTTTTCTAGGATTGGGATTCCTGGTTTTACATTTGAAGGATGATAGCTTATCTCTCTGTCATGACTACTTCCACTTGTTATTTCAAAAAGTGCTTGCTGTCAGTGCAGTGTGTTAAATGAAAATTAAATAATCTATAAAAAGGAATCGGTGATCAACATGTTCTATATTGTCCTTTTTGGATTCACATGCATAACAGAAGTGAGAGTGTGAGATAACCCTGTTTCAGTTGCCTGTGTTTATGTGCGTTTGTTTTCAATTCTACCATTGACATTTTCTTGCCAATTATGAATATTAGCAGAACTAAACTTGCAGAATAATTTTATCCCAGGTTAGTGTGAGATTCAAATTATAAAATGTAATCAATGTTTTTGCCCTTTTTTTTAATTCAAATTATAAATATAATCAATCTTTTGCCCTTTTTTTCCATTTTGTTTCTTTGTCATGCTGACTGAAAATCAATGTGCATTTTACAGTGCGAGTGTACATGTGTGATGTGTATTTAAGTTCTGCGAGTGTTTTGATCCCTCTTTTTCTGCAGAGTACAAGGGCCAGTGAGTAATATGCCGCAGTTTGCCCAGGCCTTCCACTGTCCAGCTGGAGCCCCTCTGAATCCTGCCCACAAGTGTCGGGTATGGTGACAACGGCATCACCAGTAGCACCCCCGTCCCTTCCCCCCGGGTCCCCAGTCCCTTCCTGGCTCTATTCTGGTGGCCTTCACATTGTGATCCGAGTGATTGAGGTGTGTAGCATCACCACAGGGTCATTTGCTTGTTGGGAGGGGGTTATTTTGTTTGTTTTTGATTGTGGATAGCCAGAGCTTTTTTTAAAAATTGTCTTTTGTAAATACTTGTTTTGAAGAAAGGGATAGGTGAGGGACCTTTTTTTTATTATATGGGGGATTTGCTTTTCATTGTGTATACCTTTGCATTTTTGTTCATATTGTAATGTGATGTTATTTATTTCAGGAAGTTCTAGTTTGTCAGTGTTTAAAATGATCTGAACATGATTTAGTGCCTTGTTGGTAGTGTGCATGCTGATGATTCTTCATAGGGAGATGATATAATTTTGGTGTTAAGTGCCATGCTCACTTTCTGCTGCTGTTTTCAAATTGAATAGAATTGTTTATAAAAAATAGAAACCAAGTGCTGAAACAAATTTCGTTCTTTACTCATGCGTAACTTGAACGTATACACATGGAGAGTGCTTGCACATGCACACACACAAACTCCCCATAGTCACTCTAACTGTACAATTTGTGCGTTACGTAACTTGACAAGAAAGATGTCATACCACGAGTGTGTATTGGTTGATGTGATGTAGCACACAGGGTTGAATCGGGTCGGTGTGTGCATGTAACCCAAGTTAAAAAAGTAACAACATAGGCATGCCATCACAATGTAGATGTACCTGATCCTTGTAGAGAGGTGTGGACATTTGTATATTACCATGGTAACAGCCATGAATTTTCCTATTTCTACACACGGAACTTGATATGGAGAATTGGTATAGAAAACGGACATATTTGAAAACTTCTTTACTGTCAATGGTCTTTGACTGCAGAGTGAAAGCTTCCCATCAGGTCTTCATTTGAAATGATTAGAATGCATTGCTAGCACCGGACAGTTGTGTCATGCAGTCTCAAACTAGAACGGAAATCCATAGCAGCAGCTTAATCATCCTCATCCACATCGATCAGCATCACACAGAAATACAATTCTGAATTCTGTGGCCTTCATGCCTGTGCTCATGTGACCTCAGTTTCCATTACCTCCCAAGTCAACTTTTGTTGGTTCTGTCGCCACCACCAGTATCAGCAAATTCATGGGGACTGTTATTGGACAGACTTGGTGGCGCCCTCTGGAGGAGACTCACTCGTGCGTCTCTGCGACTATATTATTGTCAACAGTAGGGGCTAAACAGGTCATGTCATGTGCATGTTGGATCAGAACTGCACCACTGAACAGAATCAATGGCAGTGCAGTGTCCTGCTCTGGTGGGTTGCCTCATGACCGCTTCACATGATTGCTTCCCTTGGATTGCCAGTAGCAGATTATGACGGGATGGGCCAGGCTGTGGCTGTGGACAGGGGGGCTTGAATGAATGGCATGGGGGTAAGTTCATGCCACTTATGCGGCATGTAAAAAGAAACAGAAGAAAAAAAAGAAATTTCGGAAGACGATGATGAGAAAGTGGTGTCATATAGGCAAGGGTGATGACTTTTGCTTCGATGTGAAAGGATATAATGTTTTTCATTTCAAATTAATAGTGTGCACTAAAGCACGCTTATTTTGTTGGTTTTGCACATGGGTATGGGTGCTAAGGTTGTCTTCTTTTTGGTTTTGTTTCTTGTTTAAAGATGTGCACAGAGTAGAGCAAAAGTGAACAGGTTTGAATTTCAGCTATGTGTCTGTTGTCGTGGTCAATGCAGAATCACATGTTAACCATTCAGTATGCAATGTCTTATTTAGTGTAGTAATTCACCGATTGTATATGTAATGTCTCATTTAGTGTGGTAATTCTCCAGGTGCTTAATGTACAAAGGCTTGATCGGTTATTCGTTTCAACTTTTCTTTTTAAGCACACATCGAAAGATGTATGTGCCAGTGCTCAACATGCCAATTTCTGTGTTTTGATGGAATCTCACCCAGCTTATTATTAGGTCTCAAGCCCGACTTTTGTTTTTATGTATATAATGCTTTGGTCGAACGTTTGCCTGTTTTTATGTATATAATGCTTTGGTCAAACATTTGCCTGTTTTTAATGTATGTAATGCTTTGGTCAAACATTGCCTGTTTTTATGTATATAATGCTTTGGTCAAACATTTGCCTGTTTTTATGTATGTAATGCTTTGGTCAAACATTGCCTGTTTTTATGTATATAATGCTTGGGTCAACGTTTGCCTGTTTTATATGTATATAATGCTTTGGTCGAAACGTTTGCCTGTTTTTATGTATATAATGCTTTGGTCAAACGTTTGCCTGTTTTATGTTTTATAATGCTTTGGTCAAACATTTGCCAAGTCTCACTAATTGATCCCCCATCTCACCTTTGAATTTTCGATAACCATCTTTCATCATGAGCCTGTAAACGAGTTCCTCGCCCTCTGTATATAGTGCTGTGACTAAGTAGATACACCTTCTACGCGTGTTACTGTAACTAAGTGGATACAGAATGTGTGTCTGGATCGGTCGCACGTCAACGCCCCCCCCCCCCCCCCCCCCCCATTCATTGTATAATCTGCAGACTTCATGGATCTTCAACACTGGTGGCAAGAGGCAAGTGCATAGCATGCAGTGCTGAACATGCTATTTTGTACTGTTTTCGTGTAGCTGTTGTTTTTTCTACCTGTGAAAGATCTGAATTAAGATTTTTTTTCCACCCGATCTGAACAGAAATGAAAGAATTGCGCTCCATGTTATGAGGAAGAGCAAACATGTTGAAGGTTTCTGGACGTCTGGAAAAATATTAACGAAAAATGTTTAATGCATTTCATGCAAGTATCCTACACAAAAGTGGTACTGTTTGGATATGTTGATTTCTTTGTTTTTATGACAGAATTCCATTCTTTGGTTGTGTTTCTCATGGTTACATTCCATGATTTACTTATATTTGCCATTTTCTCTTGTGAGTTATGATATTGTTGTATGTAAATTTGCATTCCCGTGTAAATGAAGCTTTCTTGTGTGTGTGTGTGTGTGTGTGTGTGTGTGCGTTTGTTTACATCACTATTGAAAAAGTTATGTTTCTCTTTTATTGTTTTAAGGAACCAAATCCATTTATAGCATTACACAAGCCAAATGCATATCAAGGCAGCGTTACTGTTTTGCTGCAGTGTTATTTTTGCCTGTTGGACGCATGTACATCAAACTGCGAGTTACGCGCGTTTGCAGTCTCGGGTATATCTGCATGCAGTCACACAAAGGATGATTTAACGAGTTAAATGAGAGAACTACGGACTCCATTAAGGCATCTCCTCAGTCTGTATCAGTCAGGGCCCAGTTGTTTCTTTTTTCCCAATTTTGCAGACAATTTTCACTTAATCTAGTAGCATTCATTGAATGGTGATTCATTTATTCGTCTGTCCGTTTCGTGGTCGTGGGATAGTAGAAATCTGTAATAAAGAGGACATTGGAGGATTTCCACAGCCTTAATTGGATACCCGATTGCCTAGACATTGTGATAACTTGTGTGTGATGTTGCAGATAGTAATTATGAGTATCTGTTTGTTATGTTATTTGGTCACTTGTGCCTTAAACAAAGACAGATGATATATGTACAGTGCATGGGTTATATTGCATTCGATTGTTGTATGTGCAGTATTTTATGACCACTTATAATTTGCTTTTCTAATTTTTTTTTCTTTTCAAAGAAAGAAGGTTGGGGGTGGGAGGTTGTATGATGAGGTTCTGCTCAAAAACGCAAGTTCATCCACTTTTCTGCAAATTTGCATTGTTGGTAAAATCAGGAAGCAGTTCCAAGTGAAAATTATCTAGCTCTCGTCCGTACTCTTTTGGACTGAAATGAAAATCAGATCTTTTTTGTGTGTTGTCCTGAAATTTCTATGGAAACAAGAAGCCCTATTTAAGTTGTAATTTAACATGTTTGTTTTAAAAAAAATGATGTGGGAACTGAAGAAAAAAAAAACTGTCTTGCAGCATTGAACGGTTTGCTTGTTCAAATGTTGTCTAATTTGTGTGGTAGTTTTGTCACTTGATGGTGCCGTGACAATTTTTCTGTCAACTGTGTTCATTAAAGTATACTGACTTCCATAAAAAACGCGAAAGCAAAACAAGCTGAAGGTTAGGGGCGAATTTTATTGGTCACAATTGTACAGAGTGGAAGCGAGAATTCAACGTGATTTGATTCATTACACCGGTAATGTGTGAAAATGTCATCAGCAATATGTCTTTGTGTGGAAAATCCAAGGTCACGTGACAAACCAGCTTGAAGTCCTAATACCGTGTGTGGCCACCATTTGCATGGACAACTGCTTGACACCTGCGGCTCATTGAGTGGACCAGGTGGTTGATGCGTCTCCTTGGCACACCAGCCCACACATGGACGATGGCCTGGTGAAGTTGAGCCGCTGTTGCTGGTCGTGGATGCAGGAGGTCCAACCGTCTGCCAAGTTCATCCCAAAAATGTTCTATTGGGTTTAAATCGGTACTGAGGGCTGGCCAGGGCAGCACATTTGGACGTTGTTACCTGTAAAAGAAATTGCTATTTTTCCCCCGCTGTAGATGGATTGCATGTCCTGTTGGGAAGAGCCATGTTGGGTTTTGCGCAAAAAAAGAAAGAATGGGTCATGAGTACCTAGTGGATTTTGAGTGCTTGTTTATGACAACCACTGTTGCGTCCAGGACCCATGTTTGTAAATTACCGTTTCCTATGGTTTTTGGTTAATGCCAATTTGCACCCCGTGTCATAACGTTCGGTGCTGGTGGGTTCCGCTCTTTTACACACAGAGTAAAGAATAGTTATGTCTCTCCTATTTTTGAATGACCACCATTAAATAGCAAACAAGCCAATCATAGAAGCAGCGTGCGTCCTGCTGCATGTGCCTGTTGGGCATGTACCCAAACTCAGTTACCGCCTTTTGCCGGTTTATCTGCATGCAGGACCTATTTGAGTGTAAATGCCAGACCCGTTCTCCTTAAGGCCGCCTCACATGTTGAGGCCCAGTTCGTTTCTTGGTACCCTAACTTTGCAGACAATTTATCGCTGTTTGGCCTTCCAGATGGTGATTCATTATGCGATCCGTCCGTTGGTGTGGGTGAAACTGAGAGGACTTTGGAGGATTTACGATCATCCAGTTGTAGACAGTGACTCATGCGGGTGTTGCAGATAGATATAATTATGATGTTGATTGGATGTGAAAACGTTAAAGATATTGTACCTGCATGGTTATCCAACAGCCTCCATTTTGCTAGGCAAATTGCCTTTATCTGCTTTCTAATCTTTTTTTCTTTTCATGAAAAAGGTCTGGGGGTGAGGTTGTTAGGGTCTGAACACTAGTATCCGGCTTTTCTAAAAGTCTGCATGTTGGATATAGGACGTTCGTATAATTTGTTGATGGTGTCACGTGCCTCACTTTGCAGCAACCAGTTTTTTTTGTTTGCCCCTGCAATTCAGGAAACAGATGTGTTGTAATTAACATTTTTTTAAAGAATGGTGAACGATGGAAAAAAACTGACTTGCCATAATGTTCAAATGTTGTTATTTTTTAGGAAAATTAGCCTTCATGTTGCCTTGCATTTTCTTAATGTGAAGTCAGTAATAGTATGCGATATGCAGACTCATGTTTTGAAGGTTACTCATCACTTATAACACACCGATGTACTGAATTATTCGTGTGGACATAGCCTTTGCCCTGCTTATTCTGCTGCAACACTTCAAGCTGTATGCTCATGCTGTTTGAAACCAATGCATTCATATGCGGTTTTCACTTTTTTGTTTTTTTTTTCCCAAACAGAACCTATTAATGCTCTAAGCTATATATTCACATGGTTCATTCTGTGTGTCCCAGACTGCCTGTTGTCCTTAACTGTAGAGTGGACCCTTGCTGCAAGCCATGTGGATCAGTTTAACTGTCCCCTATTTCTGATGTTATTAGACTGCCCGTCGACCTGAATCCTTTAGTGGCACTTTCCTGCAGACAGACAGGTTCATTGCATGTGTCTGGCATTCCAACATTACTAACGACCTGTCGACTCAAACTGCTCAGCAGAAACTTGCTACGGGCCACAGGATTCATCACACCTGCCTCACATTCCAGCACTAAAGCCACATGCTGACCTACATTGCTCAGTGGAACCATGCTGCTCAGACATGGTTTCATTGTTTCTGTCTCCAATATTAGTGGATTATCTTTTGATTTTAAATGCTGGGTGGACCCTTGCTGCAGTACATCCAGGATTTTTGGTCAGCAAAGAACAGCCATGTACCCACTTGGCCTGGTAGATGATGTAGGAGTCCCCACGTTTAAGGCTCAACTTTGAAAGAAAAAAGCTGAAATTGCCTGTGCCGCCTATTAAGAGTTTGTTCCATTCTTCACATTTCTGTAGAAGGGAAGGAGTGAATTAGTTTTTTTTTCCATATCACTACACGGCATACCGATCATGCTGCAGTAACTACAGTATTAAAAAAAAAAAAAAAAAAAAAGAAAAAAGTTGTTCCAGTACAAATTTCTAGCATACCCCCTTTACTGGTGTACTTTGGCCCACATTCATGCCCCGATTTTTTTGTTGTCATGGCAATATTTCAGGGCCTGCAATTCCCATTGTTATTCCTTTGATCAGCATGTCAGAAGCAGCAGACACAGCCAGAAAGTTTTGCGCACAAGAGTTGTTGCTCTTTGTTAAATCCCCAACCCATTCCCCAAACAACATGAAGTTTACACTCTGTGATTGTTGCTCAGGAACTTTGGGTCTAGATTTTTTTTTTTTAAAATTTAAATTTTTGTCGTCTTCATATTGTCTTTGTTAAGTGTGTACTCAAAAAAATACAACGAATTATAGGGATAGACAGGTCTGCACCATTTGCCTTTCACCAGGTAAACAAAACGGTGACTGCCAACGCTCACAAAGTTTGTACGAGATGTTGTGAAGTCGGTGGTCATCTGCTAGCAAATCAAACACACGACCAGTGCTTCACAGAATCAGGTACTTTTTTTATTGTTGATTTTTCCCTAACCAGGAGTCCGTTTTTTACACTTTGCAAAATCTGCACACTGGGAGCCCTAAACAACAATTGCTTTGGGTGGAACCAGTGCGAGCCCTCCTTCATGTAGCTTGTAGCACAGGCAATCATACCTGTATCCAGGGTAGCTTGGAAGCACAGGCAAATAACCTCCTTCATGTAGGGGTTGTGAACTTTTGGCCAAATTATCTCCGCTTCATGTATGTAGCACGGCACCATACAGACTAAACCAGGCTACAATCCACTGACAAAACTAAACCTCTTTTTCATCTGCCATTATTATTTTTCAATTGCTGAACCCGGTTGTTGGTTGTAGAAAAAGTTTGGGTTTTAAAGCTTTGTCTTTTTTTTTAATATGGTATTGAAAGGCAAGATTCAAGATAACCTTTTTATGCGCCTCCCCACAAGTACCACCACAACCACTAGAATCATTTTTTCATCTCTTCATTACTCTCCTCATTCCCAATCGACCTTCAGAATGCCTCCCCATTCAGAGATCGAACATTGGACATGAGTATAACTTGACTTTTATCCCTAACTAAAATTTAAGCAAAAAGAAAAGTAACAATAACCTTTGTAATGTCGTCCTCCTACAAGGACCCACAACCCACCCATTTGGCAACGTTTTTTGTCACTCTTAGCCTCCCCATTCCCATCCCCTTTCTTTTGAAATTGCTCCAATTTTTGCAAACCTTAAAATAGGCTCGTAGCCCAGGGCCCCTGTTTTCTTTGAAATTTTAGCAAAATCTCTGAGGAAAAGATTCTAACCTTGGAAGAAAGGGCGAAGGTTTAGATGATAAGTGATCATGGTGAGACTTGAATTAAATTGCAGAATACTTCATATACTGAAATAATCTTTGGCAAGTCCCGAGTCACCAGGGACCCATGTTTTTTTTCCCGAAGGAACGAAGCTTGCATTAAATCATAGGTCTCCACTGACCCCTACTCTTTTTCTTTTTTCCTGCAGGAACACTTTCCTGTTAATCGTGATCCTGTACAGACTTCACAAACTTGTGGTTACATTTTTTGAAGCATTGAATGGAACAGTATTTGTTTTCATCCATTTTTTTTTTTTTTTTGGCATTTATGTAAGCTAACGTGTGTATGAAATGACTTGGAGATACAAACTGACGAATGTTTGACACACGCACCTGCCAGCATTCACCATCACACAAAATCTGGCTTTGAATATTATGTCACTCATGCTGTGGTACCTGCACCATCACCATTTGCGATAGGCAGTTCATGAAGTGTTAGCGTCTATAGCTAAATGCGTGTGTAAACGAGTTTTTTTCTATTCATGTGTATGCATGCATGCGTCTGTGAATGTAAACATGGTGGGTCTGCAGGTGAAGCGATACATGTAAAGAGAAAGACTGGTGAAGTGATACATGTATGAGAAAGACAGGTGAAGCGATACATGTATGAGAAAGACAGGTGAAGCGATACATGTATAAGACTGGTGAAGTGATTCATGTATCAGAAAGACAGGTGAAGTGATACATGTATGAGAAAGACAGGTGAAGCGATACATGTATAAGACTGGTGAAGTGATACATGTGTGAGAAAGACAGGTGAAGTGATACATGTATGAGAAAGACAGGTGAAGCGATACATGTATGAGTAAGACTGGTGAAGCGATACATGTATGAGAAAGATTGAGCATCATAGATGTGCTTGTGCGTCATGAACTTGATTTAGAGATGGAATGTGAATCTAGGAGTGCATGACAGTGTATAAACATGTACCTGAAACACCCTCTCTCAGGATGTACAGCCTCCTGCTGCTCTAGCATGATTCGTACAGAGAACCTGCCTGTGCACTGCAGAAAACATCAGTTTGATTCATGCGCCTGGCCAGACTCACCACCTGCGGCACTCATGGTTTCTTCTTTTGAGAAGCAAATTTTGTTTTACTCCTTTGTTGACAATAGCAGGCAAATTTTGGTAGAGAAGCAGGGCCATGCTTTATTTTATGTAGGGGCATGTTTTATTGCTGTTGTGGGAACACGTTTTATTGCTGAAGTCATACAATTTTGTGGACAAAGCTTAAAAACGCAGACCCAGTTGACTGTGGTCTTTAACACATGATGCACAGCAAAGGTCAAATGTGACGACTTCAGCCATTTCAAATGAGCGAGATGAACTATAGCAGCCATAAACTGGTGGACAGCTTTTTCTTCCCTTTTTACAATGTGCCTGGAGAAGCCCAAAGAGGATGGCCAAGTTAATCTCGGAGACAAGACTGGACTGCCAGCATGACTGTGAAGAACAACTGAAACAGCTGCAGGAGCTATTTTTCTTATCTTCAAAGTGCTTACTATATTTATATGTTATCGGATATTTGTTTACAGTATTTTTGAAAAACCTAGTATTCAAAGATATACTTGGTCACATTCATTTCCTCATACCTCACCTGTGCAGTGGGCACACACAGACCTGTCTACCCCAAAACTGTCCATGGTGTACTTTCTCACATAAACAGGTGTATTTGGGGAACAAAAAGATGTGATTCATTGTGAAGCAGGTTCAGTAAATATTAATATCTAACATTTTATTAGTTAACTCACAGTTGGCAATATATTTACTTGTTATAACATTATCATCCAATGCCTGATGTAGTGTACAAAACAAACCTTGACTAAATTTTTGCTTGGCATATTTTCCATTTGAGAGGTGTTTTGGCATATAAAATACGCCAAAAGTGTGTGGATAGGCGCATAATCATGCTTTACATATGCTGCTTATTATGGAAGAGATGCTTTCCAGCCTGTACTGAATAGTGAGTAGAGTAATGTATCCTCTGAGGGAAATAATTTTGTTCTTTGCAGATAGGGCTTGAAAGGGAAAGCTCTTTGTAGGATCTACATTTTGAGGTTTTGTATTGTGTTTGCCATAGTCCATAATAGGTTTCATACCCAGAGATTACTAGTGCCTAACCCTTGAGTATGTGTATTTCAGTGTCCAAAAAATAATCATAGCAAATGAAAATACTTGACCATGATTTGTACTGGAGAGAAAAGACAGATGAAGCAAGGCATAGAAGTAACACTATTGTGACCACGATGGGTGGGGGTAGGGGGTTGTAGAGATATTTCGCACACGATTTTCAGATTTGGAGATTGTGACAGGAGAAAATGAAATGGTATCTGTTGGTGACATTATTTGTGATGGGAGTTGGGCGTGGGGTGTTGGAAATTGAAAGGCATCTTGTGGACAATTCCCAAACGTTCTCGACTATGGGAAAGTAAGAAAAGTTATTGTGTGCACAATGCAGAATTCCCAGATTTGTACGTTATGTGCGCCTCGAGGGGGGTGGGCGATTGAAAGAGGACATTAAGTTTTACCGAGTTATGCTTTTGACTACACACTCCTGTTGTCTCTCATGACACACAGTTT
The DNA here is from genome assembly GCA_018398815.1 of Conus ventricosus. Taxonomy (NCBI): domain Eukaryota; kingdom Metazoa; phylum Mollusca; class Gastropoda; order Neogastropoda; family Conidae; genus Conus; species Conus ventricosus. Next base: position 88,618,947 of record CM031603.1, read on the forward strand.
CCACAGGCTTAACCATGTTCTGCTATTTACCCTATTCAGACGGTGCAGGTTGTACCGTAAAGTTCGACTATAAGCCGCGACTTTTTTCCCCAGCTTTAAACCCTGCGGCTTAAACAACGATGCGGCTTATTTGCGGATTTTTCCGATTTCAGAAGCATCACACCCTCGTCTATTCTTAGCTTCTCTGTAACTCACCATATCGTGTTTACTGTTCATGCATTTTTATGATGCTTTTAACTACGATTTTCTGTGTAATCATGTAATGGAATCAGTAACCCGTTCAGAAACACGGGAATCGACATAAGTAAAGCCCATTACTGATATCATTTTTCATCAGTTTTGTCTTCTACAAAAATAATATCGCTTCGAACGGTGCAATGCGTTGGCCGTTTCCGACCTGTTTAATCTTGACTAACACTAGCTGAATTACGAACAAAATAACTAAGCATTGGCACGGTATTAAGCGAAATAAAACAATCGAATCGTTTCATTAATGTTCTGGTTTGTTATTATATGCGTTATCTTACCAAATGCGTCTTGCAATTCAAAAACGATTAGCGCATTCAACTCAGACCTTGGCTTCGATCCGCCATTGTTGAAATCGTGGACAGGGAGTGAAGGTTTGCATTTGATACTTTCGCTTTGATTGGCTTGCGCTTTCGAGTACTCAACCAATCGCTTAGCTTGATACACCAATGAATGCAGGAGAGAACTGCCTTTCTAGCGCATCGTTAATGCGTTGTTTTTTTCGGTATTTTTTTTAAAGCAATGATGTTGGAAAGACAACACTTGTAAGAAGCCTCATAAAAACTTCGATTCTAATTGATTTAAAACATATCGTACTAAAAAAAAAAAAAAAAAAAAAAAAGACTGAAGAAAAGCTGGAAACATGCTCTTGTATTCTGACCTATTTAAACGCCAATGAATGCAGTGAACACATTGTATGTGCTGATTTTCGACACTATGTAAACTCAACGCTCGGCCAGCTGCCGCCTGCGGCACATCGGACTGTGTTGTATATATCTGCGGCTTATATATAAATCGGTGCGGCTTATTTGTGAAAAAAGTTCAGATTTTTTAAAAATTTAGTGGGTGCGGCTTATATACAGGTGCGCTCAATAGACCGAACTTTACGGTACAAAGCCCATACTCGTCAAAGAGATCGAAGAGCTCTCAACATAGCAGCCGCCCTTCAGGAATCGGAATTCAGGAGCCAGGGAAGGAAGGGGGTGAAGAATGGGTACTTCTTTCTTTCCTGACTGATTGTGTTATTATCCTGATAGCTGTGGAGTTCAAAAGGAAAAAGCACTGTCCACATCATGTAATTTACAGATACTCACATAATGCCATTAGGGCAACACTTTATGAGCCCCATTCTAAAATGACCCCCCAGTTTTTGGCAAAACGTTGAAATACTGGATTTCATTAAGAACACTGGGAATAATTACTTAATATGGGAAAATTTCAGAAAACTTTTGGATGGTTGGCATCCAGGTTGCTCATAACCCATACTCTGTGTGCAGCCATGTCCGATTCCCTGTCTGACCTTCCAGGATTCAGTCATTTTTAAGCCCACAGTGCCATGGAATTCTTTCACTGGTTTAACCTAGGCGCAAGTGGGAAGCTTTGTTCAGCATGGCAGTGCACGCACGAGCCAGAATGCAATGTAGGACAAGAAATCACCAATAGGCCCGAGCGAGTGGCAACACTGGGTTTGCATTCTCACTGGGGATATTCAGTTAGTGGCCTGTGGCAGAGTAGAACTTTTTTTTTAAAACAGCAACAAAAAAGTACGAGTTGCATGACCTGCATCAACAGAAGTCCAGGGCTCCCAATGACGCACATATGTGCGTCCATGACGCACTATGAGCGAAAAGGATGCACTGACAAAACGTGTAGCAAGTCCTGCGGGACGCACTACAAAATCAGGCAAACCCCAAAACGTGCCGCGGTCAGTGATCAAAGCTGAGCACACCACAAGCTTCGCGCGCGATTGCCTGCCGTCAAATTCAGGACAGCGTGTGCCCACGAAAGTACAGTAAGCCGAGAAGCTGCGTAAACACTGATAGGCTCGCCTTGTGGCCCACGTCACTGAATGGTTACTCAGTGGACCGGCTGACTTATTCAGACTGTGGCGCCCGCCGCCACTAATTAACCAATTCGATGACTCACAAGTTGTAACAATCACGTGCACAAGCCTAGGCGAACGAAGCAGAAAGGAAGTTCACGGCTATCGCATATATGTCGTTGCTTCAGTGGTTGGGCGCTCCTAAAAAAACGCAAAGAAACGTCTTCTGAAGATGCTACAGACAGTGAATCGTCGATTCCTAAAGAAATATCTACAGCAACACCACCTAACAAGAAATGTTTTTTTAAAGAAATGTTTTTAGAGGGAGAGAGAGAGAGAGATTCATTTTTTCTGAAATGTTCAGATTATCAAGCCCATAATTAAAAAAGCAAGAAATACTACATTTTCTGTATTGGTTAATTTTGTTCATGGGGACTCTCTATACCCCCTCTGGGACCCTCTATAGCATCAGTGAAGGAGTCACCCCCTGTCTGTCAGTACAAATGGTAGCCCTGCAGAAGTCTATAGTTAAATGATGCAGCAAGTCCCCCCCCCCCCCCCCCCCCCCCCCCCCCCCCCCCCCCCGATGCATAAACCAAAATTGGCTACTAGATTGCTAAATATTTCAAGATATAAATTTATTTGTGTGTCTGGGTTACGGGGAACTGCAAAGCGCTGTAAAGGTAAGGCAAATTTTGATGATAAAGCCTTCTCTAAATCAAGATCTACATACACCTGTAGTAGACTCGATCTGAAACTATCCAGATTCATATGTTTACCCCCTTATTTTCATGTCTGTGAAGCAGCAGTGTTTTCACCCTCGCCTTTTGGTTCATCTTCCAGCAAGACTACATGGTTGGGCAAAGGCAAAAAATAATCTTATTGCAAATACACGATATTTTTCCCTCCCACCTTTCATATTGCAAGATAGGGCATTTTTCAAATATTTCATGAATTCTTCAAAATTAGCATGGACTTCAATAGAATTTGTTTCTTTTTCAAGTACAATAGATCAGACTTGTTGTGGATTCAGATCCTGATTTTAAACCCCAGATAAGGAAGGGTTGGGAAGCACAGGCAGCACAATGCATCAATCCAGGACACCTGCTGTGTGCTGCCCATCCCACCTTGTTAAGACCGTGGGTACCAGTAGGCTTTTTTTTTTGGGGGGGGGGGGGGGGGGGTACCAGTAATTTTTTTTTTTTAAGGAAAGGAGGATTATGTCTCCTAAGACACAGTCCCATATAAGTTGAAAATATTGTAATGTGGGAAAGGGAGAGTGATGTCTTCTAAGACACGGTCCCACACAAGTTAAAAATATTGTAACTGATTACCGATGGGTTTTGTGCAACACAGGTCAACTGATCATTATGCAGATGCAAAATCCAGTTCCTGATTTTTTTCCCCTCTTCAAAACACCACAATCTTTCAAGTTCTGGAGTACAAACTTATCATGGATCTAGCAAGCTGACATCGGTCAATATATTCATGAACACTTGGCGCTCAGCTGACTCTTCGTGTTGGCATGGTTGGGGGGGGGGGGGGGGGGGGGGGCTTCAAAGATTATAGAAAGCTCTCACAATGACTGTAGAAACTACTTCTGACCAGCTGCTAAACCACTTCGATCTCTCCTTTGCTAACCGGCACCTACAGTTGTGCAATGTTGCTGCTGATCGGTGCCTACAGTTTGCAGAGGGTTAAAGACTTAAGTTCTGGAGCGTTTACCCGCTCCCATCTTGGATCCCAATTTGTTTACAGGAGACTGATAACCTTTATCAGCAAACGCAATAGCTCATCCACTTGTTGACATATTCCTCCCACTTGTTACGTCACTGTGATATTAAATGCTCTGCATATATGGGAACATAACCTACATGATTTTAACTAAAATGAAAGGATTCCATATTTTTGCTTAAAGAACGAACAGCACAGGTAAATTTGGTCATTATTTATGGTTGTTTTTCTTTAACCCCTTGACTGGAATGGGATATACATGCTTTACGACATACCACCACAACCTTTTCCAGTTTGACATGGGCTGGTGTAAGTTCACTCAAGCCAAGCAATACGTTAAACTCGACACACAGCCCAGTTGATCTCCTTTCAAACCTGTAGAAGAGCATATGCATTCAATAAATGTCCACAGTCAAGGGATTAAAGTAAAAGAGCCAACTACCTGTGAACATGATGGAAGGTGTTTTGCAAACTAGCCCAGAAAGGTCTCCACTGTAAACCATTATTTCAGCCTATGCTGGGGTGGACTGGATTAGTACACTGCTTCATTGTTATCCTGGATGGTTATGTTACTCTTGAGCCGAGCACTGAATCCTGAAAATGCTGTGCCATAACTATAGAATATGGGTCCAGTGGGAAACTGTAGTCTTATTTTACTTGTTTTCTCAGTAAACATTTTTGAAAGCGCATGTCCAGGTTCTTGCATCAGAAGATATGAAGGTGCACGACTGCGTGTGCATGTGCAATTCAGGACCTGGAAGATGAAATTCACACACACACACACACACATGTACAAATTGCATGTTGTGTACATCTAAACTTTAATGGATCGTTAAATCTGTCACCAACAAATACTCAACTTGCTTTCACCATTCATTTTTCTGAACACATTTGTGGAAAAAAAGGAAATAAAAAAAGGAAAACATTTTGTTCATAGGCTTTCTTCCCCATTCACAGATTGTGCACTCACCATTTACTCTGAACACATTTATGGAAAAAGGTCATTAAGAAAGGGAAACGGTTTTACTTGATTTCTCATATGAATTTTGCACTCGTCATACAACAAAACAAAACCCAACAGACCAAACAGCAGCTTGAGGAAGTTTGGGGAGACCATTTCAGTTCTTTCCTGTTGATCCAAACCCGCCTTCCCCTCGGTCTGTGCTGTCCAATGTCTGAAATGCGCAAAACAGTGATGAAAAACCCTCATGACTGCATTGTTCATTCTCACATACCATTTTGGGCGTAAAATCTGGACTACCTTTGCTAGAAAGAGTGACACATCAGTCTGAATTCAATAGTTCTGAGTGTATGTGTTTAATTACCTTACCAATGCAGGAATCGTTTTCATAATAACTGAGAACTGTTCACCCACCCTTGCTTTTTTCAACTACATGTTTACTTCTGTTGTTTGTTCGTCATTGTCATCCTGCCTGAAGAAGATCAATAGATCAAGGCTTGTTACTTCTATTTTTCTTGTGTTCGTCTGGCGCCTCAGTGCTTTTGTTTTCACGTGCAAGGTCAGTTTTATGGCTTGAAAAACGGTCCATCCAGCAGAAGATCTGTACATATTCAGTTAGGGAAGGTTATGGTGGAAAAGAGATGAGGGTGGGCACCATCTTCCATAGCGCCTTGCCCTAAACTCAAATGCCATTCACTCCCCGCAAAGCACTGCTAAATATCCAAACCACAGCTAATTCATCATCTCATCTGCTCAACACCTAAGCCACAATAAACACACTGCATTGCACTCCTGCTTCAGACCTGAAATGAAAAAAGAAATATTTTTCTAAAAACCTGCTGTATCATCCCAACCAGTGTCTTAATGCTTATTAACATCCACACAGCAATAACTACTGCCAAGCAGTTGCAAAATGAAGTGACTGCAGATAGAAACTGAAACAAATCTTGAAAGAAGTTTGCAAGAACTCTGCCAGTTAACATGGACAAACAAATTACTAGACAAAACACAACATGTTTTAACCTCTTAGGTCTTCTTCAGATAGGAGAAAGTACACTCTGGACAACGAAAATGAAGAATGAGCAGTCACTTATCTTCCCAAATTCGGTGCAAGATCTCAAATTCGGGGCAAGATTGCATACATCTTGCGCCAATTTGAGAAGAAAAGATTGCTCATTCTTCATTTTGGTTGTCCAGAGTGTTGTTCACCTCGCCTAAAGAAGACCAAAGAGGTCAAAACACAGTCGTGTGTTGTCTTGTAATTTGTTTGTCCATGTTAATTGGGGGAGTTATTTCAATTTCCTTTTAAAGTTTACTACTAAGCAGCCAAGCGATAAAGTACTGCCATGCACTTACCTTCAGTTCCTCTAATACAGGCATGTAGATTCTCTCACAGATGAGCTGGGCAATGCGGTCACCTTTTTTCACTGAAAATAATTTACATCATAGTCTAAAGATAATTGGACACTGACAGTGACGATCAAAGATTTTCAAACATGATGAAATAGATCAACTTTCAAGAATTTTTTTTCTCCAAAACTACCATGAATTTTAATGTCCACCAGTATCAGAAGACTATACAACTACTGAAAGCAGCAATCATGACAAACATCCAAACACCCTCTTCAATTACAGATGCAGAAAATGTGCTAAAGTTTCTTCCAATTTCGGACTTCCACTTTGCTATTTCACTTATATTGTCTTTTTTTTTTTTTTCTTTTTTTTTTTTTTTGCTGTCCCAACTTCTGCGCCACCTCAGAGGCAGTGCACCCACACCGCTCATTCCGACACCCCGTCCACAGCCACAGCCCGGTCGGCCCCGCCGCAGCCCAGGCACAGGCAATCCACAAGGGGCAGGCAATGTCGAGTCATCAAGAGGCATCCCACCGGAGAAGACACTGCACTGCTGCCGAGTCACTTCGGTGGTGTTCAGTGGCGCCTGTTCTGATCTAACATACGCAGGACACCACCTACTAAGCCCCCTACTGACGACAATAATTGCTTAGTCGCGGAGCCGGCGCGAGTGAGCTCTCCCTCCGGAGGGCGCCACCACGTCCGTCCAACGACGGCCCCCATGGACTCGCCGATACCGGTGACCCCGACGGAACCAAACCAAGGCCACAGACATGGAGAGGACATCGAAACTGAGGTCACCATGAGAGCAGGGCATGAAGGGCCACAGAATTTGAGACTTTTTTTTTTATGCTGATCGATGAGAATGAGGATGATTAAGATGATGCTACGGATTTCCATTTCGGTCTGAGACTACATGACAGGGCTGTACTCTACGCTTCCTTTCATAATATATCCCGGCGTCAACCAGGCCCGAGAGATACAGGCACCTGCAGTGTTGGTCAAGAAATTTGAGCAACACTCTCAGAAACGCATCCATTAAGTGGATGAAACTCGACTGTGTGGTCCCAGTCTTCCCAACTGAGTCCGCAGCAAACTCAGCTCTGGGTAGGAGCCGGTCGGGTCGGGGCAGAAAAACCCACATGACTCTGATGGGATTCGAACCCACGACCTCGATGGGATTCGAACCCACGACCTCCCAGCCGGGAGTCCGCGACGCTAACCACTTCGCCACGGTGGCTGGTTCACTTATATTGTCTTTGTGAATGTTTTCTTTTGCACTTTTCACCAACTGGTGCGAGTGTCTTTTTTTATGCAAAAACATGGCAATGTGTGTTTCATATGTATGGTAACCATAGCTGAAATAGCTTCAAAACCGCCTTGGCTTAAGGCTGTGTCAGACCAATTGACATAGGCTAGAACACCAAGGCTACATCAAAATGCTGTTATGCTCTGCATAATTATGCGGGGAATGTCTTCAGTCGTGACTGTTATGCTCTGCATAATTATGCGGGGAATGTCTTCAGTCGTGACAACACTGTCAGTCTCCAAAATCCCTCAAAATTGGAGCGTGGCTGCCCATGTGGCAGGGTATCAGAAACGGTCACACACGTAAAGTTCTCATCCTTAACTGATGCATTTACTCCAAAATGTTCAAGTACTTCGGCTGTTCGGATGATCCCTGGAGTCTTCTTGCCAGGGTACAACAACAACAGCAGCTTCAAAAGAATGACTTCCATGCATGTTCTATACAGGCATGCAGTCTATACAGCACTGGCAAAGGGGTCACGTCCAATAAACTTTTCACCTCTAAATCCCCCGACAATCATGGCCTTATACCCTTGTTAGGGACTTTCAATTGTCATGCTAGTGTGTATCAGTGCACAGTTGCCATACATCATAAATTTCAAGGCATGTTTCTACTATTAATCACAGACCTAGTAGAACCCCAATTTTCAATGATATAATGGCTATCTTTGGCAGTACGAACCTGGCAACATCTCATCAAATGAACTCAGGTCCTCTTCTCCATTGTACCAACGAAGACAGGATTTACATGTATCCTTTACCTTCCTTATGAGCATATAAGCAAATGCCTATGTCTACAAACATGACGCCAAGTCACAGGATAAGATAAGATAATGTTGCTTATAGCCCAGCCGACCACAAAGGGCCACATCAGGGCTGTCACCACGTTAAAATCAACTAAAGTCATTAAAAAAAAATTTTTTTTTTAAACTAAAAAAACTTTCACACATCTCTTTAAATGACATCTTCTAGAAACGCACCAGAAGCTTCGTTAAAAATCTTTCTTCCGTAAAATCTTAAATCAGATGAAAAATGTTAATCTCTCTCAAAAACTCAAGGATCACGTCGGGCGGGACATCCCTGAACAGGATCTTCATGGACTCCGCTGTAAAATGTTTGTGTCTCACATCGTGCAAGTCCCAACACTCTAAAAGAACATGTTTCATTGTGAGTGGCACATGACATGGAATGCACCACAGAGCTTCTTCACTCTTTAAAAGGTAAGAATGGGTAAAATACGAATGGCCGGTGTGCAGCCGGCACAGAACCGTTTCCTCTTTACGACCACCAGACGTAGATGGGAGGAAGTCCTTAAGGTTTGGATGGATCTGAAAGAGTTTGTTATTCGTCTGTGTGTTCCAATCCTCCTGCCAGAGGTCTCTCACATAATCGTTAATTTTGGGTTTCACATCTGAGCGGGGGATATAAATGTTGGACAGTTTCTCTCTTGTGGCATTCTTGGGGATATAAATGTTGGACAGTTTCTCTCTTGTGGCATTCTTGGCTAAACGATCAACCATTTCGTTCCCGCCGATGCCAACATGACCAGGAACCCAAGCCAGAATAATGTTGTAACCATCCGCTTTCAACTTGCTAAAATGTTCAAAGAAATGTAAAAGTTCTGGATGCTGAAGGTTGCGGTCAGCTATGGCCTCCAAAGCTGACAGCGAATCCGACAGAACCAGAAAGTCCCTCTTCGAAGAATGCGAGATTATCCTCAGCGCCAGAGCCAGAGCAGTAAGTTCAGCAGAATAGACAGTAGCATCTGGAGGTATATGTTCTAACAGTATCTGAGAAGGAGCCCCGGGGCAATAGGCTGCACAGGCCACTCCATCCTCAGACTTGGAACCGTCAGTGAAAATTTTCTGATGGGATGGGAATTTGGAACAGAGGTCAGCATACAATGCCTTGTATGCCAGAGAGCTGGTAGACTCTTTACGAAAAGCTGCAAGATCGAAACGAATCTCTGGTGTGAAAAAGGTCCACGGAGGTTGATCCGGAAACTTGGAAAAATCGGACACTACTCCTAGGTCTAGACCTGCATTCCGCACGTGAGGCTGCATACGAAGACCAAACGGCGGAATACAGTTAGGGTTGGTTTCGAATTTGTTTTGAAACTGAGGGTCAAAGACACGGTCATAGGCAGGATTCTGTGGTTCTGAGAACAGTCGGATATAATAATTTAGAGACATTTTCAGCCTGCAGTTGGACAGTGAGGGTTCACCTGCCTCTGCGTACAGGCTGTACACAGGGGTGGTGCGGAATGCTCCAAGACAGAGACGAAGCCCTTGATGGTGGATAGGGTCCAAGAGTTTGAGGTAGGAGGGTCTTGCAGAGCCGTACACAGCACAACCATAGTCCAGTTTGGAACGGACCAAGGCTCTGTAGAGGTTCAGCAAAGTTTTCTTATCAGCGCCCCAGTCAGTGTGCGCTACGACCCGCAGAATATTCAGAGCTTTCTGGCAAGAAGTTTTGGGGTTTTTAATGTGGCTGAGAAAGTTGAGTTTTTGATCAAAAATAACCCCCAGGAATTTGGCTTCTTTTACAGCTGGAATGGTGGACTTGTCCAGACGAATTTCAGGATCAGCAAAGAATCGACGAAAATTGTGGAAATGAATTGACCGAGTTTTGGTGCGTGAGAAGGTAAACCCGTTTTCCTCGGCCACTGTTGAATCTTGTTGACACAAAGTTGGAGTCGACGCTGTACGCTGGCATAAGAAGCTCCAACTGCGTACAGCGCAAAATCGTCGACAAACAGAGAGGACTCAGAGCCCTGGCTTACCGATTGGACAATGTCATTAATTTTAATGCTGAAAAGGGCTGGAGAAAGGATGCTCCCCTGGGGTACACCCAATTCCTGCCCATGGATGTCAGAGAGTGTGGTGCCAACACGCACCTGGAACTGTCTATCAGCCAAAAAGTTCTGAATAAACAGAGGCAGGTGACCCCGAAAACCAAGTCTGTGCAGGTCCATGAGGACTCCTGCTTTCCACGTGGTGTCGTACGCCTTTTCGAGATCGAAAAAGATAGCAACCACATGCTGCTTTTGGACAAAGGCGTTGCGGATGGTGGTTTCCAGACGAATTAGATGGTCAACTGTCGAATGGTACTTCCGGAAACCGCACTGTTCGCTGGCCAAAAGGCCATCGGTTTCCAGCTTCCACATCAGACGGGAGTTGACCATCTTTTCCATCAGCTTACAGAGGCAGCTAGTCAGAGCGATTGGGCGATAGTTGGAAGGGTTGGTAAGGTCCTTTCCAGGCTTTGGAATCGGAATGATCAGGGGTTTCCGCCAGGAGAGCGGAAAGGACCCTGTGGTCCAGATATGGTTAAGACTTTGAGAAGAGTCTGGAGACAGCTTTCTGGAAAATGTTTCACAACCTGATAATGAATGTCATCCAGACCAGGGGCAGAGTCAGTGCAGGTTTGCAAAGCTAATTTGAGTTCAGTGATTGAAAAAGGAAGATTGCAGGTTTCAGAGTTGTCTGATGTGAAATTGTATGAGGATTTCTCTCTAATCTCTTTGTTTCTTAAAAAGGCTGCATATTTATTTTAAGATGAGGAGTTCTGTTGGATGGTGGAGGCCAACAGATTGGCAACAGCTTGTCTGTCAGTGATCAGAGCATCAGCAAGTTTCAAGTGATGAATGGAGGGGTTGGTGTTCTTCCCTTTGATTTTTCTAATGATGTTCCAAACTTTTTTCTTTGAAGTTTTAGATGTCAGCCTGGAGCAGAAGTTTCTCCAAGACCGACGTTTACTGATTCTGAAAGTGTGTCTCGATTTGGCACGGAGGTTCTGATGGGCTCGAGCGTTTGGACCTGAAGGTCGTTGGTATACCTGACGCTGAGCCCATTTGCAAACTTTTGAAATTTGTTGGCAGTCTGAATTAAACCAGGGTGTTTTGGGCATTTGGAGTTTGTCGGAAGACACTGGAATACAGGTTTTAGCACAGTTGATCACAGTACTGGTCAGAGATTCTGCTGGGTCTGGACTCTGAAGAAAATCAGTGTCCCGGAATTCTTTGGAAATATTAGTTACAAAAAGATCCCAGTTTGCCTTCTTATAATTAAGATGTTGCGAGACAGAGACGTTTTCAGTTATTACGGGTTGTAAAAGAACAGGGAAATGGTCACTTCCGTGCAGATCGTCATGGACAGACCACTCATAGTCCAGGACCAGCGAGGGGTCACAAATCGACAAATCTAAACACGAAAGTGAACCTGTGGAAGAGTGGAGGTAAGTTGGAGATCCATCGTTCAGACAACACAAATCAAAGTCCGAAAGGACATCCTCAAGAAGCAGACCTCTGGATGACGAACTGACACTACCCCAAAGAGGATTGTGACCATTAAAGTCACCCAACAGCAAAAAAGGTCGAGGAAGTTCTCCAATGAGACTGACAAGGTCCTGATGACAAACGGGACAGAAGGTGGCAGATAGAGTGAGCAAACTGTGACAGTCTTGTGAAGAGTGACTCTCGTAGCTACAGCCTGAAGGGAGGTAGACAGAGCGACAGGACTATACAGCAGAGTTTTGTGTATGAGAAGGGCAACACCGCCCGACAGTCCCAACGTGGATGGTTGTGCAGGTTTTGAAAGAATATTAAAGCCAGAAAGAGTGAAGGTCTTCTGGCTTTGAATTTGAGTTTCCTGAAGAGCCACGACGGAAGGTTTTATAGATTGACACAGAAGCTGCAGCTCCTCAAAGTTGGAATTTAGTCCACGGATATTCCAATGGATTACTTTACTATCCATGGTGCAGAGGGCGAAAAAAAGAGAAATCAGGTCATCTCCTCATCAACGTCTGCTTCTAATGGGGTGAATTTATTTTAAAGTTGCACCGGACTGTTTGGATCTTCAGACCTGCTGGCAGACTTGTCCACAGGTGAAGAAGGCCTGGATTTGGGAGATGGTGGGCACGTTTGTCCGCAGAGGAATCTTTAGTTGAAGGCAAGGGCAATAACTCCTGACCGCCTATCGGTCGCAGGAGGGGAAGTGATGGAACGGCCGCGGTTTGTTTAAACAGCACACTTCTGGTGACAGCTGCCAGCTTCCTCGCGCTAACCTCCCACAAGCTTTCCTCCCTACGCGTAATGTGATACTAACTGTCTGGCTGATAGTGTGTTGAAAACAGGATGCTGTGTTTCTTCATTAATACTTTGTGCCAGAATGCAACGAACTGTGGTCGACTGATGTCACTGAATTGTGGGGTCTTTGACTGACAGAACGATACCAAACATGAATGCGTCTTCTTTCATACGCATTGCTGACAAGCGCCACAAAGATTTGCCAACAAAAAAACGATTAAAACAGACTAACGAACACACAAAGTGAATTGAAATTTCAACTCAGTGGAGAGCATGCGTTTCTGAAGCTATCACGCTCAACCTGGACCATATTGGACATGCATATCTTTCCTTTACAACTGACACAAAAGTATTCGCGGGACTCCTAGCTTACAGCTGGTACCGGGCCAAAATAAACAGTCACTGTCGGCACTGGTCAGCTTCACTGGGAACACGGTGACAGTTTCCCTACCACGGCCAAGGCATGTTTTGCTTGTTTATCTGCGTGCTCTACGTGCTTGTGACGCATGCCGAAACTGATTCTATCACAACCGCACCATGCTTTTAGTAAAGCAAGATTTTAGCATGCCACATATGCAGATGTCAGTTATAAACAATGAAATGCTTCCTACCTGACCTTGTGCTTTCGCCCGTTCGAATCATTTGAAATTGATGTCACATATACACACACCAATGCAAAATGTTTTCTCATTTTCATCTTCATGGTGAGCCTACTCACGACTGGAAAGAGAGAGAGAGAGAGAGAGAGAGAGCGCACACACGCACACTGACAGAAACCACACCAACAACAACGGTCGATGGTGACTGACAAACTTTCATTAGTATCGAAGCATACATCAGACATGTCAACACATTCAAATGCCGAGTTGGATGTACTAGCTATGACTGGTGAGGTTTGTGCAGAGGATGTTCTCGGCTTTTTCACGGGGTTGATACCAACGGAGAAAATAATGAGACGCTTTCATCTGTGCGCAAGCAAAGATCAGACTGATCTAAACATTCTTGAGCAGATCTTTTGACGGGTCGGCTCTTCTTTGTTTTCCCATGACCAATAAGTCCGGCTGATTGAAAGAATCGACACGATGTACACTGACTCAAAGAAAGATCTGGATCGAAAGTTGTCCACATTTCTGACATTCTCTCTATGCCACGAGCAGCATTTTCTTTTGTAGTATAACATTGAGAATGTGCTGACATGTGTCTCGTTTTTTTTCAGTTTATGGTAGCATTTTATGCAGATACACTTGGACTGTTTGCCTTCTTCATCACCAGAAATATCTACACTGAAATACTGCAACAAATCATTGGAGAAGTTGACACAAAGTCTAGGGTTTAATCCTTTATCTTGGACCTTTCTGAGCACACGATTGCCGCACACATGGCACAACAAATCTACACGTCTTTTGTGTTCACTGAAGTTGTGTTTAAACGCCTCCGCCATTGTTGGCGCTACAAACACGCACGTGTACGCACGTACAAAAGATCGGAATGAAGTAGGCCTACACGTAAGCAACAAGACTAGCCAATGCAGGGTCGGTCACACACATGCGCGCTCGCACACACACACACACAACCTAAACACACACACACACACACGCACGCACAGAGAGAGAGAGAGAGGGGGAGGGGGAAGAAGAAGAAGAGCACCACACACGTACACGACTTGCTGAGCTTACACTGCCTCCATAGATATACGTATGCACGTGCCGGGTCCTTGCCAACTTATGAAAACAAACTTCTCTATGAAAAAAATCCCTCAAGAACGCGTGATGAACCGAAGTTGTATCAAACAGCACAAAAAAGAATCACAACACACAAATCACGCACACAGTTAATTATGTCCAGTTATGGAGTGAGAAAGAATAACAATCCGTAAAGCACAACAGGAACAGCACAGCATGAGAACACATGCTCTCCCTTGTGCACAGCTGTGGTACACGGGGCACTGCCGTGAGTCACGTAGCCTGCTTATCGTCTGCCGGGCAGGCAGTAGGAACTAAACAGCGCGATTTTCATCTCGGCCGGACAGCCGTGTGGGGGTTTCTTCCTCATCTCCACACTCGGTTGAACTCCCTTGCCCGCATGGGCACTGTATACAGGAGTTCGAGGCGGGAGAGCTGGCTTTTTAATCTGCCCAGCAGTAGATGTAGTAGACTGCTGGGCAGTCTGAGGGGTGGCGGACTTTTTGCCTCCACCAGGGGCATTCCCTTTGGGGTGGGAGGTGGTGGACCTGCCTCCACCAGAGTTTATTAGTCTTCCTTGCAGCATTTTGGAGAATATAAATTCATCAGTCTGGCAGCAGACTGACAGAGTGGAAACTTTCTTTACTACTGAAGCATATGAAGACGTTGTTGGTGTTTGACCGCCAACAACCTGTTTGCGGGCCTCAAAAAACGAGATTTTCTTTTCAGTTTTAATTCGTTGTATGGTGGACTCCTGAATCCAAACAGGGCAGTTTCGTGAAGAGGACGGATGGTCGCCACCGCAGTTAGCACAATGTGCCAGGTCTTGTCACAGCCCATCATGGGTTGCCTTGCAGCAAATACCACACACCTCCTGTCCAGAACAGCGGTCTCTGACATGTCCAAATTTCTGGCATTTAAACACCTCAACAGGGATGGAACATACAACTGAACTCGGACATTCAGGTATCCGACTTTAATGACCGGAGGCAGCACAGGGTTGCAGAATGTCAGAAAGAGGGTGTTGGTGGCCACTCTTTCTGCACCTTTTTTTACCATCACCCTATGCACCTCCGTCACACCCTGGGACGCCAGTTCCGTCTTGATCTCCGCTTCCGAGACACCAGTCAAATCCAGGCACCGAATTACTCCTTTGGATGAGTTTAATTGTTTATGGGGAGTCACCCGGATCTCTCTATCCACGAGCTTTGTTGCCCTCAGCAGCTGTTCCGATTGCTTTTTCGATCTGCACTGAACAAGAAATGATCCATTCCGTAACCTTTTGATCGACTGAGGGTCACCTGCTAGACCTTGGAAGCCCTTCTGGATGGCGAAAGGACTCGGAGCTGAAATGGGTTTTTCCTGCTCCGTCCCTTCCATTACGAGCCAGGAAGCCCAGAAACCTGTCCTCTCTCTTATCTCAATATCTGAATCACTATCTGATTGAAAATCCCCTGAAATAGGGGTTGCTGCCTTCCTCTTCTTTTTTTTTTTTTTGGGGGGGGGGATGTTTTTTGAAAAAACCATGGTTTGTTTCATTAAATTTCGTCTCTCCCTTACCCACCCACCTTGGAGTCCAACTAAGGGGCCAGGGCCAAGAAACCACTGTCTTGACCCCTTCCAGGCTTCAGGAGAGATATACGACAAACAGAACGCCACTACCCCTATCCCCCCTGATCATGCTCAACTCCCGGGAACAGAGAGCCGAGCACTGCAGGGGTTAACTTGGCCAGCAGGGGAACTGCCTGTCTTGACCAAGCCCCAAAAAAGGGGAGCCGATTAGTACACCCGGACCAGAGTGTAACCCCCGTCTAGGAGAGGTCCGAGCCAAAGTGATGTGTTGAGAGCATGTTGAGAGCACTGGCCCTCTAAATCACCAGGATCTCATTCCCCTCCGACACAGGTCGCACCACACGGCAAACGCGGCGGATCTTAAGAAGACCACAGAGAGAAAAGGAGTGTGGAAAAGAAGACTTGAAGGGAAGACGAAGATAGAAAAGAGCCAAATAAGAAAGGCAGAAAACAAGAAAAGGAGAAAGGCAGGTTACTATTAGTCAGGGCCTATCTGACATGGGAAGCCCTACCAGAGGCATCAACTCCTTACCACGTTATGCTTAGGCCGGACAGCATCTGGACTTCTCAGGCCTATAAGCAGTTTGAAAAAACCAGCCCATCTCCCAAGTATTGATGCCCCCGCCAGCAAAGCCTAAGGGATCACAGGACCACGCAAGCCCTCCGACAACGGCAAGGTTGCAACCCCCGGAGGGAAGTCACAGGAGATCCGAGACCTGATTAACATTTAGTGAATGTGACAGCCTGTAAACTTTTGCAAATGTAGTCAGCAGCCAGTTGAACTGAACAGTGAGGGGCTCATCAAACAGCAGTATTACTTGATTTTCATTATATGGGGTACTAACTTTTGAGAATCTCGATCGATGTTTGTTTCCCAATGACGCTGACATGTCAAAACCTCTAGGCCAGACCAAAATGTGTCAAACATGGCTAAAAGGAAAAAAAAAGATAAAGGCTCATCCCTTTGAACTCTTCAATCTTGAATGTCAGCTGTCAAATTTGACATCCACAAGCATGGACAATCAAGTGAAACAAACACACACACACAGCGGGTGATTTACCCACTTTTCACACTTCATGCCAGTCAATCTGGCCAAAGCAGCAGTAACCATAGCATAAGCTTGACTGGCATCGCTCTGGATTTCACCAGCCCTTCTTTGTTAACTCTTGACTTCCCATACCGCACCGTTCCGCAACTGCCGCACAGTCCCAAACCGCACCACACCGCAACAACCGACATACCTTATTTGGAGCCGTTGTTATGGAAGCGAGAACTCTCTAATGCAGTGAGGAAGGTTTAACGACATCCGGAAAGCGTTCGCCTTCCGCCTTCTGCCCGCGGTTTTCAGCCTAGCTGTTTACATTGTGATTTTGAAGAAGTTTTTTCACGAAGGTTTTTTCCCCAAGATTTTCTGGTCAAGATGGCGTCTTTCCAACACATCGACAACGATGTTTTCGATGAATTTATCGAAGATTTGTGCAACCAGCATGCGCTTGGGCTTGGAGATGATCAGCAGAGTGATGCGAGTGTCGGAACTGGAGTTAGTTCAGTTCACACGAGTGATTGTCTGACGTACAATCGGAAATTTCAGATCGAAGATTCGCCACCTGTGCTTACCTGTGTACGCTGTCATTATGCAATATGAAGCTCATCATCCTACTCCTTGTGTGCAGAACATGAACATTGACTACATGTGACTTTATTTCTGTGGTTTAACCGTGACTTTGTGAACAGAACTGTGCAAAATACTGTACAAGGAACTGTGCAATTTATATTTTCTGTGCTTGGATTCTTACCTGTATATTACGTCATTACAAGACTACATAAAGGTCAGTTAACATTTTTCTTTGACTTGTATTGTTTCTATGGTCATGTGTGTGACTGTCTGTCCTGCATTGTTTTACTAACAAACACACCACACATTGATTTTTCCAACCTTTATTGAACACACCTGACATTTTTTAATTATTCTGTAATTAATTACCATACTGACATTCAAAATTTTTGGGGGGTACATTTGACCGCTTCAGTATAAAAAAATAACATCACTTCTAAAAACTTCCAAATTTCAAAGCAGTCAATCAACAGACAAGAAAGATATAATTATTTTAATGACCATACTCATTTTTAGCTCATTTCTAGCCAATCCTTATGGCTAGAGGACTGAGAACACACTGTTTCTTATGGGAAGTCAAGAGTTAAATCCACAGTTCCTAGCATTAAAGGGATATTTTCTTTTTTTACATGACACTTCCCTCCCACCAGCATCAGACGACTGCAATCGCCTTGGCTTAGGGCTATGTCAGACCAACGGTCTCCAAAATCCCTTGAAGTTGGAAGTGTGGCAGTCCATGTGGCAGGGTAATCAAAAACGGTCACACACGTAATGTTCTCATCCCTAGTTGATACATTTGTATCATAGTGTTCAAGTACTTCGGCTGTTTGGATGATCCCTGGAGTCTTTTAGCCAGGGTACGACAACAACAAATGACTGCACTGCACACCAGTCCCTCTAGAGGGCAAAAATACTGCAAGTGAACCCCACACAGTACGAAACAAAACCTTCATTCTTGCTCTCAACAAGACAGTAGTTTTAACATTTGCCCACAGCACTATAGTCTTGGGTTAAAGCAGTAAAATCGTGTGGTACTTCATCAGGTCCAAGAGTCCATCACTGAATCCACCCCCACCATAATTCCAAACTGTTGAAAGCTGAGAAACATGAGCATGTTTGCTGTACCCTGAACCATATCCCGAGTTCATCAAAAAGCACTAGCTAAAGCTGAAAACATGAGCACATTTGTTGTATCCTGCAACATTTGAATAGGATTTGTCATATCCAGAGAAACATGGGCACATTAGCCGTATCTTGAAGCACATTAGCCATATCCTAAAATAAGGAAATACAAAATAGAACAAAACATACACCCTACAAAAACAAAACCAATACAAAATCTCTGCCCTGAATACACAAATGAATTGATATTTGTATCCCCAAAAATGAACCACTCGCGTTATATGTTGAGAAAAATAAGCAAAAAAAGTCATCTCATGTGAAGTCTGAGAAAAAATGCATATGATTTCTTAAAATACTCGACATTCTCACCCGTTCTACATTAAATCAAACCAATCTTTACAGACTAAAAGATTAAATCAATATACTACAAACAATTCAGAAAAAAAAACGAAAACATCTGAGAGATACCAAGAATACATCTGCTTGTATTATTCATTGTGATTACCTGCAAAGTCTGTTTCACCAAAGTTGAAGAGGACGACACCAACATTGCCACGGTAATCTTGGTCGATCACACCAGCTGCACACATAGAAACAAACAAGTTACTCTCGAGTTACATAAATTTGAAACAAGGCACTGCTTACACACTGTCGACACTTCTGATCAGAAAGATCCAGTGCACACACACACACCCCCCTCCTCCTCAAATCATACAGACCTGTTTACCCCAAATTCGTGTACATGTAATATCTCGAACAAAAACCTGTAATTTAAAAACAAAAAAACATGATCTTCATAATCGTAATACTTTCGCAACTTTGAAGATTTGGAAGAGCCGGCCATTGGCACGTAAAACTGCTTCGTCGCCATCTTTGACAAGGTAAAAGGCGGCGTAGTTCCCATAAGTTCGATTTTTTTCCTGTAAAAATTACGGCAAAATTGTAAGGGTAAACAGGTCTGATTCATACCCAGCACCCTATCAAGGGCAGACTAATCTTTCAAGCAAACATGTCAGCAAGCAATTTCTCGACATCTTTCTTTCGCATTTCATAATCTTATTTTTTCAAAATGAAATAAAACAAAACGGAACACAATGAAATAACATGAAATAAAGAAATCTGGGTGTCATGACGGACATTTCTGTCACCCAATTCCACTGTTCCTAGATGTTTTTCCACAGTCACTGTCAGTACATGAAGTACCCCACTTCACATGTGATGTGACAAAACACGCATGCGTGACAGAGGAGGATGAGGAGAAGAAAAGGGTTATCATTCCTGCTTACCTCCAACATCAATGAAATGTTTTGCAGCCAGGCCCGATCTGGGAGCTGTAAACAGACAAAAAGAAAAAAAAAAGTTACAAGAAAAAAAAAAAACCACCACCTTATATTACTTGGGATTTCTCCAAAAGAAAAAAAAAAGTTACAAGAAAAAAAAAAAAACCACCACCTTATATTACTTGGGATTTCTCCATCTACTACAAGTTAAGTTCAGCCATAACCTTGGGTGCCCTAACACTCTGCTGCACAGGAGTTGAAACAGAGACCACAAACTACCCACTCTACCTTACAGTAGTACAGCTTTGCTTTCACAACACAGATCTCTTTCATTCATAGCTCAATTTCCTTGAAAATGAATGGAGATAAAACTAAATGCATCAACATACAATCATATACTGTGAGCCGCCTTGGCTTAAGGCTGTGTCAGACCAATTGATATAGGCTACAACACCAAGGCAACATCAAAAAGTTATGCTCTGCATAGTTATGCTGGGCTTGTCTTCAGCTGTTAAAAGCTCCTAGCTTAACATTATCAGTCTCCAAAATCCCTCAAAGCCACTCTGCCCACATGGCGAGGTAATCAAGAACGGTCATACACATTATGTTCTCATCCCCACCTGATGCATTTGTACCACAGTGTTCAAGTACTTCAGTTGTTCGGATGATCCCTAAAGACACAGCAATGAATGCAAACTGCCGCTGGCTGCCAGAATACTCACCAACTCTTCCATAGCATCCATCTGGCAGAGCTATCTGTATGTCTGTCTTGGCAAGCACCTTGCCACGTGATGGAACTGTGTAGTCATAGGCACTGCAACAGTTGTGTAACGCAGACTGAAGTAACCAGACAAAACAAGTAATTTGTAAACGTTATAAAAACTTATATTCATTCAGGGAAAACTGTGAGCATCCCCGTTTGTGAGGTTGGCTTCAATCATACTGTGACACTGGCTCGCTCGTTGAGATCGGGCATGTGGTGGGAGATGTCTCCACCCATCCGCTCCCTGAAGACCGATCACAACAGTAGGTTTCTGCCTCCTCCTCCCATCAGTCCCAGAACTCCCACCCAAGAGTATACACAGCTGGCAAACTGCAACAGCAGACCCCTGATGTTTGGCAAATGGTATTTTGCTTGCTTAGAATATCCACAGTGCTTCAGATTTTTTTCAGTCACTGTAGATTAAGGGGGCAAAAAGCAACACACAGGGCAAACTTCAGTGCTCTAGTGCAGTATTATCTATCAATAACAGCAACTTTATCAATTTGCTTTGATTGTACTTTTTATCTCTTAGACACCCTGTGTATTTAGGCTATCACAATGAATGTATGTTTATGTGTGTTTGTGTGTGTGTGTATTTATGTATGTATGTGTGCATTTTCATATGATCCATTTTTCTCTCATTCAAAATGTGTAATGGAGCGCTCATGCAGTTTTAATGGTAATCATTAACAACAATCTCCATTCACCTGCTGTGACTGTACTTCTAACCTTGTGTACAGGTATTTAGGCTATCTAAGTGTGAGTGTGTGTGTAAGAAGTGGGGGGGGGGGGGGGGGGGGGGCATGTGTATGCATCCTCCATGTGAGTGTTTCTGTGTGTCTTAATATGTGTGTGTGTGTGTGTGTGTGTGTGTGTGTGTGTGTGTGTGTGTGTTGTGTGTGTGTGTCAATCGGCATCATTTCAAATTTTCATGCAAGAAAATTGCAGGGACACCAGCAATCTGAAGCTCTGTATCCTTGATGCAATACATTTTGCTCCATTGGCAACGATGTTTTAATCCATGCTGTTGGAGGAGGATTAAGATAATGACTGCATTGACTGCTCCCTGTAGATTGCCGGTGCCGGGGCTTCGGCGGGGCCGACCGGGCTGTGGCTGTGGACGGGGTGTCGGAATGAGCGGCGTGGGTGCCCTGCCTCTGAGGTGGCGTAGAGGTTGGGACAAAAAAAAAAGACAATGACTGCTTAAAGTCACCCCACTCCAACCCAACTGAACTGACACATAACAGCCACATGAATTTTTTTGGCCTCTTGGTAGAAAAGCTTGGTAGAAAAGGTTGTAAACTCTTGAATGAAGTATATCATTCTTTCAGAAGTTTTACCCAAATATTAATCAAAACCTGCCAGTCTACTCAGACTGCTCAGAAGGCTTAACAGGGACAGTCCAATATATTTAAACATGATAACCTCTCTCTTGGGTTTTTGGAGGTCTTTTCATTAACTTTCATTTTCAAATTTAAGGACTTTTGCTTCTATGCACACTTCAGTTGCTTGACAGTTACAACTTACAAGGTTCCATTTGTGGATTGTGCTATGCAAGGGAAGTGAGGTATTGTTTTTGATCTCTTTCCTCTCTTGTCCTGCGTTTGTTGAAAAAGGCGCTTTCGCCGAAATATCCAGAAGTTGCGTGGTGTCCTTTGTAGTTCGTAAATAAAATAACGTCACTTTACACTTGTGTGCTTGTTTGTTCGTTGTATATTCCAGTGACGTTGTAGTCTGTTTCATCTTTTAGTTACAACTTAAATCTGAATCTGCTCACTGGCTGACGACTGGGAAGTGGACACTTGGCAGATCTTGAACTCATTTTTTCTTTTACTTATCTTTCACTGATTTTCGGCAAAAGGTTCCAATTTTCGAACCAAATAATGAATATAAACTGTTCCATCAAATCAAAATCATTTTCAAGCACTTTCAAGTACTCTGGGGTTCTTATCACTGAGCACTATGGTCCAAATTTCAATGGTGTTCTTATCATTGAGCACCAAGGTCCAAATTTCAAAAACTTTGTGAGCAACCATTGATTTTTTTTCCTCTTGTTAAATATTCTGATACAATTGATTACATGTGTTGTATCCCTTCTGCTCATGCACATCTGTCCAACCTGAACAGGCAAAGAGTAGCTGCCCTGGTTGTGAATTCGGAGAAGATAATGGGTTAAAACACAGCGACAGTCGACAGCCACACACAGACACTCGTCATTTGATCATAAAGAACAGATATAATTTTCGATGAATATTTCAAATGTTGTGTGTGTGTGTGCGTGTGTGTGTGTGTGTGAGAGAGAGAGAGAGAGAGAGAGAGAGAGAGAGAGAGAGAGAGAAATGAAAATACACGAAACTCCCTGGACAATCGGTAGATGGTGGGTACTACAAGCTGTGTAAACTTTCATTACGTTTGCGACAGCTTTTCACCTTTGTCTGGTCGTGGTTCATACCTGTAGTAGTAGTAGTAGTAGTAGTAGGGACTGGCTCGAAAGCCTTTGCCTCGCGGCCTATGTACGTCCCCTCTTTGTCAATACTTTTTATTATAGGTGTTGAAACGCAATTGTCATTTTGTTACTCAATGCCTAATATGGCATTTTTAATCATCAAATTGGTTGAAAAGTTCCTTATACTTTGGAATTACATCCAAGAGATTCTTGAACTTGTTAGTGTCTTCTGCAAATTTTATATTAGTTGGGAGTTCATTCCATAAAGGGGCTACTCTGTGTGAAAAGGAAAATTTTCTTCTGTTAGTACGGCAGTGCTGAATAAATATCTTTCCTTCTGCATTTCTTGTGATGTTATGTTTTGAAAGAGAAAAGAGTGAGTCAACACAAACATTGTCAAATCCATTAAATATTTTATAAGTCTGTATAAGATCACCTCTTGTCCTTCTGCCTTTTAGTGAATGTAGATTAAAATATTGTAATCTTTCTGCATAAGAGTTATCTTTGCATTCTTTTAATAACTTTGTAGCACGTCTTTGAACTCTTTCTATTTGTGATGACTGTCTTTTCAAGTATGGGCACCAAATCACATTAGCATATTCCAAATGGGGTCGCACAAAAGATTTATAAAGTTTTAGGAATACCTCCTTGTCTAAGTAAGAGAAACTTCTCCTTATGACACCCAACATTTGATTGGCTTTATTAACTATTCTGCCAATATGTAGATCAAAAGACAACATGCTATCGAAAGTTACTCCCAAATCTTTTTCTTCTTTTAAGGTCTTTATCTTCTGTAAGCTGCCATTGTGTCTCATATAATAAGCATGTTCCTGGTTGTTCTTTCCAATATGTAGCACACCACATTTAGAGATATTGAAGTACAGATTCCATACATCAGACCAATTTTGGAGTTTATAAATATCGTTTTGTAAATCTGAGAATTGCAAAGTTTTATCGTACAGTTTTGTATCATCAGCAAATATTTTACAGGTGCTTTTTAATGATAATGGCAGGTCGTTTATAAACACTGTGAATAATATTGGCCCAAGATGCTACCCTGAGGTATACCACTTAGAACCTTGGCTTTATTAGATCTTTCACTACCTACTCTTACACGCTGTACCCGATTTGTCAGAAATCCTTGTATCCATTTTAATAGTTTGCCAGATATACCATAAGTAGATAGTTTAACAAGTAGCCTTTCATGTGGCACAGTATCAAAAGCCTTCTTAAAATCTAAGTATATAACATCGACACTGTGACCATCATCCAATAATTTTGTCATACCTTCTACAACTTCAAGCAACTGAGTAACACAAGAACGTTTTTTACGGAACCCATGCTGACATTCTGCATATAAATTATTATCTGTAAAATGTTCTACAATTGAATCTCTAATTATGCTTTCTAACACTTTACATATTACGCAAGTCAGGCTGACTGGTCTATAGTTACCTGGATCTGCTTTTGACCCCTTTTTAAACAAGGCTGTTACTTCAGCTGTCTTCCAGTCTTGGGGTAAGGTACCCGATTCTAATGTTTATTGAATAATGAACATAGTGGGACAGATAATTCATTTCCTAATTCTTTTAAAACTTTTGAGGGGATCTGATCAGGTCCTTGTGCTTTATTTGGGTTTAATTTGACCAGTCTATCTCTCACTGCTTTTGGGGTAACTCTTACCTCTGACAAGGATATCCCACTTGAATATGCACATTCATCCAATAATGGTATATTTGTTAAATCTTCATGTGTAAAAACACTAGCAAAGAAATCATTTAATGTGTCCGCTTTTTCTTTATCACTTACTGCCAAGGAACCATCTGGTTTATTTAGGGCACCAATACTTGTATTAACTTTTAATCTATTTTGAACATACTTCCAAAATAATTTAGGATTATCTTTACTATTTTTTGCAACCATTTTTTCATATTCCCTTTTAGTTACTTTTAATAACTTGCAACATTTATTCCTTTCCCGTGTGTACTTCATGTAATTTATTCCTGATTTAGGTATTTTTTAAATAATTTATACTTCTTTTTAATACTTCTCATAGCTTTTTTATTCATCCAGACTGGAGTGAATTTCCTCTTTGCATTTTTCTTTATTTTGGGAATACACTTATCCATTCCCTCATGTATAGTATTCTTGATATACCTCCAGGATTCATCTATATCCATGTCTGATATCCCTTTCCAATCATGATTGGCCATAATATTTCTAAATTTTTGATAGTCCCCCTGGTTCAATTTATACATACCTGTATAAGTCGTATCCTGCTGCCTGTTCAGAACCTCGTGTTGGTGTCGTGGCTGCACTAGTAAGCTTTGCAAATTTCAGGGTGATAACTTCAGCGGGCATTTTGGAAAATGTGCGTTGTACAACCGACTGCTGTTCTCGTCTGTTCGCCAAGTGGTTGGATCGAAGGGCCCATTTGGCGCGAAATGATGACCAGAGTGGGCCTCAGTTGCAGACGCATTTTTCTGGTGACATGCGCATGTGGTTTCCGTGATGTCAAACCACAAGAATTCTCGCGCGGTCTCGAAGAGTAAAAATTCTTCTTGTAACCATCGATAATTATTCTTATTGTTGATGTTACTTTTTAGTAATTCGGGAATTAGTCTTTCGTCTTCAAGAAGATTAGTTATGATAGATATGATCAAATTATTTTCAAGACAAATGCAGTGACCTTTACAGTCCACTGGCCACAGAAGGAACGTTCATCTACAAAAAGGAATTAATTTTGGTCGATTCTTATCCATGGGTGACGACGGTGTGTGATTCACTGAGGGGATAGCGCCTGCTGAGACGTTACATTCTGGGCTGGGCTACTTACTTACTTTGTAGGTGTGTGTCCTCCATTCCCCGCCAATACTCCCCCCTCCCCATGTTCAAGGGGGTATCACTCCATTTTAGCGGGAACCCATCACTTTATGACGAACTGAGATCGCGTGCACTTTCTAGGTGCAAAATGCTATTCTCAATGTTCAAAAAAAAAAAATTGATTACATCTGGTAGCAAAGTGCTAGCAAAGTGCTAGAATCCATTATAAGAGATGTCATAGTATCTCACTTCACTGATAATAATTTGTTTGCAGTATGCCAGCATGGCTTTCGTAAAAAAAGGTCTTGCATATCACAACTACTTGAAGTTATGGAAGATTTAGTTAACATGCTAGAGAATAAGTACTCTGTTGATATAATTTACCTTGATTTCCGTAAAGCTTTTGATACGGTTCCGCATGAGAGATTATTGAAAAAAATGGAAGCATACGGTATAGTAGGTAAGTTGCTAAACTGGATTAGAGACTTTTTGTCAAATAGAAAACAAAGAGTAAGAGTGGGTAACTGTATGTCGACAGAGAAAGATGTTATGAGTGGTATTCCCCAAGGGAGCATTTTAGGACCTGTACTGTTTACTATTTTTATAAATGACCTTCCAGATGAGGTAAATAGTTTTTGTAAAATTTTTGCTGATGATACAAAAATATATGACAAATCAGATAACTATAATAGTCTGCAAGAAAATTTAAATTGCCTCCAAAACTGGTCAGACAAGTGGAATCTATATTTTAATGTTGAAAAATGTAAAGTTTTGCATGTTGGCAAAAACAATCCTGAACATGAATACAACATGAAAATAGATGGTGGAAATAGGCTGGTACAGAAATGTGAGGAAGAAAAGGATCTGGGGGTAATCTTTGATAAAGATTTACTCTTTGATATTCACATTCAAAAATGTATAAATAAAGCAAACCAAATGATTGGATTAATAAAAAGAACTTTTATTTACCTAAATAAAGAAACGTTTTTAAAGTTATATAAAGCTATGGTTAGACCGCATCTTGAATATGGCAATATAATTTGGTACCCACACTTGAAAAGACAGTCAATAGCAATTGAAAGAGTACAGAGAAGAGCTACTAAAATCTTGCAAGAATGTACAAACATGTCTTATACAGATAGATTAAAATTACTTAAATTTGCACTCTTTAAAAGGTAGACGTATTAGAGGGGATTTGATTGAAGTGTTCAAAATATTTCACCAGCAAACGGACATACAGTGGACTACTTTTTTGAGGCTGTTAAAACAGATAGAACAAGAAATTCGGAAGGCAAAATTTTGTTAAGCAGTTTCATACTAACATGGGAGATTCAAGTTCAGTAACAGAGTTATTACTAACTGGAACAGTTTGACAACTGCACTTAAATTTGCTAAAAATACTAATGTTTTTAAGAACTTGCTGGATGAAGACTTGAAATTTAAAGTACAGTTTAGAAGCTTTGATGAATAAGAAGGAAAATTTATATTGCATGCATTTTCAACCCTGTCATAAAAGTAAAATAACACGAGGGGACATTGAAAGGCTTAACGGCCTATGTATTGATTACGTCCTACACTACTACTACTACTACTACTAGAACGTATTTTTAATCTCCCGGTTCCATCCTAAGGTCAAGTTTTTTTCAACCTGAAGTGGCTGACATGTACATGAATTGGAAATGAAATGAGGCTGTGCCAGTCTTGAATTAAAGTTGCTCTGTGTAGAGACGTTTACGTCTCTGCTCTGTTTTCTTATGGGAGCAAACGTTACCCCACTTGTTTAATGTAGATGAATGCCTGACCGTTTGTCAATAAAATGACTAGTAGTAGTTAAGGGCTGGCTCGAAGCCTATGCCTTTTAACGCCCCATCTTTCATGTGTTTAGCTTTTCTTTCGGGTCTGAAAAGCATGCCTTATTCATACTTTGAGAAAATATGCTTCAGTCGATTTCCTGAAATAAAATTTGAGTTTTGAGTTCCGAGTCATTGTCCAGGAAAATTTTGAATTTGTTAATGTTGTTAGTAAATTTAATTTCAAAAGGAATTGCATTCACAATTTTACAACTCTGTTAGAAAACAAAACGCTCTTTTGTTAAGATTTCTTTGTTTAGCAAAGGTTTTACCTTCCGAATTCCTTGTTATAGTAGCTTGTGGAAAGGAAAAAAATGTTTCAGTAACAACTTATCCACCCCATTCAATATTTTTACACCTGTATTAGATGCCCCCTCTAACCCTCCTACCTTTCAGACAGTGAAGTTTTAAGAACTTAAGCCTTTCTTTGTAACTCATTTTTACATTCTGTTGAGGGATGAGTAGAAAAAACACATTGAAGACGGTGGGGAAAAAACTTAGCAATACGCCAAGGAAAGATAGTGACCATAAAAACCAAGAACGACCAGTGACAGGACTGGTGCAGGAAACAGTGGTGGGGGTGACAGGGATTGACTGGATCAAGGACATGTACACAGTGTGAATAAAACAAACAAAAATGGAAGAATGAATGGTAAGACAGGGAGTCGTGAGAGTGCAAGGTATGGAGTGAATGGATGCTCAGTACTGTACACCAATATGGACAGCTTTTGAACAAAAAGATGAGTTTTTTTATGAGAATACACGAAATTAGACCTAGTATAATTGGTCTCGCTGAAATAAATCCCAAGAATACTAAGAATTTCATCAAATCAGAATACCATATTCCAAACTATGATATGTTCTTAAATAACAAAATAAGTAGAGGGGTAGTATTATGTACAGAGAAATCCTTAAACAACACGTGAATGTGAAGAACTAAACACATCTGATTTCCAGAAAAGTGTATGGTGTACATTTAATAAAAGTAATAGAAACACAGCATTACTTGGCTGTATCTATAGTAGTCCTATTGAGAGTTCTGAAACTAATGAAAAAAAAATGTTTGATCTGTTAAAATCTGATATAATGTTAAAATTAGACCAAGTATTGATTATGGGTGATTTTAATTACCCCTTTCTCAGTTGGTATGGAAAGTGGTCTGGGGAGAAAGGTCAGCAAATTGTGGAAAGAATCAATGATGCATACTTGATGCAGAAAGTTAACAAACCAACAAGGAGGAGACCAGGACAGAACCCAACTTTAGATGACTGGATATTAGTGAATGAGGATAATCTTATTTCAGACATTACACACCAGGATCCAGTTGGAAAAAGTGACTATGATGTATTGTCCTTTGAATTTTATGCATTAACAAACTACAACATGAAACCAAAGGCAAGATATATTTTCAATCTAAACAAAGGAAATTATAACCAACTGAGAAGTATTATAAGTAACCACGATTGGACAACTATGGACCAAATGAATGTAGAAGATAGTTGGAATCACCTCAAAGGAGTACTAGCAACAGGTATGGAAGAGTGCATTCCAAAAGTGAAAATAGATTCAGTGAAAAACATAAAGCCAATATGGATGGATGGAAAAACATTTAAAACAATCAAAAAGAAATACAAGATGTTCAAAAGGTACTTGTGCACCAAATCAGGACAGGATTACCTAGATTTATTGAGATAAGGAATTCAAGCAACAGACTTACTAAGAGAAGCCGTAAAAATTATGAAAAAAAATAGGTAAATAAAGTAAAAGTAACCCCAAAATGTTCTGGAAATATGTTAAAGAAAAAATATAAATAAACACTGGAATAGGCACATTGAAAAGGAAAGATGGAAGTTTGATAGATAACGATAAAGAAAAGGCCCCATGAAAGGCTGCTAACTAAACTAAAAGCATATGGAGGAAATGGTAATGTTCTAAAATGGATCAGAGGTTTTCTTAAAGGAAGGCCACAACTAGTGAGAGTGGGAGAAGAGAGATCCAAGACATCTGAGGTCCTAAGTGGAGTTCCACAGGGTAGTATCCTAGGGCCCATATTATTCACTGTGTTCATTAATGATATCCTAGGGCCCATATTATTCACTGTGTTCATTAATGATATCCTAGGGCCCATATTATTCACTGTGTTTATTAATGATATCCTAGGGCCCATATTATTCACTGTGTTTATTAATGATTTACCGGACATGACTCAAACCACATGCAAAATATTTGCAGATGACACAAAAATATATGATAAGGCAACAAACAGCTCAAAGATCCAACAGGATATAAACAAGCTACAAGAATGGTCAGATGAATGGAACCTTTACTTCAACATAGCAAAATGTAAGGTGATGCACATTGGCCAAAAGAATGAACAGTTTGAATATACGATGATTGTGAACGATGAATTGCAGAAAATAAATGCATGTGATGAAGAAACAGATCTGGGAGTTACCTTTGATAAAAAATCTATCCTTTGATCCTCACATCCAGAGAGTTGTGAACAAAGCAAATCAGATGATGGGACTCATCAGGAGAACTTTTACCTTTCTAGAAAAGGAAACATTTATCAAGTTATTTAAAGCATTTGTTAGGCCCCATCTCGAATACGCTAATGTAATTTGGAGTCCCCATCTCAAGAGACAGTCAAAAATGACAGAAAATGTACAAAGGCGAGCTACTAAAATCCTGAAAGAGTGTAGTAATTTAAACTATAAAGAAAGATTACACTATCTCCAATTACACTCACTGGAAGGAAGGAGGATCAGAGGACACCTCATCCATTTTTTAAAATATTCCATAATTATGATAATATTAATGTGCATGTGCTTTTCAAATTCTCAGAAGTTGATTGCATGAGAAATAATGAAGGCAAGATTTTTATCATACATTGCCATACTAACAAAAGAAAGTGTTGTTTTGCTTTCAGAATTGCTAGTTATTGGAATCCACTGCCTACTAACACCAAATATGCACCTGACATCAACAGCTTTAAAAAAACTCCTAGATGAAGACCCTAAATTGAAAGACCTTCTCTTTCGTGTGGATTGAATATAATGTTATTTTATAAGATAGGCATGCAACCAGACCTAAATAAAATTGAAAAATAATGAGGGGACACAAATAGGCTGTAAGGCCTAAGGCCAAAAAGCCGGTCCCTACTACTACTACTACTACTATAAGTAACCTATTTGCACTTCTTTGTACATTCTCAATCATTTTTGATTGTCATTAAATAAGGATTCCAAACAACATTTGCTACTACTACTACCTGCTGTGACTGCTACTACAACTACTACTACTATAAGTAACCTATTTGCACTTCTTTGTACATTCTCAATCATTTTTGATTGTCTTATTAAATAAGGATTCCAAACAACATTTGCTACTACTACTACTACTACTACCTACTGTGACTGCTACTACTACTACTACTACTATTATTACTACTATAAGTAACCTATTTGCACTTCTTTGTACATTCTCAATCATTTTTGATTGTCTTATTAAATAAGGATTCCAAACAACATTTGCATATTCTAAATGAATGAGGAAAATGTTTATCCATTTAAACAACATTTGCATATTCTAAATGAGGCCTAACAAAAGCCTTATATAACATTAAAAATGTATGTTATCCATGAAAATGTTCTTATGAAATCTTTCCCACTACAATATCATGGAAACATGTTCTTAATTTGTCATTTTTCTTTCTAACGAAACTGATGTTAATGTTAAAATTGACAAGTCATCCCACTTCTGGATATAGATAAAACTAAGGAGAGACTTTCATCAGATCCATTCCTAAGTCAGTGGGAATCACTTTTTAGGCCATTTACATGATAAATTGTTGATTTAGGTGACATGGCTAAGATTATTTGTAAGTATCTAAAAAACGAAAACATTTTGGGTGATTATCTAGGTCGTTTTTAAACTGTTCTAGATACTATGAAAGCTTAACTTGAGCTGGAGGAATACTCCAGTATCTGTACTGACAGCTCCCCAAAAAGAAATGAATGCCTTGTTAGTTCAGAAAAGTATTTAACAGAGAGTAAGTGGCAAGAATTCTTGTTTGGTTAGTGTCAGTGTTTTGTAGCATCCCCTAGCAGCAAGTGGGCCTGGGAGTATGTGAAAGTTCACCAGACCTTCTTGGGGTTCTCTTGTTTGGGAGGAAAAATGAACAGTTGTTACATCCGGTGATTGGTGCATGAAAAGTTCTCAGATTGGGACAGAACATTCTGAGTGCTGACCCTTCAACAGTATTAAAAGCTCGAAGAAGTAATTGCATTGTTCATCTGAATTTTTGTCTGCACCTGCTTCTTTATACCTCTCACCTCTCACATTCCTCTCTGCAAGGACTAGCTACAGTTTGCCAGTTCTCGCATCTATGAAATTCATCTCCGCTGTTCCTGCTTAGACTTGTTTAACCATTAAATGACCAATATTTGTCTCTTGCCAATCTTCTTGTGCAGAGTTTTCTGTGAACAGGACCTAATTATATGCTGGAACAGTAGCTTTCTGTTTCTGTATTATTTTGTCCATCCATTTCAATCCAGTTTCAGTATTTTAATGGTTTTGGTCTGATTCTGATATTCAAGGTGGTTTCCATATTACAAGCATCAAATCCTTAAGTGTAAATATTGATATAAATAAACATCAAGTCTCAAAGCTGTGGGAACTATTGAATTCTGCATTTTGAACAGAAGCATTTGTTTATGCCCATCCAGAGGTGACCTTTTGGTGTAGAAATTCTGGTCAGCTGCATTTGGAAGGGTCTGGACTAGTGCAGTAAATGGCCTAGATTACTGTCAAGCTCATCAAGCAGCGCCCCTGGGTACATTTCTGAAGGAATGGTGTTCACATGGCACCAGAAAGAAGTTTTGGCAGGCTCACACTCACGGACATGTCACCAGAAAGAAGTTTTGACAGGTTCACACTCACAGACATGTCACCAGAAAGAAGTTTTGGCAGGTTCACACTCATGGACATGTCACCAGAAAGAAGTTTTGGCAGGTTCACATTCGCGGACATGGCACCAGAAAGAAGTTTTGGCAGGTTCACACTCACAGACATGTCACCAGAAAGAAGTTTTGACAGGTTCACACTCACGGACATGTCACAAACAGAGATCTGTGCCTGTGAAGGCTTGAGGCACCCAGATGAGATACCAACCCCACTGGTTCTAATCAATCAAAAAATGAAGTGTCATCTACTATGTAACCCTCATTTGAGGGTTTGTTTGTTTTTTCAGACAACAAATCAACAGTTTTACAAAGTAAGTGAGACGTCAATTCAAGCTTTGTGCTTTCAAAACAACTGAGGGATTGGGGAGGAGGGAATAGTCTCCAAGGTGGTTCTAAGTATTTTAATCTGAACTGAATTTAACAACCATGTGCCAAGAAAGAAATTGCCAAGTTTTAGGAGTTGTGATTCCTTTAAAGGATGCACCGACAGTCGTTGTTGTTGTCATATCCTGGTGAAAAGACTCCAGGGATCATCCAAACAGCCGAAGTACTTGAACACTATGGTACAAATGCATCAGCTGGGGATGAGAACATGATGTGTGTGACCGTTTTTGAGTACCCTGCCATGTGGGCAGCCACGCTCCAACTCATGAGGGAGCACTGACAGTCAATAGAAATAAATATGGAGAAAATGACATGTCATTTGATGCTATTTAACATAATTGGACAGCGAGCACAAACTAGAAATAGTGCTGAAAAAATCCTCAAGAGATGCTGCCATACTAACATAAGTGGAAGTGTATGTGTTTGTGCATGCATGCATGCGAGTGTGCATATGTGTCGGTGTGTGAAAGAGAGATAGAGAGACAGATTTGTCCTTCAAGTGTGTGGGGTATGCTACATTGTCGGTGCGCTTTGAGTGTCTCAGCAATTTAGCACTGGATGTTGTGCACACACACACACACACACACACACACACACACACACACACACACACACACACACAATTGAAGACAACAACAACAACACACACACAAAATATTAATTCCCCAACCTGATAGATAAGGAGCATTTGCATTTCATTCCTGTACATCCCTCAGAGAAAGAGAGGATGAGGGGGTTCTGGACAGGGTGAGAGAGAGACAGATATGTTTTGTTGTAGTTGTTACTTTTTGTTTGGTTGGTTTTGGGTTACATGTTAATATTAAACTTGTGATGTGTGTTTAGCATGTCATGTTGTAAACTGTACATTTTCTACAAATGAATACAAGCAAATGTGATTGTTTCTGAAGGGTCTCACACACACGCACGCACGCACGCACACACGACACACACACACACACACACACACACACACTACACGCGCACATACAGAGAATATCATATTGCTTAGAATGCAGTTCTCACAGCTAATTCAAGAAATTCCTTCTGGAAAGAAAGAAGAAAAAGAACAAATAATGTCTTGAAATTTGGATATGAAGAGTTGCCTTCCCATGAATTTTCCACTTAAGAAAATCTATTTCTTATCACACACACACACACACACACACACACATACACACATACGCTATACTGTCAGGCATCATCATTATTCTTTTACATTGTCCACCAGGTTTGCCTTGTTTGTTTGTTGTAATTGTAATTCTTTTTGTACAATCTTTGTGTTTAATTAGCTTGTGTGTGTGTGTGTGTGTGTGTGTGTGTGTGTGTGTGTGTGTGTGTGTGTGTGTGTGTGTACTTTAGCAGACTAACACCGGCAAAGTTCAAACCACAGAGTGAATTTCTATAATTCCAGAATAAACTATATTTTTGTCTCTTTTATTATCTCGTACCTCCCAAATATTCAGTAATACATGTACCAGATATTACTTCTACTCATCTTTTCATCAAACAAGCTGGCACACAGCTGCTCGCTGTTGTTAGTGTAAACAAAACAGTGTAGAGCAAGCCTGCTTTGGTCCCTTGACAGTGACTACATTGGCTGTAAGTCAACACATGTGAGAATGCCCAGCAGCCCTCCCCATGACATGCACACTATGGCATGCAGATACAAACACACACTCACATCTTTTTTCAAATTATGTTGAAAATGCTCATTTTAATGACCCCTTGCAACATCACTTGCATGCATTCAAAGCAAAACACAGGAAACATCATACAACAAGCTGGAAACAAATATTCTCAGTTCTTTGATCTTCATTTTCAGTCATTGCATTCACACACCACACACACACACACACACACACACACACACACACACACACACACACACACCAAGTCATGCACACACTGATAAGAAAAAATTAAAGTGTTTATGATTTGACAAATCTTTAGCAACTCAACAGCTTCTAGCCAAAATGGAGGGCAATATCCACTTTTACCCCTTCAAAAGAAATTAATCTATTGATGGAAAGAAGCTCATCGAGTTATTCACAAAGATTCCTTTTGTCTACAGATTATCTTCTCTTAGCAGAGGTGTATGTGGTCACTGCCAAACAGAGCGAGTTTCACCACTTATGAAAAATATTACAGCATTACTATATTCAAATTTACCTCTTTATGAAAAAATAATATATTGGCGGAAAGAAACTCAATGAATCATTCATAAAGCTTATTTTTGTATACAGATTATCTTGTCTTGGGGGGGGGGGGGGGGGGGGGGGGGGTGAATGTAGATTCTGCCAAATGGACCAAGTTTCACAGAATTCATCTTAGAGTTGATGCACAGGTGACACTAATGGAGAAAAAGAAACATACACATCAATACAATATGAATAAGCAAGAAAAAATGAAAAGTAATTCTAATTGTCATATGTTTAACAATGATGAAATCACACTAATTGCTAAAAAAAATGGGGGAAAAAAAACACCTCTGTCAACAGCTGATATGGGTGAATATGAGAAATGAAAACAAAAACATCATAAAAGCATGACATTTTTAGAACATATGGCGATTCTCTCCTCTCTCTCTCTCTCTCTCTCTCTCTCTCTCTCTCTCTCTCTTCTCTCTCTCTCTCTCTCTCTCTTTCTATGTGTCAAAGTAAACTGATTTTTGTTAGGAAAAAAATGTATTGCAGAGGTAAAATCATGTAACAACAAATGTACATGTTCTGCAATCTATGCAAAATAACAAAAGTTCAAATTTGGGTTCTTGATATTCCATGCCATCACAGACCTGTGGAATGCCCTTTTGTAACATGACAGCTAGTCCACACGATGCAAGCCATATCGGGAATTAATAACACATGGTGCACACACAAACACATATGATCACATGTGCACATACACACAATGATTTCTCACACACACCTAGCCATGGCCACTTACATACCTGCGAAAAAGAAAAAAAAAAAGGACAGAAAGCAATCACACACTGCTTTGACTCTCTCGTCACGAACAGATGCTATCGCGTTTGCCGATGATGTTACGCTTCCGAATGAATGAACGCTATCAATGTTTTGGCCTTGACAGATTTTTCATGCGGTGATAGCGTGATCAGTAGACCACAACAAGCTATAAATAGTATCGTCAGCATTCCTTTGTTCGCCTGCCCAGTAGTTTCGTGTGGCCCCATCACCCACTTTGCGTCAGTTGCTGATTGACTACAACAACCCACATGACTTACTAATCTGCATACAGTGTGAAACATGGCGTCTCAGTCAAGTTCTTCTGCAAACGTGTCAGAACAAAGTTGAGCCCGTCAGCAAACATTTTAGCATTCCTGAAGTTATTGAAATGCTACAAATGGAATGTTCACATTATCTCATGTTTTGTATCTTTGGTGATTTTTTTTATACTAATACAGTGGAGTCCGGATATATGACGGGTGTTTGTCCAGCCATTTGACCCGACATATAAGCGGACCCGACATATACGTGAAGTCGGGGGGCCAGGGTCAAGGGAAGCAACTCTGTCATAACTCGCGAACCCATACCAGTGCACAGCAAATGACTTAGAAGAGAAAAACATACCAGTGCACAGCAAATGACTTAGAAGAGAAAAACAACAACATGAATGACAGAAGACTGAAGATCACAGGTCAATCAGAGACAAAACTAACAGGACAAAGAAAGAAAAATGATGGGAAACCAAAATTCAAGATCAACGTGAGGTGGAACAGGTGGGCTGAGAGTGAAAGAAGCGGGTGATGTCTGGCTGCACCATTGAAGCGAGTACTGCTTTATGAACTGCAGCGCTAACATCATCAAGTTTCTGTAGTGTTTCTGGGGTGAAACCGCTAGCAGTGGCAAATCGACAAAGGGTAGCTAGTGCTTTTTTTGCGTCGGCAGCGGACACATGTCGGTCATCCTCCTCCTCTTCTTCTTCTTGTCCTTCCTCTTCATCCACCGCACACTCTCCTCCATCCAACCTCTGCCTTTTCTTCTCTTGCACTGCCTCAACAATCTCTTCTTCCGTCACTTCGCCACCTCTGCATACCGTGTCTGCTTCCTCCTGCATGGCAAGAAAAGCTTCAGCTTCTTCTTCTTCTGTCTCGTCTGTCTCTGTCTCTGCTGTGTCTGTGGCTTCACTGGTCTTTTGAAACCCAGCCTTCCTGAAGCAGTTGCTGATGGTGGCAGGCTGCACCAGTCGCCAACTCTTGGAAACGAACTGGATTGCGTCAAAGACGTTGACCTTTGAACTGACGTCTGTCGCTGTGGCAGTTGGGAGAAGCAAGCCTTCCTCGATGTGAGAGAGAGTGAGACTGATGAGTTGCTTCCTGTAGTTCACCTTCAAGTTTCTTATGACCCCTGGTCCATGGGCTGGATCATGGAAGTGGTGTTCGGAGGGAGAAATTCAAGGTGGATGTTGGTCAGCGTGTCAAGAGCAGGGTGGGCGGAACAATTGTCCACTAAGAGCAGAATTCTGCGCCCAGCCCCTCTCAGCTCTCGGTCCCATTGTGAGATCCATTCCGTGAAGATGACGCGAGTCATCCACGCTTTTGTGTTCGACGTGTAAGTCACAGGAAGTTTTCCAACGTCAACCCCCTTGAAACATCTGGGGTTCTTGCTCTTTCCTATCACTAAGAGCTTCTTCTTTTCTGTGCCTGACATGTTTGCACAAACCAGAACAGTGATTCTGTCCAGTGCCTTCTTTGACCCAGACAGCTGCTCTGTTGCAAAGCAGAGACTGGAATCTGGTGTCGCTCTATAAAAAAGACCGGTCTCATCTGCATTAAAAATGTCAGTCTCTGGAAATTCTTCCAAGAGTTGGGGAAGCTTGTGCATCAACCAGTTTTCTGCAGCTGCTTCATCAGAAGAGCTTTTTTTCTCCGTGAGCCCGCTTAAACTTTATGACCATCCGGTTCTTCCATCTAGCCAACCAGCCAGTGCTTGGGGTAAAGTCTGAGCCCAAGCGCTCTGCAAAATCTTTAGATTTCTCCATTAGCATAGGGCCTGTGACAGTCTGTTTTTTGTTTCTAACTGCCGAAAACCACGAGCCAAGGGCCGACTCAACATCCTCGTTTTTGCCGGTTCGTTTTCGTTTTCGCAACTTGTCTGGGATGGCGGCAGCGGTGTCACGAATTTCTGCTTCATTTGCTACGATCCTCTCGAGTGTTCTCATCGAAATCCCCATCTCTGCAACAAGTTTTTGTCTCGGTTCTCCGGCCTTTATTCTGTCAAGCATTTTCAACTTGTCAGCTACAGAGAGGTTGATCCTTTTCTTTGGTGTGGCCATGTTGGCAGCGTTTGAGCAAGGAATGACTGTCTCACACTTGTGAGAGTGAAGGAGTCTAGCCTGTGAACACTTGTCTCACCCTCCCGCGGCGTTGCTGCACTCACTGTGGCGGGTTGATTAGTTGTCAAAGTTGCCACTTGATCTCAGCTGACCGCCACATAAGCGTGCTTGCCGCCATTAGACCCGACATATAGCGTCCTGAGTTTTTAGTCATACAAAGAAGGGACGGATTCCGTCCAAGGGGGTCTCCCGACATATAAGCGGACGCCGACATATATGCATGCCGACATATAGATGGACTCCACTGTAATAACAAATGGCCCATCAACAGGGAAAAACAAGGGACAGAACTGCCGTCTTGAGTAAGTTAAAATAAAATGTCAATGCTGCTTTTGCGTCACACTCCTGCATAATTACATAGGATCATAGACACATCCTTACACACGGAAAATCACAAACTGTTATCACATTTTCACAGAATGTCTGACGTAGGCCATTTCACACATAAAACGTGATAATGCTTGAAAAAATGAGCTGCAACATTTTTGCACAAACTGAGGTTTTGCATCCCCACTATTCCGCTAACATCACTCAAAGAGAAAAAAAAAACTGAAGGAAAAAAAGCATTTAAATCTATCATCCTTTGATTTCATAGCTGTTTTTTATAGCCATTAAAAGGTTAGCATTCATCAACAAACATTTCATGAGAAACTGGAGTCATACTTCCAAAGAAGCCATGCACCACAATGAGAACGTTCTCATGTGAGTGTTGGTATCAAAACTACCGGCAGCCTTTGTAATGGTGCCAGTTCATCGGTTTTCACCAGACAATCATTCGCTGGATTGAAATTTGTACAGCAGATCTCCCTAGTGCTATGAGTCATCCACCATCCACCATACAATCATTCGCTGGATTGAAATTTGTGCAGCAGATCTGCCTAGTGCTATGAGTCATCCACCATACAATCATTCGCTGGATTGAAATTTGTACAGCAGATCTCCCTAGTGCTATGAGTCATCCACCATCCACCATACAATCATTCACTGGATTGAAATTTGTGCAGCAGATCTCCCAAGTGCTATGAGTCATCCATAATTTCTACTTTTCAAATCCTTGGAAACTGGCACCACAGGCAAATAAAAAAAGAAAGAAAAAAAAACCCTACGATCTTGCTGACTGTGAAACACAATTTCGTTTCACATCATGTCAGTTCACCTGAGGTATTTTCACCCACTTCTGGGACTTGTTAGAATAGCAGTCATGTAATGCTAGTGGCGGAATGTCTTCACAGTAAAACAGTGCCAGAGAAGCAATATGAAAGTGTTTCTGAATCAGTTGCTAGTGACGGAAAAGAGAAAGCCCAAACGGAAAGTTCACTAGCACATGCTGACCACCACCCCATCGTAGCTTAGCCGTTTTTTCTCCTCCCAGCCATCTTACTTTCAAATCAAATTACTAATCCTTACGTTTTATTACTTCATTGATAATGATATTCACAAAACAGCACAGACTGGATCAAATTCACAAAAACTGATCAAATGACTTGTGAGATCGCTTCTTTTTTGTGAAAACAGGCATTTGTGTACATTTAAACTAATTAAAGAATATATCAGTTATCCGTAAATCTGGTGTTGGCAGAATTTCCAGGTATGAACTCCCTGGTCCTCATTTTCCTGGTACTGACCAAGACCACAAAAGTGAAACCATTTCACAAGTGATTTAACTGACATTTTGTGAATTGGCCTGTGAGCAGACTGCAAAGTATCTTGGGACAGGCTTGATGTGTAACAACAAATCTTCAAGAAAAATGCCACCAACAAGTCGTTGTAAAAGGCTCACTCAACCATCTTGTTGCCTCATACTTGTAAATATGACTGTACCTTCTCTTCTCTCTCTCTCTCTCTCTCTCTCTCTCTCTCTCTCTCTCTCTTGTTTTTCCTTAATTTGTCCATGTCATAAATCTGACAAAATTGACAATTTTTCTTTTTCTTTTTTTGCTTCAGGTGGTTGACAGTACATGGAAGAATCTGCTGACAAAACTGTAATTTGTATGACAATTTGGCATAATAATAATAATAATGAAGACTTATATAGCACCTATTCTCGGCTAGAGACCAAGCTCTAAGGGCTTTACAATCCACACTAGTTTACACAACAGGCTGCCTACCTGGGTAGTGCTGACTGAAGAGCTGCCAGCTGGCTCTTCATTCAGTCATTTCCCGTGTCATCCAGTCAATATCGTTCACTTCAATTTCCTTATTTCCTTCATTCTTTCCATTTCTCACGCAGGGTGCATGCTATGTGTAACATGTCATCCATAAAAACGGCCAAACTGGCCTACTCTTCCGAAAGTTGGTGATGGGATTTTACGTGTGTGCAAGATGTTATACGTGCGATCACACACTGAACCTCGGTTCACAGTCTAATTCGAAGGACTGTATGGGAAATGGAGTCAGAACCAATGTTACCTCTGATGGAAAAATCCTCTGTACCGAAACGGCCCGGCAGAGATTTGAACCCACAACCCCAGGATCACGAGTCCAGCGCTCTACCAACTGAGCTATTCCAGCTCCCGCCTCATATACCAAACCATGTCAAATTGTTACAAGCTATGGCTAATGTGCTAGCTCTGTTTAGTCAAACTTTTGCAGTCAACGCAATACTAAAACACCTTTCAAGAGGTTTTCTATGCAGTCATAACCACTAACATACCCTATTTTATTGTGGAAGTGATAATGGGGTTGGTAACCTCTGGTTTTGAGGAATATCAAGATAATAAGATAATTCAATTCATTCACAAACGCTCTCGCTGACAAGATGTTTTTAGAGTGCTGACCAGGAATGAAACACTTCAGGAGTAAGGTTCACCTTTCTGCTACAGGGTCTCAAAACTGCATCCCCCAAAAAAATTTAAAACATAAAAAAATGAAAACACATGGAAAGCATCTAATTTCACATGTCCAGAAGTGAAAAAAAAAAAAATCCAAACATACTCTGAACAGAATTTCTCTATTTCTGCACTTGTGTCCCTTTGGCCTTGTGTTAAGGAGCAAGCTATTCAACTTACAATCTTTTTGTTTTTTTGTTTTGTGGCGCACTGTCCCCACTCACTGGATCATCACACGATGCCATCACAGTTCAGTAGAATCTCTTGCACTGTTTGATTGCGTCTCACTTTCTGCATTTCTGCATTCTGTCAGAGACACACATCATGAATAATCAGAGAAAAATAATGTGAAAAAAAAGGAAAATTATCTTATCTAGTCATAGTGATCATCTATTCCTTGCTTATTTAAAAATGTTTTTTCACGGGAATTATTTTGCATTTTGTTCACCTATGAAAGTCCGTCAGAATGTTATTTTCTCTTTTCTTTTCCAAATTGTTCTGCATGTGTGTCTGTATGTTGAGTAAATACACAGGTATGAATGCTCTTTTAAGGGTATTCCTGAACAAAATCTAGTTTACAAATCCTCAAAAATTTTAGCTTACAATGAACAATTCAACCACTTCCTTGATTTGCACATCATTAAAACTGATTACCATGCCAGTGCTTACCTTCCACACAATCACCAAACCGTCGGCGCCACACGACACCAGCCCTTCATGGTCATAGTCCAGGAAACTCTGCGCCCAAACATTAATGGTGACAGTATATAGCCTGACATGTTCTTTTCACATGTCAGTGTTAATTTATAGCAGTCGTCACTGTCCAATGCAGCACAGTGATGTCTAAGCTGGAGTAGTTTCAAAATAAAAACTGATATTCGAGAAGTACTGTTAACCTTCAGCCTACTCTGTGGGCATGCCATGGAATCCGCTAACAATACTGTCTGGATGTCAAGTTGTTGTTGTTGTTGTTGTTGTCGTACCCTGGCTAAAAGACTCCAGGGATCATCCAAACAGCCGAAGTACTTGAACACTATGGTACAAATGCATCAGCTGGGGATGAGAACATTACGTGTGTGACCATTTTTGATTACCCCGCCACATGGGCAGCCACACTCCGACTTCGGGGAGGGATGTCAAGTTAACCTAAAACTGTTTCTCCTTGTCCTATTGCACTGTGAGAGACACAGTTAACACATTACATGAGTAGCTTCCCTTCATGCTCTTCGCGACCAAAATGATACAAAGTCTATCAATTTACCTTTTAATGATTTGTAAGAAGCCTTTTTCTCACTTTTTTTTATCTTAATAAAGCTGATGTGAACAAATCTGATGGAGGATCATAAAAAAAATATTTGTAAGAAGCCTTTTCTCACTTTTCAAAAAATCTTAATCACGCTGATATGTATAAATCTAATGAAGGATCATTAAAAAAATTTAAAAAAAGCTCAAAATTAATAATCAACAGTGTTTTATTGGTTATCATTTTATCCTTACTATTACATCCAGATGGTTTTGAATCTTTTTTTCTTTTGTCCCTTTCTTTGGCAGAATTTATGGCTCTATTTTGAATAGATTCAGAGCTGAAAGTGAAACAAAAGTGGATGTGTTTTTTTTGTTTGTTTTTTGTTTTGTCTAAAGATTGGAGCAGACAGCACATGTATTTGCACAGCTAGCATTGTGCACTAGCCCCAGCATTCCTCCTTCACTTTGCACAAATCAGCATAATGCCAGCATTCACACTATTCCATACTCATGCATGTGTTCTCTTTAACTGACTACAAAACTGTTTCCAACCCAAGCTAGGAGATGGAAAATACATCAACCGCAGCAATTACCTTTGCCTGGGTAAAGGAGGGTGGGGAGGGGGGGGGAGAAATATTTGTATGAAAAGAAAAGAAAAGGCTTTTCACAAATAAGTACATTAACTAGAGCATGTCAACAAAATATATATTGCAGCTGGGGGAGACTTGTATGAAAAAAAAGGCGTTTCACAAACAAGTCGATCAGCCAGAGCATGTCAACAAAATGCATACTGCAGCTCTCCTGATGGAGACCCCTGTTTGATCTGCCCCTCACATCCACGCCTGTGTGCTCATGCTCAAGGCCTTCAGTGTGTGCAGATTCACAGGGACTGTTGCTGGTGGATGTGGTAGCATCTACGGTGGGAGGTGCTCTGTCATGCCAGTTCTGTGACTGAGAGAAATCACTGTCTTCAGCAAGATGATGGTGAGTGTATCCTGTCTATCATGTATCCCAGGTGGCACTTCTGAACACCACCAAAGTGACTAAGATGCAGCGCAGTATCTCCTCTTGTGGGTTGCCTCAC
Source organism: Conus ventricosus (assembly GCA_018398815.1). Taxonomy (NCBI): domain Eukaryota; kingdom Metazoa; phylum Mollusca; class Gastropoda; order Neogastropoda; family Conidae; genus Conus; species Conus ventricosus. The sequence goes on from CM031603.1 coordinate 88,662,468, forward strand.
ACTGACATGACACTGACTGCTCTTTAGATTGCAACAGGGCAATCCTGGCTAGTGCTGTGTATATGGAAGTCAGAATTATTGCTTGGAAGCAGTAACATTGTGAATGGATAGAAGGCGAGATAACAAAATAAAGCAAAAAATTAAATAAAAAAATAACCAAACAATTCAGAAAGAAAATGACTGACCTGAACAGTCCCAGCATGCCCTAAGCATTCTCCAAGAAGATGAGGCGACCATACATTGTCTTCGTTTACATGCCGTAGTTCTGCATCACTGAAACCATTCAAAATCTATACATAAACACACATGGGCACAGACATACCATGATGTAAATGCAATAAACTCATTGGTCAGCCATTCTGATAGATGTTGACCCTCAAACCTTTGGCCTTAAAGAGATATAGCAGTCTAATAAACGTACAAGACTGACTGAGTATTGTGCACAACACCACAATAAAATCCATATGCATGCACATTACACCCACAAAGCAGTTCCAGAATCTGTATTTAAGAAAATGATATGTGAAAATCTGCATATAACTGTGACATATTAAGTGCATCTAATGACAGTGGATAGTCTTTGGGCTTCTAAACACTATGTTTAGGCTCGCATACATACACCTTTTAACAGACTTTAAACCTTTTTCTTGTCTCGTTTTTTACATCTCTTCAGAACAATTAAATAATTGCCTTTTTTTTGGAATGATAATCAATATGCATGACAATAATGAAGCAATGGAAATTAATCACAGACAACTTACAACTGTGTGGTCCCATTGTTCCCATTTGAATCCAAAATACTTGCCTTGGCTTAAGGCTGTGTCAGACCAATTGACATTGGCTACAACACCAAGGCTACATCAAATGTTGTTATGCTCTGCATAGTCATGGGGAATGTCTTCAGTCGTGACAAGCCCCTAGCATAACACCATCAGTCTCCAAAATCCCTCGAGGTTGGAGTGTGGCTGCCCACGTGGCGGGGTAATCAAAACAGTCACACACATAATGTTCTCATCCCTAGCTGATGCATTTGTGCCATAGTGTTCAAGTATTTCGGCTGTTTGGATGATCCCTGGAGTCTTTTAGCCAGGGTCTGACAACAACAACAACACCAACAAAACAACGACAATCCAAAACACAGCCATTGAGTAACAGTTGGTTGGACTGTAATGATAATAACATTTTGATGGGGGATTTTCACCTTCTCTGTTTGTGGGGTGCCATTTCAACATTCAAAGCATTCGACAATGGATGTTTTTTATGGGGTATTCTCTCATCCCTCTGCCATGTTTCACTTTCAGTAAAAACATCTATATATCCAGATCAAACATCAGTTTCATTACTTACATCCACAATGTGGAACAGATATGTTTTAACGGATAACGGATAACGGATAACAATTTTATTTGTCCAAGAGATGGAAAATTCATTTTCGACAGCACAGCAGCCATATACCAGGACAACACACACACACACTCACACACACACACACACACACACACACACACACACACACACACACACACACACAAAAGGCATAAAATGCCTGTGTAAGAATCCATAGTAAATCAATCCCATCAGTAAAATACTTCATGCAAGCACAAACACTCTCCCCCCCCCCCCCCCACCTCCCCCCCTCCCACACACACACACATCTCATACACACACACACACACACACACACACTCACACACACACACACACACACACACACACACACGTACAAATACATGTGCGTGCGCAGCTACAGTACACATCCACTCCCTTTAAAACATGGAACCTAAAATTTTAAAAGTGAGCATCATCATCATCATTAAAAGCAAGCAACATACTCTATCTAAATATATTCAGTTTAATAAGATTGAAATAATAAATATGATTATTAAGACCAGGCATCCCTCGATACATACGATTTAAACACACCACACACACGCGTGCGCACGCATGCACACACACACACCACACACACACACACAACACACACACACACACACACACACACACACATGCACATGCGCGCGTGCGTGCACACACACACACACTCACACACACAGCACGCACACACACACGCACGCACGCACGCGCGCGCACGCACACAAATTTTTTTTAAGAACCGGCAAAGATAAAAGTAGCGACATTCAGCTGTTCATCATGTGCATGGACGGATCCTGTTGTACCGTCTGATGGCACTGGGGAGGTATGAGTTGGAGAGTCTGTCTGTCCGTGCTCTGACACTCAGCATCTGCCAGAGTCCCTCACCGACCTCCGAGAGTCCAGCTCACTGTGCAAGGGGTTGTGATGGGTCACCGAGGATTGCCTGCACACGTCTCAGCACTTTCGTCTCGTAGAGATCGTGGAGGCCGGCCATGTCCGACCCGATCACATCCCTCGCTATGCGAGTGAGCTTGGTCAGCTTGCCGACATCCCCTCCCCCAGACTCCCAAAGAAGCACAGACTGTTGAAGGTTATGGCACTCTGCACAGTGCTGGTGTAGAACATCTGCAGGATGGCTGGGTTGACCTTGAAGGACCTGAGCTTTCTTCAAAAGTGAAGACGCTGGTGCCCTTTCTTCACTAGAGCAGCCGTGTTCTCTCCCCAGCCCAGCTTGTTGTCCAGTATGGAGCCAAGGTACTTGTATTTTTTCAACAATCTCCACCTCTTCGCCTTTGATCTGGATGGGAGTGTGCGGTGGTTTCTTCCTCCTGAAGTCGACGATCAGCTCCTTCGTTTTGCTGACGTTCAGGCACAGGAAGTTGTTGTCACACCAGGTGACCATCCTGTTCACTGAGTCCCTGTTAGGATTCCTCCTCTCCATCAACAATCATTCCAGACAGAGAAGTATCGTCTGAGAATTTGACCTGGAGGGCACCTTTTTCTTCACATCTGCAGTCAGAGGTGTACAGTGTGAACAGCGCAGGTGAAAGTACGTTAGCCCTGAGGTGCTCCTGTGTTGGTCTCTAACTCAGAGGACCAGATGTCACAAGCACTTGAAAAACTTCACCCGCTGTAGTCTTTCAGTGAGGAAACTGAACACCCACTGGATGAGACGTGGGTTCACAGACATCTGCATCAGCTTGGACATCATCAGGTGAGGCTGGATGGTGTTGAAAGCGCTTGAGAAGTCAAGGAAAAGCACTCTCACATATGACTTGGGCCTCTCCAGGTGCTTGCATACCGAGTGCAGAAAGGTGTTTATCGCGTCCTCTGTTTCTTCTGTTCGCTGAGTATGCGAATTGTAGAGGATCCTGGTGGCTTTGGGTCTGCTCTAGGAGCCGACGCAGAACAAGCTTTTCCAAGCACTTGAATGGGATGGAGGTCAGAGCGACAGGTCGATAGTCATTCAGGCCTTTGGGGTTGGGTTTCTTGGGGACAGGGACAACAGTTGATGCTTTCCACATTTTGGGGATGACGCCACTGTCCAAGGATTCCTGAAACAGCCTGGAAAACACCGGAGCCAGAGAAGTGCAGCAGTTCTTCAGGACCCTGCCACTGATGTTGTCCGGCCCACTCGCACTGCGAGGGTTGACCTTCTTGAAGCATGATTCCACCTCACGCTCATCAAGTTCGACGGGTGTATCAGGCATCTGCTTTACTGCTTCCAGCATGTCCCGCTGTTCCATACGGAAATCGTGCTGGTCAAAGCGGGGTGTAGAAGGTTTCAGGTCCTCAGTAGCTGCTGCGGATCATCACAGCTGATGTTCTTCTTCACCGGCCTGTATCCTGTCATGGCGTTGACACTCTGCCACAGTTGCCTTGAGTTGCTGGAGCCGAGAGAGGCCTCAACCTTCTCGCGGTACTGCTGCCGGCCTCTGGTCACCTCCCTGCTGACTGCCTTCTGCAGGTCCCGGACAGCCTGTGTGTCTTCTTCTCTCAGCTTGGCTCGGCGCTGTTTCAGAAGTGTACCTGTGTGACCCAGTGATCCAGGGCTTCCTGTTGGGGTAGATGGTGACTTCTTTCTCTGGAACCAGCATGTCCGTGCAGAAGTGGATGTAGCTGGTCACAGTGTCCAGCGCCTCAGCCAGGGGAAAAGCGGGCCACGAAGAACACGTTCCAGTCAGTACAGTCAAAGCAGCCGTTCAGCAGCTGAAAAGCATCTGCAGTCCACTTCTTGATCCGCTTCCTCTGTGGCTTGCTGGTCTTGAGGCGTTGCCTGTACCGGGGCACCAGCTGCACCATGTTGTGGATGGATCTGCCCAGGGGTGGCAGAGTCCTGCTCATGTAGGCCTGTGGGATGTTCCCATAACACTGGTCCAGGGTGCTGTCTCCGCACGTCTTGCACGTTACATACTGTTTGTAGTTTGCAGCACTTTCTTCAGCTGAACTGGTTTGAAGTCACCCAGAATCAGGCGCACAGAGTCAGGACAACTCGTTTCTTGTGACTGGACAACCTCCCTGATTTTGTGCATGGGATTCTTTGTGTTAGCTCGGGGGTGAATGTAAACAACTGTTACGAATACCCGTTGGAACTCCCTTGGCAAGTAGAAGGGGCGCAGTGCAATAGACAACAGTTCCATGTCCTGACAGCAATGTTCTTCCCTGACTGTAATACTGGAGCACCATCGTTCATGCACATAAACACAAACCCCCCCACCCCTTGACTTGTTTGTGATGGCTTCTGACCGATCGAAACCACGTCTCACCAAGACATATCAAGCTGGCCTCGCGGTACTCGCTGATAAATCGAACAAAACTCACCTATGTCAACTGACAATGTAAGTGAAGTGAGTGTGTTTTAGTTTTTTCTTTTTGTTTTTTGTTCTTCTTCTTTTTTGTCCTTGTAAGTGACCAATTTCTTAAGTGACCACTGCTTAGTTTGCTGTGTAATATTTAAAAAAAATGATGATTTTTTTCTCTCTCAAAATACATAGCTTTCTGACAGGAAGAGGGAGGGGGGGCAGGTAGCATGTTGTACATCAACCCCTTTCTGATGCAATCCGTTTACATTATTGTTGTTGTTTTTTCACCACTAACGTAGTATACAATGTGCAGACTAACTCTGCAAACAAAGGGAGGTAACAGGTGGTACAGAACTGCTGTAAAAATGGAAGGTCCCACCTCATGGGTTCCTAAGCACGTCAATGCATTAGTCTTGTTCTGTGTAAAGCTTCACTGTCACCAATGGTATATGACATTTTTTTCTGTTGTGAAAGACACAAATTTGTCACCGAAAAAAATCATGAATCCATTGCACACAATCATCCTCCACTGTACAAATTAGTACTTATTTTCTGCTCAACTGGGGGTAATAGGTTAAATTCAGAGATAAGATAGTTTTTACATACTCGTAACCATTGTGTAATAAACAATAAGATGTTTTTAAAGTTTGGAAGATTTCAGTCCATTTCTGTGGATGATTTTATTCCATTTCTGTGGAAGATTTTACTCCATTTCTGACTTGGCTGCCAACTCTATGGACAGCACTGCAGTGAAGAGAACACAGAACAAAGAAAACACCCTAAAAAGAAAAAGAATTTTGAAAATTCCAACAAAGAGACAACGCACATTTCATTCCTAAAGGAAGTTGTACAAGGGAGATAAACATAAGAATATGGCTCTCACTGAAAACAGATTTGTTGAAGCATTTGGATCATCCGCACTATTCTGAGTTATCTCATATGTCAGCTTGTGTGGTGCACATCTCGTTACAATTTATCTCCTAAGGCATTGGAATGCGTTATACAGTCTAAAACATAACATGAAACCTGGCCCTGACTGTTGACATGTGTAACATGATCTGTCGTACACACATCTGTCCTGCATAAAAAATGGAGATGAATTATAACACTAGCAATTCTGCATCGCTACTAATTTAACAGGCGTAACTGGGATTCAAACTAATGGGCATTACTGGAATTTGAACTCCAGACCTTGTGAGTGGTCCTCAGGGACAGGAGTCAAACACAACAAGATCAAACCTACAACGTTTCAGTTTCTGTGTTTTGCCAACCACAGATGCTTGTTTCACGAACATTACTCCTTAACATGATGCCTACTCTGCACATGGAAAAAAAATTATACAGTAGCAACAACAGTTGTAACAACAGACCTCACAAACCTCACAACTACACATATTTAATTATTTTGCAACATCTTTCTTTTTTTAACTTAAAGATAATTCACTTCACCATTTTCAAAAGGGACAAGACGCTCACATTACTTACAGATAATTCAAATCACGTTGCCACTTTCAAATGGGACACACCATTCACATGAGCTGGCTGAGACTGGAGAAACTTGGGTGCATCTTCAAATGGGACACACCATTCACATGAAGCTGGCTGAGACTGGAGAAACTTGGTGCATCGTTTATTGACATGCATGAACAGCATGAAACTGTTGCTCTTGAGGGGCCATGGAAGATCAGACAACAAAACACATAAAAAAAACCACTGCTGATTTACAGATCCTGCTGCATTTTCAGTGAAGATCTGCTCCACTCACCTCATGCCAGTGAACCGCTCCATGGGCGACATGGTCACTAGTTCTTTCCCCTCTCCATCATCCCTCAGTGAGCGGTCGGCCCCAGATACGAATGGACCCATCTTTGAACAGGTCACCAGGTAAACCCTGCGGATGAAAGGTGACTTCCCTTTATTTTTCTTAGTCCAGCTGTGGGATGTGAGTACACAAAGAGCTTGACCTGGTTATACGAGCAAGCACGTCTGAGGACAAGGATGATGAAGATGATGCTACTGAGGTCGTTTCTGGTCTGAGACGCATGACAGGGCTGTACTCTATGACAGGGCTGCACTCTATACTGACTTTCATAACATGTCCCTGAATCAGCCAGGCCAAACAGAAAGACATCTGTACCGTTGGTCAAGAAATTCGAGCAACTCTGTCACAGGCGCATCCATTACGTTGATGAACCTTAATTCTGTGGTTCAAAGTCTTCCCAGCTGAGCCCATGGCATACTCAACTCTGGTAGGATCCGGTCCAAGGCTGAAACATCCTGCAGATATAAATAGCTCTGACGGGAACCAAACCCATGACTTCCCAGCTCGGAATCTGCGATGCGAACTCTGCACTGCAGCAGCTGGTATTAGGAACATTGTGGACACCTGAGCGACATCAGAACAAAACTGCAACAATGGTAACAAAATGCAATGAAATCCAGACAGTTGGCAGCTGGTGTCTCTACATATGCAAACACACTGTCAGTTCACCACTTTCCTGATATCAAGATACAGCGTGATACGCCCACATTACCACTGTCTTGATATCAACATACAGCGTGATACGCCCACATTACCACTGTCCTGATATCAACATACGCGTGATACGCCCACATTACCACTGTCCTGATATCAACATACAGCGTGATACGCCCACATTACCACTGTCCTGATATCACATACAGCGTGATACGCCACATCACACACTTACCCTTCACAGGCAAAGCCAGGTGGCTAATCTTGGAATAATGGGCTTCTAGTTTCTTCACCAACAGGCGTTCTTTACCCGGGGATACGTCAAACACACAGAATCCAGTTCCAATGGCCGCAAACAGATACCGCTGTAATATGGAAAGTTACACATTTTTGCAACAAAAAAAACGTTTTGACAATATTGCATTCATTACATACCACACCAACATGGAAGATATGTTAATTTTCGAGTTCCAATGCTTCGAAATCACAACAACAAAAAAATCATCCAAAACAACTATATGTATACCATTACTTCACAGGTCTGGAATATCATACCAGAGAACATGAGCCAAGATGTTGTCACTACAGGAATCAATGCATTTAATACATGTTTGCAGCTCTTGAAGAAGTCCCTTTGATAAGAATAATCACAAAGGACAGTGTGCTGTACTTTATGATTTGTTTTCATTCAATGCCCATCTTGTGCCAAACATGAGAAGCTAAGTGATTGCTTATTCTTCGTTTTCATTGTCCTGAATGTTGTTTATCTTGCTGAAGAAGGCCTTAGAGGTTGTAACAAGTCATATTTTGTCTTTTAACTTGTTTGTCCTTGTTTTTGGTGGACTCATAAGAATTATTCTTAAAAACTCATTGATGAAACATTTTACTTGTGCTTTGAAAATGAGTTTCTAAATTCACATAAACTTTTAAACACTATTTCTTATGAGGAAATCTTAATCATTACTATGCTTAAAAGTACACTTTTTTCATTTGGAATAGAAAAGCTAATTGCAAACTGATTTTTTTTTTCTTTTTCCGTTGTTGGCTTTATTAGAATCAGAAAGTTACTGAAAAATATTGTTCACATACTACGCACATTGAACTATCGTTTAAATATTAAGGACTGGCACAATATACAAATGTCATAACTTAGAGACTGGCACACTTTTCTCAAACACACACACACAGAAACACACACATACACATCACAGAAATGACAAAAAGTAAAAGAAGCACAAAAGACTAGAAGAAAGAAAGAAAACAGGGGAAAAAAAAACAGAATGAGAATAAATAGAAAAAGAAATTTATAGAAAAAAAAGAAAGACCAGAATATTTTCTTGTAGTCATAGTGCGCTTTTTGTTGGGATTTTTTTTTTAATGAAAGTTCTGTTGTTAAATGTTTTCTTACTGAAAATAACTATCTCTGCAGAGACCGTATCCCAAATTTCAATAAGCCTCTAGTTGTGTTTCTATATGTAATAGAACATATTCATTGTCATAAATGTGTAACCATGTGGCCCACCTTTGTGCATTCTGGAAAATGTGTATAGTGGAACATTTGTATAGTGGAAAATTTGTATATAGTACAAATACTGAAGCATTTATGGGATATGCACGTATAAACCTATCTACTTCTTGATGGATCATGTGATCGTAATAAAGAAATTTAAAGAAGGAATAAAAAGACATTTACCTCCTGCACACAGAAGAGGGACTGTACACTGTAGGGAAAACCCTTGGTGGCCCCCTGGTACTCTGACACCGTGTTGAACTGTTTGGCGGCAGCAGATTGTGGGCCGTCCACAGGATGATGGTGCCGTCAATGGAACCACTGCCAAAACAGGAGTCTGGGGACAGTCAAGTCACCAGGTGTTGACATGGTGGTGCCTCCGGAGGGAGAGCTCACTCACGCCAGCTCCGCGACTAAGCAATTATTGTCGTCAGTAGGGGCTTAGTAGGTGGTGTCCGGCGTATGTTAGATCAGAACAGGCGCCACTGAACACCACCGAAGTGACTCGGCAGCAGTGGCAGTGTCTCCTCCGGTGGGTTGCCTCTTGACGACTTGACATTGACTGCTCCCTGTGGATTGCTGGTGCCGGGGCTGCGGCGGGGCCAGCCGGGCTATGGCTGTGGACGGGGTATCGGAATGAGCGGCGTGGGTGCACTGCCTCTGAGGTAGCGCAGAGGTTGGGACAGCAAAAAAAAAAAAAAAAAAAAAAAAAAAAAAAAGTCACCAGGTGTTTAGACTTACCAAGTAGTGTGAAATGAAAAACAAGAAGAAATTAGGTCCTGGGAAACAGACAAGTCATCAGGTGTTTAGACTTACCAAGTAGTGTGAAATGGAAAAAAGGAGAACAAATTAGGTCCTCCTTACATTGCATGTTGATGAAAGCCCCTTCCAATCCATCTCTACATAACATTTTTTGATGATTTTAATCCCCTTTCCCGGAAAATATAGCAAGGGTCATTGAAGACTGGATGAAACATCTGCTTCTTAATCTTCTTCTTCTGCGTTGATTTTTCTTTTTTGGTTGCGTCAGATCTTCAATCCTGTCGCCCTGTACAAACCCACAGTCTTCTCAAATTCTTGGCAGCTGCCCCAAAGCTGCATC
>CM031603.1:88677231-88692231 GCA_018398815.1 Conus ventricosus
CTTTCTCCACTTCATTTGAAGAATAGACTAAGCATAGTGCCTTGCTGGCTTATTTTTTATCATCCTAACCATCACCACCATCATCATTATCATGGTCCTCTTCATCTTTCTCACTATGATGATGATCATAACTATTTTAATCATCATCATCATCATTATCATCATCATCATCATCACTGTCATTGTCCTCTTCATCATCCTCGCTATGATGATCATCATAATCATTTTCACCATCATCATCATCATCATCATCATCATCATCATCATCATCATCATCATCATCATTGTCCTCTTCATCATCCTCACTATGATGATGATCATAACTATTTTCATCATCACCATCATCATCATCATCATCCTCCGTCATCATCATTGTCATTGTCCTCTTCATCATCATCACTATTGTCTCTATTGTGTCTATGATGATCATCATAATCATTTTCACCATCATCATCATCATCATCATCATCATTGTACTCTTCATCATCCTCACTATGATGATGATCATAACTATTTTCATCATCACCATCATCATCATCATCATCATCATCATCATCACTGTCATTGTCCTCTTCATCATCATCGCTATGATGATCATAATTATTTTCATCATCATCATTGTCCTCTTCATCCTCCTCGCTATGATGATGATCATAATCATTTTCATCATCAACATCATCATTATCATCATCATCATCATCATTGTCCTCTTCATCCTCCTCGCTATGATGATGATCATAATCATTTTCATCATCAACATCATCATTATCATCATCATTGTCCTCTTCATCCTCCTCACTATGAGGATGATCATAATCATTTTCATCATCATCATCATCATCATCATCATCATCATCATCATCATCATCATCATTGTCCTCTTCATCATCCTCCCTATGATGATGGTCATAATGATTTTCATCATCATCATCATCATCATCATCATCATCATCATCAATGTCCTCTTCATCATCCTAACTATGATGATGGTCGTAATGATTTTAATCATCAACCTTGTCATCATCAGCTGCATGATTAGTACCTTCTTCTTCTGGCTTTCTGGAGTAAGTACTGAGCAGTGTACCACTCTGGCTCCACACCGAGATGTGCTCACCCCCTGAACAGAACAACTCTCCATCCATCAGCGACACCAGGCACTGCAACACACACACACACACACACACAGTGCTCTCTTCTTCTTTCACTGAGATGTCCTATATCACTGAGATGTCCTATCAGTGCACGCAGGCCATTGAAAGCAATTCCCTAACTAAATGCATACATTCTCTCTCTCTCTCTTTCACACACAAACACACACACACACACACACACACACACACACACACACACAAGACCCATTCACCCATGCATGCACGCACACGTGCACACACATAAACACATACACATGTGCGCATGCAAACACACACACCACACACACACACACACACACACACACACACACACACACACACACACACACACCACACCACACCACACACACACACACACACACATCACAAACAAAACGAAACAAAAAAATTAGAAAGGAAGCCCAAACTGAATACACATATATATATATATATTGCAAAGTTGCCCGACAAACCACGCAACCAACATCTCACATACAAAGAGAGTTGACAACAAAGAAGAAGATAAACACCACAGACAGACCAAGCAACCAACTTCTCACATACAAAGAGAGTTAACAACAAAGAAGAAGATAAACACCACAGACAGACCAAGCAACCAACTTCTCACATACAAAGAGAGTTGACAACAAAGAAGAAGATAAACACACCACACACAGACCCACATGAACTTACTCTGACTGAACTGCCGTGCTGGTTCAGCGTTAAATGGCAGTGCCCTGTCTCCACGTCCCAAACCTGTGGTAACAAACATCAACCATTCATCGTTATATACATCAACCACATCTTGTCTCCACATCCCAAACCTGTGGTAACAAACATCAACCATTCATCGTTATTACAACAAACAACATCTTGTCTCCACGTCCCAAACCTGTGGTAACAAACATCAACCATTCATCATTATTACATCAACATCTTGTCTCCACGTCCCAAACCTGTGGTAACAAACATCAACCATTCATCATTATTACATCAACATCTTGTCTCCACGTCCCAACCTGTGGTAACAAACATCAACCATTCATCGTTATTACAACAACAACATCTTGTCTCCACGTCCCAAACCTGTGGTAACAAACATCAACCATTCATCGTTATTACAACAACAACATCTTGTCTCCACGTCCCAAACCTGTGGTAACAAACATCAACCATTCATCATTATTACATCAACAACATCTTGTCTCCACATCCCAAACCTGTGGTAACAAACATCAACCATTCATCATTATACATCAACATCTTGTCTCCACGTCCCAAACCTGTGGTAACAAACATCAACATTCATCATTATACATCAGCAACATCTTGTCTCCACGTCCCAAACCTGTGGTAACAAACATCAACCATTCATCATTATTACAACAACAACATCTTATCTCCACGTCCCAAACCTGTGGTAACAAACATCAACCATTCATTCATTATTACATCAGCAACATCTGTGTCTCCACGTCCCAAACCTGTGGTAACAAACATCAACCATTCATCGTTATTACATCAACAACATCCTGTCTCCACATCCCAAACCTGTGGTAACAAACATCAACCATTCATCGTTATTACATCAACAACATCCTGTCTCCACATCCCAAACCTGTGGTAACAAACATCAACCATTCATCGTTATTACATCAACAACATCTTGTCTCCACATCCCAAACCTGTGGTAACAAACATCAACCATTCATCATTATTACATCAACAACATCTTGTCTCCACGTCCCAAACCTGTGTAACCAACATCAACCATTCATTGTTATCATATCAACAGCATCCTGTCTCCGCATCCCAAACCTGCGGTAACAAACATCAACCATTCATCATTATCATATCAACAACATCTCAACTCCTGCCATTTCTTTACTTATAAAACAATCAACAGTTCTACCCTTTCTCATCTTCAATGACATACAAATCTAATGCAAGAAAAAGACCACAAGTACAGCATATTCCAAAAGTTGGAATGACGTAAGGTTTCTGTTTTAGTTCATCTGTACCTTTAATCCCACAAAGTTGGAATGATGTAAGGTTTCTGTTTAATTCATCTGTACCTTTAATCATTTTCACACAAGTACAGTAAAAAAAAAGGAGGTCAGTTGTATCAACAAGTAAACACTGTAAAAGTGGTGTGTGTGTGTGTGTGTGTGTGTGTGTGTGTGGTGTGTGTGTGTGTGTGTGTGTGTGTGTGTGTGTGTGTATATGTGTGTGTGTGTGTGTGTGTGTGTGTGTTGTGTGTGTGTGTGTGTGTGTTTCTATCTCTCTATCAGTCTCTCTGTCTCTTCTGTATGTTTGTGTGTTTGTTTTGTGTGTGTGCACATATACATGCATGCTTGCATATGTGCATGTGTGTGTGCATTGTGTGTGTGTGTGTGTGTGTGTGTGTGTGTGTGGTGTGTGTGTGTGTGTGTGTGTGTGTGTGTGTGTCAGTATGTGTGTGTGGATGCTCAGGCAGTTTGTATGCACAGACTTGTATGCACTCACCTATATGATTTTATAATCATGCACTGACAATTCTGTCTGTCAATTGCTCTGTAAGATGCTTTATCTGTCTTTCTTTCTCTCTCTCTCTCTCTGATATGACTTGGGTAATTATCATGGTGTGGTGCAGAAACCGACAACAGCAATAATGGCAAAGAGCAAGACCAATCAGATTGCACAGCAATTAATGGCAAAAAGCTAGACCAATCAGATTGCACAGCAATTCCAGACAGGCACTCAGCTCACTGCAGACCTCTGTCAAGGTCAAATGGATCCAGGACCTGCCCTTTGACCCTCACCACACTGTTAAGATTTGTCCCTGATTCACATTCAGTCTTCTTCTATCCAGTTTCACTTCCATCAGTTCAGTAGTTTTTGTGTAATTTTGCTGACCAGCAGACAAACAAACAAACAAACAGACACATGTGAAAAGAAAATCTCCTTGGTGGTGTCGATATGTTCAAATCATAATGTAAATCTTTCTGTTATGTCAAATCCACCGTCTTCAAAATTCCTTATTCCCAAGCTTTTTTAACCCACCTCCCACCCCCACCCCCAGAAGGTAAAAACAATATATCTTTTGGCAGGAACATAAACTAACAACTTAACTGCCAACCAAAATGATTACAAAATATCTTGATCTGACCTTTATTTGTTTGTCAGATGAACCAGTCAGAAGAAAGTAGTCATCCACAGAGTCTTTCCGAGGTTCCAATAATAGCAGGCTTGTGATTGGATGTGAGTGACCAATCAATGTTGCCAGTTTTCGTCCATACTGAAATCACAAAAACAGTGCAGTTGTGAAATATTATGAGCAAGCCAACATGGTCTGTGTCTCTGTGGACACACACCTTGCCTAACTTAAAAAAATAAAAATTATTTTTAAAAACTGTTACAGAGCATCTATTGCAAAGCATAAAACCAATTCTGTCAATCAGGCTATACATAAAAAAATCAATCTCTCTCACTTTCTCCCTCAGGGGTGTGTGAGAGTGTGTATGTGTGTGTGTATATGTGTGTGTGTGTATCTGTGAGTGCGCATGTGTGTGTGTGTGTGTGTGTGTGTGTGTGTGTGTGTGTGTGTGTGTGTGTGTGTGTGTGTGTGTGTGTGTGTGTGTGGTGTGCGAGTGCACACGCGCATGCGTGTGTGTGGTGTGTGTGTGTGTGTGTGTGGTGTGTGTGTGTGTGTGTGTGTGTGTGTGTGTGTGTGTTGTGTGTGCATGTATGTATATGTGTAAAGATGTATGCATGAGAACATGTGTGCTAATTGTATGTGTGTGTGTGTGTGTGTGTGTGTGTGTGTGTGTGTGTGTGTGTGTGTGTGTGTGTGTGTGTGTGTGTGCATGCATGTGCATGTATGTATGTGCTTGCTTTCCAAAAGACAGTAAAATTAAGAGATTTTTTTTTACCTGCCACCATGGTGCAGCAGCTAATGAATGTTATGATTGATGGTTTGTCGGCTGGGAGGTCTTGAGTTCAAATCCCATCACATGCATGTATTTGGAAATGGAATTTCTGGGCTCAAGCCAGCTATTATCCAGACTTCCTGAGCTTGATACCGACCCTTATGAGTAGACTGCAATCTCTTCCTAGGGTTTCATTCAATAGATGGATGCTTCCCTGAAGATGTTTGCCTTTATTAACTGATTAACACAGCGGGTGTCTGAATCCCCTCGCCTGACTGGCATCAGGAATATCATGAAAGCAAGCACTGACTCCGGTTTATGCCTTGTATTGTCAGATCAAAATGTAAACTGCTTACTGTCATCCTGATTGATTAAGCATCTAAAAAATGAAAAAAAGATGTCTCAAATTCTGTGACCCTTCATGTCCTACTCTCACAGTGACCTCAGTTTTGATTTCCTCTTCACCTCAATGCCCCAGCTGATTTCATGTCTCCATCTTCAGTGTGGGGAAGTGCGCAGGGACTGCCGATGGTGACCTCCAGAGGAGGAAGCTTATGTTGCTCCATGACTAAGCAAATCGAGATTTTCGTAAGCAGCCTCTTCTTCCTAAGTATGTTGTATTGGAACAGGCAGCCCCCCTTGGCTTAAGGCTGGGTCAGACCAAACTGACATAGGCTAGAACACCAAGGCTACATCAAAATGTTGTTATGCTCTGCATATTTATGCAGGGATTGTCTTCAGTCGTGACAAGCTCCAAGCAAAACATTGTTCAGTCTCTAAAATCCCCGAAGTTGGAGTGTGGCTGCCCACATGGCAGGGTAATCAAAAACGGTCACACAGTAATGTTCCATCCCCAGCTGATGCATTTGTACCATAGAGTTCAAGCACTTCGGCTGTTCAGATGATCCCTGGAGTCTTTTAGCAGGGTATGACGACAACACACAACAACAACAACAGAACAGCCACGCAGCACAACAACCAAAGTACTCGGCAGCACTGCAGAGTTTCCTCTAGTGGGTTGCCTCACAGGACTCACTATTAATTGCTTCCTATGTATGCTAGAGTTTAGGCTGCAACAGGATGTAGCTGGGTGTGGCTATGTATGGAAAGGCCAAAATGAGCAGCATGGGAGAACAGCCACTGCAGGCAACAGAACATGAGCAGCATGGGAGAACAGCCACTGCAGGCAACAGAACATGAGCAGCATGGGAGAACAGCCACCGCAGGCAACAGAACATGAGCAGCATGGGAGAACAGCCACCGCAGGCAACAGAACATGAGCAGCATGGGAGAACAGCCACTGCAGGCAACAGAACATGAGCAGCATGGGAGAACAGCCACTGCAGGCAACAGAACATGAGCAGCATGGGAGAACAGCCACCGCAGGCAACAGAACATGAGCAGCATGGGAGAACAGCCACCGCAGGCAACAGAACATGAGCAGCATGGGAGAACAGCCACCGCAGGCAACAGAACATGAGCAGCATGGGAGAACAGCCACCGCAGGCAACAGAACATGAGCAGCATGGAGAACAGCCACTGCAGGCAACAGAACACTGGACAGAAACAAAACACAAACAAAAAGGCCGAGAAATTTGTTTAAGTCATAGCTAAGCCTACTGCATGTACCACTTCCAAGCACTGAAATTGAGGAGCTTTCAATAACTCTGACACGGTTTCAAATGAGAAATTTGCATTATCAACAGATGAAATGTACTCCTTGTTGGAAAAATCCACTTGTACTAGTCCATCTGCTTCTGGATCTAAAGTCTTGACATATAGTGGACCTATAATTAGTTTACTGTACAAAATATGACTAAACTCGTGGAAAGCTAAGTACGCAAAAGTTAATTGTATTTGCAATCTTAAACTATCAATTCATCACTTACTATTAGAATGCCCAATTTTGCTTGCTAGATACCGAATGAATAATATGGAGTTTTTAATGAAGTATGACAACATAAGGGACATTTGAATGATGAAGAAATTGACATTATTTTAATTGCAAAAGTTATTCTACCCACACCGATTGGAAGATTACTTTGAAGTTTTATTTCACTTGTTCTTACTTTTGAAGGGGGAGGGGTAACTTTTGCATGGTGTCTAAAATCACTATTCTTGTGAACAGACATTAAACTAAATATTCATTCATTCAAAAAAAAAATCTAAGGTCTATTTTACGTACCATCCCTCAGCTCTCTGATTTAACGTACAGTCAAATAAATACCTCAACACCCCACTAAGAAACTGTCCTGTAAATACAGATGGCATCTTATACGCAGGAAACCTGAAACACGCTTTTTCAACTGAAAGAACAGTCAAAAGTGCTGACAGAGCACAGGTAACTTGGGGCAAATTTCTGCATTGTTTAGACAACATACAAAGACTAACAAATTACAACAAACATTTTTTTCACCTGCAATGCCATGTGTAAACAAATCTCATTTTCTGTAGGCTGTATTGATAAAAATGTATCAACCATAAATCAGTAGAATGTAAGAGGGTAGGAGGGGGTGGGGTGGGGGTTCTGAAACAGAGGACAAGCCTGGCTGTCTCACCTGAACTTCCCAAATCACGGCTTTGTTGTCATCACCGGCTGATACGAACCTGGAAAATCAGTCAACACTGAAGATTAAATTAATAAAAAAATTTAAGGACCTCAAAAAATGTATAATGGGAATGCTACTTCAAAACAAAAATTCATTCATCTTTTCATAGAGTCAAGAATCTGCTATAATCAAATTTCTCAAAGATCTTATGTGTGTGTGTATATAAGTGTGTGTGTGTATAGTGTGTGTGTGTGTGTGTGTGTGTGTGTGTGTGTGTGTGTGTGTGTGTGTGTGTGTGTGTGCGGTGCATGCGTGCGTGCGTGCATGCGTGCGTGCATGTGTGTGTGCGTGTGTGTGTGTTGTGCATGTGTGTGTGTTGTGTGTGTGTGTGTGTGTGTGTGTGTGTGTGTGTGTGTGTGTGTGTATGCATGTGTGCATGTATATGTGCATGCATACATGCACGCATGCAGGTATGAGCATGTGTGTGCACATGTGTATGAGTGCATACATGCATGCCATGTGTGTAAGTAAGTGTGTGTGTGTGTGTGTGTGTGTGTGTGTGTGTGTGTGTGGTGGTGTGTGTGTGCGTGCGTGCGTGCGTGCGTGCGTGCGTGCGTGCGTGCGTGTGTGTAAAATGTGTTTTTATGCCTGTCTGAGCATCTGTGTATGTATGTGTATCTATCGACACATGCATCTTATCATGTGTCTATATTTGTGTGCTTGTTTGAGAGTGTCCATGTTTCCTGTATTGTTCAATTCCTTATTTTTCCTATGCAGTTGAAAACAGTGTACACTTCAGCATTCACAGCTGATGCCTGTTTGAGAGAGTTCCCTTTCCTTTTTTCCTGTATTGTCCAATACCCCTTTTTTCAGTGCAGCTCAAAACAGTTTATTTGGCATTCACGGCTGATTTTATATACTTTAACAGGAGTGATATACCCTGATCTCACACTCTTTGAGGCATTTCACTCCCCAGTTCTTCCAGTCTTCTTCTTCTTCTTCTGCGTACGCAGGCTGATACTCCTGCAGACACCCCCTGTATAGGGAGTGGAATTTTGTGTGTATGACCATTTTTTATCCCGCCATTAATGCAGCCATACTCCTACTTCGGGGAAGGTGCATGCTATGTGTAACGTGTCATCCATACCAACGGCCAAACAGGCCTTCTCTTCGAAAGTTGGTGATGGGATTTTACGTGTGTGTAAGATGTTATGCGTGCGTTCACATACGGAACCTCAGTTTATAGTCTCATTCAAAGGACTGTATGGGAAATGGAGTCAGAACCAATGTTAACTCTGAGGGAAAAATCCCCCTGTACTTCCAATCTCAAGCTTCATACAAAAATCCCCTTCAGTCATGCAATCAAGAGCTGTTTTGATCTTGAAGCACAACAGTAGTTTGGTAGTCCAGCATCACACTGATCACTCGACAGTTCTCACAGAAGTCTGCCATGTGGCAAAATTGTATTAATGCAAGCCAAATTTCTATAACTGCCTAATACATTCAGATTTATGTCTGCATTTGTTTCTTGCTTTCTGTTGCCGATCAGTCTTCAGAGCCCTGTCAGCGGCATTCCTTTCATGGTGCCCATTCCCACCCCAACCCCCACACAATGGAGACTGAAACAGACAGCAGTGATACTAAACGTGAGCCAAAAAACAAAACCAGAGGCAAGATACAAAACACAACAATGCCCATCTTGCACTGAAGTGAATGAAGATTGTCACGACCGACCCCTGGAGGTCTGCCCTGACAGGATCGGTCTAGATGGGAGTGAAGGGAGTGACTGACCTCACACGCCTCGCAAGAGACCACACAAGAAAGATTACGATACAATACACCATTTATTCACACCAGCGCACACATAGTCACAAATAAGCATTCCAACACACACAACATGCACAATCACAAATAAGCTTTTCAACACGCACACCATACACATAGTCACAAACAAGCATTCCAACACATACGACATGCACAATCACAATCAACCTTCCCAACACACGCATTTCTTTCCGCGCTTCATGTGGTTCCCCCACACCTCTGTCTCTCCAAAGTCCTCCGAGAGCACCGGGTCGACTCAGGCACCCAGACTGGGTCTGTTCCTGAATATAGTCTTTCAAGGCCGACACCCTTGACACACACACACCCCAAATGGCACGATACAGTGCTAACCACACCCGGTCACGGGCGCTGCAGGAGGTCCGTGGACAGTGGAGAACGCCTCCGGTGGGACGAGGCGCCGCCGCGGAAAGTCCCGGACAGGGCCAGGAACATCCAGCAAAGTCCACGTGCTCCTCAACCAGTGCGCGGCCCAACAGCGCCAGCATCGGTGGAGCCCCCGGGAGGAGAGAATAAAGGAAGGAACTGGAAGGAAAGGAGAAAGGGTACTGGAACCCCGCAGTCAGTACGGTCTGATATTTGCTGCTTAATCCTAACAGCCGCTCGCATGATGGGCGAGGGGGGTGTTTGCTGAATACATTAACACCAGCTCAACACAGACCTGAGCATCACACAGTAAACAAACCAAATGGGGAATGTTCGCTAAAGGTCTCCTCACACGAAGCGGGTAAGATATTGCATTGACAAACAATTTATATCTTCATCCTTCCCTCACTCACGTTCAACATTTTCCTTTCTTAGGAACTGAACTAATACAGCAACCCCTGCCCTATAACTGCCACCACATTTGCAAATAATAATAACTCAATGGCACAATTATCCACACATTTTATAACAACATTTCAAAATGACACAATTCTCCAACCACGCATCCAAACGACTAATCATGCGTACACATGCTCGCAAACACAAAACTCTCGTTCCCCTTGCACGCACAAACAGACGGTGGCCGAAGAATGCGAGACCGGCAATTGTGACAGGGGCGGACGAGCGAGACCAAGCAAGTACCAACCCTGAATCACCAGGTTCTCCCCCATCCCCGCCGACGACCGCATCACCAGATGCATAAAAAGGAGAAAGACTTTTGGATATAATTTTGACTGGCCAGGTTAAAGATTGAATTAACCAGAAAAAGTGGTCTCAAATAATATTTCTTTTATAATTTTGAAAACCAAAAGAAGTTGCGCAAAAGAGAAGAATTAACCGGCTAACAACAAAAAAAACAAACAAACCACGAAACTGATGCTTACCAGCTACCCGTGGGTGACCCAAGTGGCGGGTCAAGCGACTCTTTGCCCTCTGTCCAGTCGATAGGACCAGCACAGCAGATGCGGAAAAGATGACGTGATGTGATGTCCCTTCCCTACAGGCCGACTGTAGGAATGAAGGTACCGACCGTACCTTCGACGAAGTGGTGAAGAACCAAAAACAGAGCAGGCGCTCTCAGGGACATCTTCCGCTCGAGTGAAGAGAAAACCTGCCTAAACGATGGCAGCCAACATGCCACGCTACGTCACAGTGAGCATACCTCAAGCCTAAGAGGAATGATGCACGTGCGGCAGGTTAAAAAGACAGGAGAGAGGCCGACAGAGACAGCCTGTTCAAGCGAAAGGTACCAGCCACCCGTAAACCCGCAGAATGAATTGCACGGGCAGTGGAATTAGAGAGAGAGAGAGAAAGTAAACCTAACCTGAGCTGAACGACATTAAGGTGCAAACGCACTACAAACCACATTAAGGGACGGATACATGACAACAGCAACGACAATAAATAAATGAATAATTCCACCACCCTAGATGGGTCAATCGTCATAGGCCTCGTGACAAACTCGTGACAAAGATTTACTGCTCGTTCATTTTCGTTGTCCTGAGTGTTTTGTATCTTGCCTGAAGAAGACCTAAGAGGTCGAAACGCGTCATGTTTTGTCTTGTGATTCGTTTGTTTACGTTTTCTTGGTGGTTCGCCACTGATTACATTTAAAATTTGTTTAGATTTCCGCCAGCAGTCTCCGTACTTTGCAACAAGATCTAAGAGAAGAAGTGTTTTTCTAACAGACACACAAAACAAGAGAAGAAATATTTTTCTACCCCAGACACACAGAGCAAGAGAAGAAGTGTTTTTTCTACACACAAATCAAAAAAAAAGTGGTTTTTCTAACAGACACACGAAACAATAGAAGTGTTTTTTCTAACAGACACACAAAACAAGAGAAGAAGTGTTTTTTTTCTAACAGACACACAAAACAAGAGAAGAAGTGTTTTTTTCTAACAGACACACAAAACAAAAGAAGAAGTGTTTTTTTCTAACAGACATACAAAACAAGAGGAGAAGTGTTTTTTCTAACAAAACAAGAGAAGAAGTGTTTTTCCTAACGGACACACACAAACAAGAGAAGATTAGTGTTTTTTCTAACAGACACACCACACAAGAGTAGAAATGTTTTCCTATATTGCCACGCTGATGCCAACAGCCTTCTGGGAATTATTGTTCTGTGCTCTTTCACGCGTAATTAATGTCTGAAAAAGATATACTTGTGGAAAATTCACCTCTCTGTTGTGTGTACTGTATTCAATAAGCATTACTTTGCATCTTGTATTGTGTGTTTATTTGTGTTTTTGGTTGTTCTCCCAGACAGAGCCACACCCCAGCTCATCCTGTCTCAGACCCTGCACCAGCAGTCTACAGGGAGCTGTCCATAACTGGTCATCATAAGACATAATCATCTCAGGACCGACAGTATGCTGTTGCACTTCCAGTGATGGTAGTAAATATCACTTATTCTAATCTGACAGGATATTATGAGAACAAATGTTTAGACTACTGGTCACAATGATTGCGCCATCGCATTGTCATACTGAGTAGGCATTCCTTTTGGAATGGAGATCACCACTGAGGTTCTTCAATGATATTCCCCATGAATTCACCAACACCAGTCACAAACTTTAACATTCATTCACTGCAAGCATGAATTTGGAGAGGAAACCAATGCTAAGTTATCACGACAAGAAGAAAATAATGAAGGTTGTTTGTATTTCCATATGTACAACATACAAATAGGGCCTTGCCTTCCATTGTCAAAAAAAGCTCACATGCAAACACAAATTTAACAGTAAAACTATTTATTTCAAAGATTTCAACAACAAACCGCTGTAATAATGACTAATACCTTTGATCAAGACATTCTTTACACATATAATGTTTATACTGAACATTCTTTACACATATAATGTTTATATATAGAACATTCTTTATACATATAATGTTTATCAGATTCGCATCGATACAAAATGAATTATTTCTCATCCATGTAAATTTGAAAAGCATAATTAAAACATAGAACATAAGTTTTGCTCTGGAAGTTATACCTTCTGTCATCAATTTTGAGCAGCAGACGTACAATATCAGAGTGATGCTGCAGTAACAGAAGTTCGTTGTATGGGTTGTGAGGCTGTCCTGCTTCAACGGTACTGGCCCAGGCCTGCTCACAGTATACAAAAACCTCTCTCCAATATAACTTAGAAAATTCACAGTATTAAGCTGTACTAATACCTATCTATGTCCGCACATGAACAGTACAGTCATGAATCAGCCACCCGAGGTAACTTGTTTCGCATTCCCTCTTTCTTTCTTTTTTGGGCTGATGAAAGTGAAAGGTTGTTTTGCTTTATGTTATCTCAAAAGGCTTTTTTTTCTTACATAATGGGAATTGGTTAGTTTTGATATGCCTTCTGAAGTTGTGTGTGTGTGTGTGTGTGTGTGTGTGTGTGTGTATGTGTGTGTGTGTGTGTGTGTGTGTGTGTGTGTGCACGCACGCACGTACATGTGTGTATGCATGTATGTATGCATATGTGTGAATGTGAATGTGCATGCATGCGTGTGTGTGTGTGTGTGCGTGCGTGCGTGCGTGCGTGTGCACGCGCGCGCACGTGTGTGTACTTTTTTCGCCTATTGCTTATTTTAATATTTTCCCTCTTGGGCAAGAACTGGCAGCTGAACTTACTTTATTGATATTCCCGTTAACACTGAGTTTGCCATCATATTCTCTCTCTCTCTCTCTCTCTCTCTCTCTCTCTCTCTGATGCACGTCCGTGTGCGATCTCTAAGCGTAGCAGACCGAGACTCCGTGAGAGAGAAAGGGGGCCGGGGGGGGGGGGGGGGGGGGAGGGAGCTGAGGGTTCGCATCATGCGAATCTAAACCCACCTGTGTTTCTCCACTTCGTTCCCTTTCTCTGGGCGATGAGCCAAAAATACGCTGCAGCATTGACATGTTTGAGTAACGATCCAACTGGAGCGCACATCAAAGCCTGGATCACCTTCCAGATGACAAATTTTCACCAAACCAAGCTAGTCATGTGCATCTCCTTTCGAAGCCATGATTCTGTGGGGAGTTTCCCCGAATGACGTCAGAATGAAAAAGGGGGAATAACTGCAAATGTAGAAGTGTCTCCCAGGTATGCCAGTCACGCCTGTGTGATAAAAATGGCTATATTTATCTCTCGGCGGTTTCCTACCTCTTCTTCTTCTTCTTCTTCTTCCAGATGGGGATGTTTAACCTGCCCCGTGCTCACAGTCTTCAAGTAGACTATTCTGGCACACAGGTTGCATGCATTGTGTATTTCCGTGTAGCCGGTACTCACCCGTCTTAGGACATGAGCATCGGGATCTTTAGAGTCCGTGTATGATCTTTAGTGCATGTGACACAGACTAGACCTCGGTTTTAGTCCCATCCGAACGACTCTTCATTTTGACTAAATAATCTGGAGGAAAAAAATGCAGTTGGGTGATCAAAACTGCATGCTATATTGTTCAGCAACACGAGTTTAAAATGCAGCCTTCACAGTATAGGCAAGTATTACCATTTTTCGAAGGCTTTTCTTCTTCAGATTTTCTCCAGAATTCAGATCGTTGTTGTTTTCTAAAAAGTTGTTTTATGTGCTCGTCCTTTCCCCCTTAATTTTGGTGCAAGTTTTCCCCCTTCTTTTTCTCATCTTCAGGCTCAGCTCCTTTACCTGATCCGAGATTGCACGCTCTTGTTTTTCATGAGGTCCTGGTTCTTCTCCAGATCCGGATGGTGGTTGTTCTCCGTTTTACAAGTTCTTCCACTTCTTGTCACTTCTCAAGCTTCAGGTTCATCTCTTCTCTGTTTTATAAGATTGATGTTGTCTTTATTTGGCAGATTCTTCTTCTTGTTCTTTAAGTTCTTCTGTTTCCAGATTGTCATGATCTTTTTTCCTTTTTTTCCGAGTGTTATTACCTTATTTTGTCTACTGGTCCTTTTTCTTTCATCTTTTGTTGCGGTGGCGGTGGTGGTTGTGGTAGTGTTTTTCAAGTTATCATCCTTCATCTGCTGGTTCATAAACTCATTAAGGCGTTTTCAGGATCTTATTTTTCTCCCGCAGGTTCTGCTACACAACTTTTGTTCACATACGTTATTCTCATCTTTCCGCTGCAGGTTATTGTTTAGATTATTCTCTTTTTTCAAGTTGTGGTTATCTTTCCTCCGCAAAAGTT
>CM031603.1:88697231-88817231 GCA_018398815.1 Conus ventricosus
AGGGGCGATGAACTACATCCAGAGAAGTTTCTGCTGGCATGAATGTGGCATGGCCCCTTCTCACATTCAACACACCCTGCAATCTGCATTTGACCTCCTACTGCTCTCGAACTCAAACCAGGTGAAAGGGGAGCAATCATAGACTGCGTCTCCAGTCTGCCAAGGCAAACACTTAATGATACATGTCCTGAGCTCATGCATAGCACCGCTAACCCAAGGAATGTACACGTGTAAGGACATTCGAGTGCTTCACACACAACACACACACACACACACACACACCACACACACACACACACACAACACACACACATCGTTATCATCATCATCACCATCATCATCAGAAGCAGCAGCAGCAGCAGAAGTAGCAACAAGCACAGCAGCAGCAACAGCACAGCAGCAGCAGCAGCAGAAGTAGCAACAGCAGCAGCAGCAGCAGAAGTAGCAACAGCAGCAGCAGCAGCAGATTGGCATGAGACTGAACACAATGCTCCACTTACGTACATGAAAAAAAAAAAAAAAATTCAAATTGAACTTACTGTGCCGTGAATATGAAGTCTCACATCTACAAGGCTGAGAAGTATGACAAGCAGCAAGCAGCAACAGCACACAGCAGCAGCAACAGCAGCAGCAGCAGCAGCAGCAGCAGAAGTAGCAACAGCACAGCAGCAGCAACAGCACAGCAGCAGCAGCAGCAGAAGTAGCAACACAGCAGCAGCAGCAGCAAGATTGGCATGAGACTGAACACAATGCTCCACTTACGTACATGATAAAAAAAAAAAAAGATTCAAATTGAACTTACTGTGCCGTGAATATGAAGTCTCACATCTACAAGGCTGAGAAGTATGACAGTCGAGCCAGCAGCATGAGAGGAACTGCAAGCTTGCAAGCCAAAGTCCTGACCGTAGCGGTTAGAGGAAGGGGACTGTAGGCACATCTGTCTGTAATCAAGTGAAACAGCCCTCGATTTCTGGGAAGAAAGGACCAAGTCCTAAAGGCAAACGGCAGAAGCACTGGGAATGTTCCAGGTGGTTGGGTGTGGTCGAGGATGAACCAAAAGTAAAATTCAAAGGCTATGTTAAATTTCCCAGCTTACAACAGATGTGTTATAGATACGTGGTTAGACATGTACCATAAGGTGATGGCGTTGAGCGCTCGACCATTTAGAGGGGACGTTTGAATCCAAGCTGGGTGAACAAAGGCGAGTGCAGCTGAAGGGCATCCAAGACTTGTGACCTGGATACATCCACCCCCACCCTTACTACCCACACCTTTACCTCCAGTCCCCTTGACAGCTTTAGGAGTTATGGGCCGAAACCCTTATATGAGAGCCGAGGCTTCTCCGAAAACCCTCAACTGTCCACCTCCAGTCTATGTCACATCACAGAGTATCCAAGTGAAATGCCCTTTCTGAAGAAGTCAGTAAAGTTTAGAGCTGTGAGTATTCCCAAGATTAAGCCAGACGTCAATCACACGAAAAGCTTTGTTTCAACACAATGTATCCGGGTGAAATACCCTTTCTGAAGAGGTCAAAAGTAGTTGGAAGGAACTCTAGGGAGGGCTTGACAGCAGAAGGTGTTCAGAGAAGAAACCCGCCTCAGACAAGCGTTTCGGCCCTGAACTCCTTACACTCTAAGGAGGCCGGAGCTCATCCAGGTCCATAACTCCCAGATGCCCTTCTACTGTCAAAAAAAAAAAAAAGAAGAAAAAAAAAAACGTTGGCCGTCGGGCATCTGGGAGTCATGACCTGAAGGTCAACACAGTATAGAGCAGTGACTATTTCGAAGCTTAAGCCAGATGCGAATCGCAGGAAATGCTGTGTTTCAAGCATATTTTGACTCGAAATTTTATTTCGTGATGTCCGTGTGTCCTTGACCTCGCTCTCAAGTTAATTCTTCCCACTGTTTCCGTGTCCACCCCCTCCACCTCCATCCCACTCCCCCTTCCCCTCCCCCCACCCCTTCCATCATGCCCCTTCCCTTCACCCTCTCCTCCTTTTCGTTTTGTTTTCATTGTTGTCGGTTTCTGATTGAAAGACGTGACGAAGGATAGATCGACAATTCTGAATTTCGCAACAACAAGAAGGGACACGTTGTTTGTTGTTTGTTTTTGTTTGTATCTGTGTATTTCCGTTCTTTTCGCACTGTTCAACTGCGCTGGATGGAATCAGCATTGTATTTTACCAGGTCAGGTCAGTGAAAGGGTTGGGCCTACCAAAGTGACAATCAGCAGACGGTCTCTTTAAACGCGGATTGCAATAATTATTAGCGTCCGGTAACAAAAGACACGTTGCTGTCAGCCCAGCTGTTGCGAACGCGCGACGTATGCATCAGTTGTCTACCCTGTTCGTAGTGACTCAGAATCTGTCACAAAGCCCTTGTACGCGCGCGCGTATGTGTGTGTGTGTGTGTGTGTGTGTGTGTGTGTGTGTGTGTGTGTGTGTGTGTGTGCGCGCATGAGCACGCGCACAAGAGAGAGAGAGAGAGAGAGAAGAGAGAGAGAGAGAGATGGATGATACTTACCGAGGGAAAGAAAGAAGCACAAATTCAGTGGCTTTTTTCCCCTCCAGCCCTGAAAACGATAAAGATGTCTGCAGAAAGATGAAAGAAAACATCGAATATCAACGCACAAACAAAAGAATACATAACAGTTCAGAGTGTGAATAATGCAATGATATACATTTTGAGGAAGAGGGTGTGAGAGGGAAGAAGGGATGGAGAATAACTGAGAGTGAGAGGGTATGTGAGGAAAAACAGTTTGAAAAGACAGTCTCTAAGAGAGAGAGAGAAGAGAGAGAGAGAGAGAGAGAGAGGTGTGTGTGTGTGTGTGAGAGAGAGAGAGAGAGAGAGAGAGAGAGAGAGTAGGGGGCAGATAGGTCGCAGCAACAAGCCAAAGTATCGGACCAACCACAAGGAACAGACATAAAAGAAAATTTACTGTTCCGCCGAACGAAGGAGACAAACAAATTACAAGGAAAAACACAACGCGTTTCGACCTCTTCGGTCTTCTTCAGGCAAGATAAATAATATTCAGGACGATGAAAACGAAGAACGAGCAATCACTCATCTCCTCAAAGTGGGTGCAAGATGGCCGCTCATCTCCTCAAAGTGGGTGCAAGATGGCCGCTCATCTCCTCAAAGTGGGTGCAAGATGGCCGTTTCCGCCTGCAGTCACCTCCCTTTGAAAACCAACCACAAGGAAGTTTCCGAATCCTATTAAATGTTGATTGTTGCGTAGTTCGACGCTTACACTGAACAGCAACAACAACAACAACAACAACACGCGCTCACACACACACACACACACACACACACACACCACACACACACGGGAGAGGAGGGGTACCTGAGGAGAGGGGTGGAGGTGATTTTTTCTTACATTCTGTTCCCAAACGTTCCTCGTATTGTTTCTTCGATTTTTTTTTCCCGACAGCTTGATTATATGTATTTCTATCGTATAAGACTTAGTCGTAACTTGCGTTTTTCTTAAACAGCGTTTGTAGAAATAAGTGGTTTTGTTTTACATCTTTACAGTTTACTTGACCAGTCATCCACACTGGACTAGGATTTTCTCTTTGCTTGACAAAGAGGACAAAAGTAATTCAGGAAAATTAACATCTTTTTAGTGTTGACATTGCATTGTTTATACCTTTGTTGCTACTGTCACATAGGACTGATTGTTGACACAACACACATACACACACGCACGCACACACGCACACACACACACACACATATATATATATTTTTATTTGTATGTATGTATGTATAATGCACATCGGCATATTGGTGTGAAAGGCCTCAAGATCACTTTCTTGGTACTGAAGTGAACTTTAAATAAAAACAGATCTATAGTTGCAAAGTGAGACGACTGCAGGTGGAAAGTCTCTGGGCGGTCCACTAACATTTATTCATTTATTTATTTAAGATTTAAATAA
The DNA here is from genome assembly GCA_018398815.1 of Conus ventricosus. NCBI lineage: Eukaryota > Metazoa > Mollusca > Gastropoda > Neogastropoda > Conidae > Conus > Conus ventricosus. Next base: position 88,701,169 of record CM031603.1, read on the forward strand.
ATTTATTTATTTAATTTTATTTATCTCCCTTTGTAATTAACTCAGTATCCTCTCCCTTTGTTTTTCTTCACCTCTCTCTTTAATTTTTTTAATTTTATTTATTTTAAGATTAAATAAAAACGTTTCAGCAATGTCCTGTAGCAAAATTAGCTGAATCTCTAACCCCCCCCCCCCCCCTCGTCTACCTGTTTTCACACCGTTTCTCATTTGACCTAGTTTAGGGTCGACATTTCTACCGTTGACAGTTTTTCCCTCCCTTTGTAATTAACTCAGTATCCTCTCCCTTTGTTTTCCTTCACCTCTCTCTTTAATTTTTTTTTAATTTTATTTTTTCCTTTTTTTTTAATGCGTTCTGTCATGTTTCATCATTTCATCCACTGGCTCGATCATATTGCCCCCATGCCTCCCCTTTTGCATGTCCAGAGGGGAAATGTTTAGTGTTAATGTAGCCCCCCCCCCCCCTTCTCTCTCTCTCTCTCTCCTCTCTCCAGAATACCAAAAACAGAAGCCTTCCTCTGACTGGTCGATGCCATTCGCACAACACACACACACACACGCTGTCTCTCTCTCTAATTCATGACAGAAAAGCACAGTTCTGTCGCTTTGTGTCGGAGTTCGATCAGGTGACAACTAGTGTCCAATCACTGGGGAAAGAAAAAGATAAAAGACGTGTCCTAACAACCATTGTTGATGCCCTTTCATTCCTCACTTTTCCCATTTCATCATCTCTGTTTTTGTGAACTCGGGTAACACAATAACGTGATTACTATTTGGCGTTTTTCCATTGGTTCCTGCTGTGTTCGGCTACTTTCGGTATTTAAATCAACAAATATTATCACGGCCGAAAGTTGCCGACAGCTTCTGAAATCGAAACTAATATATTGATTCATTTTTTTTCATGAAAATTGCTTAAGGTAAGTGTTGTTTTTAATGCTTTATGGAATATACAACGTTTTGCTAGTCAAGATTTTCTAAGCGATGGCTTTCTTTTGCTTAGAACCGCAACACATAGTGTCAGCTCTTCTGTGAGTTCAAAAGGTCATGTTGTGGTTTACTGGGTCACTTTTGCCAAGGCACTTTGTGAGATATGAGGTCGCCAGAAGAACTGCAAAGTATCTAGACAACTTGGCTGGTACCCAGAAATATCAGTCTGCTGCAGATTACATTGGAGAGGGAACAAAAAGGATTTGCGTTGGTGAGTTGATCCTAGGCAATAGTTTACTTTTGTCTCGATCGGAAACGGTTGCTGCATTTCCAACAGCCACACTGATTACTACAGGAAACGACAAAAACGACTGGAAAGTGAATCGCAGATCAAATGAGAGCGCGACAGCTGATACCCATTGATTTTGTCAGCTGACTCAAGTCATAAGAATTCAGGTAGAAATAAACTAGGAGAGGGATTTTGAAGGACAATGTTATATCTTTTTCCGCAGCTAGGTATCATCGTATCATGCAGACAAGTTATCATAATCCAGATCCTGTCGCAAATATCTTCCTTAGAAATAACATTAATTTTTCAGTAAGATTATGAAGTAAACACTCACCAGATAAATGCGAACACTATCAGATTTTAAATGCCAGGTTGTTTTTTCAAGTGGTAATACATGTTAATTTTTCTAAAAAGTAAAGGGATCACTGCCACTTTAATCATTAGGCTAAATAAAGAAAAATGTAAATTTATGATTTATGGTTACACTTTTGATTTAAAAAAAAACAACTATGTAAATGGGTCCAACTACAATTCTAAGCTTTCTGTCCCCAGCATTTGCAGCTAGGGTCCAGGATAATGAATGTAAGACTTAAGGATCCATTGTAATGTATTTCATGAAGCATATGTTTATATAGATGCAATCAACACATCTACAGCAGTCACATGTTGTTTGCTGTTTGTTAAGATGAACACAGTGCTAGTACACAGACATGTTGATCACAGTGCTGACCACTAAAACACCGCAGCTATGTGTGCCAGGGCATCAGATTCACATTCACAACGGGTGTAAGTGTAGGCTCAGCCTTTCTCAGACATTATATTTATCTTGAGCTCTGCTTTTTGTTAAGGATACTGGGAATTGGGAAATCTGGAGTTTTTTTTTTAATCCAATATCTTTTCAACCTTTAGAAAGCACTGTTAGAGGCAGATTTCATGTGCACATCCAGTTTTCTGTCCTGTATTATCTGTAACACTCACGAACACACACACACGCACGCGCGCACACACACACACACACACACACACACACACACACACACACACACACACAACACACACACAGGACTTCTAGTTCTTTAAACTATGCTTGATATTGTACTTTCGTCGTCGTTTTTTTGTTGTTGAAAATTTTTATTTATGTACATACCCGATTGAATATATAGCAAATCATGTATGGCAGAGTTCATTGCATTCTCTCAGTCCTGAGTTATCAAAAGATGAATTATAGATTCTATACTTAATAACTGTGTTATGTATCATATATAAGAATTGATACATTTTTCTTGTTCAAGGAAGTTTTTTGAAAACTTAATATTGATGTTGTCAGTTTTAACATGCAGAGGTAGTGTATTCCAGTAGGTACAATTCTGTTACTAAAACAGTATTTTTTGTCAAATATTAGTCTGTGCATAACTAAGAAATAGTAAGTCGGTGGCAATCCTGTTAATATTTTTTGCTATTTGCTCTGAGGCAAAATAACATTTATCAATAGTCTAGAGTAGATATTGTCTTTCCAATGGTTTGCATAATATAACAAGCATGTCGTTATCGATTGTGTATTGAAATATTCGTTTTGTTGTCCAAGCACTCTGCTTGGTTTCATGATTTTGGGCATATTTATGTGTGTCAAATTTCAAGTCTTCATAAAAAAAAATACCAGGTCTTTTTAATGAAAATACTGTGCATAAATAATTCTCTCTAGATCAGAAAATCTCACAGTATTGGTTGACGCGGGGATTGGTTTTGTTGATGTGTAGTGTCTGTACATTTATCTGCATTGCCCTGATCAATATCTGTATGAAAATGTAGATCCCATATTTGCCCAGCCATTCAACGTACTTACCTTGGCTGTCTGCAACATTTGTCGATTGGTTGAGTCAAGGAATGCATTTTTGTGTCTTCTGGTAGATTATTAATTTTATTGAAAATATACTTCTGACCTTGAGGGACTTACAGGTTTTTTGTTTTGTTTTTTGTTTTAATGAAGAGTGCATTCGAACCTCTTGATGCTCTGTGTATTGCTCTTTAGGGAACTCTTCACTAAAACTTTTCTTGTTATTTTTCTTTTCTTCACTAAAACTGTTGCCAGACACTCCATGTTATTGGATCTTCACAAAGAGGCAGTTGTTATGATATAATTTGTGTATGTGATTTTTGTTGATGCTTTATACTATTTCCCAAATGTTGATGATTATCACCAAAAGTTTGCTTAGCTGGAGACATAGGTATACATTAATTACTGTTCAACTTGATTTTGGTTGTGGTGCATTCTGTGCAGAACATCTTTCTTTTCATGTAGTACTCTGCCACTCGTTCAAACTGTATTGGAATGACCGCACTTATGATGATTCTTGGACCACTTTACTTCAAATCAGCCTCGTTTGTCTGTTTGAAATTTTAAAGCTCAAAAGTGAAGATGTGTTAGAAAATAAAAAATCATAGATGTGGTTTGCTTGCTGCACGTCATGTGATTCGTTTCGAAACAAAACCAGTCCAGTTTTCAGTGTGAAGTGTGAGTGTGAGAAATAATTATAGTCAGGCACAGGTAGCTGAGAACATTTACTTGCTGTCTTGTTCACTGTGCCATGCCCACACATTAACTGTTCTTTCCATGTGACAGTCACATTCAGAGCAGTTGGGGCGACACATGGACTGGAACTTGATGCATTTTTGATATTGTGCATACAGACAAATCAAATTTTGTACATCTCACACAGGGACACTGGCTGTGCTGTACAATTAAATCAGACATATCAATATTACATCTGTGCATTAAAAAAAAAGCAACAAAAAACCCATTATCAATCATTGAAAATCCAGCATGCAGAAAAATGGTGAAAGCATGATTTACATCTTTCATCTTTCTTCTTGCATATAAATGAGGTAACCAGTGGTCATTCAGTTTTGTTGTCAAGTGGAAAAATCTGTTCATCTTCTTTTCATGATATGAGTCAAAAGATAAATGAGAAGGGGTTGATGCTTGATTACATGGATGTGCAGTTGAACAGATTGGAACAGGCATAAATGATGTTTCTGCTAACATATAATTATTATGCCATAGTGTTACTTCAAAATGTAAATGTAGTCATTAAAAACATCATTTAACTTAAATCTGCATGTTGAATTATTACACTTAAAACACTCAACAGAATATTATACCATTGTCCCTAACCGGGTGCTGTGGGACAGTGGTTGGCGTTGTGGATTGCGGACTGAGACTGGTCAGTGGTGTGTTTGATTCCAGTCAGAGCCTTTTATATGTGTGGGATTTTTCTGCACTGGCAGGCTCCTACCCAGAATTGACCTTGCTATGGATTCAGACAGAAAGACTGGAACCACAAGGTAGAGTTTTTCATCCATCTAACGTGATGCATCTCTTACTTGGAGTGTTGTTCAAGTTCCCTGATCAGCTCTGCAGGTGTACATATCTAGAGCCTGGTTGATGTTGGATCTAAAGTAAGCTTAGAGTACAGTTCTGTCATGTACGCTCTGACCAGAATGAAACGTCATAAAACATTATCTTCATCATCAGTGATGTATGGAGGTTGGAAAAGTGATGGGACAAATAGTCCTGAAACATTATCTTCATCATCATTGATGTATGGAGGTTGGAAAAGTGATGGGACAAATAGTCCTGAACCAGAAAAATCGATAGGTCAGGATGTCTGGAGTTGTGGAAAATGTCACCCGACAGTTTTGCATTATGATTTTATTTATAGATTCTAGCTAAATCCTGTGGTGCATAGTGGATTATAAGGCCAGTACTCAGTTCACAGAAACTGTTTTTACTGAGAGTCCTGCTAGTATGCGTCTGCACACAGTACGGGAATACTGTATGAAAAATGATACCACCTGTTAATGTTAATTTGTAATTGTCAGTGTCAGTGGGTGAATATTGAACACATGCGGACAGTGTCAGAGAATGATTCACAAATTGTGATTTTGTATTCATCTGTGATTCAAGTGAAGGAAGTAGAAATACAATGATGAATGATAACCAGAATATTTTGAAAGTTTTAATCTCTACCAAAACACTGTTGACACACGATGGGTCATTGGCTGAGCAATTGAGGCTAGAGCAGCAAGCTTACTACTGAAATTGGTGCTTGTAACAAGCATTAAATCAGATTTGTCTTACAAGAATGAATACTGAAACTGTCTCTGACTTGGATATATATATTCTGTGTGCACTTTTCTTTCATTAAGAAATGAATTTTCAGTGCCCTCCCCCCACTCTCCCCCCTCCCCACACTCTCTCTCCCCTGATGTAAATGAAAAAAGTAATGGAAAGATCAACCCTTGAACAAAACATCACACACAGTCTTGTACTGCCCACCTGTGAGGACTCAAACGTTACCTATGTACCTCATGTTTCACATACCGTTTGAGGAATCAACATTAAAACTGTGAGAAATTCACATCCTTTCATTGCTTAATGGGACAAAGGTCAACCAAATATTCGCAGATTCTCGACATACTGTCTCCAGAATGAAAAGTGTGTAATGACACTTCTGGCACTTGAACACACAGTTTGGAACCTTGTCAGGATCAGAGACAGTCTCAGGACCCTAAATGTTTAACAGGGAGATGCCCTGACTAAGCAGTGTAAACACACACACACACACACACACACACACACACACACACTTAAACTCCTATTCACCTAGCTGACATGTTAGTCATCCTCATTTCAGCTGGCTTCCTTTTTATTTATTTATTTATTTATTTTTAAACTGATTTCCGTTTTTCCCAGCTTACTTCCTCTTTTCTGCAGCGGAGAATGTTTGGAATGCCATCACTACACCCTGATTTGTTTCCGCTGTTGATGTAGAATCTGAATGAAAAGTTGTTGACAGTACATTTGAAAGGAGCAAATCTGTTATGTTGTTATGTGAAACAGGTACTCAAGAGCACTGCTCTTGTTTTTCCCCATCTTTTATCACACCTACTCCACCCCTTTGCAGTTGACTTTTTTTTCCCCGTGCTCTTAAGCTTTCTCGCATGCATGTACAGATCCACATCCCCACGTACATACATACACAGATGCCTACATTGAATATGTGGGGTGTGCACACATGCACACCCATGTACGCACGCTTGCATGCATGCGCGTGTGCGCTTGCATGCATGCACGCACACAACACAACACAACACAACACAACACAACACAACACAACACAACACAACACAACACACACACACAAAACACACACACACACACACACACATGCAATGAATGAATGCACAAAGACTGCTGTCTACTTAGTGATGATAAATCAAGACCAAACTTGTGACTCGGTCACCAACATATTACAATGCACATGTAACCACACACATACGCATGCAAGTGTGCACACATGTGCATACACACACACACACACACACACGCACGCACACACATCGTGCACATACACGCACACACACACATCCCACTCACAGAGTTAATAGAATGGCCAAAGCACATTCTACTTAGTGATATCAAACTCGTGACTCAGTCACTGGCAGCACACAATAAAAACAAAAGACAACCCTGACTGGTAATGTGATGTACTGTCACAGAGCCACATCACATGGGCTGTTGTTAATTCCGATGTGTAATGTTACATGATACCTGCAGGTGTGGTTGAGCGGAAAGGTCACAAATGAGTGACCTCAGCGACTCAGGAGGCTCAGGGCTATCTGACTGGGCATTGGTCAACAATCAAGGTGAACTGGAGGTCGGTTGCTCAGCATGCAAAATGGTGTAAATAACATTATCTACACTGCCAAATATGTAGGTGTCTGCTACAGGCTAGTGATTTATTGCCTTCTGTGCTCTGGTGTGTCTTTCAATGCTGTTGACATGTCGTCATCTTGTGTGTCAAGTTTCCTTTGTCTGTCGCTGCCTGGGTTTTCTTCCCATCAGTCCATGCTCTGTCTCTGTGTACTAGTTTCGTATAAGTTGTCTGGATTAGATACTTGATGTTTTGTTCAGAGTTGGTCTTAACAAAGTGTTTGCGGGTATTAGTTTCTGTTTGTTGTTCTTTAAATTTTGTGTGTGTATGTGAACATAAGTCTGTGGGAATATGTGTTTATGTGGGTCTGTCTTTTGTGTGTGTGTGCATGTGTAAATTAGTGTCTGTTCATGTATATGTGTAAGTGCATGTGTGTGTGTGTGTGTGTGTGTGTGTGTTGTTCTTCAAATCTTGTGTGTGTGTGTGAACATAAGTCTGTTGGAATGAGTGTCTCTTTGTGTGTCTCTTTAGTGTGTGAATGGTGTCTGTGTGTGTTCATGTGTGTGTGCTATTTCATTGCACTACTTGGTGGTGGCTTGTTCAGGGTGAATTACAAGTATTCATACTTTCTGGAAATTCTGTGCTAGAAATGTCCATTCTTTTGTCATTGATTTTGACAACTTCATTCATTTCTTTTCACTGTTATCTTCTTTGTCTTTTGGCTTTCTTAGTTTGTGTCCCATTTGTATCTTTATATTGGCCGAGTCACATCTTTTTTTTCTTTCCTCTGTATTTACAATAGCATGTGCTGTGTTTTTGTAATCTGGTATCCAGTTACTCTCTCTTTCTTAAACAGAGAAAGAGGCCCTTACTAGTTTCAAAATTATTTCTAAAAAAAAGGTGTAATGAATAAATGGAATTGCTGGTGTGCTCTCCTTGCCATAGTTTTGTCTTCGTTAAGGATCTTCCATAAGGAGGCGGTCAGTAGTTCAATTTATAATGTTTTGTTATAAATGTGTGTTATTGCTTTAAATAAAAAATCTTTTCTTAATGACATAATTCTGAATCTGAGTTTCCTTTTTTTGTGGTGTTGTATGATGATGGCCTGGAAATAGCCATGTGTAAAGGACTGGGCCCTGGGTTAAAAAAAAGAAAGAAGAAGAAGGACAAAAGAAAGAGAGAAACAAATACTGTAGGCTTTGTGTGAAATGACACAGTTACTTTTTTTGTGGTGAGAATTACTCTTTTGAAAATGATCACAGTCTACACCTTTTCAAACTGGTGAAAAGTGTTTGTTGTATTATTGACAATATAAACAAGGACATGGAACTTCGCAATAAAAGAAAACCAGAAAAACCTTTTGAATTATGCCTTACTTCAATGGTGATGCTGACTGAGCAAGCAGAACCAGCTTCACCTGGCAAAAAAAAAAGAACTAAAGAATCCTGGCAACCGAAATCAATATTTGGAAATGAAGAGAAAGAGAGAGAGAGAAAAAAAATCAATGGGGCTCAGAGATCAGACAGGGCCACTCAGGAAAGAAGGCTTCCCTCACTTTCCTGTATTACTGTCCAGAAGTAGAAAGTGACAGTGAGATTGTTGAAAAATATGATTAAAGAAAGTTTTTTTTTAGATTTCTTTCCATTTTAGATGAGGCTGTTGATTGTTGTTTCAAAAACTGATTTATTCATGTATAGTATTTCAGCAGATGAGGATTAGTGGATAGAAGCTTTTACAAGACCCATCATTGAAGATGCAGGGTTGATTTAAAAAAAAAAAATCCCTTTATTTTGCTCCCTCCTACGGTATGTTATCCTGTCTGCTGCCCACACGATCGTAGCTTATAGGAAGATGATCACACTTTTTTTGACAGCGGATACTACTTACACGCCATTGTCATCTGATGTGATTGATATATATTGAGAAAGCATTGTACTAGGGTCAAAAGCTTGAGAAAATGGCTGACGCAGAATTTGGTGGATTCAGTATTTTTAGTGTATAAGAATAAAAATAGGTCTATTAGGTTGTGAGAAACTAATTCCTGGGATGTTGTATCCAGTGATTCATCTTCCAAGTTCATTTAATTTGGTAAAAAATAGTTTCTGGTCATAGGAGCAAATGTATCTTTGATTCTTTTGGTGTTTGTATGTGTGGCTTTGAATGTCTGTGCATGAAATTGTTTGATTCTTTCAGTGTGTGTGAACACATGCATAAGTATGTGTGCATGTTGCATGTACATGTGGTATATATACTTGATTGTGTGTGTGTGCGTGTTGTGTGTGTGTGTGTGTGTGTGCATGCAAGTGCGCATGCATGTGCATGTGAAGCAGAGTATACATATGCATGTGTGTGTGTGTGTGTTTGTGTGTGTGTGTGTAGGTTTATGTGTATTAGAGGAGAGAACGCAAAAATGTAATGCATTCTTTGTATTATTTATATATATATAGGTCAAGTGGGTACAAAGGTATTCGTGCCTAACAGATACTGCGTATGTGTGTATATGTGTGTGTGTGTGTGTGTTTTCATGCATACCTTCCTTTGTTTACCTGTATACATATATCCATACCTGTTCCCAGAGGGCAGCGAAAATTGAAGTGGTGTGTGTGCTTGTGTGTGCTTGTGTGTGTGTTTGTGTGTGTTTGTGTGTGTGTGTGTGTGTGTGTGTGTGTGTGTGTGTCCATGCATGTGTGTGTGTGTGTGTGTGTGAGTGTGTGTGTGTGTGTGTGTGTGTGAGAGCGCGCACGTGTACCCGTGTGTGTGTGGTGTGTGCATGTGTGTGTGGGTGTGTGTGTATGTGTGTGTGTTGTATATGTGTGTGTGTGCATGTGCATATGTTTGTGTGTGTGTTTATGTGTGTGTGTGGTATGTATGTTGATGTATACATACCTTTGTTAACCTGTATACATATCCATACCTGTTCCCAGAGGGCAGCTATGTGGACTCCAACTCTCTTGAAGTGGTGTGTGTGTGTGTATGTGATACACACTGCATGTGCATGCATACTTGCCGTTGTTTTTTCTGTGCCCATGTCCATACATGTCCGTACAGGGAAGCGATGTGGGCTCCAACACTATTGAAGTGGTGTGCGTGTGTATGTGTGTGTGTGTGTGTATGTGAGAGTGGGCGCGCACGCGCGCGCGCGCGCGCGCGGTGTGTGTGTGTGTGTGTGTGTGTGTGTGTGTGTGTGTGTGTGTGTGTGTGTGTGTGTGTGTGTGTGCGTGCGTGCGTGGATGCATGCATGGGTGCATGTGTGTTTGTGCACACGCATGAGGGCGACATGTACAATATGTGCATGCGGACATGCCAGTATTTTCCTGTGCACATGTCCATACCTGTTCCCGCACCATGGCGATGTGAAGTCCAACACTCTTGAAGTGGTGTGTGTGTGTGTGTGACGTGCTGTGTGATATTCACATGTATGCAGACATGCCATTGTTTTCCCTGCGCACATTTTCACACCTGATACGTTCTGACAGAGATGAACATTTTTCATCTGCTCTGAGATTTCACAGTAGAAAGATCTTGAACAGAATTTCGGGTGTGTTTTTAGAAGGTGTGTTTTAAAGGGTTGTGTGAATGAATGACTTGTGAGTTGACTTCAGCGCGATGTGACAGCCCTGTTATGGCCCTGTGCGGTCAGCTGGGTGATAAGCACCATGACCTGACCTTGCCTTCCTACCTGTTCCCACAGGGCAGCGATGTGGACTCCAACACCAGCTCCATTGAAGTGGTGGGGAGGGAGACCGAAGTGGAGGAAGACGGGGGTCATGATGAAATGGCTTCCAGGGAGTCTTCCCCGGAGTGCATTGAACTGGAACAGCTCATGAAAACAGCAGGTATCGTCTTCTTCAACGTTTTTTGTGGGCTGCATTGTTTTATGACCATTCGTTCCTTCGAGCAGTTTTGTGTGGGATGTTTTTGTTTTAAACGTTTACTCATGTGAGTAGGTTTTACAGCTGGTTTTTTTTTTCCTTTTTGATCCTGCTGTTTTGTTTGTTTGTTTGTTTTGTTTTCACTCTCACCCCTCCTTCCCTTCTTTCCTGTCTTTTTTTTTTCCTCCCATTTTTTTTCTGTTTATTTTTAATTGAAGGACTTCCATTTTCTGTTTTACAATGGCTTCAGCTCATGTTCAATGAACAAACTGAGTCCGTGTAATCAGATTTTTTTTAAATTGTGTGCATTTGTGTGGAAATGGAAGTGTGTGGCATTTCCATGCTGAATTTTCATGACAGCACTTTCTCTGCAGAACCGAACTTTGCAGAATGATGGATGAAATGTTTCTGTTTAATCCCCAACACAAAGGTGTCACCTCGGCCAGTATAGATTGTAAATCCTCAATCTGCATTTTTATTGTAAATCCTCAAGCTGCATTTTTATTGTAAATCCTCAGTCTGCATTTTTATCCATATTCATAGGAAACAGCCATCAGTTTTGCTGTATCCTGTGAATATTGATAGATGTATTATAATGCTTTATGCCAGTTATGCTAGTAATTACATGGTCAAGAATACATATAGACTCTCCCGTCAAGTACCAAACTCTCACAACCTCCCGTTTCCCCCCCCCCCTCCATTCTTCACAGTGCAACACTATCCTTCCCCAAACCCACTCCCCCCACTCTCCAACGTTTTCCCAGCCCGCTGTAATTATTGGTGTAACTTCATCTGCCCTAACTATATATGTGTTGTGCCTGTAAATCTGTTACTGGATACAATGGTCTGTCAGATCTATAGAGCATTGCTGGTGTCAGCAGACTTGTGTGTATATGACTGTCTACCAGGAATGCTGAGCATGTAAAGTGTGTGTGTGTGTGTGTGTGTGTGTGTGTATGTGTGTGTGTGTGTGTGTGTGTGTGTGTGTGTGTGTGTGTATGTTGTTCTTCAGTTTAACGTCTTCCCACTTAACGTGATTACAGACAGTGTGTGTGTGAGAGAGAGAGAGAGAGAGAGAGTGTGTGTGTGTGTGTGTGTGTGCATGCGCGCGTGCGCGCGCGTGTGTGTGTGTGTGTGTGTGTGTGTGTGTGTGTACTGTGTATGTGTGTGCGTGTGTGTGTACTGTGTGTGTGTGTGTGTGTGTGTGTGTGTGTGTTGTGTGTGTGTGAGCGCGCGCGTGTGTGTGTGTGTGTGTGTGGGGCGTGGGGCGCGTGGGATGTGCATGTTGTGTGTGTGTGTGTGTGTGGTGTGTGGTGTGTGAGTAATTTCTTTTTGGTACATGAGGGGTTATTGAAAGTTAAAGATAAATTCCTACTGGACTGCGTAATAAATGTGGGCATAATGAACTAAGAAAAGCATAATTTTTAACATTTTGGGTAATGTCAGTGCGTCGATTTTTAGTACTGTCAGTGGCGTCGATCTATCATGTGAAATATTAGTACCAGCCTTGGCACGTATTTTTGCTCCTGGACAATCTATAATGGGTGACTTACACTAAGAATTTCCCCACATACGCATTTAACTTTTTGCTGTATTTGGTTTGAAGTGAATTCAAACGCATCCTATGAATTAAAAGTCTACCTTAGAGGTTTTCGATAATTGGTCAGCTTATGCAGAAATATGAAATGTTTGATAAATTGGTAAAATAAACATCCGATTCGCTCCCGATCAAAACAAATCGATCCGCGAAGGTGGGCATTTTCACCTGTAATCAAGAAAACGGGAGGTATCAACTAAATCTTGGCATGGCTTAACTGCTCTTGGATGTGACGTCACATGATGGACAGCGAACGGCGACAGAAAGCGATTCTGATGGTTCTTGCGCATCTCGTTCGGTTTTTAAATTTTTATCATGTAAAGCAGTGACTATGATTGCGACACCCAAAATGTGACTCTGGGGATTTTCTGCAAGGCCTGTACCTTATCAGTTTGAACGCTAAGTTCTTTTTACCACGTCAGTTCAGTTCCACTGGACGCCCGAACACAGCATTCCGAAGGCGTACGGACTTTACCAAAGTCCGAAGAGGCTAACCGACTGACTTCTTGATGCGATAAACGGTGGAGGGCGACGGAGATTCTCCTTCCTAAAGCCTTAACGTTTTTCATTCAATTTAACAAGTGGGGATCTGTCCATAGATAAACGAAAAACGTCCGACTATCGTACTCATCTGTACGAGCTTACCACTCCGCCTTCAAAGTATACGCGCACAATGCAGACGAAGTTTTGATCCACTCGAACGCGCTCGGGAGTTGTCGGAACAGCTCGTTTCCGCGGGCCACCCGGAACTGACGTGGTAGAAAAGAACTTTAGCTGCCCGGGGATGGTTGCACAACCGAATCCACTTCTTTCGAGTATCTGGATCAGATGGAAATGTGTGCAAAGAATATTCGTCTCCTGCTGACGGCTGCACTCGCCTACAGCACAATATCTGCCACCCCCCGTGAAATTTTTAGGCTGTAGGGGTTCGCAACTCGTGTTGATTTCACTTGGCGTTGGCTTGTTGTGTAGGTCGCGGCTGACGGCCAGTCCATCAAGTGACGTCAAAGGTTTTCGTCTACCGCGCGGGTTTGAACAGGTGTGCAAAAATCGTTTTTATCTATTAAATTCTTCGGCGATTTTATTTAAAAAATGAATAACATACCGTAGTTATATGACATGTAGACCTGTTTTTAACAAATTATCAAAAATCTCTAAAGTAGACCTTTAAGGATACTACCTCTCTAGATATTATCGGACTACAAATTTGACTAATTGCGTCTTGGGTGAATGTCAGGGTTTGGTCGTATACAGTTGTGATAATATTGACTATCTGTGTCTTTCAAAAACCTTTTGAAACTGTTAAAGATGCTTTTTTAACAAAGTATAACATTCTGATAGGGCTAACGGAATGTTCAGTGCAGTCATGCCTTCAATATTTCAAGCTGCTCTCCGAGCACTTGATCAACTTTCTCATTTGCCGAGATTCCACAATGTGAGGGGACCCAACAGAAGTCACATTTATTCTTTTCATCGATAGGAAATGTGTTCACGTAATTAATTTCTGTAATAGTCTTACAACGAATTTTGAATTTAAAGACTGTAAGGCAGAAAGAGCTGACTTTGAGTCACTGCACAGTAAAAGTGGACAATTTTCTATGGAAAATTTAAAACATGCTTCAGGACATCAGAAAGCAACTAATTCTGCAGTAAAAATTGACAAGTGTATGCCAAGATAATATAATCTTTATTTTTAATTTTGGGATTATAAAAGCTGCTCCTGTTCTATGGGCATCTAACACTGAGCCATCTGTAAAAATCTGAAGATGGTCCTTATAATTGATTTTCCAAATGAGAAAATTTTCATAATATTTTAAGAGATATGGTGGATCGTTTTGTTCAGTTCAGTATAGTTGTGTCATATTTGCTTTGGTTTGTTTCCATGTGGGAATGGGTGGAAGGGGCGAGTTGACAGCTATTTACTTTGGTTAATGGTTTTTTTTTAAGAAGAGTAGATGTGTATGACTGAATAGATTTTGTCGATTTTATGTCTTTTGCTCTTTTAGCAAAATCTGTCTCTGAATTGAGAGATACTTCATTTGTACAGAAACTTTTTTGTGAAAGGTTCTTTAAAACAAATTTAGAGGCGGACACTTTTCAAAATTCGTTCAAAGGTAAGATTCCAATTTCATTATAAGTCCCAATATTACATGCAGTGTGGGAACTCCAAGAGCAAGTTTATATGCTTTGCAGTCTACACTTTGTAACTGATTAAGTAGATGCTGTGGAGCACTAAAGAAAACTTCTTGAGCATAAATCAATCTAGAGCGCACAAGAGCCGAAGATAGGAGTGTTAAACTCTCTTTATCTTGTCCCCATTTTTGTTTGCTTATGATCTTTAGAAAATTTAAACTTTTTCTTGCTTTATTCAAAATATATTCAATATGTTGGTTCCATGAGAGTTTTGATGTTAAAATACTCCCAGGAATTTAACAGATTTGACGTAATAATAACTATTGTAAGACAGACTCATTCAGGGTAAATTGTGGAAGTTTCTCTGGGTCATATCCAGAATTAAAAAGCATTAGATTTGATTTTTCTGCCGAGAGTGTCAATCCATTTCATGTAAGAAACTACTGATTTTGTTTAATTCATGTTGATATTTGGTCTTTATGTAATTTAATGATCTTAATGGGGTTTTTCTTTTCATAGTGACTTTCATCCACAGACATATGTCGTCAGCAAATTGAACTAAAACTATGTCTTTGGATAAGTCTTTTGTTATATCTGCAATTAGGATATTAAATAAAATTGGAGATAATACTGATCCTTGTGGAAGACCCATTTCCAGTGTTCTAGTGTTGGAATATGTATGCTCTATTCTTGTTTGAATAATTCTGCTTTGACGGAAAGCTTTTACATAGTTATACATGGTTCCATTTATTCCGATAGTTTTAAGTTTATACAAAAGTCATTCATGCCATACTTGTTCGTACGCTTTCCTTATGTCAAAGAACGTTGCTAGTATATTTTTTCGTCTTGCGAACTGTTGTTTAACATGTGTTGTGAGTTTTACTAGATGTTCTGTTGCTGATCTGCCTTTCTGAAAACCAGTTTGATTTACAGGGATAATTTGATGTTTGTTACAAAAATAAAGTAATCTGTTGAGGACAATTCTTTCCATTAGTTTACATGCGTGCGACGTCAGGGCAATTGGGCGGTAGCTGTTTATGTTACTTCGAGGTTTTCCTTGTCTATGTATAGGAACTATAATAGAACGCTTCCATAATGAGGGCAAATTGCCGTCTTTCCAGCATTTTGAACGAATACTGAGATAAAGCGTTTTACATTAGGTGGGAACATGACGTAACATTTCATTAGAGATACCGTCTAAACCCACTGATGTTTTTTTTGGTGCCCAGATTAACAAGACATTCTTCTACTTCTTGAATTGTTATAGGAGCATTCAGATAGTGGCTTATTACAGGGTCTGGATCGTTGTAGATGAGTTTCCTTCTTCTTGCTCTCTGTGCAGTCCTTATTTTCTGTTGATAAACTATCTTTGCTGCCATAATCGGCAAATATGTGTGTGTATGTGTGTGTGTGAGTGTGTGTGTTTGCGTATGTGTGTGCTCGAGCATGTGGTGTGTGTTGTAGATTCTGTTTGTGTGTATATTTGTGTGTGCTCAAGCGTGTGTTGTGTAGTAGTAGTAAGTACTTCAGTTTTACGTCTGTTCGCACATGTGATATAGACAGAGAGTCTGTTCGCACATGTGATACTAGACACAGAAGAGAGAGAGAGAAGCGAGAGAGAGAGAGAGAGAGAGAGAGAGAGAGAGAGAGAGAGAAAGATGCATAAATGTCTGTGACTATGTAAGTGTATGCATAATGTGGTTATCCAAGTGCATATAAATGTCCCCTCTAAACATCCTTACAACATACCTGCAAATAATCTTAAAGTAAATCTTAACTGACTACAAATTAAAGAAAAACAACATTGAAGGCAAACTTTAAATCTGAAAAGACATCACACAAAGACATGCCTGATAATGGTGGTAAATGAGCTTGAAGAGGTAAACAGTCAAACAGCAGTTGCTTGCTGGTTATTCTTAGTTTTCAAGGTATCAAGTTTTAAATTTATTAAATATTGAAATGGAATTTCTGTGTTGGTACGTATTTTTCACTTGTAAGTGAGGAATGCTGTTTTACATGTTCATAATTAATTAAATGAGTATGTCTCTATATCTGTCTCTTTGGCTGTCTGCTCGTATGCCTTTTGTCCATGTCTCTGTTTTCTGTAAACAACGTTGAAGACAAACACAGTTGGTACGTAAGTTATGAGCCAAACAGGCGACACTTCCTGTCATGTCATTGTGTGTGCAATCTCCGTCAGCCAAAAAGAGAGGGTGTGATCCTTCCTGTAAGGATGCTCTGTCTTGACAAGGCAGGAAGACAGAGGACAGTGATCAAACCATGTCTTTATGTCAGGTCGTACTGACAAAGATGTGAAGAACAAAGGGTGACAAAATGGCCACACAAAGCAGCAATGTTATGTGTTTACTGATTTTCTCATCTTTTCTCTACCTTTTTCAATGGCAGCCTTTATCAGACAATTTCATGTGATTGAAATGTGTGTATAGTTTTTGTTTGTTTTTTACCAGTTGAAGAAACTTAATGAATTTGTGTTTACTTTCTTTTTCTGTATATTGCTGTTTTTGTAAAAATGAAAAGATGCACATAAGTGGTCTTTTAGTGTTTATTTTGTGTATTTTTAAATTTTTTTATTGCTGATCTACTTGGAGGAAGGATCTTCGAAAATAATTGCCCCGGCTGGTTGGTTTGGTGGCTGAAGACAATGCTTATCTGGGTCCCACTGGTACCTGGTACTTTTGGGTGCTTCATTTTTTGGGGGATATTTTTTTCCTTGTCTCTTAGTTTTTCCCTTTTTTTTTTTTTTTTTTTTTTAAACTCCGAGTATAGGATAAAGGATTTTGGGAAAATATGCCTATTTCTCAGCATGCTCGGAAAGGAGTATAATTAGAAAATTAACTAACCTCCTAGGAGGTTGCAGTTTAATTGAAATTATTACGAGCCTATTGTGGGGGAAGGAGAAGTTACGTTAGTATTGTGCGCACAGCGTTCGGGCAAATTTCAGACTGAAAGGCCACTAACAACGCCTTTGGGGGAGGGAAGTAAAATTAATTTTTACTACAACACTAATTGGGAGGGCGTAACTTCCCTTCCCCAAAAAGGGCTCGTAATAATTTCAATTAAACTGCAACCTCCTAGCGTAGCCCCGTTTAATTTTCAATTATCACCCCCTTTTGCCCCGGAAAGGGGAAAACTACGTTAACTTTAGAAAAGTAAAAAAGGGGCCCAAATATAAACACACAGGCCAACATGAAAGCCACATACATTTTTTCACAATGATCCCATCTTTTTTCATTTGCTTTTTCACATAGCCATCAAGTCCCTCCGGCTGAAACTGGCATGTTTGCTTTTTATAGATTTACAGTTTTTTTTTCATTTGTCCAGCCCGCTGCTTTCAATTGTTTTCAATAAAACTCCAGCCTGGGGGGGCTGCACTGCACTTGAAAGCCTAGCGCGCTAGCACCTCTGAAACCCTTTTTCCCCCCATCACGCAATGTCAGCTTACCCACAGGTGCGTGGGGTTTTGGGGACTGATAATAACTGCTTTTGGGCTGCCCCGACCTTTAGTTGTTCAAATACTTTTCAAGTTTTTTCCCTGGACACAGATTTTCATTTTTTTAAAAATCCCTAATCCTGCGGTTCTGTATTTTTCCCCTGGTTTTGTTTTTTAAATACACATAAAAATTGTAACACACTTTACAATCAAACTCTTACTCCTTTTTCAAAGAGTTAAAGCATGCCCCTTTTTTGCCGAACTAAAGCTAACAACTGCAAGTTTTAAAAGTCATTTCTTTCAAAGAAAAACGATTGAGGGGAGATAAGCAATCAAAATAACAAGTACAGTATTTACACCCAAGTGACCTTATACTGGAAAGGGAAAGGGCCCTATGTTCAAATCCCCCCTTTCACAATTTGCCAATTACTGGAGACGCCCCTAAAAATCCATTCACTGATGGCAGATGGGCGGACAAAGCGCAGCGCGCAGATTTTATAGCACGTGGCTTCCCAGCACAAAAAGTTCGGCAAGAAATTTTTTGCTGCCTGCACAATGCAGGCACTCAGGGGATACTATCTTTGCTGCGTACTGTTTCCCACTTGGCAAGTGGGTGTTGTACACTGCGCGTGTGTGAGGGCCCCAAGAACGACGTTACGTGCGCGGGTTGGAACGCATTCCTTCTGGGGGCCCACCCGCTCCCATACTTTGCAACCCATTAAAGGCGGGGGAAGAAGGGGGTGGGTTCTCCTTGCTGCGGGGGGGGGAAAGGGGTTTGGTCTCGGTTGGTAGCAGTACTGGGTCTTGTGTCAGCACTGTTCAGCAGAGGCCACCAAGCCCCCCACTACCCCCACGCCGCCCCTCTTCACCTTCCCCACACTGCCGTGATCGAGCTAAAAGGGGAAAGGGCATAAAAAAAGGGTTCCTCCAAAGGGAAGAAAATGATCTACTGCAAGGGGCGCTTGGGGTCGGGTCTGTAAGAAACATAGCGCTGCAGGGGTTGTTCAAACCTGAGGCAAAGAGGTCTGCCGGACATAGCAATTTTGATCAATGCTTTGGAAGCCTTTCTGTTCAATTTCACTGATCCGGGTTTTTTCCTTGCCCTATCTGCGCTGGTTTTCCTTACCGGGAAATATAAACACTCAACCGTAGGTTTTGCAAGCACCTTCCATACATTGTGCAAAAAATTTAAAATAAAACGGAATGATTTGTTCCCATATGATTGATAGATAAACAGCGTTGGGTTTGTCTATCATGATACGGACATGCCGCCCAAAACCCCGTTTTTAGGAAACATTTCAAAGAAAAAAAAATCTCCCAAAAGTTCCAATGTTTTGTGAAAATCTTTTTTTTTTGGACCATTCCCCCCAGATTGACTGTTTACATGCACAACCCCCTCCAATTTTTGAAAAGCATCCCCAGTCAGGGTGACATCGGGTCTGTGTGAAAACATTATAAGCATCTCAATGTTGTTGACCACCAAATTTTGTTCTCTTTTGGGGGGAAAGCGACAATGTCATGTGTCCCTTCAAAAATCCCCCCCAAAGCAACAGTCGTCTTTTCCCCTTTTTTCCAGCTGTCATAATAAGTGGCCCTAATCACCCCTGGAAAGGAAGCCACTTCTTTTCCCAAACCTCTCACCTTCCCATACTCCGTATCTTTTTTGACAGCTGCAGGCAAATCGAAAAACCCTTGCTCTCTCTCGGTGTTAAAGTTTCTGTCACTGACCAGAGTCAAGAGAAATCCCAGATCTGAATGCGACAGTGGGTTCAGTACTGATTTTGGGGGTGGATGAAAATCCCGAGACCTCAAATTTTTAAATGTGTTAAATACATTTGAGGGACAGACATTCTCGTTCTCAAACAAAAGTGAACATCCAAAAATACTGAGAAAGATGACTTCCCCCTCAAGGTGGAAAAAACAGGTTTTAACAGCTTGGTGATTTACGTTCAAGTGCCAGCCCTTTGGCAACAGTTAAACCCAAAGCTGTCACCCCCTCAAATCGAGAAAACTCGTGTTCCCTTTGACTGAACTGGTATATCATCCCTTTAAGTCAATTGAAGCCCCGAAGCATTGGAGTCACTGTTTTTAGGCGTATGCAATTTCCATTTTGAAGGTAATAAACGATATCTTTTTTAGTTTTTTTTAAGTTTAGAACATTCTATAGTTCCACTTTTTTCGGGAAAACAAAAACTGTGACACAAACTAACGCTTCAGCCTACACTTTGAAAATCACAAAACCTTTTTTTCAAAGTTTCGTATTTCTTTGGCAAAACTTTCTTTTCTGATGCATTTTAAATCGGCTGGAAAGTGTAATCCTTTTTGAATTGGCCCAAAACACAATCAAAAGGGCTCACGCCTTGTACGTTTCAAAATTTCAGGGTCTTTTTTTCAAATTTTTTCCCTCTATCAACATATTGGTAAGCCTGCCCCCTTTAAAAAGTAAAGCCCCGTCTCATTTCACCCGCAATGAGGAGGGATAGTGGTTCACCTGCCCTCCAAGATGACCAAAAACCCTAGGGTTTTTTCGGGGGAAAAATGCTTGCGTTTCGTTCCCCTGGAACTTCTTTTGATGGCCGTATGTTGCTGCTCGGCCTAAAAAGGAAAAGTTTTCTTTGTTTTGGCTTTTCCAGGCTGTTTTCGTTTCTGTTTTTCATAACGACTTGGCCTGCACCATGTGCAGTCTGTCCGCTCTTTGATCCCTTGAGGGGAAACATCAATTGCTCCAAAAAGCTACCAGTAAGGGAACACTCTCACGCACAATCCTGTCAGCTGCGGGGGGGATGAGGGGGCAGGACCTTCTGCGTTTTACTGACAGCCGGACAGCAGACCCAAACAAGGCCCGACATCAGCGTCTGAACAGTGACAGAGGCTTTGATTCTGCACAGTCAATTTTTTTTGCTAAATGCTTTTATATAGCCCATGTTTTGTGCCATGCGCTGTGGGTTGACAATGGCTCTCTGCAAATGAAGCCTCTTACACACCCGTTTTTACAGTGGCTGGGAAATCCTTCCAGATTTCGTATTCACTTTGGCACCAAGCTTGGGGATTTTCGGGCGTGGATTTTTCAAGCCTTTTTTTAAATTTTTTTTCGAAAACCCCTGTCAAATCTTTATTAAAGATCTCACCATTGAGTCAGCCACTTTGTCACTTTTTCTCTTTAATTTTCCCCTCTTGTTTTATCTCCTTTAAAAAGCCCCTCCTTTTACAATCAAGGGAAATATACCACAGCACCATCTAATTTCTCCATCTGACGATGACTCAGAGTCCTCATTATTTCTCAGAGTGGGGTTAGCAGTTTTCTTAACCGGCTGTTCACCTTTCGTGCGCCTGTACTCGCCACGGTCGGACCATGACCCAGTTTCTTCTCCCTCCTCCAGAGAGAGAATCGCGCCGTCTCTTAGTGCCTGAGACGTTGATCCGGTCTTTGTCCGAAGTTTTGGCGGTCAACAGCTTGTGAATAGCCTCTTCCAGTCTAGAAAATCAGTCATCCATTTGACTGATGGGAGCATCAAGCCTCTCGACTTATCTTCCTTATCTATAGGTGCGACCTCTTGCTCCTGTGCCCCTGAATGACTGGCCATGCTTTGCTTGGGTTATATCTTGAGCATGTACCGCACACAGGCGGAATGGTACTGCCAAATCGCACACAGGCGAACAGGAGAGTTGTATATCGCACACAAGGCGAACAGGATAATTGTAATCGCACACAGGCGAATTAAGGTACAAGCCGCACACAGGCGAAAGTTATGAACTATACTCCAAACTGTATGGTCATATGATGCATGCAACACAGGCGTGCGCTTCTCTCAGAGAAGTTATTTATACCCAATTAATTCAATCCAATTATACACGTACACCACTTTTACGCTGCCAAGATCTACTCGTGAATGAAAAAAGGGGTTGCCACTCACCTTCAAGTTCTTGTGTACTTTTGCACACTGGTCTCATTCACTTGTACTTACGTTATCATTCATTCATGTAGACTACCTACACATGCTCACACATCCGTTGCCTGCAAACGCCAGCGTCCAATTGCCTGCAATCGCTGTGCGCACCAATACTCAACGTAGCTCCCTTCCGGAGCAATAGGCGAGTGATAATTTGGGATTCACCTTACCTCAACCCGTTCAACAAAAAATGAGATAAAAACAGCATAAAAAAACAATTTTTTATCAGTCATTTTATTCTGTTTATAAAATAAAATCCTCCATGTGTTGATTGTAGCATATATTGATCACTACAAGCAGTTAAGATAAATTCACTCTTCTGTCAGTGATTGTTTTATAACCATCCTGTTGTTTTGATGAATAAACTCTTGAATTCTTCTCTGATTTTTTTTTTTGAATGGCTATTGATCTGTTACTGTCCAAAGAAAAAAAAAGTTCACACTGGTTGATGTTCAGAATTCTTGTCCCAACATTCAGAAACAGCAGCAAGGGGAAGGGACTCTTCAGAGAAAGAGAATGCAGGGAGGAAACCATGGGAGGTTTTGAATCTCAGAGGCAGGAGGAGATCTGCAGACGAGCAGTCTTGCCGCCGCCTCACAGACAGTCTGCCATAGAGGTGATTTCCCTCCCTGTTTAATCAGTCTGTGTGATCTATCGATCAGGATGTCCACATCAACTTAGAAGTGTTCTGTGTTTTGTGTGTAGACAGGTGTGGCCCTTTGCGGTCGGCTGGGCTGTAAGCAACATTACCTACCTTACCTTCACAGGAGCCGTCTTGTCATTTCCTATTTTGTCCATCTCCAATGCTATTTTGTCCATCTCCAATGCTAACGACTGGAATCAACACCACTGGATATCATCTTCTTTGTCCCCTCCAAACATGAAAAAAGATTAAACGTCAAATGCTGTATGGAGTAGAGATATGTCCTGTCTTAAAAAGTGAAAACCTATGAAAAATGTGACTCTAAAAGAAAGCAGATTTGGTGAGTTTAGTCATTAGTTTCCGGGTGTTGGGGGTGAACACATTTAAAATGGAGTCTTTAAGGAACTATTATACAGAATTTTGCCCATACAGCACAATTTTGATGATCAACAGGGACAGGAAAAGGGGAAAGAGGGCTTATCACACTTGCTTAACTGATTCCAGTCTTTAGGTTTAGGGGACAGTCAATTTCTGTTTTATCGAAAAATGTCTCTTTTAGAAGGACTAATTCTCCTTATATGAAGATTTCAAACAAGCCTCACTCTCATACTTCTTCTGGGCTGTGAAAGAACCTGAAAACTTTGAAACCTGCTTGTAATCTCTGTTTACTCTGAGGGGCAAATTAGAGTGTTGGTTATGGAGATTTCACTTTCTTATCCTTGCGCCCCCCCCCCCCCACCTCCCTACACCCATCCCCTTCACCACCCTTCTCCCTCTCCATTCATTTCCCTCCAGAAAGGAAAGAAAAATGAAGATGAGTGTAGCGCTTGTGACAAGTTTGATACTGTTTTGTTGTATTCCTCTCCATTGTGACCTTTTTCTCTAAGTCATATTCCAGTCTCCTGAAAGTTCTATCAAGAAACAAACAATATGGATGCTTGACGGAACTTTCTGCTTTTGCGACATGTATCAGAACTCTTGTCTCTCTCCGACACGTAGACTGTGGGAGCCTGCAGCCTGGAGTTGCTTCAGACAGCAGGGAAGAAGAGAGAGCGTGCAGGAGAAACAGGGGGCACCAAAGGCACCACTCTGGCATCACAAGTGTCCCACGGCGGTGATCCATCTGCCTCGTCCGACAGTGTTCTGTCGGTGTCTGCCATGTCCTCTGTCTCCAGCACGTCCAGGTCCAACCGGACGGACAGCGATAGTGGTGAGTATGTGTTGTTTGTCCGTTCAGTTCTGTGATGACTCGCACGGACGTTTGCACTTCCCCAACAGCACAGTGTTCAGTGTCATGGTCTGTTTCATGCATGAAGCTTTTGTCTTGTTGGCAGAGTCAGACTTTGTGCGACTGGAGAAGGAGTCCTCCTACGTCAGCACAGAGTCTGAAGGGGAGGAGCCTCAATCTCGAACAAACCTATGATCACGTCTGGGTCCTCGGTTGGGTCTGGATTCAACTTTCTGCACAGCACTCGAGGTAATGATCTGTGTTTGCCACTTCTTGGTCATGTCTCTTCTAAGTGGTCTGGCCCACACAATGTGCTGTTTGCCTGTTGGGACACACTGTACTGTGGCACCCACTCCATCAGATGACATGAACTGTCTTAGACACAGTTTCTCTGGTGGTTTGAAATCATAGTGGTGTACCAGTAAAACGCACAAGGAACATGTATGTAAGCATGTGTGCACAAACTGTGGACATCCACACACACACACACACACACACACACACACACACACACACAGACACACACACACACACACACCACACACACACACACACACACACACACACACACACACACACACACACACTCTCTCTCTCTGTCTTTCTTTCTCTCTCTCATCCACGTACACAAAGTCTCTCTCTCTGTCTCACTCTCATTTTCTTTCTGTGTCTCTCTGTCACTCATGCACACACATACACATACAGAGACGGACACACACACACACATACAGAGGCGGACACACACACACACACACACACACACACACACACACACACACCACACACACACACACACACACATGTTTAGAGGTGACTTTAAGCTCATGTTTATACAGTGGATTGTTTAAAAAATGTGCCTGCTTGTGGTGTCAACCACAGATAGTAAAGTTGTTCTATGTTTTTCTTTTTCTTTTTTTATATTTTTAAATGATGAACTCAGGGGGCAGTTTGCAAAGGTCAGGTGGGTGTGTAATCTCACTTGGGGGTAGGTCGTTGATTTCCTTGATATGATTTCAGTTTAAATGTCTTAAGTTGTTCATAAATGCATTGTTTGTCTAAATGTCTAAGTTGTTTACAAATGTATTTTGTTTGTTTTCTTTTTCTCCAGTCAGCTTGATATGTGACATTCAGTTTCTGTCCTCAGGGTTTTTGTGGTTTGGTTTGACAAACTAAATGTTTAAATCAGATTGTTCTGGGATGTGTTGAAACCAAAATTGGGTGTTAGCTTTGTTTAACATGAAGTATTGGTAATGTTTTTTTTTCTCTCATCTTCCATGTACTTTTTTTTCCCCTCCATCCACAGCCCTACAACAAACCACCTTCTCCACAACGAAAACAGGCACCACCTCAACCAGTGCTTGAAGCACCACACATGGCTCACCCACGGTGGAGGATGTGGAAGCTGTCCAAGCACGGGAAGACCAAGGCTTTGCTGCTCAGGAACAGGAAGCTATGCCAGCGCAGGAAGATGGGGGTGCTGGTTGTCTTCAGAGGAAAGGGTCAACGAACAGGAAGGGCTGCATGGAGACGAAGCTGTCGATGACAGGAGAGGAAATGGTTGCTGCGCAGGGAGAAGACATTGATGAGGAAGAGGAAGATGATCAGCCTGAGGAGTTGCAGGCGCGGCCTGACCAAGAACGGCCAGCAGTGGCAGGTGCAGCAGGCTGAAGAAGAAGAAGAAGCAGAGGATGAGGATGTGCTGCAGAATGAGGCTGAGGATGTGGACGATGATGCTGAAACAGAGTCATCCACAGAGGATGGAGATCAGGTGTGTGTGTGTGGTGTGTGTGTGTGTGTGTGTGTGTGTGTGTGTGTGTGTGTGTGTGATCAACAGAAGATGGAGATCAAGTGTGTGTGTGTGTGTGTGTGTGTTGTGTGTGTGTGTGTGATCGACAGAGGATGGAAACCAGGTGTGTGTGTGTGTGTGTGTGTGTGTGTGTGTGTGTGTGTGTGATCGACAGGATGGAGATCAGAGGTGTGTGTGTCTGTCTGTCTGTCTGTCTGTCTGTCTGTGAGAGTGTGTGTGTGTGAGAGTGTGTGTGTAATAATAATAATAATATGAATACTTATATAGCGCCTATTCTCGGCTAGAGACCAAGCTCTAAGCGCATTACAATCAACAACTCGTTTACACAACGGGCTGCCTACCAGGGTAGTGGCCGACTGAAGAGCTGTCAGCCGGCGCTTCATTCAGTCGTTTTCCGTGTCATCCAGTCAGTATCGTTCAATATCAATCACTCATTTTCCTACTTCCTTCATTCTTTCCATTTCTCACGCAGGGTGCATGCTATTGTGTAACGTGTCATCCATTCCAACGGCCAAACTGGCCTACTCTTCCGAAAGTTGGATGGGATTTTACGTGTGTGCAAGATGTTATGCGTGCGTTCACCACAGGAACCTCGGTTTATAGTCGAAGGACTGTATGGGAAATGGAGTCGAACCAATGTTAACTTGAGGGAAAAATCCCCTGTACCGAAACGCCCCGGCGGAGGTTCGAACCTGCAACCCAGGATCACCAAGATTACGAGTCTGACGCTCTACCAATGTGTGTGTGTGTGTGTGTGTGTTATGAGAAAGGGAGAGAAAAAAATGAAAGGTGGTGGTAGAGAGACAAGGAAGCCACAATCAGAATAATGTGTAAAAGTTGTCCGATTATAACAAAGCAAATCATTCCATCCGTGAAGGTGAAAGTCTTTGTAGTTTGAGGCCATGAAGTGTTTCACTTGTATTTACATCCTCAGCATAAACCTGCAGCAAAAAAATGCACTTCATATTACATCACCATTTATTCAAAATGATATTAGAAATGAATTTCAGACTCCATCTTCAGTTTGATTTAAAAGAAGAAAAAAAAGCAACTTTGGCTGCTGCAGGATGACCGCATTAGAGAGCGAACAGTCCGACGATCTCACTCCGCGCCACCTGACGGCCTTGACCAGGTGGACTTGTCAGTGGTGAATGACATCGGTGACCTGCCGGTGGGGCGGGTGTCGGTTGAAACGTCAGTACATCCACTACAGTAACCAGCAGCTGAACGGACGCCTGAACCGAGTGGTGCTGGCTGTGCTGGTGTTGGCCCTGGGTATGGGTCTGGGGCATTGGATCGGTGAGTCCATGGCTTAACAGGGAGGGGGGACAGGAGGGGAGATAAGTGAGCTGTGCTGATGTTGGCCCTGGGTATGGGTATGGGGCACTGGATCGGTGAGTCCATGGCTTAACAGGGAGGGGGGGACAGGAGGGGAGATAAGTGAGCTGTGCTGATGTTGGCCCTGGGTATGGGTATGGGGCACTGGATTGGTGAGTCCATGGCTTACAGGGAGGGGGGACAGAACGTCTGTGTAAGTGGCAGTGTATCAGTGAGATTGAGGTTTAGCTGTAGTATTTGTAAATACTAGTGAGTTCATGGGTTTGGGTCTAGGATACTTTGCACACAATGGCTGGGGAATGTGGGTATGGAGCTTTGCACACAATGGCTGGGGAATGTGGGTATGGAGCTTTCGTTTTATGAGCCTATGATGTGTGGTGTGGACATGGGTCTGGGATGCTATGTGTACGTCAATGGCTAGAGATGGGGCCAGGGGCTCTGGTTTGGTTAGTCACTAGCCCAGAGGTGTTTGGGTCAGGGCCTTGGCTGAGGATGGGGGTGAGGAAGTAGGGGAGAAGATGAGGCGTGGATGAGTATGGATGGTTTCATGTTATCATGGTTGTGTTTGTTTTTACTGGTGGCCTTTCATATGATCAGTCTCTTCATCCCTAACTACACAGGAAGCTATATCCCTTCTTCTTCTTCTACGTACGCAGGCTGATACTCCTGCGGACACTCCTTGTATAGACAGGCAAGGATTAATCCCATCTACCCAACAAAGGGAGTGGAGTTATGTGGTGTATGGTCGTTTTTTTATCCTGCCATTAAGGCAACCATACTCCAGCTTCGGGAAAGGTGCATGATATGTGCAACATGTCATCCATGCCAACGGCCAAATTGGCTTCTCGTCGGAAAAATGGTGATGGGATTTTACGTGTGTGCAAGATGTTATGCGTGCGTTCACACATGGAACCTCGGTTTATAGTCTCATTTGAAGGACTGTATGGGAAATGGAGTCAGAACCAGTGTTAACTCTTGAGGGAAAAATCCCCTGTACGAAACAGCCCGGCGGAGATTTGAACCTGCAACCCCAGGATCACCAAATTACGAGTTCGGCACTCTACCACTGGGCAACTCCGGCCTCGCTATTTCCTTGAAATGAAAATCACAACAACAACAACAAAATTAGACACAGTAAAACTAAATAACATAAGCATGGATTCATTACACATTAAAGGCAAAAGAACAGATTTCTTCAGTATTTGTATGTCTCTTAAAAACCCTAAAATCTGAAGGAAAAAAATATGTCAGGGACTTGAATCCTTTTGAAATTTTAGAAACGATGACTGTGAAAATTATCAAACCTGAGCAGTCTCTCCCAAACATAAAAAAAACAGAAGTCTTAGATTGAACAAATCTTTTTCCTGTTTAAAGTAAAATGGCTCATGCTGTCAATGTTGCTTGATAAAACCTCAAAGAGATGTGTGGTCTGCTGGGAACCATGGGAGATAATTATTGATGCCTGAGATAGATTTATGTGTTTTGTTACGTGGTAGTTAGAATAAAGATAGCAGGTAAGTTTGAAAACAAAACAACAAACTGATTTGTGGGCAATGGCTCTTTCTGTTCAAAGCTGGCACCTGTTCTGCTGGGCATTTGCAGCAAGCAAATAGGCAGCCGAATACCTATTGCAAGTTTCTTGTCAGAAACAGTAGTTACCGCTCTCAGGTTCAGGCACTGGCCAATCAAATTCAAACCCTTTCCTGTCTGCTAGTGTGAATTCTTTTTACCTTCCCCCAGTGTGTCAAAAATTTTGTTAACCAAATCGTAGACTAACTGATACAGATTATGGATATAGTGTAATCATATTAGACCATCAACTCTTGTTAGCAGACTTTTACCTCGTTGCCTTTTCTTATGTGTCTGGCAAAAGCTTGATACATGGGCAATATTTATTTATTCTTTTTTTCATTTGACTTTTTTTTCTGCAACGATTGGTTTGAATGAATAGAAAATAGGTTTTGTACTGAACATAAGGCAACTGTATATCAAATATAATATTCTTGAAGTGGATTTGCAGACATTTAGAGCTTGATATGCACAAAGGGTTATAAAGGGTAAAAAAAGGAAGAAAAGTCAGCAACAAAAAACTGTAAAAAGAAAGGGAAGAAGACTTTCATCATTTCAGTGTTTGGTTGTTTGGCATCGCCACAAACTTTGATTCACTACTCAGAATGAAAGACCAATCGATATGTGTGGTGCTTATTTCATGTTTGCAGATATTCCTATATATTAAGACAGGTAAAGGGTTAAAAAAAGAGGATTTAAAAAGGGACAGTAAGAAAATTGAAGAAAGCCTAATGTCATTTCACTTTTCAATTGTATTACACTGCCCTATGCTTTCATTATTTCTCAATATGGAATAAGATGTAGTTGAACAAATAATTTTTTTAAATAATGATATTCAGTCTTTGTTTACACACATTAGCAATTTTCTTTTTTCATTTATCGTGGATCTGTCAGAAAACTTACTATCAAGCACATAAATTGCAAACCATATCCTTTATACAACGACCAGCTGCACTTGATTTGTGCTGCTCATGGAACATCAGTTACTAAAGAGCAGGTTCAGCTTCTGATATACAGGTATATTCTTTTACTGTCTTGTTTTAATCTGTGTGTCTTTGATTGATAGATATGGTTCGCTGTGAATGCTATTTTGTGTGCATATTTCACCCCTGAATTGAAAAAAAAAAAGAAGAAAAACTTGTTAAAGTTTGTTAGAGTTACCCTATGTGTGAATAGTTTATTGTTTACGGTGCCCTGTCTCATTGAAGATGTGCTTTCATACCAATCAAACTGAGGTTACTTGCATTTGTGACTGGCCATCCCTGTGCCTGTACAGCTCTGTTCAAATTAAAAAAAGACTGTGTCAGTCTTGGATAAATGTTCATTTGTGTTTGTTCATTCTTCCATTTATTGTTGCTGTGCAGATGTGTCAGATGCAGGGTGTATGGGCAAGCTTGGAACATCCTCTTTTAGGGATGTCTCCTTGTTTGTTCTGTGTGCTCTGTGTTGCTATTTCTGCTTGGCGATTTGGTATCGTAAGCAGCATTCTTTTGGGGTTATGGGCAGGTAATTAATTTCATCAAGGGAGAAAGAGTTACCTTACTTGTTTGATATTTGTTTTGAGTAGTTAGAATGAACCCTCTCTCTTTCTGACGGTGAGAGTTTTATCAGCAAACGAGTATATGTAGACAGTCGGAGCAGGATGTGGGTGGTGATATACATAGAATGAACCCTGTTTTTTTCCGACCATGAGCGCTTTTATCTGCAAAAAAGTAGATGTAGACAGTGGGAGCAGGACGTGGATGGCGGTGTGTGTGTGTCTCCAGGGAGCACGAGGGAGCACTTCAGCCAGCTGGAGATCCAGCTGTCCCAGATGAAGCGGCTCCACCAGATGCAGGACGAGTACATGCAGTGCCTGGCCCGCAACGATGAGCTGCTGGTCGACGCTGACATCATTCTGCAGGTTCACTGCTCTGCTTCTCTGGGTTTTTTTCATCTGTCATTGGGGCAAGGGGACATCCGGGGAGCAGGAGTGGAGTGATGATGTTTGGGGGGGGGGGGGGGGGGGGGGGGGGCGTGAGGGGGGATGGAGAAAGTGAGGGGCAGTAGGTGCTAAGTCAGAATAGAGGTGACTTGGAAATATTTTTGTTACTTGTTTAAAATAAGCAGTCCTTCATTAGTCAAGTGAACCTATTGAAATATACATTTGTACTCACACTTATGCATGTGAAAGAGAGAGAGAGAGTGTGTGGTGGAATAGAAGTGACTGGAAATGTGAGTTCACAGCCTTTTTGTTAAGAAATAAGAGGGCCTTCATTAGTCCAGTGATGATAGTAAAATAAAATGTAGATTTGTGCTTATGCATCTGTGTGTGGGGTGTGTGTGTGTGTAATTTCAGGATGAAAAATATTTGCGTATACCAAAGCATAATATTTCCTTTCACTTTATCTGCATAAGATTCATTGCTTGAGAATATGCTGGTTCAGAGGACTGAAATGAAATTGACAGCCAACTAGAAAATCAGTAAAACAGAATATATGAAAAAGAAACTAGTAGATCTAAATTAAATTTTTGATTTAGGAAGAATTGGAAAAAAAAAATTTCCACACGTTTCTAGTCAGAAGAGAGATAGCTGTGTTTTTTTTAGTGTATTTGAGTGAAATTGCAAGTCGTTTTGGGGGATACACATCCTGAGAAAGAGGATCTTTGTCAGTTGATATGAAAATGTATGTTTGTGGAAAAACAACAACACCTGTTTTGTGTGTGAAACTGGTCAGAAATACTGTGTGGAATAAGCAAGGTGTGGAATACTTTGTTTTGTCATTGTATGAAAACTCTTTTCTGATTCTGGCAGTAAGAGGTGACTGTGAAAGATTTATTACCTGATTAAGTGATTGTGAGTGAATGAATTTGTCAGCGAGTTACTGACAGATGATAGATGATAAGATAAAATTCTTTATTTATAAGGATATTAGACAAGAGCTGATGCGTTTTTGTTGTTGTTTTTCACATTAAGTTCTCACATTTTGAATAGCGTGTTTGGGTGTTTGTATTGCTAAGTGTGTCTGTCGGATTTTTTAAAGGTAGGAGAAAGAAAAGTCTATCACACCCAAACAGACAACATGGACAAATGTACAGACAGAGTGTTCATGTAGATGATGCAGTCAAAGTATATGCACACTTCGGCTGTTCATGCAACACAAACACACACACCAGTACATCTAGCTGGTCAAAAGGGGACCAACAGATTTAGCTCCCCAGAGCGACGAGATGGTTGGGTTTCAAACAAATGACTCAAAGTTATCATTCGGGGATGGGGGTGGGGGGAAGGAGGTAGGGATGGGCGCTAAAAGAAACAACAACTTGATTACAGTTGTGCAGACACTGTGCTTGTCGGTAATCCGGCTTTTTTTCTCTGTGGAAACTATGTTCAAAAGTTTAGCTGCAGCATTGACTGTCAGCAAAAGAATCTTGCTGGTACACGCTCAGTGATATAAAATTTTCAACATTAGAGCATGCTTACTTCTGTACAGCTCCAAGCCTACCCCTCTCCCCCCCCCCCTCCCTATTTCAAAAATAGAATTGAATATGAAATTTTCCAAAGTGCTCACATGCTCCTTCATCCTTCACCCTCTGAAAGGAAGTTTTTTCCAGTCATAATTGGGAGCACAAGGGTGTTTTTCCGGGACTTTTTTTTTTCTTGGCAACACGCTGTCCCAGCTTACGAAATACATTGTTGTCACTTTCTTGCTCGATGGAAGAAGCAGAATTTTTGCCTTCCCCTCTGCCAATACGAGTGGAGTACTTGGTGAACTTCTCAGCCCAATACAACATCTCTGAGGATGGAAGAGGAGATAAGATAGATAAGATAATGTTGCTTATAGCCCAGCCGACCGCAGAGGGCCACTAGCATAAAAGGAAAAAAAAGACTAATGCCCAAATAATACACCATGCAGACGTGATAGATCATGTATACAAAAAGAACATGTATGATTAATTCTTAGCTCAGTGAAAGAGAAAATGAGTAATTAATAGCAGGAGAGAGAGAGAGAGAGAGAGAGAGAGAGAGAGAGAGAGAGAGAGATTGTGTGAGCAAGTGAGCGCATTTGCATGAGTGTGTGTATGTATATGTATGTATGGCATTGATTTGTATTATTTGCAATTTCAGTTTTACATTCTGTACTCAAAGTATTAAAGCTTTTGATAAATAAGAAATGTTCAGAACAACTTGTGGAAAACGTTTGAACATATCAGAGGTTCTGATGAAATATGAAGGTTTAGATTGTTATTAAATAACTTCAAAGCTCACAGTGTATGTTGTTGTCGTACCCTGGCTAAAAGACTCCAGGGATTATCCAACAGCTGAAGTACTTGAACACTATGGTACAAATGCATCAGCTGGGGATGAGAACATTACGTGTGTGACCATTTTTGATTACCCGCCATGTGGGCAGCCACACACTGACTTCGGGGGATTTTGGAGACTGATAACGTTATGCTGGGAGCTTGTCACAACTGAAGACAATCCCCGCATAACTATGCAGAGCATAACAACATTTTGGTGTTGCAGCCTATGTCAATTGGCCTGAACACAGTCTTAAGCCAAGGCGGCTCACAGTATATGATTGTATGTGGATGCATTTACTTTTATCTCCATTCATTTTCAAGGAAATTGAGCTATGAATGAAAGACATCTATGTTGTGAAAGCAAAGCTGTACTACTGTAAGGTAGAGTGGGTAGTTTGTGGTCGCTGTTTCAACTCCTACACAGCTTGTTACGACTACTGTCAGTGCGCTGTTGTATAGTTGGCTTATGCTATCTGCGTTGCTGTGGACATTAAGTGGTGAAAAGATTAATAGTGCAAATGTTGACTCAGGTGTGTGTGTGTGTGTTTTTCTGTCTGTGTATCTGTGTGTGTGTGTGTGTGTGTGTGTGTGTGGTGTGTGTGTGTGTGTTGTTGTGTGCGCGCGCATAAGTGACTCCAAGTTTCATATGTGAGCAATGATTGAAGGATGTATGCTGTGCTCTGAGGAAAGATTGTTGTGCAAAGGAATACATGGACTTCATTTTGCTTCAATGGCTCAAAGAAGCAAGCAGGATTGAATGTAATCATCATTTTATACCTTTCCTTCTTCTGTCACCTGTATTCTTTGATGCTTACTGGAGCAGAATCTGTGTTACAAACTCTGCAGAAACTAATGTCTGTTTTCATTGCCGTATTTGTTGGAAGTTTTCTTTCTACTAGCATACTTCTGTTTGAATTGTTCTCTTGTAATCGTTGAAAGTTTCCTTTTTTTTTTGTCTTGTGCATTGAAATAACTTCATTCTCTTTTGTGGATTGAAGTTCTGTGCTTCTCTTGTGAACTAAAGTTGTTTCTATTATGTTGTGTTTTGAAGTTGTGGTTGTTCTCTGTTTTTGTTGTTGTTTGTTTGTTGTTGTTGTTGTTGTTGATGTTATTTTCTCCGCGCCCAGAACGAACGCGAACGCCATCAGGAAGCTATAGCAGATCTGAGGGACAACAACCGAGAACTTCAAGAACAGCTGCAGGATGCCCAGGAACGGCTGGAACAACTGCTGACAGCTTCTGCCCGGGTTCCCAGAGCCTCTCAGCGACACTCCTCTCCTGGCTCCTTTGCCCGTGACCTTCAGTATGCCCTGACCTTGTCCAAGCTCCTGATGACCAGCGAAGACCAGTTCCAAACCAATCTTGCTTCCTGGGACCTGGAATCCCAACAGCAGCTGCTTCAAGCTCGTGAGTCTTTCAGTCAAGCCATGGAGGAGAAGCACAGCAAACAACACAACCATTTGGAAAAGAGACTGCAGCTGGAAATAGAGGAGGAGAAACGCTTGAACCCCAAACTGCAGGTCGCCTACCAGCATCTGAACGAACGCCTGAACTTTTTGGAAGTGGAGAACGCCGATCTGAAGGTCACTGTGGGCAAGATGCGATACAAGGCGTCCAGTCAGAGTGGAGAGTCCAGGCCCCCTGTGGTCAAGCCCGGCTCATCCATGTCCAGAGAGCACCTGCCCCCTCCTCCAGACCCCTCCCACCCCCGCCGTTCGCTGCCATGGGTGAAGTTCAGAACGCTGTGGAACAAGACGCGCACAAGGTTATTTGTCGTTTCTTCCATCATCGTTTCTCCCTGTTCCCATTTTCGTGCAATTGTTGAAATGAGTTAGGAGTTACCAGGTGTTGTTGTTTGAAGGTAAATTGACGTTAACTGTTGTAAGCTGATTTCAGCGTTAGTAGTTATTAAGTGTTCTGTTGTCTGAAGGTAAAGTGAGTTTAACTGTTGTTAACTGATTTCAGTGTTAGTATTTATGCTTTTCTCGGCTTGCAATTTTTGCTTTGTTTTTTTTTAAATTGTTGTTGCTTTCCTTTTTTTTGTTGTAACTCTAACATATATTTTATGTTTATTTAACAAAAATGAAGAAGTTTCATCAAGGCTACATGTGCACATGCTCATATGATGTGGGCATGCACTAACATACACACACACACACATATGCACACATACACACTAACTCACTCACTCATTCACTCACTCACTCACTTGCTTACATATCCCTTCTTTACCTGAGTTTTTCTTCCTCACCTTTCTCTGTTTTCATGTTTTGGCTTACAGGAACTTACTCTCTTCTCTGACTCTCCTCAGAACAAGGAGACTACATCAGTAAAATTTCCCTCTACAATGCTGTTTCATAATTCAGGATTGCTATCTTTTACATATGAAATAATGAATGCCAGCGTTTAATAAAGTAAAATGATAAAAATAGCCTGATACAGAAGATGCAGGGGTGTTCTTTGTACTAGTTGTCTCTGTAAAAGAATTTTGTTTCAAAGCGCATGATCACCAACCATATTATAGAAACTCTGCATTGTTTTAACAGTGTGTGTCTCCCTGTTTGTGTGTTTGTTTGTGAAAGCAGGAAGTTAGGTCGAACAGGAAGGGGACCTTGGCCAATCAGGCAGCGAAACTGGGGACGTGGGGAGCGTCAGAAATGGACTATGATGACATCTTACATGGGTCTCCGGGCACCAGGGAAGAGGCTGAAGCGGAAGACCTGGCATCACAGTCTGGTGACTTTTCACTGGAGTGTGGCTTTGAGTCGAGCTTGGTGGGAGAGAGTGGCGAGGAAGCAGCTGAGGAGCTGGTTCAGGAGTCTGATGAGGAGGAATGGAATGGGGAGGAGACAGATGGGAGTGACAAGGAGGCGGATGAGAGTGGCAAAGGGGCAGCAGAGGAGCTGGTCGTGGAGAAAAGGCAGGAGAATCCTGGCGTCAGAGTTTCCTCAGGAAGTAAGAGTTTTCTCTTGTAACACCCATAATCGCACCTTGTAATGGCAAAAACGTTCATTTGTGTTCTGTTGTCATTCTCATCATCTAATTGGAGGCCCAGGTTGGCCTTGTGGTTAAGACATCATACTTTTGTTCCAAGGTCCTGGGTGTGGTTCCCAGTAGAGACAGCCAGGCTGGAAGAGCTGTTCTTTTCAAAGTCAAATTCTTCACAGACTGCAGTTCTCTGCTGGTCCTTCAGATGTACCTTTAAACTGGAGTCCTGGGGGTGAAAGTGTTGATTTGAAATATTGCATGCGGGGTAAATCCCATTCCACAACTCAGAGAGGTGTAGTTACTGGTAGGATAGATGATATGCAGTGATAATTTGTATGCAAAAATGTGCGTCTCTGATGCATTGAGTTCCTGTCTAACGCACTGGAATTCAGGCCAGTGCGTCACTAAAATGTACCAAAATATACCTTTGGGGAGTTCTTGCCGAGAAATGTAGAAAAAGGAATGGCTGAATTCTTACAGTTCCATTCGATTTTTTTTCTATCCACTCTGAATAAGATGTGTTGTAATTTTCTATGTAATTGTAAAAGGTTTTAAGGAATTGTGTGTTCATTGTTAGATCTTCAGTTTTCATCTTTTTTGTGTTTTGAAATTGGTTGTTTAAGATATTTTGCTGCTGGGTGTGATAATTAGTCTCATGTTGATTTATTGTTTATACATCTGCTCACAGTGCCATGTGCAATATGACATACTGCCTGATTTATTTATTTTAGGGCATTGATATATGTACATGCTTTTGTATTTGTGTGTATCTTCTTTTGTGTTTGTGTTTACAGATGTGCACATAGGTGCATGCATGTGTGTGTGTGTGTATGTGTGTGTACATTTGCTTCTTGAAAGAAGCTTCTTGCAAGAAAAAATACATGTTTTAATGAAGTAATAAGTTTTTAAGAATATTTTTGAAAAAGGAAATATGTGTATGTGCATTCATTTGAATGTGTCCATCAGAGTTTGTGTTTCAAATGCCTGACACTGGGTGTGTTCCAGAAAGTGACTGTAGCTCAGGAGAGGTACCACGCCCTATCCCAGTGGATGTCACGCTGCTGCAGCGGAACTTGACTCAGGAGCGGCAGCGGGCGGAGATGTGGCGCCACCTGTACCTGTGGGAGCGTGAGGAGAAGCGAGGGATGAATGCCAGCGCCTGCCTGCAATACCTGACCCGTGGCATCAACATGTCCGGCCTGATGCAGCTGGTGGACAGCTGGAACATGACCGGGATGGGGATGGAAGGCATCACCGACCTGACCTCTCTGGTGACCTCCATCGCTCGGCTTCACC
This sequence comes from Conus ventricosus, assembly GCA_018398815.1. NCBI lineage: Eukaryota > Metazoa > Mollusca > Gastropoda > Neogastropoda > Conidae > Conus > Conus ventricosus. The sequence goes on from CM031603.1 coordinate 88,738,255, forward strand.
AACATCTGCTGCAGTCTTTGCCTGCCCTTTGGCAGGACCTCTCTGCCAACCTCCACAACCTCCACAGCGACCTTTCTCAGCAAGGCTCTCCCCATCCGCCGGATGGTGGTCAGGCAGCGAGGGAACCAGAAGGAAAGGGCAAAGGAAGTGCTGAAGACCCTCCCCACAGCCAGTGGTCAGACGGTGTGAAAACGCTGTTGAACAAGACCCGCGGCACTCTGTCCAATGTCAGTCGACACCTGCAGCAGACATGGGATCAGGTCAAGGACGTCTCCAGCCATCTGTGGCCCAGCAACAACTCCGTCTTTGGTCGAATGGCTGCTCATGTGCAGAACAGCGTGAGCCAGCTGTCTCACAAAGTGCGTGGAAAAGCTGTTCATTGGTTCAAGAAGCGGTCCAAATCTGATAGGCATGGCTGGAGAAAGAGCAGTTCAGAAGACGGCCCAGAGGAAGAGGAAACGAGAGATCCAAGGAAAGGAGCAGTCAGCAGACGGTAGATAAGGAAGACATGAAGGCGTTTCAGAAGAGAAGCCATTCCCTGAACAGCAACAGTGACACGGGAAGAAAGTGGAAACATCATGGTCAAGACAGTGTTGACAAGCGTCACGACAAGCATGAGGACGACAAGAGAAACGTGAGCAGCCAGAAACATGAACGTTCAGACCACAAAAGGAATGAACATTTCAACAAACCTGACCACAGGAATTCCCATGGTAATGAAAGCAGAAAAGATAAACAATTCAGCAAACACCGTCATGAGGATTCTGACCGCAAGAATTCCAAGAAAGGGATGTCTGATAAGCATTACCATAATGATTCGGGCAGAAAGTACTACAAGAGGTCTCATCACTACAGAAATCACCATGGAGATTCACAAGTCAAGGACAAACAGGAAAACAATCATCGTCAAAAACATTACCATTTCAAGAAAATCAAGGATCAGAAATATAACCGAGAAGATTCAAGTGCTCGAAAAGCTGAAAACCAGCGCAAAGAGAGAAAAATTAGAGATGAAGAGAATGTGAACAAGCATTGGCAGTCAGACAACCAAGAGTCCCAGTTCAGCATCAAAGCTAAACACCACAGCTCCCATGCAGAGAAAACAGCCGGTAAAATCAAACACAAAATTGAGAAACAGTTCCACAATCTTTTCGTCAAGATCGGGGCCATGAGTCAGCAGTCGTTTCTGGCCATGGACTGGGACGATGTTGAGGACATGAGGGAGGACATGGAGGAAGTGTCTGAAATGTACAGCAACTCTGAGCAGCATCTGGGCCTGCCGCACTCCGGCTGCCGGTGGCTTCAATGCCAGGTGCTCTTCTGGAGGAAAGCAGAACGTCAGCGTGTGCTCTATGATCCTAAAGAGGAATGCATGCATACCTGGCTCCCTGGCAGATAAGGTTCATCCTGGAGCTGAGGGAGAGGGTGGAAAGGGGAGAATGCAGCAGAGTACTGACAGGACCCTACATGAGTAGGGATGGACCAGAGAAGGATGCAGAGGGCTTTTACGAATACGAGTGCTCCGATGACAGGAAACATGAAGTTCATGATGATGACTATGATGATGACGATGATGATGATGATGGTGATGATGATGATTTTCGAAAGCCCATGAAACATGAGCCTCAGACATCTCCCAAAGGTCAGAGAGAAGGAGATCAAACAGAAATAAAGTATGGATCACAGGGAGCCTGGAACCTTGGGAAAACAAAAGAGAACAAACGGGTCAACCTTTCGACATAGATTCCCGGGCCTGGTACTTCTTCTGGGTGGAAGGCCGCAACAACTTTCGGTCAGAGGAGCACAAAGCAGACTGGCTGTTCGAACGAGCGTCTGAACGAGACAAAACACGTGAGCAGGAGCGTAGAGCTGACTGGATGTTTGAGCGAGCATCTGAGAGAGGCAAAGTACGCGAGCAGAATCACAGAGCAGACTGGGTATTCGAGAGGGCTGCTTATCGAGATGCTCACCATGATGATGAGGAGGAGGAAGAGGATGAGGAAGAGGATGTTGCCACTGAGGAAAGGAAAGACAACCATGGCAGATGGCATGGAAAGAGAACCTGGAAAAAGCATGGTCACCATAAAAAAGATAACCGCCCACACCGCCGTAGAAGACACCACTGGCATGAGGATACAGAAGGCTATTTCAAACACAAGGAAAAAGATTATCAACCAAGACATGGCCGAACAGTTTTCTGACTTTTACTTAGCAACCTGTGATTGATTTTTTTTTTCTTCTCTTCTCTCTCTCTCTCTCTCCCTCCCCCTCCCTCGTTGGGTTTTCTCTCTTTTTTTCTTTCATTCCCCTCTCCCATCTCTTTTTTGTCTCTCTCTGTACATTCTCCTGGCTTGCTTTCTCTTTTTTTTTTAAATTCTCTTTTTTGTCTCTTTCTCAGTCTCTTGCTTTCTCATTTTTGTCTTTCTCTGTCTCATTTTCATTTTCATATATCTTTTTCCGTCTTCTTTTATTCTCTTGTCGTCTCTGTCTTTTTCTTAACCACTCCACATTTTGTCTTTCAGTAAGTCAGATTGTCTCTTCTGCTTTTTTTAAATGTTTTTTTTTTCAACTTTAAGTTTTTTTTAGTCCCTTTCTTTTTACTTTTTGTAAGGATGATTTGTTTGTTTGTTTAAAAGGTAGATGTTTGTCTCTTTTTGTAATTTTCATTTCTTTGTACTGATTCAGCAGTATCGGCTGTCCCTTTCTTCTGTAAATATTGAATAACCATCTGAGTTATTTTGGCATTTGATTTATTCTCTACCGTGAGATATGCTGTGGTAGGAAAGTCTGTTCTCTTATGCTGAATTTGATTTTTTAAAAATTTTTCATTGCCATTGTACAGTAGATTTTATTTATGTGTTCTGTCTGCTGTATAGTGTACACACAAATTGTTGTTGTGTTTTATGTCATTTATGTGGATTTCCACTCCTGTTTCCATTTGTTATATATGATAACTTTGTTCATACTTTTTTTTCCAGTCAGTAGTGGTGTTGTTTGTGTATGTGTTAATCTACTGTCATTTGTTTATCTACCAGAATCTTTACCATCTGGTCATATGTGAAGTTCCTTGGTTTTAATGTTCTGATGGGCAAGTTAAGTTTTAGTATCCTTTTGAAAGGGTTTGTATAGGGATGGGCTTGCCGCAACATCTATTTTTTTTTGGTGGGGGGGGGTGGGGGGGGGGGGGGCTGTTTTGAAATATTGAAATATTGTTTTTATACGAGTATTTGTTACGTGAGAGAACTTAAGAGAACTTCAGCAATTGCGGGAGTATTGGAGACTACTATCAATTATTTAAGATGTTTATTCGTATCTTTGTTTTATTTGGTATTTATTTGATACACTTGTGGAAATTTTACTATATTGGATGGATGTGTGTGTGTGTGTGTGTGTGTGTGTGTGTGTGTGTGTGTGTGTGTTTGGTTTGGAAAGTTATTTCCTTATCACTTAGGTATTGAAATGTGTTTTGTAAGAGACTATATGTTCTCTCTTTTTATAGGAAAGTTAGGCGGAAACTGGTAACAAGTCACCAGACGGCAGTGTGGAAGCGTCAGCATAGTCTTCCACAATGTCAAGGAGAGAGAGAGAGGGGTGAAGGTTAAACGGAAGTGCAATGCCGGCAAGGTCAGAGGGCAGAACAACAGGAGGTTGGATTGTTTCTGGCTTCAAAGAGGGGAGGGCAGGAGGACAGGTGGGGGAAGGTTTGTCTCTGTAAGAACAGAGAGAAGAAGAAAAGGTGGGATGTATCCGCAGGGCGAGGGGTAGGGATGGTGGAGAATAGCTGGTTGAATAGACCATATCTGCAGTGAAGGGGAAGGATGGACGGATGCATGATTTATATCTATAGGGAGGGGGCGATAATAGGTGGTTTTATGATTTATATAGATAGGGAAGGGGTAATGATAGATGGTTGTATGATTTATATCTGTAGGTAGAGGGGAATAATAAGTGCTTGTATGGCTTATATGTGTATGGAAGGGGGCATATTAGATAGGTGGTTGTACAATATCCATGGGAAGGACGCAATAATAGGTTGTTGCATGGTGTATGTCTTTGGAAGGGGGCATAAGATGTGGTTGTATTGTTTATTTTTGTGGGGAATGTAGAATAACCATTAGTTGTATTTGGGAAAGAGAGGGGGTTAGTTACCGCCAAGGACACAGACAAACAGAGTACAGGACTAGACGCAATGTATTTCGACCTCTTGGGTCTTCTTCAGGCGAAAACCCAAGAAGACCCAAGAGGTCGAAATGCATTGTGTCTAGTCCTGTACTCTGTTTGTCTGTGTCCTTGGTGGTAAGTAACCCCCTCTCTTTCCGAATTTTGCTTCATTTTCTGCCCTCAGTCACTCCGTTTTGAAACTAGCAGTTGTATTATTTATATCAGCAGGGAAGAGGGAAGAATGAAAAAGATTGCTGTAACTAGTGTAAGGTTTTTATTTGTTGGGAAGGGGGTGGAAATAAGTGGTTGTATAGTTTATATCTGGAGGGAGGGGGGGGGGGGGGGGGGACAAGAGAAGGTTGTATCATTCATATCAGAATGGAGGGGTAGGGGGGTGAGGAATATGGTTTTATGGGTTAAATCTATAGGGTTGGGGCAAGAATAGATGGGTGCATGGTTTATATCTGCTGGGATGGGGGAGGAATGAAACAAAAAAGTGGTTGTTAGTATTTGTAGTAACTGTAGGGAGGGGGAAATAATAGGTGGTTATATTATTTGTATCTTTATAAAGGGGGAAAACAATAGGTAAAGTTTATATCTCCAGGGAGGGGAGAGAGGCGAATAGGCAGTAGTAAGGTAGTATCTGCAGGAAATTAGGTGGTTGTTTGGTGCATATCCTCAGGGAGGGTGTGGGGGTGGAAAATAGATGGTTGTGGGGAATACACCTTCAAGGCTTTTGACTTGAGGTGATGTGAAGAACTGATGATCGCATAGAATGAAAAACAGAATTACAAGGCTGCCAAACGAAAGAACGAGCAAAGTACAAAACAAACCCAGCCTGTTTCAAGGCAGGACAAATAACATTCAGAACGATGAAAACGAAGGACAAGCAGATCCTTCCAGGACGGCGGAAAAGTTTATGTCGGCGAGGAGAGTCCAGGGAAAGCACCAACGTAGTTTGTGTCAGTTAACATACTTGAATCAGCGAGCGTGAGAGACGAGCGGTCAGTCAATCAGCTTATCAACTTCTACCCATAGCATCTCGGGTTCAAGTTCAGTTATCACCCAGCATATTTAGGACGCAGAGTTGTCTTATCGCCTTGGGCTGTTGGTGCATGTGTAAACTTTAGGTGGCACCGATTCATCAATAAAGTGGTGTTAGTCCCATGATACACTTTATCTGCTATGCTATGCAACTTTAAGTAGCTAAAGGATGAAAAGATATGATTGAATGCATAGACAAAATTAATAGATATGAAATAAAGGAGGGGGTGGGGGGGAGGTAGCGAGGATGGGGGTTGCAGTGGGGAGTTGGGGGAGGGATAACTCATGAATGAAATGTAGCTGAAGTCCCAACCTAATCATTTACCCAAGCATCATGGTTTAAGTAGTGCTGAAAGAAAAGTGAGAGCAGGCACTCTTTCATCATCAGGAAAATGGACGTGTTTATTTATTTATTTTTTTAAAAAAGAAGGGAAGGGGAGTAGTGATGGGGGTGAGGAGGGGATGGAGCTTGGGGCTGGTGAGGAGGGGAAGGATGAAGGGGCAGGGGGGGGGGGGGGAGGATGGGGGATGGTGTCAGTACAGTTGAACTATTGCACTGTTCACTTACATGAGATCCTTCATGTCAGCTGGTGTTACACCTCTTTTCAATTCCCCGAGTCTCAACAGAATGCCAGTCAGTGTTTGTGATAGTCGACTCATGGTTCCACATGCACTTGCACATGCACTCATCTACTCCATACATCGACAATCAGTATTGCATGTTTTAATAGTTTGGAAAAAAATGAAGTGCATACTGTGTTTGTGTTTTCTTGTCTTTTTTTCTTTTGTTTTTGTGTATGTTATTTGATTTTATTTCAGCTGTTTATTTTCTTTTTTTTCTATAATTTTTGAATTGACTGAATAGTGAGAATTTTGCACCGCACAGGTGCATCATCTGAATATTCATAATGTTAGTCAGTTGCAGGTGCATTATCTGAACATTCATAATGTTAATCAGTTGCTGTGATTCAGATTCTTGTAGCACAAGTGTGTTTCCAGTGGAAAGTGTGCATTCTAGGCTTATTCTTTCAGCAAACTGAATTAGTCTTCCTGTGTTTGATTTACGTGTTTGTTCAGTTTGTACTCTTCATTTTCCACAAAGGATTGATGAAACCATGATTGTTTTATTGTTCTGTATTGTAGTATTTGTGTGGGTAAACAGTGTTCTTACTTGCCAGATGTTTTATACCCCTTGATGCGCATGATCTGAAGATTGTTGCTGTGCAAGATGCATGCGCAGTTTGTGTTACTTTCCTTTCAGTAATATTGCAAGTCACTCCAGCAGAGATTAAAAGTGTGTGGTATATACGTAACAAACAAAAAAATGTTATGAGTATTATGAACAAATTAGAAAAATAGAAAAATGTAGTGTCGTATGGAACAAGTATTCAGACATGGGTACATTAGAGCAAATAAACACATCCTCCTATATTATGACAATGCCTTTGTACAGATTATAAAAGGGTGCAGGGTACGTAGGGGTTGGGGATGAGGAAGAAAAGGATGTTACATAAATATTAAAACCCTCACCACCAGCATAATCATAGGAACCATCATATTCTGTCTGGTTAACAGAACTACTTGCTGTGGCTGGATGTGAGTCGATTTTAGTCTGTTGCGGGAGACCCATCAACAGGTCCAGCTTTGTCGCATTAGTCCACCAATAGTATCTAACAGAGACATGCCACTGATGGGTTGAGGCATTGTTGCACCCACAGGGGTGAAATCATACTCCCAGCAAACTCCCAAGGCAGGCAGAGATGGGTAGAATAGGGTACTGGGGAGGGAGCGCCAAAGAGAAAACAGCTGTAATAAGACACTGGGAAAACAGGTGCAGGCTAACAATTCCTCAGCTCAGTCATGATGAGAAAGACCCAGCAAATATCCATTTGTAACAGAAACAGGCCTTGAAACAGGTAATAACCAAAAAAGTCTGAAACATTGTAGTGCCAGGATTTTTATCTTAAAGCTGGAAATTATGATAGGCTGGAGCTTTTTTCCAAATGGCAGAATTATGAAATAGGCTGACACAGTTAAAACATTACACACCTGAGAGAAAAAAAGGGGTGTGGGGGGATGATGATGGAGTGGATGGGGGAGGGGGGGGGGGGGGAAGATGAAAAGAGAGCGTTAAAGTGTAAATATTAAATTCTTTTCCAACAGCCAGTGGGAACCATCAAATTGTCTTGTGAACAAAGTCATTTGTTCTGCCTGTCTGGCGTTGATTTCCTCCTCTGAATGAGACTCAAGAAAAAGGAAAGAAATGGCCTGAAACAAAATTTGAGCACATGCTTGAATTGTTATGTGCGGTAAATAGAAAACAAATTACAAAAGAATGTAACAAACAAACTTCATCTTAGCATATCATTAGATTTAGTTTGAGCACCATAATCTCTGCACTACATCACAGTGCATTGCAATGCTATTTTCTCTAACTCAGACTTTGACGCCATATATTCTGAAGTACCGTGTGTACAACTAAATCAGCTTTGGCATGTAACTGTATAGATTAACGCATATGAATTACCCCAAATCATATTCAGTGTCTGTGTTTGCAAAGTTCTATGAATCTGTCATCCAGAATAGACATTATAATGAATCCTGAACACATGCTGTATAATGTTTTACTCACATTGGCATGTTCCAGTATATGATTCCAAATAGGCATACAAGTGCAAACTGCATTTTCGTACACTGTAAACTTATAAGCCTTATATTCCAGTTATATTTCAGAGCACCGTATTTACAGACAGTTTTTAAAAAATTATGTAGGGGTGGATCCAATGTAAAATATGCTCCAATGCGCCTCTGAATATTTTCTTAAAAGGTAAATTTTCATGAGATTTCTAGATTGAAATTGCATCTGTTACAGTACTTCTTGGCTTCAGTAAAGTTGTTTCTTGAATGTTTTTAGTATTGGTGTTAGTTTTCTGTATTTGTAGGTTTTTCTTAGTTGTGTGCAGAATTGCAAGTAGCATAATTATTGAGAACTCAGCAGTTGGAATCTGTGTAGATGGTTGACTATAGAACCATGTAACAACTTACATGTACATTAGTCTCTGGCTTTTGTTAATCAAACAAAATTGCTGCCATATGAAAGTCAGTTCTGGTTTATGTGCTGCTTGTATTGAATTGTACTTCTTTTGTATAGAAAGAACCTCAGATTTATGGAAAAATGTTTTCTTTAGTTTCAATTCAGAAAATTGCTTGGTAACGTATAAATTACAGTGGCTGTGGTGAAAATTTTACCTACAGTGATAATCTTGCATCTAAATAACATTTTTGTGATATGTTGTACAAATGATTTGAGTGGCTTGTTTGTGCAGTGCTTATTTTTAAAGGAAATGTTGAACACCCATGTTCTCATGTTCCCTCTCTCCCACTCTAACTCAGCCTGATGTGGCCCTTTGCGGTCGGCTGGGCTATAAGCAACATTATCTAACCCATCTATCTCTCCCACTCCCAGTCTCCCCTCCTTTGCTAGCCCCTCCCTCCTCTCCCTTTCTCAAACTTATCCCATCCCCTCTTCTTAATCCATACACATTCAGTCTCTTCAGATTTTTTTTCTTTTATGTTCATGATTATGTATGAAAACAGCATTTTAAACAGCCATTTTAAGGTATAAAAATGATCAAGTTCCAAGATATGATAAACTTAACTGTGAGAACGAAATAATGTAAAGTGTAGGTTAATTCCGAAAATGCATAGAAATGTAAATATCAATTATGGCCACTTACGTGTTGCGCATAAATGAATACAGTTAAAACCGTTTCTTTCCTTTTTTGTCATAGAATTGAAGGACATACAAAAAAGGAAAACCCCTCTGGACAATTCTTTTTACAGGTTTTTTTTTTTTTTTTTAGCATGTAGAGTCATCTGTATTCTGTATTGCAGAATGTGAAAACAAATACTCATGGTCGAACACAATGACATGCACACGTTCTATATCTCACACATGTGCATACAATAATTAGTGTGTGTTTCACTCGGCTACTTAGACCTTGCTTAACTGTAGACCATGTGAAATGCAATGATAGAATATAGTCCAGCAAGTATCATTAGAATGCTTTCTAGAGATCTTGATTCTATGTAAAATGCTAATGTGTGGAAAAGGGTTCCCAGGTTTTTTTTAGGAGAAAAAGAACAGTGTAGATACCATTTGAATCCCATTGATCTTACGGTGACTGGAAGAAGCTGTACATTTTGATATGTGGATGTTAGTCAAACGTTAGTGCGTTGATTATCAGTTTCTGTTATCATTCATACCAAAAAGTGAATCTGTGTTGCACTTGGAAAGTGAGATTAAGTGTACACACTTCAACAGCAGCATCTAAAAATAAGCAGCATACTGGTGTCTTTATTTCAGTGATCTCTACAGATGCATACCTGACACACAGTCTGTGATGAAGGTTGTAAAAGGTCCTGTATTGTAAACTGTTATGAACCAGGTGGTTTAAAGAATTGTGTGGTAAAAAGAAAAAGCAGGTAGTCAGTTCATCAATTCAGGAAGAAAAAACAACTCTCCATCAAAGGACAATAAACTCTTTTGTTTTTAATTGGAACATGAGAAAGACAGGAGAAAGTGATAAACAAAAGGCACAGATGAAAAATGTGTGCGGTTAGCCAATAAATGAAAAGCACAGATGAAAAACGTTGTGCGGTTAGCCGATCTGGATCAACACATCAGTTGGAAGAAACTCTTAGGAAAGCTTGACAGCAGGTCTTCAAATTGAAACCTAACATCAAACTATAGAGTTCCTAGTTATCAGAAAGACCTAACAAAAACATACTCAAAGCATACACAAAAAGGGGATGATGATAAATGATTTTTTTTTATCAAGTCTCTGGTGTTTCATGTTAAAAAAATAGTGAATGTGATGTTTCAGCAGAACTGCAGAGGTCCAGTTGTTAACTGTGACCTTCTCCCTGATGGGAACAGAAATCTGAAAGCATATGATATCTTGGAATTCCATGGTCTGGTTCAGGGGGGAAAGAAATTGCATGCAGGTAAAAAATATTGTAGAATTTCAAGGTATCTCCCAAATCAATCTTCAAACTCTGCATGGTGTTTCAATTTCTGATTGTCTTCTGATTTCAGATCTTTGGCTAGAACAATTATGGCCATTTGATGTAGTTAAAAAGAAAAAAATCCTAGTTCATTTATTATGTAAGATTAAGTAGTTCAGTTTATTATGTAATCAGCAAAGGTATGACTTAGAATGCACAGTGGAGATAAAGTTACCTGTTACATCCAGCATGACATGTTGATATCAGCCATAATACAACACTCCAAATTTATTTCACAAGTTCATGTTCCTCTTTCAAGTTATACATAAAAGACTGATCAGTGAATACAAATTCTGTGGATGAACATTTGTGTAGTTTTGTTTTGCAGAATTAATTTGATATGAAACTGTGTACATTTATGACATTGTAAGTCTGTGATTTTTGTCTGTGGTTGTGTTTCCAGAATCACTGGAGGATTTTCTGCTGTATGCTGTATCTGTTGCAAATATTGTTTGGTTTTCTGCAGTAAAAACTGGTCAGCAACTTTGTTCGTGTGAGTGTGTGTGTGTGTATGACAGTGTGTGTGCGCAAACGCATGTGTGTGTGCGTGTGTATGTGCGTGCGCATGTGTGTGCGCATGTATACATGTGTGTGTGTGTGTATGAGTGTAGTGTGTGTGTGTGTGTGTGTGTGTGGAATATTGGTGTGCGTGCATGTACAAGTGCATGCGCACATGTGCTTGCGCATGTGTGTGTGTGTGTGTGTGAGAGAGAGAGCACAAATATTGCTGTGTGTGTGTGTGAGTGTCTGTGTTTGTATGTGTGAATGAAACATCAAGTTTATCTTATGAATGAACTCTTATCTATCTGATTGAACTCAGCTTGTGTCTGTTAATGGTTTCTCCTCTCAACCAGCTGGTCTCCAAAGTACCCCAGGGATCCGTCTTGGGCTCCCTCCTTTTGGGACTCTACATCCACCCAATCTCTGACATTGTTGCTTATCATAGTCAGTCTCGCCACTGCTTTTCAGATGACGGTCAAATTTACATATCCAGCAATATCTCTCAGCTGCCTTCTGCAATCCAACTCACACAGTCGTGTATCATGGACATAAAATCTTGGATGACACTTAACAAACTTCAGCTCAACAATGAAAAAAACTGAAATGATCTTCTTTGCACCCAAAAGACTTCTTTCAGCTGACTGGATCCCAAACTCTATCAAATTGGAAAATTGCCTTATTCAGACATCTTCATCTGCACGGAATTTAGGTGTTACCCTTGACTCAGCACTTTCCTTCCAGCAACATGTTTCCACAGTCTGCCGTGTCTGTTACTTTGAGCTTCACTGCATTGGTTCTGTGCGAAATCTTCTCTCTGTTGATGCCACAAAACCCTTGTTTCTGCCTTCATTCTATCCAGACTTGATTACTGTCATTCTCTCCTTGCTGGCTGTCCCCAGAATCTTCTCAGCCGTCTCCAGAAAGTACAACACAATGCTGCTCGTTTGATTCTCAGACAACCCAGATCTTCTCATGTCACTCCCTTACTTTTGCTCTTTACTGGCTGTTGTTCGAAAAACAAATAGACTACAAACCGTCCTTACTCTGCTTTAAATCTTTGAATGACTTAGCTCCTTCCTACCTTTCTGATCTCCTTCATCTCTAAGTTCCTTCTAGGCACTTGCATTCTTCTACCGACAACACTCGGCTCAAAACCCCTCGATTTCGAACTAAAACCTATTGCGATTGCTCTTTTTCTTTTCATGGTCCGGTTTCTTAGAATAAACTCCCAACATCGTTGCGTAGTTCAAACTCTCTGTCTTCCTCAAGGCATCTCTTGAGACAACCCTCTTCACCTATTAACAGCAGTTCTTTCTTCCCCTTCCCTATCAAATTAATTCTGCAACTTTGTGTGTGTGTGTGTGTGTGTGTGTGTGTGCGCATGTTTGTATGTTTTGTGTGTGTGTGCGTGCACCCGTGCTGTTGTGTGTGTTGACTGTGTGCAGGATTGTGTGTATGTATGTGTGAGTGTTATGTCAATATATTTTGTTTGTAGGTGCATGGTACTTAAATATTTAACGTCTTATTGGCTTCATTTACGTTTTCTTCAATCTTTTCTGTATTTGTAAGCTCTTAAGGCTTATGTAAGATTCTTCTTCTTCTTTTTCCCTAAAATACTGGTTCACTCAAAACGAGTAGGTCACCAGCGCGCATATTAAAAAATAAAATAAATAACATAAAACAGTGCGACTCTGACTGTTGGCCCCTGGAGCAATTTGGCAACAAGGGGTCGCACTCGATTTAAAAGCAATGGCCAAATTCAGGCCCAGGTGATAATAAAATATCTGGGGAAATAAAAATAGAAAATCATCAATATGCAGATCTCAAAACTGTCGAATCAATTTGTCCCTTGAATGAGATTGCACTTGTGGCAATCTTGATGGCACCCGGCAGTGAGTTCCACAGCCGTACAGAACTGGGATAAAAAGAATGTAAGTGGCTGTCAATATTTGATGCAGGTATGGTATAACATTGACCGCCACTCCTGGTGCTACTTTTATTCAATACTAGTTGTTCCATTGGAATATCAATTACTTTAGCTCTGCCTTTGAAAAAGGTGTTAAGTTTAATAAAAGCTCTTCTCTCTTCTAAGGGTTTCCATTCAAATTTCCTCATGTTCTTCCTAGTATTCCCCTTTTCTCTGATGTGGTTCCCTGTTACGAACCGTGCTGCTCTCTTCTGAATCTTTTCGAGGTTATCAATGTCCTTTAGATGGTAAGGATCCCAAACTGAGCAACCATATTCCAGTACTGGTCTAACCAGTGTTTTGTAGCAGTCGTCTTTAACCTTTTGGGGGCAGTCATTGATGTTCCTGTATAAGAAAGCTAAGATGTTATTTGCTTCTTACATACTAAATTGTAATGTTCTTTCCATTTGAGATGACTATCTATAATCACGCCTAAATATTTTGCAGCATTAGTTTCTTTAAGAATAGTATTATGGATAGAATAATCTGATCTAATTGGTGAGCGTTTGTTACATATACGCAACACTTGGCACTTTTGGGATGAAATTCCATTTTCCAAGTTCTTTCCCACTCTTGTAAAGCGTTTAGATCTTCTTGTAGAATGCGAGTATCATTCTTGCTTCTGATTGTTCTATATACTAAACTGTCATCTGCAAAAAGCCTTATAGTAGTTCCAGGAGAAAGATTTCTACTTATGTCATTTATATAAATTAAGAAAAACAAGGGCCCCAAAAACAGTTCCCTGTGGTACACCTGACAAGACTGGTTTACAATGGGATGACGACCCTTCCACAACAACTTTCTGCGTTCTCCCAACGAGGAATGATCTAGCCCATTTTAGCAAAGAACCGTCAATGCCAATGTGTTCTAATTTAAGCAGCAGGCCCTCATGGTCAACCTTATCAAAGGCTTTAGAAAAGTCTAATAAAATTGCATCTATTTGCTGTCTGTTATTTAAACAGTTACTAAAATCATTGAGAGTTGTTATAAGTTGAGTCTCACAACTCCTTCGCTGTCTAAAACCATGCTGGGAATTATTTAAGAAGTCATATTTGTCAAGATGGTCCATTATGCTACTATATATTATGTGTTCAAGTAGTTTAGCTGATTGGATGTAAGAGATACAGGTCTATAGTTCTCTGCTTTTGTTTTGTCACCCTTTTGAATAAGGGAACAATGCTCGCATCTCGCCACTCATCAGGTTTATTACTCCCTGGTCCAGTGAAGCTTGGTAAAGTAATTGGTATACCTCACTCAATTCATTGGCACATAATTTTAAGAGCTTGCCAGGAACGCCATCGGGACCAGTAGCTTTGTTTTCATTGATATTGGTCAGTAACTTAATACTCCTGCTTTTTTTTCTTTGATGTTTTGCATTTCAGGGAGTTTATCATCATCCTTTAGTCTAACGTTAATTAAAGGTTTGGGATTTGAGAAAACTGAACAAAACTGCTTGTTTAGTAGTTTGCTTTACCTTCAGGGTCCTGTATTAGGTTATTCTGGTTGTTTCTCAGGTCTGGAACCCCAATGTTGTCCTGTCTCTTACTCCTTATGTAAGACCATAATTTCTTGTTCTGATGATCACCTTCCGAAATCATCGAATTAACATAATTGGAGTGAGCAAGTCTACATTCTCTCTGACACCGTCTCTTAATATGTTTATACCTAACCAGTAATCTTTCTGAATTAGGATGTAGTTTCAATTTCTTAAAGAAACGATGTTTCCTTCTCAACAAACGTTTAGTTTTTGTAGTAATCCATGGCTGGTGGTTCTTGCTTGAAGTTATTTTAGTAGGTATGTTGTCATCCATAATAAATTCCAAGTTAGATTTTATACACTTCCAAAGGTCACTGACATTATCTTTAACACTATGGGACCTCAAAAAAAGACGGCTGAATCACGAGTATCCCTGCGCAATTTTGGTAAATCTGCTTGGTTCCAGAGTCTGATGGTACGTTTAGGGGGTTTTCTTCGAAAGGGTTGAAAGTTGCTCTCTAAGAGAACTATATCATGATCACCCAGGCCTGCAATTAATTCCTGATTGCCTAAGGCGCCTGGACAATTGGTAAAAATAAATCCAGGAATGCCTTACCACGAGTTGGTGATTCAACTGACTGTACTATCCAAGGTCTTTGGTGGCATCAAAAATCTGAGTATTAATATTTTTACTGTATTGATTACCAAGTATGGCATCTTCACTCCAATCAATATCTGGTAAGTTAAAGTCTCCACCAATCCATAATATTGCCTTCCTATTGGCCAAAACAATATTAGAAATGTCTCTGCAGATAGACAACATACATTTTCATCTGAGTCTGGAGGTCTGTAAACTGATCCAACAATGACAGGTCTCTTATTCTTAAAATTAATCCTACAAAATAAACTTTCACTATTTTTCCCTTGATATAAAAACTCACTGGCTAAGTTCTTCCTAATGGCAATCAAGACTCCCCCACCTCTTTTTCCAAGTCTGTCCTTTCTATAAATATCAAAGTCCTCCATTAGAAGTTCGCTGCTGGATGTTCCAGTTTTAGCCAAGTTTCTGTTCCAATTACAACATCAATGTTTTTTTCGGTGACTAAATTACTGAGTTCTTCCTTTTTCTTTATAAGAGATTGAAAATTTACAACTATGCATTTAAGTTTATCTTTTTCTCTTAATGATTTGGGGTTCCGTTGCACTTTATGATTTGGGATTTTATCAGTTTTAGAATCAGGGGTGGATGCAAACTTAGGACAAAATTTCAAGTTTTCTTTTGGGGATCGGTCTGGTGAGATAGGGTCAAAAAGGTTGCTTTCTGAGCTGCAGTTTTCAATAGAATCTTCAAAAAGTCTTGAACTAAAGTTGGAAGCCCGCAGGTAAAACAAGTCCATGATATATCACTATTGCATAATGCTTCATAAACTGCTGAATTCATTAACATACATTTAGTGTGATACCATGAATTGCAGACGTCACAGGCAACTGCTTTATGTTTCCATGTGACTCTTAAATTGCAAACTCCGCATGGATATTTTACTTTGGTGGACGGACCAGATTAAGTGCCATAAATGATCATTATTATCATTACATAAAATTGTGGTAAATTGAAACAAACTGATTAAAAACAAACAAACAAAAGATGGGGGGAGGGGGGGGGGGGGATGAAAACATAACTATTCAACTAATCAATGAACGACCAGACATACCCCTATTCTTCACCCCTCTACCTCCATCACACACACTTCAAGTGCAACCACGCGTTATCTCCAGCATCACCGCCACCTTCATCTCACACAAACACGCGTGTCTGTGAATCGTGCGAAAGATCACTTCCACAGCTTCTTCCATCCGTTCACACCAGCACGCCCATGGGCATGAAGGCCCACGGTTACGATGCCAGGGTTCTCGTGAATCTCCGATCCACCCTGGCTCATGTTTCTTTCCTGGCACACCACCGACGCATCATCAGTTACACGTATGTTAATAGAAGATACGCCCAAAAGACCAACCATTAATGTATGAAGATAATTTATTAAATGTTCCAACACACACACACACACACACACGCATTCTCTCTCTCTCTCTTTTTTTTTTAAAAATGCGCGCTGGTGACCTACTCGTTTTTGAGTGCACCAGCTTTTAAGGAAGAAGAAGACACACACACGTCTGCACGTAACACACACACACACACATATACACACACACACAACACGTGCGCGCGCACCTAAGCTAATGAAAACAGTGGAGGCAGATCAATGTTAGCGAATCCTCCCTCCCCCTCCACCTCCTCCGAACCCCTCCGCTCCTCATTCAGTCACTTGCACCTCTTTCGCTTCTGCACAACTACACGCGGGCTTACACATCTTTCACAAATCTCATTCATAAACACACCATGCCTCCCGATTATTATTTTAGACCAATCAACAAATAGTTCATTCACGAGTGCAACACGATAATGTGTGTGGGTGACTAATCCCTGCGATTCATTGCATTGCGCTGCGGACTGTGCACGCAGCGAATGAAAACTTGGGATGAGAGCTGTAACGAGTTGTGAGAAGGGGACCATGCAAGAAGGTGTTAACAACATAGACGACAGGAAAGTTGTGTCGTGACGATCGTTGGATATGGCGGACTAGGCTGTTTATTCGGGAGAGAAGGAGATCGTCTGCTACCAGCAAGGTAGGTGCGAGAAAGAGGCGTTCTGTACAGGGCCTTCCATTGGTGTACAGAGGGGCTGCACTGTTCCAAGCGTGTTCAACACTTGTTTTCCCGATCAACAGTTTAGAAGTCGAGCTAGCCTAGACAGAGAAGCAGAAGCACGATTTGAATTTTGCAGAGTCAGTTTGAGAAACAAAGTTGTTCAGCGCTCACTTTTGGTTCTACCGGCTTGTCAGAGAGTAACAAATTCATGCCTAAAATAAAGAAAAAAATCGAAAATAGTGTTGCATGATGTTATTGTATAGGCTAGTTGTTAATAAACAGGTAGCCGCCTGCAATTGTATAAATTCATAACTTGTAAAGTCTACAAATGATTGCTTTAATTGGTAATCGATTGCGATTTGCTTCGCTTTCTTATACGCCATTGGCGTTTTGACATAATCGTGATCGTCATAATCGCGGGCACACGTCGGCGTACATTAGGGCTACATGACCCTGATGAATCGCAATTCCCATGCAGTCTACTTCCGTCTTCAAACACTGGTGAACACATCTTTTTAGACAGTGTGTCAACACGTTCTTGGCAATGTTAAAAAGACTAGTCGTAGCCTTTCATTTTCACTAAGTGTTTTTCCATTTATTGATGACAGTTTTTCGGTCAGGCTACTCATGATACTGCTCGAGAGAAGTTCAGAATTACGATTTAGCGTATACATATATGAAAAAGAAAAACATTTCCAAAGGAACATATTGTATGTGAAGAAATGTTTACTACTTGATTTACCGTTGACTTAGCAATAGCATCTAAATTGTATATTTAAATGCAGAAAAATGTAAAGTACTTCATATTGGTAAAACAAACCCACAAAAGGAGTATATAATGAAAATTGGGGCAAGGAAATAAAGTATCTAAATGTGAAGAAGAGAAAGACCTAGGTGTGACTTTTGACAAAAACTTATTATTTGACAATCATATTGTAAATAGTATTAATAAAGCTAACAGAATGATTGGAATAATAAAAGAACCTTTACATTTATGGAAAAGGACACTTTTTTGCATTATATAAGACACTAGTTAGACCTGTTCTTGAATATGGCAACACTGTATGGTATCCAATGCTAAAGAGACAATCAGAAGCTCTAGAACAGGTACAAAGAAGAGCAACCAAAATGATTCTATAAAAAGATTACTCATATCAGGAAGATTAAAATATTTCAACTTCCAACACTTAAGGCAAGAAGAATAAGAAGGTGACTTGATTCAGGAAATAAGGGGTGGGGGGTCAAACAAATATTTTTAATGAAATTGATGATTTGATAAAGCAACCTTTTTTTGTACCTCCGACAAAGAAATGTTACAAGGAACAGTGAAAGATAAGATATTAAACAATATTCTACAACGAATTAAGAAAAATTTACTTTTACCAATAGAGTAACCAACTTATTGGAATAAACTAAACACTTAACATCAAACGTGCACCCATGTATTAAATGCGTTCAAGAACTCAGAGATAAACATGAATTAATTAACAAAAATTAGATATGAATTAGGATGAGATAATAAGTCTGAATCTACCTATGAACTGGACCAACGTTATGAAAAAAAAAAAAAAAAGGATATATACATACAGAAAGGCGTAAAAAGCCTAATAGGCTAAGTTGTAGTGATACAAACGCCCCTGAGCCTGATCCTATCCTGATCCTGTATAAGGCAAATATATGTAGACGCCGATGATATTATGTCAGATATACTACATGAATGTACATACAGACATCATTCATTGTAAGCACATATACACCCACACACACACATACACCCATACACACATGCACACATGCGCGCACACCACAGACAGATATAACACATACATACGCTCACACAGAAGCTATGTCACCACACACACACAACATCACACACACACACACTACATGCACATACACACACACGACAGGCACACAGCTTAGAATCTTAGTCACAAGTAAAAACACTAAAGGTATGCTGACATGTGTTGTGGCAGAAAATGTATTCAGAAACAGTAATTGACAGTAATGCACACTGCAACTTAACTATGTCCATGACAGTATGTAACATAGAAAATCCATTGCAGATGTTATTCAAACACACAGAAACAGCGCACCACGAGTTGCACCCCCATTCAAAACAAAGAACACAGTGGAAACAAAAAAATGCGCAGCACGTGCACACACACGCCCACACACATGCACATACACACACGCAAGCTGTAAACTATAAACGGAGGGACCAAGGGTAAAGTTGAAGAACACATACAGCGCAGGATATGACTGTGGGGGACTGACAATTAGGGGTAATCATGTTTGACATTTTCACTGTCGGCATTATCGGGGTCTGCCCCGTCTCATTCGTTTTCTTGGTCCAGTTGTGACAGTACAGACTTCAGGTTGTATTTAACCAGATTTTTGGGAAGTCACTCCAATTGCAAGTTCAGCAGTTCTGAAGTTTTTGTCTAAAGAATGTTTAAGTGGTATATCTAGGCATTTGTTTTTAACCTTGTCATGTAAAATATTTTGAATCCAATGAATGGGGTAGTTTGAATTCCGTGACTCAGTGATTGGTCTTATCATGTAAAAAATCAACGGTGGTGAAAACAAATTAGAAATATCTGATTCCACAGCATATATCAAAGCTAATCAAACAACAACACAGGTAACACCAACACACATAACACAGTCCACAGCCACACTCACACATCATGTTTATACTCACAATACACACTCACAAACACATAGTGCGGATGCGCACATGCACAGACACACACACACACACACACACACACACCGCACACACACACACACACAGCACACACACACCCAACACACATCACACACCCACACACACACACACATAAAACACACACAAATAGTATTAACACATTCATGCACACATATATAATTCATGTTTAAATATATTCATCCTTTCATGCATGTATATTGTCCTCGACTCATTCCCACTCACTTTTTCAAATACATAACTTTGTCAAAAATCTTAATTTTTGGAAACACTTCACTCAATTTACAGTGTTGCTACTTCCATATTGCTTTTCCACTCACATCATGTGTGTGTTTGCACGAAGGAAAGGATATGAATTGATATCCAGTGAAATATGGGGAGAGGGGTGTGTGTGCTTGCAAATTTTGATGTGCAATTGTGAATGTTCTTGGGGCAATGGGGGGAGAGTGGGGGGGCAGGGGAGGGGTGTGTGGGAGAGAATAATGGGTCGAGAGACACAAGAGGCTTACTGCGTGTACTTTGTGTCAGTGTTCAGATGTTCTCAGTGTGTTACTTTGTGTCAGTGTTCAGATGTGTTGGTCGGGTGGTTCAGATGTGTCGTCAGTTTGTACTTTGTCATTATGTAATGCTTTGAGGTACAGGGAAAAGGCCTATCATTATAAACACTTTATATATATATATATATATATATATAAATATATATCATATAATTTTGTGCACACTTGCACACACAATTATATATGCATACACATACGCGAACTGATGTAGATCTAATAGATTCACAATCAGTTCGGAGTATTTGTGTATGCATAGTGGTGTGCATGATAGTGGTGTGTGTGATTGAATGCATGTTTACACATACCACACACACACACTCCCACACATACACACACACACACCCACACACACAACACACAACACACACACACACACAACACACCACACATATGGAAAATTGCCATTTATTTCCATTTGCATAATTTTGAAGTCTCTCTTGCCCTCTCTATCTATCTGTCTATTTTGTTTATGGTACCTCGACACAACAGTCAGAAAAATAATAAACTGTTCAGACACAGTATTCGCAGTCTGTTAACAAAAGAGAAATTGAGTTTAAAACTTCATTCATTTACATTCATTTTTTTTCCCCTTTACATGCGTTTATAAAATTGAAAAAAAAGTACTTCAATAAAATTCTAAAACCAAGAAAAACTGGAAAGATGATACTCTTGATTTTATTGTGAGTGTGTGTGTGTGTGTTTGATCATCTGATTGACACTTTCGTAAAGCACACAGTTTTCCCCTCCATTAAAAAAAAATTCTAACGCCATTTCGTACACATAAATGAGCGGAAGTTTATAATCCCATAGGTAATACCCAAGGTCATTTATGACTGTTGAGAAAGTAATGGGCATTAAATATTCATTGATTCTTAGGACAGAAAATGACTAAGAGAGAGAAGGAGAAAGTTATCTTGTGCGTGGAAAGAGATTAACAAAACTTTGGACTGAGACTAAGAGAGAGAGTGAGAGAGAGAGAGACAGAGGATAAAAGGAATTCAGTGTGGACATTGAACATATTTTGCCCACGTGGTATTTGAAAAATAAGCCAGTAAATAAGTTTACAGAGCTCTACTTGTTACAAATCATGCAGAAAGGAGCAAACATAAAAAGTAACCAATATGAGTATTATCTAGACCCAAATTTTATTCATTAGAATTTCTTGAATTACTTGGGGGGGGGGGGGGGGGGGGGGGGGGGGGGGAACATGAACTCATTCATTCGTTATGCTCTCTTCGCCATAGGAAGGTGTCAAACGATGCTGTAAGAGGTGTAGCAATAAACTTCCTAAATATCTGGCCGAGCTGTCCATGACATCAATCCTGAAGACTTCTTGGCCAGAGGGTCAGCTGTGTATAAAGACTGTGACCACAGCCTAGGATGACATTTTCGAAAGAAGCGTCTTGTGTTATTCTTCATAGAATCATCTGTCAGACTCAGAGCAGCTCCTCCTTCTCCTTCCTCCCTCCCTCTCCCTAGCATGCCATAGCACAGGATACTCTCCTCTTCCTGGGGACAGATTTCACTTAAGATTTTGTTCTGTGTAATAGAGATAAGGTGGGATGTGTGTGGGCCTGTTATTCCTGTGTGCGTAGCTGTGATGAATTTGCGCATCCCTATACAGAATTGTGTGTATGTGTCTGTCTTTGTGTGAGTGCACATTTGCATGCTTGCTTACAAGTACATGTTGGCACAAATTTTGTGTGTGTGTATACGTTGTGTGTGTGTGTGTGTGTGTGTGTGTGTGTGTGTGTGTGTGTGTGTGTGTGTGTGTATACATGTGTGTGTGTGTGTGCATACATGTGTGTGTGTGTGTGCATGCATGTGTGTGCTCATGTGTTGTGTGTGTGTGCGTGCATGCACATGATTGTGTGGGTGTGTCACTATAATAATATATATTTTATAATAGTATACTGTATAATACATGCATGGTTGTCAATGCAGATCTGTATGAACATGTGACCTCTGTGTGTGGTTGTGGATGTGGGTGTGTAGTGATTAAGTAAATGTGTGTAAGTGTGAAGTGGTTGTTAGCAGCATGAGTGAAATGTTTTTATAGATTTTCAACCTTTCTCTGTATGTTCCTGTGTGCATGAGCATGTGAGCTTGTGTCTGACACAGTGGTGCGTGTGTGTGTGTCTGTGTGTCTGTGACTGTGTGTGTCTGTGTGTCTGTGAAGTGACTGGCATGAGTAAAATGTCTATAAAAAAAATTTACATCTTTACTATATCATATAATGTGCTGTTGTCTTTGCCTTTGTTTTTACTCATGAAATTTGAAGAGTAGGGGAAAAAAAAAGGTTTTAGGAGATAATTATACAGTTCAGTCTGAGAAAAGTGAACTTCTAAGCAGACAATAAGAATTATGTCTTTGGACATTAGACAGGATTATTTTTGGACATTAGACAGGATTATTTTGACACACCTCACAGTGTTTTGTTGTTGAAGTTTAGCTGAGAAGTTCAGGAAAATATGGCAAAGAAAGAGTATTACATGAATGTTTAAATATATATATGTGTGTGTGTCTGTGTGTCTGCATGTGGACGCACATGCATGTGTATTCGTGTGTGTGTGTGTGTGTGTGTGTGTGTGTGTGTGTGTGTGTGCGCGCGCGCACATGCTCATGTGTTGTGTGTGTGTGCGTGTGTGTGTGTGTGTGTGAAAATAGTCCAATCACGTTTTCTGTTTTTTTTTTTTTTTAATCTTTTACTAAAACACCAGACTGGATTATGTGTTGTACTTTTCTCCTAATTTGGGTGTTTCTGTGGTGCTTCTTTCATTTCTTTCTTTCTTTCTTTTCCTTTTTTTTTTCATCCCTCCCTCTGACTCACTCAGTATATAGACTAAGTAAACAATGCGCTGATCTCCACCACACAAAGAACTGGCATCTCTCCCTCCCTCACCTCGAAAAAAAGAAAAGAAAGCCACCTTTGCTCTAGATAATCTTTGTTTCAATCTTTCATTCTTTCCACCCTCTGTGCTCCAGATTACTTTTCTTTGTTTGCTTCAAACTTTGTTCCACTTCCAGCCTTTCTTTCATTCGCCCCGTGTTTGAGGTAGATGATTTCTCTTCGGTTGTGCCAGCACGCAGTTGTCAAGGATGTTTGTCAGCATGTTGTTCAACCCCTTCAATGTCTGTACTGTTTTGGCTGTTGTTGCTGCATTTGTCCAGCTGTTATTTTTTTCTTTTTCTTTTTTGACCATAGAGGGTGTTAAGTAATAAAAGCAAAATTAGCATAGAAACTATTGCTAGACCAAAAAAAGAAAAAAAGAAAGAAAGAAAAAAAATATATATATATATACAAACCACACTTCCTGAAAGCAAATTGAACAGACCATCCATTTTGTGACTTTTTCAAGTTTATTTATTTTTAAGCAGATCAGCTATGATCAAACTGTTTTTTGTGAAATGATGCCAGTGTACATTGTTGCCAAGAATTGAAGCATGTAAGTGAGGGTATAACATAATAAATAGGTAGCAGTCAAGAGATTAAATGTTATTGAACCACTACCCGAGTGAGACAGTAATGAGTAATTGTATTAAATCATATTTATCTTATTGAACCACTACCAGAGTGAGACAGTAATGAGTAATTGTATTAAATCATATTTATCCTATGGACCTGTTGAGATTTGAGTTGAAAGAAGCATTCCCCTAAATTGACACAAGCTTATTTTTTTCATACTTTTTTTTTTGTGCTTGTGCACTCTTAGTGAATATTGCTTTGTTTAGAAAGTGTGTGTGTGTGTGTGTGTGTGTGTGTGTGTGTGTGTATGTGTGTGTGTGTGTGTGTGTGTGTGTGCGCGCGTGCACGCACATTTGTGTGTGTGTGTGTGTGTGTGTTCGTGGGTGTTTTGTTTCTTAATTTGAGTTCAATGTAGATGATAATTGAGGCAGGAGATGAGGAATGTCTGCAGTCAGTGGACTGACATGTCACAATGTCTATCTTCCTCTATCAGTTCAGTGTAAGGTTCCTGCCTTTCTGTCGTTGTTCAGTGTTGAGGGAATACTTCATGAAGAAGAGTGTGGGAGAACTGTGCAAACTTGTTAGACAAGATGGCCCGACTTGACACTGACAGCCTCAACTGACACCGACAGCCTCACGCTCTTTGTCAGCTGGTCCAATCCCATTGTAGACATCATCAAAGGAAAAGATTTGAAGCTGGATAAGATTTGACAGTAAATGAAAATTTACATTACGCATTTTCGTGATCATTTTTTTAAATGACATTTCTTGTGTAATAAAGATTGTATGGTTTAAAGGGTATCCGGTATAAAAGATATGATTTTATTTAGATCAGATGGTGGATAAGTAGTCTTTAGAACTGATGAAACAAATATTCAAATGTATTTCCACAGTCTTCTACATGTTTAGAATCTGTACTGACAGGAAATCAGTTCTAGTCAAGTAATGGTCCTTTTTTTTTTTTTTGTGAATGGATTTCTGGACTTTCTTTTTTTTTTTCCATCAGTTCAACTAGTACTGTAAGAACTTTAAAAAAAAAAGGGGGGAGGGGGGCTGCATTTTCCAGTTTCCCTATCTAAAGATTTGTGTGTGTGTGTGTGTGAATGGATTTCTGGACTTTGTTTTTTCATCAGTTTTTTCATCAGTTCAACTAGTACTGTAGAACTTTAAAAAAAAAAAGGGGGAAAAGAAAAAAGAACTGCAACATTTTCCAGTTGAGTTGTGCGAGGATGAGGTCATAGGGTGAAAGGTGTTGACACGCAGTGCCTGAGATCAGGGGCTGTAGGCGTGAGGACTCTGCCCTGTGATGTGCAGGGAGGTGACAACCCTGCATCCTGACCCACGCCATTGTGTGCAGGGGCGGCCAGTGTAGTGTACTGAGCCTGAAAAGAGATTGGTTTTGTCAGGGGGGGGGGGGGGCTGAAGGAAAGTGTGTGTGTGTGTGTGTGTGTTGTGTGTGTGTGTGTGTGTGTGTGTGTTGTGTTGTGTGTGTGTGTGTGTGTGTGTGTGTGCGTGTGTATGTGTGTGTGTGTGTTTGTTGTGTGTGTGTGTGTGTGTGTGTATGTATGTTGTGTGAGAGAGAGAGAGTATGCAAGTGCATGTGTGTGTGTGAGCGTGTGTGTGTGTGCACGCACATGTGTGTGTGTGTGTGTGTGTGTGTGTGTGTGTGTGTGTGTGTGTGTGTGTGTGAGTGAGAGAGAGAGAGAGAAGTAGAGAGAGTTTGTGCATGTATGTGTGTGTGTGTTTGCGCGCGCATATGTATGTGTGTGTGTATGTGAGTGCGGGCGCGCGTGTGTGTATGCAAATGCACAAGTTTTTTTTTTTTTAAATACCTAACACACAGTTGTGCAGTCAAACAAATCGATATGTTTTACTTTGAGTCGCCCCTATCTCCTGTAGAAAGCAGGGTGTATTGCTTTACTTTGAGTCGCCCCTATCTCCTGTAGAAAGCAGGGTGTATTGTTTTACTTGGAGTCACCCCTGTCTCCTGTAGAAAGCAGGGTGTATTGTTTTACTTGGAGTCGCCCCCATCTCCTGTAGAAAGCAGGGTGTATTATTCTGATAGAACTGATCCCTCTCATCATTTGTGCTGATATGAAAGTGGTTAATACAGGTGTATGTTGGTGTCCATTCAAACACATTACATACACACAATCGTGCTCAAACATGCATTGTGTACATACATCAACACACACATACTCACTCACTCACACACCCACACACTCTCTCACACACACACACACACACACACACACACACACACACACACACACACACACACACACACACACACACACACACATGCACACACACACACGCACACACAAACAAACATACATATATATCCACACACACACACACACACACTCGCACGCACGAGACTTTACTTGTGCAACATTCATCCGTACATGTTTTTACTCACACACACATACACACATACACACGCACACACGCACACACACGACACATGAAATGTTGATTTTATTTCTGGTAAACATGACCAGAGAAGAATAAGAACAGCAGTGCTCGGACAGGGTCGGTACAGTAAACACTAAAACAAACTGACACTGTGCTGAAGAAAGGAAGAAATGAACTGGACCTACCGACATGGGTCGCTGCCTCATGTATGAACTGCGGACGGTCCAAAGTTCCAAAGATCGCGTCCACATCCTGATGTCTCAGCAGCTGTCCCCCTCATGGTCACACCTACAGACAGACCCAGCTGACCTTCCTGGGTCAGGCCCCCCTGTGATCCGGGATGTGGGAACTTCAGAAAGACTGAGAAAAAAATAGGGGGGAAGAAAAAGGAAGGTGGTCTTTGACCTCACTGTGTACATGCACATGTGGATCAATATCAGCCCTTCCTCTGTCTGTCTGTCTGTCTGTCTGTCTCTGTCTCTGCTTCTGTCACTGTTTGTCTGTCCGTCTCTCTGTCTCTGTCTTTCTATGTCTCTCTCTCCCTCTCTCTCTCTCTCTCTTTTCCCTCTCACCCTCTCTCTCTCTCTCTCTCCCTGTCACTGTGTTTGTCTGTCTCTCTGTCTCTGTCTTTCTATGTCTCTCTCTCCCTCTCTCTCTCTCTCTCTCTCTCTCTCTCTTTCCCTCTCACCCTCTCTCTCTCTCTCTCTCTTTCCCTCTCACCCTCTCTCTCTTTCTCTCCCTCTCTCTTTCTCCCCCTCTCTCCCCCCTCTCTCTCCCTCTCCCTCTGTCTCCTATTCTCTCTGTCTCTTCCTCTCCCCCTCTTCCTTTCTCTCCCCTCCTCTCTCTGTCCTCTCTCTCCCCTCCTCTCTCTCTTTCTCCCTCTCTCTCCTCCTCTCTCCCTCTCTCTCTCTCTTTCCCTTTCACCCCCTCTCTCTCTCTCTCTCTTTCCCTCTCCCCTCTCTCTCTCTTTCTCTCCCTCTCTCTTTCTCCCCTCTCTCTCCCTCTCCCTCACCCTCTCTCTCTCTCTGTCTCCTATTCTCTCTGTCTCTTCCCTCTCCCCCTCTTCCTTTCTCTCCCCTCCTTTTTCTGTCTCTCTCTCCCCTCCTCTCTCTCTTTCTCTCCTCTCTCCCTCCCCTCTCCTTCTGTCTAGACCTTCAGCTGTGTGTATTTTTTCTTGTCAGATCTTTTCTGGTTATGAATACTGTAAGTGTGAGGGAGGCTGTTTTCATCGTTTATAAATTTCTTTTAACTTTAGGTTCAGTCGGTTGAATTTCCAGTAGTGATTGTTATTGGTTTAGTATATTTTTATTTCAAACTGAAGAAGAAATTGATATTAATGCTGTCATTGTAACAAGATCACACACTAACAGTCACATGTATATGTACACACACCACGCGCACCACACACACACACACACATACCGCACGCACACACACACACAACACACACACATACACGCACGCACCGCACACACACACACACACACACACACAACACACACACACACACACACACACACACACACACACACACACACACACACACACACACACGCGCACACACACGCATACACACACACACACAAACGCACACGCACACTTGCACATGCGATCACACACGCACACACACACACACACACGCGCGCGCACTGTGCTGGCACCCCCACCCCACCCTCCCACACACACACACACACACACACACACACACACACACACACACAACACACACACACACACACACATCTCACTCACTCACTCGCACTCACACACACACACTCACTCACACTCACTCACACACACTCACACACACACACACACACACACACACCACACACACACACACACAACACAGAATTGTCAGTTGCCATACACCTGAGGTATGTGAACTTGATACATTGTATGCATTGCCACAAGTTTCCCAGTGCTCTTCCTCTTTCTCTGAGCTATAGAGTTGGACACGCACAACGGAGTGTCACCTGTTATCAATAGTGTGTGTGTGGTGTGTGTGTGTGTGTGTGTGTGTGTGAGTGTGTGTGAGTGTGTGTGTGTGTGTGTGTGTGTGTGTGTGTGTGGTGTGAGTGTGTGTGTGTGTGCGTTGTTTTCAGACAGGGAAGGACAAGAGAAGAGGAAGATTGAGCAAGCACACTTAAAATACTCTCAATCCATTTTTTCTTCTTCAAAGTTTAAAAAGAAAAGGACAAGAAGCAAAAGGCGGACTGTAGTTTTTCCTTTTTAAACAGACTAAACCTATGATTGATGTATCTTAATGATTATGATTTCATTTAAACAGACTAAACCTATGATTGATGTATCTTAATGATTATGATTTCATTTAAACAGACTAAACCTATGATTGATGTATCTTAATGATTATGATTTCATTTAAACAGACTAAACCTATGATTGATGTATCTTAATGATTATGATTTCATTTAAACAGACTAAACCTATGATTGATGTATCTTAGTTTTTTCCTTTTAAACAGACTAAACCTATGATTGATGTATCTTAGTTTTTCCTTTTTAACAGACTAAACCTATGATTGATGTATCTTAATGATTATGATTTCATTTAAACAGACTAAACCTATGATTGATGTATCTTAATGATTATGATTTCATTTAAACAGACTAAACCTATGATTGATGTATCTTAGTTTTTCCTTTTTAAAACAGACTAAACCTATGATTGATGTATCTTAGTTTTTCCTTTTTAACAGACTAAACCTATGATTGATGTATCTTAATGATTATGATTTCATTTAAACAGACTAAACCTATGATTGATGTATCTTAGTTTTTCCTTTTTAAACAGAACTAAACCTATGATTGATGTATCTTAGTTTTTCCTTTTTAAACAGACTAAACCTATGTTGATGTATCTTAATGATTATGATTTCATTTAAACAGACTAAACCATGATTGATGTATCTAGTTTTTCCTTTTTTAAACAGACTAAACCTATGATTGATGTATCTTAGTTTTTCCTTTTTAAACAGACTAAACCTATGATTGATGTATCTTAATGATTATGATTTCATTTAAACAGACTAAACCTATGATTGATGTATCTTAGTTTTTCCTTTTTAAACAGACTAAAACCTATGATTGATGTATCTTAGTTTTTCCTTTTAAACAGACTAAACCTATGATTGATGGTATCTTAGTTTTTCCTTTTTAAACAGACTAAACCTATGATTGATGTATCTTAATGATTATGATTTCATTTAAACAGACTAACCTATGATTGATGTATCTTAGTTTTTCCTTTTTAAACAGACTAAACCTATGATTGATGTATCTTAGTTTTTCCTTTTTAAACAGACTAAACCTATGATTGATGTATCTTAGTTTTTCCTTTTTAAACAGACTAAACTATGATTGATGTATCTTAATGATTATGATTTCATTTAAACAGACTAAACCTATGATTTATGTATCTTAATGATTATGATTTCATTTAAACAGACTAAACCTATGATTGATGTATCTTAATGATTATGATTTCATTTAAACAGACTAAACCTATGATTGATGTATCTTAATGATTATGATTTCATTTAAACAGACTAAACCTATGATTGATGTATCTTAATGATTATGATTTCATTTAAACAGACTAAACCATGATTTATGTATCTTAATGATTATGATTTCATCGAGAGTTTCATTTGTATCCTGTCATTTATTTTACATTTGAAAAACACTTTTTTAGTTTAGCTCGAACTTTTCTAAGTACTGCAAAGCCGACATTCCTTTGTTTTTGTTTGTGAGCATGTGGGTGTGAGGTGTATGGGTGTGTGTGTGTGTGTGTGTGTGTGTGTGTGTGTGTGTGTGTGTGTGTGTTGTGTGTGTTGCGTGTGTTGTGTGTGTTGTGTGTATGTGTGTGTGTGTATGTGTATGTGTGTGTGCATGTGTATGTATGTGTATGTGTGTGTGTATATGTGTATGTGTGTATGTGCGCGTGTGTGTGTGTGTCTGTGTGTGTGTATGTATACATGTGTGTGAGTGTGTGTGTATGTATACATGTGTGTGAGTGTGTGTGTTTTAGCCCACTCTGTGCATGTAGGTCTCTGCCTATAGACCAACCTCATTATGACAGGAGAGGAGAGGAGGAGGAGACTGTAACTGTGTAAGTGCAGGGAGTGCCAGGGATGGGAGGAAAGGGAAATGAGCTGAAAGGGGAAAGGGGGGCGTGGGATGGGTTGGTGGCAGGTAAGGAGAAAATGGACGAGGGGAAGTGGGGGGGGGGGAGGGTCTGGGGGGGGGGGGGGGGGGGGCGTAAGAGGCGAGGTAGATCTGTTCTATGTTTGTGCTAGGTCTGTCGCTTGAAAGCAAATGGAGATAAGAATCATTATAAATGCTGTATAATTTTTACTTTTTTTTTGCCTTGTCATTTTTCTTTTATTCAATCAGTTTTGTTGCTAGTGTTATTAAAAAAAGAGATGAGCATGTTTCTTTGTACTGTAAAATTTGGTTTACTTTTTGAACATGTACGTTTTTGCCTTGTTCCATTTAAAGCAAAGATTGCTATATAATATTATAGGGGCATATATTTGGGGGGGGGGGGGGGGGGGGTATGGGGGGTTTTTGGGTTTAAATTTTTTTCCCTTTCTTCGTGTTTGATCCTCATTCAATACTTGTTACAAATTAATTAAGAAAAAAACCTTTTTGTTTTCTTTTATTCGTTTTTATGATTACCATTTTTTTTTTTGTTTACCATGCGTTTTGTCTCGATTTTGCTTTCTTGTTTGGTTTATTGATCAGTCAGTCAGTCAGTCACCAATCAATCGGTCAGTCGTATGGGTCAGTCAGTTAGTCAGTGGTGTAAGTTGTTTAGTCAGCCAGTGAATGTCAGTTATTATTTTTAAAAAATATTTTTTTGCATATGCAAGGCTGATACTCCTGCGGACACTCCATGTATAGACAGCAAGGATTAATTCCATCTCTACTCAACAAGAGAGTGGAGTTTTTGTGTGAATGACCGTTTTTTATCCTGCCATTAAGGCAGCCATACTCCATCTTTGGGGAAGGTGTATGCTATGTGTAAAGTGTCATCCATACCAACGGCCAAACTGGCCTTCTCTTCCGAAAGTTGGTGATGGGATTTTACGTGCGTGCAAGATGTTATGCGTGTGTTCACACACGAACCCCCGGGTTATAGTCTCATTTGAAGGACTGTATGGGAAATGGAGTCAGAACCAATGTTAACTCCGAGGGAAAAATCCCCCTGTACCAAAACGGCCTGGCGGAGATTCGAACCTGCAACCATAATAAGTTGGTTAGTCAGCCAGTGAATGTCAGTTATATCATTGGTTAGTCAGCCAGTGAATGTCAGTTATATGAGTCCATCGTAAGCAATGAGTGTCAGTCATATGAACTGATCATGAAGAAGTCAGTGCCTGTGTTGATTAGTCTGACAGTGAGTCAATCAGTCATGTGAGTCGATCAGTTCGCTAGTGAATAAGTCTGTACGTCTGTCCGTTAGTCTGACGGTGAATAAGCCAGGCATATCATTCAGTCAGTCAGCCAGTCCACCCAGTGGTAGATCAAGTTAGAGTGGAAGGGGAGGGGGGGGGGGGGAGGAGGGGGTTGGAGGTGATTTCCAAAATTGAAGCGAAGGGCCAGCTAAGCCCTGAGGGATCTTTGGGCAAAGTCCTGATCAACGAGTCAGGGGAGCTAAGCCCTCCAAGAGCTGAACAAAAAACAACTTTTGAGGGGGTTTGAACGGTCACCTGGGAAATGAGGCCTATTTTGTAAGGAAAAGAACTGCATGAATTCAAAAATCCTTATATATTGGGGTTTAAAGCCAAAAACATACGACTCTTTTAAAATTATTTTTTTCAGGCGAGCGGGGTCCCCGGGAAACCCTGTAAACCTCCCCAGACCTGTACTGTAAGCGTTAAATTTTCCGCCCAAACAAAAAAGGATGATCAGTGATGAGAAAATGTACAAAATGTGTGGGGTGGATCAAACGTTTTTTTTTTTTCTAAATACACAATTTTTCACATGAAACAAACAAACAAAAAAGTGAATTGTGGGGGCCCAAAAGAATTTTAAAAATTTAACGCGTGAATAAATGACTCTGCTTACTTTGATGGGGTGGTTTCGGGTTTTCAAGAACGAAAATTTTAAATTTCAAACATGGGAAAAAGTTTCTTTCTTTTCACTGTAAAGGTTATTTTAATAAAATGTTTTTCTTTTGTTCTTCTTTTTTGGTGTTTTCCGTAAAAAAAAATAAAAAAAATTGAATAACGACGAATAATGATCCAGTCGGTCGGATGGTTTATGGAAGTTCACCAGTTATTAATTCATACTTAGTGGGTAGGATTGGGGAGTAGCGATGTGGTGATTGAGCTTGGCTGAGACGCCATAGTTTTGATTATTAAAGAATTTTGTTTTTCTCATGTTTTCAGGTATGCACTGAAGGAGAGGATGAAATCACCTGGAAACAATTGGTCACAAGGCAAAGAGCGGATCTCCCGTTGCCAGCGTATGGAGAATTCCTGAAACTGGTGCATGTGTGGTGGTTGAAGTGTGTGCTCATCACGTAATATGCCCATGTGTCAGTTCAGCACAAGGAAGGAGAACAACAGGTTTCTCAAGAAAATGGAAAAGCGAAGCTGAGCAATGCGTTCGGGTCTTCAGTGAACATCCTTTTCAACTGTCGACCTGTGACTGTCGCGTCAGACTACCGGCCACGCCTGGTGTGAATGGGTTGTCTGCCCCCTGGATGGTACCGACTCTGGCATTCTGCTGTCCCCCCTCTGCTTGGCTGTCACAGTTCACAAGTGGTGAATGGTCGACTCTTTCCAGGAGGTTTTCTTTCACTTCCTGGGGATTCTGTTAGTGTTCATTATTAGAAACCGTTTCTGTGAATATAATTAGTATTTAATGCGATAGTGTGTGCTCAAAAAAAAAGAAGAAAAAAAGTAGTGCAGGTATTAATAGTTGGATGATGAAGAAAGTTATTCCTGGTTTACCAAAACAAATTGAAAATCCAGAGTTCTGAAAAAAGAAAACGAAACAAAACAACAACAACAATAACAACAAATAACAAGCAAACTTGCAGTGATAAGCAGGAGTGAATTAAAAAAAAAAGTGTGTTGTTAGATAAAATGATATCTTGCATGCTGAACTGAAGCCCTTCATCGAAAAAGGTCAGAAGCCGAGTTTTGAAACAGGAAGTGGAGTTTTGAGAGAAAAGCATTAATAGATATTTTTTTAGATTAATAGAGCACGTCTAGTTAGTGAACAGATCCCATCATCAATTTGTTAAGTCTGGGAAGACCCAGAGTTAGGGCACTCTACGAACTGGAGATCTCATTTGGAATCAAAATTAGAAATTGAAACCTGTACAAAGGCTTCGGATGTCGTCGGTGAAAGACCTCACAGTGTGATCACTGAAGAAGGATGTAATTGTAGGAGGGAGGCATGTCATCACTAGCGTCAGTGTCGTCGTCATCATCATCATCATCATCACTTCCAGAAGGGTGACTTGGGTGGAAACATCGTCATGGAGAATATTTACCGGAACCCTCGCCGTGGCAACGCCTCTGACAACCACACCCATGAACTGCGACCATCCAAGGTGATTGATGAAGTGTGTGTGTGTGTGTGTGTGTGTGTGTGTGTGTGTGTGTGTGTGTGTGTGTGTGTGTGTGTGTGTGTGATTCTGTCTTTCTGTTTTGTGTTTAAAAGTATCTTAGTGTTAAGGTGACTTGTGGGAATGCACTTACGACTTAAGGATGTTGAAAGGTAAAGAACACGTAAGAACACATGCACACACATGCACGCACATGTGCTCGTGTGCATGTACCCACACGCATATGCGCAAACATGCAAGCATGCCTGCACACATGCACGCTTGCACACACACACACACACACACACACACACACACACACACACACACACACACACACACACACACACACACGCAGGCATGCATATGCATACGCATGCCCACACACACACACACACAAACACAACACACACACACACACACACACACACACACACACACACACACACACACACACACACACCAGACACACACACACACACACACACACACACACACACACACACACACACACACCACACACCACACACACACACACACACACACACACACACCTCTCTCTCTCTCTCTCTCTCTCTCTCTCTCTCTCTCTTTCTCTCTCTCTCTTTCACGCTCTCTCTCTCTCTTAAGTGGATTTGGTATTAACAGTTTTACCCTAAGTATTACAACTTGTTACCCATTACCTAACAGCAGGTTTCTTCACTCGGGGAATGAGGGAGGATTCAGAAGTACTGGGAAGTCAGTGCCCTGTGTGTTGACACTGAAGCCTAGTGGGAGGAGGTCAGCCTGTCGATTTTGCCACAGTGTGAGCAGAAGGCCCTCTGTCACTTTCACATGACATTTTATGATGTAGCACTGAGCCCCGTCCATGGCCGTTAAGACGCACACAGTCAGCGCTGGCTAGTTTCTTTCTTTCTTGACCACATGTTTTGAAGCACTTCACCCTTTAAGTTTTCACCCACAAAGTTATTTTGAGACAAGTTACCCAACCATCAGGTTTGTTTTTAAGATGCTTGACAAATTAGGATTCTGTTCTCGTTTGTTTGTTTTTTTTTTTAATCCACCATTATTAATCCCTTTCCCCTTCCCCTTCCTCCCTCCCTCCACCTGAACGAATCAAATTAGTAGATTTTGTTAAAGGAGAAAAATGGGGAAAAAACGATCTGTTAATCTGAAATGGAGCTGGAACGTCGTCGTCGTCGTCGTCGTACCTGGCTAAAGACTCAAGGATCTACGAAAGCAAAGTACTTGAACACATGTACAAATGCGTGTGGGGATGAGAACATTACGTGTGTGACGTTTGTTACCCGCCACTGGGCAGCACACTCGATTCGGGATGCTGGGAACAGTAAACAGTAAATGTACATTGACTGTGTGTTGTTCCCCACCTGTTTGAATATTTCCTTTCATAATCAAACCGGTTTCCTGACACTGGGTTGTGTTCTGCTGTGCAGTCTGTTTGACAGGGTTCAAGATCCTAAGGCTGTGCAGTTCATTTCTATGTTCAGCTGTTTTGGCTGTGTGCATTTGTCAGGCACAGGAGCATATTGGCAAGCTTGGAACATCCTTTCTTTTTGGTGGGGATCCATGTCTGTATCAGTGTATGTTTATTGTGTGTGGTTTGTCTTGACATTTGTGGTGGGTGGGTTGGTGTTATAAGCAGCATTCATTTAGATTTAAGGGGTGTGTATTGTCACATCATAGGAGCAAGAAGTACTTGTTTGTTTTGTACTGAAACATCTGCTGTTGAATGTGATGTGTGTTATCAGTGTGTGTGTTGTGTTATCAATGTTTATGGCTGACCATTGGAGTCGTAAACCTGTGCTTAGAAGATTCAGCACATCGTTGACTTATCACATCAGGGTCGCCTAAGATATATTGCCACCGATTAGTTTGAATCGATTCTGGCCACATTTGAAAAGCCTGCGCTAATGTCTGACTGAAGTTGTCGTTGGTTTTGCAGTTGTTCTTCTGTCTTGTTACGTCCACCATTATCATTGATGGCTGTGATGTGTCACTGATGATGAGCCTTAAAACTCTCCACAGCCATGTTGAAAATGAAATACACTGTCTTTGTCATGTGAGTGTCATTTACTGTTGTTGTTGTTATAACATAGACGGGGAGGGGGGGGGGGGGGGGGGGCTGTGTTGTGCACTCTGGCTCTAGGCAGAGCAAATGGAGCTTGCCAGAGGACTAAAGCTGTCTGGTCAGAATACAGTGTCACACTGTTCAATCAATTCGTCGTAAATAACAGTAAGGTGACAGAAAGCAGACTGACCCCTGAAGGGATGGTATTGAATGAGCAATGTTGGATTAGCGATAAGATAATGTTGCTTATAGCCCAGCCGACCGCAAAGGGCCACATCAGGGCGATCAGTCGCTGAAAGGTTAATGTTCAGATGGCCAAGCGATAGGTTGTTTAATGCTGAGACATGCCCATGAAGAGCCATGCTGAAATTTTCTGCTCAGTAGACTGGATTTTTTGGTTTGCTACACAAATATATTAAACAAATATACAGTAGATTGGATTTTTGATTTGCCTACACAAATATTTAACAAATATACAGTAGATTGGATTTTGATTGTTTACACAAAATATATTTAACAAGTATATGTGTAAAATAAACATTTTAGCTGATGAGGGCCACACAGAGATGAGCGCTGGTTGCAATATTGATCTCCAAAGAGATGTCTGAAAAAAATTGTAGATTTGTAACCATGCGCACCCCACACTGCCCACTCCTCATGCTTATGAACAAAGGTTTCACCTTTATGACGACTTGCTCAAGGGTACATTACATCTGTTTGCAGATGTTCATTACATTCCTTAGATCGCGACATGGAGAAACAGCTGAGGAAAAGTGGGGCATTTGGATAGGAGAGGAGGGAAAGAGGGAGGGAGGGAAAAGGAAGTACAGAAAAGAAACCAGAGAGAGAGAGGGGGTTGCAGGGCTGGGGGGGGGGGGGGGGGGGGGGAAGGAAATGGGGAAGAATGGAAAAGAGAATAAAACCAAGAGAGCCAGAAAGGATGAGTTGCCAAAGTGAGGCAACTGCAGGCGGAAATTTAAACAAATTTTAAATGTTACTAATAGCACACTGCCAAAAAAAAGAACCAAAAAAAACCCGTAGACAAACAAATCACAAGACAAAACACTACATGTTTCGACCTCTTAGGTCGTCTTAGGCAAAATACGAAACACTCGGGACAACGAAAATGAAGGAGCAGTCATTTATCTTCATCCCCTTCAAGCGAAATGGGTGTTAAATGATGCAGTATCTTGCCTCAAGAAGACCTAAGAGGTCGAAACGCATCATGTTTTTGTCTTGTGATTCCTTTGTCTACGTTTTTTTTTTTGGTGATGTGCTATTCGTAACATTTAAAATTTGTTCCAAAGGATTTGTAGAGAGTGGAGTGGGGGAGGGGTGGGTTGGGGAGGAAAAGGTAACGGGGAGAGAAGGGGAGGGAAGGTGGGAGAGAGGAAGGGACAGTAAGAGAGAGAGAAAGGGGGGAAAGAGTAGGGGGGGGGGGGGGGCAAGTCAGAGAATGAAATTACTGTGAAAGAATGGCTAAACAGAGAAAGACACCAGAGGAAGTATGTCATGAAGACAGGAAGAGAAAAGAAGGGAAAGGGACAGTGTAAAATGAACTCAAGACAATTCCAATGTAAAGAATACTTAATACAATAAACATACCTTCATGATTATAACATGAACTGGTAAAGGCCAATTGCCTGTACATCATGCAAAATAAGAAGGCAAAATGTCCACAGCTGAAGGAATTCATCACAATTAGAAACATACTATCACTGTCATTATCATATGATTATAGCATTTAAACCAATAAAGATCAAGTACCAGCGCATTATGCAAATTAGGAAAACAAAATGGTGAAATCGATGCACTCACTTAATTCTGATCAAGCCAATGATAGCAGTTGAAGTCTTAAATTTCTAAATTGTGGGTGGTAATGAAATTGAAGTTTACAAGTTTGCTTGATGGAGTTGGTGGGAAAATCACATGCTGAATTTATCAACTGAACCGTGTTCCTATAGATGCAATTCAGACTTTTTTTTGTGACATGAAAATGACATGCTTTAAAACATCTCCCAACAAAATTTAACAAAAATGCTTCAAATTCTAAATCACATACTAAACATTATCCATATTCTTCTGACACGCGCATTATTGTGATGAAAATTGACAACCATGTGGCAGATATTGAACCCATTTCTCCTCTGCAGTTCATTAGAGTAGCAGCAGATGTGGGTATGGGTACTCATCATGGATATTACACTTGTAGTTTATCATTCTTTTCTCTCTTGTCCTTTGCGGTCGGCTGGGCTATAAGCAACATTATCTTATCTTATCTTATCTCTCTCGTCTCTCTGTCTCTGTCTCTCTCTCTCTTCTCTCTCTCTCCCTCTCTCTCTCACCACACACACACACACACACACACACACACACACACACACACACACACACACACACACACACAATGTCAGATGGGTAGGTAATCCATGGTGATTTAACATGTTTTTTTTTTCTCCTTCACAATTTTGAATTTTCTGTTTGAAAACAAAATTTTAATATATGGATGAAGTTGGATCAATCCCAGTGCTACTTGTTATCTCATTTTTATTAGCTTTCCAGCCATTTAACTGCAAGCGATCATTCTCCTTGAAGAATTTGAACCTCCTCTGCAGTGTGAAAAAACAACAACATAGCCATAAAAGCCATTTAGCTCAGTATCAGTTATCCCCAGGGCTGAAGCTCTTGTAAAGTATATTTTTCATACAAGAAAGAGGAGAGGACGTCCTAATCCCTTTCCTATAGGGCAGTAGGGCAGAATTACTCAGCATTTACTGCTTGTCACACAGGTGAAACAATCAATGATGTTGACAGATGTACGCCTTTTCTCTATTCTCCTCCTCTTCTTCTTTTTCTTCTTTTCTTTTCTTCTTCTTCTTCTTCTTCAAGTTCTTCTTCTTTCTTTCTTTCTTTCTTTTTATCTCTTGAAAAAGAAAAATCTGAATGAGTTGGCATCAGACATTTCAGAGCAAGTGCAAGAATTGATAGAACAGTCACAGCATATTGCTGGTGATTCTGCAGGCGTGTATTTGTTTCAGGTTCCTTTGATAATTCTGCTTGAAATTTTGAATGAACTTGATAATTCAGCTGCAGGAAACTGAGAAGTTTTTGAAGTGCTTTCCATGTCAAAACTGAGGAAGAAGTGAACAGGATTTGTGATTTTTTAAAATATAATTTATGCTTTCAGTTTAGGCAGAAAGTACGTATGCAAGGATTCTTGTGTATATGAATACCCACACACACTCGTACATGCTTACACACATACACTCATATGCTTACACATATAAATATAAGCACACACATATACATGTACACATATAGTGGACATGCACACGTTTACACTTTATTCAGATCCATGTCTCATTGTTTTGTGTTAATTGCTGTAAAATTGTTTTACAAACACAGTGCATGTACTTGGTTGAATTCACTTGCTTTCATTTGTGTTTTATGAGGTACTGCTTTTACAATATTATCAAACTGCTTGTTACAGATAATGCTTAAACTCTAAGGTGTTATCACGCAGAAATGTTTCTTGCATGTTGTTTATTACAGTGAAAGAGCAGATTTTCTTTGCATGGAGTGATGACTGTTTGTGTGGCTTACTTGAGTTTACTATCATTTGCCTTGTAAACAAATAACGCGAATGATGGTTTGTTGGCAAAAAATGGGCGTGCCGCAATAGAACCTAGCATGGGTAGTATTATGATATCAGCGCATTTTGATACCCTGGTACATTGCAGTGCTGTGATGTGCTGTTGATCCTGCTTTAAGTGTAGTCTGTGGTGGAGAGAGAGAGAGAGAGAGAGAGAGGAGAGAGAGAGAGAGAGGAGAGAGAGAGAGAGAGAGAGAATATATATGTGAATGAGAGGAAGAGCAAGAGAATATGTGAATGAGAGGAAGAGTTAGTTTTAGCAGGTGTACATATTGCATGATATGAAGTGTCCTGACCTAATGTCTCCTCCAATGCTTATCTCATACAGGCCCGGCCAAGTCATATAGTGTAGTCTACCTCATTGCTTACCAACACCCCAACCACAAGCTGAAGGAATAAACGCAAGGAGAAGTAAGAACCGAATATTCATGAACGCATACTAACAAGGCATAAAAACTTTCTACACCTGTGCAGTTCAGGACGCGGACTAACGGTCTAACAGTTTGTAACAACCCTGTCCTTCCTTCTTCCCAGGCTTGCAGGTGCAGCACACACCTTAACAAATCTCATTAGTTTTTAGATTAACCCCAACCTTCATTCATTCCCATCTCACCAGCCTAATTCACGGATCTGGACATGGCTTACTAATGCTGTGATTTACTAACAGTCCTTTCTCTCCCTGGCTAACACCATTGGCGCGATCGGATGATGGCACGACCAAAAGGATGTTCACGTGCACTGCTGTGCGACGTACCGCTGTGTTTACAATGGCTTTGTGAAACATAATCCTACTTAGACTTTGGAGAGTATGCACAGTTGTTTCTTGTTGTTGTTGTTGACTTTGAGGAATATACACAGTTGTTCTTGTTGTTGTACTTTGGGGAATATAGACAGTTGTTTTCTTCTTCATTATTTGAAGGAAAGGGCTGTCAGCTGAACCTAGTTCATGTGTGTGTCTTTTTCTTTTAATGATGGAGTCCTTAACGGCCAAACCAATGGGATCTGTCATTAAATGGACTTGGTGCCGCTCTGCCAAAAGGGATGCTTAGACATGCTGGTTCCGCGCCAATGAATTATTGTCATCACTACTTCAGCAGTGGCGTTTAATGGGTGATGTCCTGTGTGTTCCATCAAAAAAGATACCACCAAATACCATCAAAATGACGTGGAAGCAGCGCAGCCTCTCTTCAAGCAGGCTGCCTAACTGCCTTATTAGGACCCCACATTGATGGATTACTCACTAGAGACTATATAGAGCCAAAGATGCAGCTGGTAGATTGCCTCATGAGGACCTTATGTTTAGTGCTCGCTGTAGAGCCTCATGAGGACCTTATGTTTAGTGCTCGCTGTAGACTAGCGCTGGCGATGCACCTGGACAAAGCTGAATGTGGCTATGTAATAGAGCCAGAATGAAAGAGATGTGTGTGTGTGTGTGTGTGTGTGTGTGGTGTGAGGTGTGTGTGTGTGTGTGTGTGTGTGTGTGTGTGTGTGTGTGTGTGTGTGTTTGGGGGGGGGGGGGGGATGCCACTGGGTGGGTATTAAGATTCAACAAGAAAATTTATGCAAATTCTTGCAAATTCGGATTCGTGTTTGTCGAGAGCTGTGTTTCTAAGCAGAACTAGTTCTAGCTTTCCTAAATTTTGATTAAGAATGTAAAGAATGTTCAGCTGCAACGCCCCCTTTTTGTCACAAGTGTTGGACCTTGCTAGCTCTCAAGGCAATCCCAGGTAAACGAGATATCAGACAAACTTGTCTATGACAGTGTCACTAGTGTGTGACACATGTATTGAACGTTTGGCCTTCCTACATTCAGTGGGTCTGATAATGCATGTGACACTGCTAAGCAGTGAGTTATAAATCTAAACGTTATCTCTGGCTAGGTGATGGTGATACTGACAGACCATAGAGAGAGCATCTGTTTGTAAAGGAAATTGAAAGTCCACTGACCTGGTTGATCAGTGGCCATGATACACACACACTCACGCGCGCACGCACACACACACACACACACCACGCACGCACGCACGCACGCACGCACGCACGCACGCACGCACGCGCACACACACACACACACACACACAGAGGCGTAATGAACTCTTACAAGTAGATTGCTTGTTGCCCTTGGTTAACCATCTGTCTGAGGAGGACGTCAGTTATTGTGCAGTCTGGGTAGGTGGGGCCTGATAGGGCTAAACAGCCTGATTGTGGAGGCACATGTTGAGGACTGTGGGGGTACCAAAAGAATTCGGAAAAAGGAGTTGATGTTGTTGCTCTCCAGCATTCCCTGGTATCCAACTTCTTCCAAGTATTTGCAGAAGTCTGAAGAGGTGACCACCTTCTTTGTGAAAGTGTGGCAGCAGCCTCGGTCCTCGGTCCAGAAGTTTGGTTCTCCTGCAGGTGGGGACTGTGGCCATGATGTTCTCCCTGTGATGCAGCCCTTGAATTGCTTCTGTAGTGCTGCATCTTCCCATGGCCCTGAGCAAGGATCCTGCGCAGGATCTGTCATGACATGCAGGACCTGTCCAAGCGGATCTTAAGGCCCGCCCTTCTCGGCTGGGCCTTCAGGATGTTGGCCACGTCTGTAACTAAGATGGCGCCTAGTCTGCCCGTCTGATGTGCAGAGGAGAGCAGAAGCAGGGATATGAACAGCTTGAGTAGCTTGACATGTTTTCAACACAGTGTCCAGGACTCGGAGCCACAGAGGAGCTCTGTGAGTATGACCACCATGTACACTTTGACCTGCATTGACCGTTTGACTGTCCTGCTGTTCACTGCACAGAAGTTAAAATGACCAACGAGTTTCACTGGCCATACTGACGTTGGCAGTTGTTTTTTTTTTAACCTTGTCCAGAGAACCGTCAGAAGGCTGATAACTCTCAGGTGTTTGAGATGGAGAGCGGTCTTCAGCTCAGCGCCATCAGGGCTGATTGTTGGAGGAGGAGCTGCTGAGTCTGGAACAAGCTAGTGGAGCAGACTGTTAGACTAGAAATAAAAGAAGAATTATGGATATATCCCCGCTCTGATCTAGTGATGTGGCCCAGCTGCAGCAAGGGAGGATGAGGGCCAGCTGCAGCAAGGGAGGATGTGGCCCAGCTGCAGCAAGGGAGGATGAGGGCCAGCTGCAGCAAGGGAGGATGAGGGCCAGCTGCAGCAAGGGAGGATGAGGGCCAGCTGCAGCAAGGGAGGATGAGGCCAGCTGCAGCAAGGGAGGATGAGGGCCAGCTGCAGCAAGGGAGGATGAGGGCCAGCACGCAGTCTGTCCCCCCTGTATTGTGTGGCCCTGCCTCACACCAGACTGTGTACAGAGTATTTGGGTTTGCTTTGATCTGAATTGCATTTATTATTCCTGATCTGAAGGGAGAGGACAGGTCATAGGCTGACAGGAAAGTGGGGCTATTAAACATGGGACAACAGGTTTGGGGTTAATGTGCCCTGAAACTGATCTGCTGCCAAGTCACTTGTCGTTGTTTCTGCTTTGCAGACTGCAAGAGGATGCATGCATTTTCACTCACACTAGCCACAGACACAGACACACAGACACACCACACACACACACACACACACACACACACACACACACACACACACACACACACACACACATCTGTACACGTATAGACACAGACAGAATGAACACACTCACACACACACACATGCTCAAACACACACACACACACACACACACACACACACACACACACACACACACACACACACACACACACACACACATACACACACACACAAAGTCATGCACACACATAAACTCAAACACACACATACACATGTATACACACACATACACATACACATACACATGCACGCACGCACGCACACACACCACACACACACACACACACACACACACACACACACACACACACACACACACACACACACACTACATACACACACACAACACACACACCACACACACACACACACACAAACTCATACACACACATAAACTCAACACACACACACACACACACACACACACACACACACACACACACACACACACACTCACAACACACACACACACACACACACACACACACACACACACACACACACACACTACACACACATACTCACTGCAATTAGTGCAAATGCAGAAAGATATACGATAACCTATGGTGACAATGCCTAAAAAAAAAAAAACTATCGATAATTGCAGACTACCTTCCCCCAAAAAACAAACAAACAACAGAAAAACAAAAAAACAAAAAAAAAACCCCCCAAAACAACAAAACCCAATCAGGTCATTTGGATTTTATCAAATTGTGCCTGATGCAGCCATCAGACCTTGATGATGAGTGGCAGGCTGTCACCCACAGCTCATTTAACAAACTTATTTCCATTTTTTCTCTCTCTGCATATCAGATAAAGATTAAGAGAACAAATACAACAAGGCAGTAAATTTTGGACAAAAAGAATTGTTTTGATTAAAGGAGAGAATAAAAATCTCGATAAAATACTTTATCTTTATCATTTTAAAGACGGTTTGGAACTGATTTGAACCTGTAGCCAACCAAGTTAGTATTGTTTGTGAACAAAGCTTGAGTGCATTACATTTTGTGGCTCGTGTGTGTGTGTGTGTGTGTGTTGTGTGTGTGTGTGTGTGTGTGTGCTCGCATGCATGTTCATGTGCATGCAAGCGACAAAGAGAACGCTGGTAAAAAAATGGCACATTTGTCTTTTTCCTATCATGAAAGTGCATAATTTATAAGTTAATTGATTCACAATCTTCATGCCAAATGCTTACTGTCTGTTTATTAACTTTGTTTTCCTACTTTGCCTTATTCACTTTCATTTGTTTTCTTACCATAATTTTTTTTTTTTTTTTTGTGCTTTACCTTGATCTGTTTACCTACTCTACCATCATCTCTTTCTTTCCTTTCCTACTTTGACTTCTGTTTTCCTACTGTCTTTTCTTTTTTTCCTTTCAAAGCTTGTCTGTTGTCTTATTTTGCCTACAGCCATGTTCCTGTTCTACCTTCTGGTTTTCCCAATTATGTGCATGATCTTAATCTGTGTGTAATTTAGGGCCTTGATCTTTTTTCCCAACTTAATTTTTTGTTCCCTTTATTCCTTTGGATTTCCTAAATATATGGTGAGTTATGTTTATGAGTTTTTCTTTAAAAAAAAAAAAGAAAAAAAGTTATCTGTTTTTGTTGCATCATTGTTCATTTTCCCGCACTACCCTCATCTGTTTCTATTTCATGTTACCCCTTCATAGGTTTTCATCCTTTTTTACAGATTTGTATCTGTTTTTATAAACTTACCAGCACCTGTTTTTGCATTGCATCTTCATCAGTTTAGCTAAGCTTACCTAGATCTGTTATCCTACTTTCACCTTCTTCAAA
Organism: Conus ventricosus; assembly: GCA_018398815.1. Lineage (NCBI taxonomy): Eukaryota > Metazoa > Mollusca > Gastropoda > Neogastropoda > Conidae > Conus > Conus ventricosus. Next base: position 88,783,040 of record CM031603.1, read on the forward strand.
TGTCCAGCTTTATTGTTTACTGTTCACCAACCGTACCATACCTTTTTTTCCTCCTGCTTTAACCTTTGTCTGTTTTCTTACATTGTTGTTGAGGGTGAGGTCATGTTGCTTATAGCCCTGCCGACCCACAAAGAGCCATATCAGGGCTGTCACTGCGTTGAAGTCAACTCACAGCAGATATCTGGATGAATCTGTTTTTCAGAAATACCTTCATCTGCTTTTCCGTTTTATCTCAATCTGTTCTTCTCCTTTACCTACATCTGCTTTCCTGCATTATCTGCGTAAACTTTATAAATTTTCCTAACTTACATTACCTTCATAATTATGTTTTCCTCCTTTCCTGCTTTCGGGATTTGTTTCTGCATTATAGAGCTGGTCATTGTGAAATCTGCCCATTTATGCTCATTTCTCTCTTTTCTTTCTTTTTTTTTTTTTTTTTTGGAATAAATTGAATAAGTTTTTGGGGTATTGTAGGTCTGTCTGTTGTGGTGTTTGATGGTTGCAACAAATTTGTAATCTCACATCTGTTCGTCTTAACTGTTAAATAAATGAACAGCTTCACTGTGTAAAAGTAAGGTTAAAAGAAAACTGCAAGTTCTGTACAGGCCTCGAAGTAGAAGTTCTGCAGTTGATTGGGATCAGAACTAAATGACTTACTTTGTATTTGTTTTATTAATGTTATGTCATTCAAGCAAACAGACAAACAAACAAAAAAGATAGTTTATTCTGTTGTGCCTTAATTGGTGTACACTTCCCCAGGCTCTGTTTGTGTTCAGTGTCTTTGCCTTAGGTTATTTACCATTGCTTTCCGAGGGAGAATTTCAGTTTAGATGAAATTTTATACATAATTTGTTTTTCTTTCTTTCTGCTGGTTTGTCTGTCTAGTACTTGCATGTCACTCCTGTAAACTGTGGGGTGTGTGTGTGTGTGTGTGTTGTGTGTGGTGTGTGTGTGTGTGTGTGTGTGTGTATGTGTGTGTATGTGTGTGTTGCGTGTGTATGTGTGTGTGTGTGTGTGTGTGTGTGGTGTGTGTGTGTGGTACTGATTTTGTGATAAACACTTTTGGGTTTTTTTTCGTTTTTTTTTTCTCTTTCTTTTCTTTTTTTTCTTCTTTTTTTTCTTTAAAGATTCATAGTAGGGTTAATTGGAGGCAGAGTGCCGTGCTCTCTTTCTCTCTTGTAACCTCAGTGTTTGCCCACCTGACTTCGTACACTCAGGTTCAGATCATCCGCCGCCTCAGCATGGAAACCTTCATGGTTCGGGTCCACGCAGGCCCACTTACCCAGGAGTGCGACTTTGTGGCCGTGGAGGCAGAGAAGACCACGCCTGCCATGGACATTGTGCAGGTGAGAGTAGAAAACAGGTGATGAGGGGAAAGTGGGGGGATGGGGGCGGGGGTGGGGGCAGAGAAGACCACGCCTGCCATGGACATTGTGCAGGTAAGAGTAGAAAACAGGTGATGGGGAGATGGTGGGGGGATGAGGGGGGGGGGGGCAGGAGGGTTGGGAATGGGAGGTATGACATGTTTGTATGCTCACACATATGCCTGCACACCCACACATACTCACTCATATATGCAGGCATACATGCACACACGCGCGCACACACGCACACACACAGACACATACATATACATGCATACATACACACACACACATGTGTACACATACATACACACACACACACACACAGACGGACACACATACATGTGTACACACACACACACACACACACACACACACACACACACCACACACACACACACACACACAGACGGACACACACACCTGTGTACACACACAACACACACACCACACACACACACACACCCGTACACACGTGCATGCAGGCACATACATACACCTGTACTATCACACCGCCAAAGACATTGACACGTGCGCACACACAGATACTCACAACAACGCAAGCAACAGCAAACCTACCTGCACTCCAACAACAACCCCACTCACTCATGCATGCATCCCCCTACTGCAAGCCCGACATAGTTGCAGTCACGCTCACGTGCCCACCAAGCCTGACACAGACGCAGGCACACTCACTTGCCCACAGACATAACACACACAACACACACACGACGCACGCATGCACACGTGTGATGTCATTACTGAGCCCAAGGATGAGGTCAGCATATTCAACCATTAAGTTCAGTCCAAGAGGCGGTGGGTCTGTGATCTTTCCGCACGATGTGTCCTTTGCTTCAAGTACATCGATCGGTCCCGAGGCATTGCAGAAACTTTCCACGTTCTTCTGAAGGTCTTCATACTGTGGCAGTGTCTTGTGGAGACCGTGAGAGGAAGAAGCTGTATTTGCATGGTGGCTGTTCTCATTTTAGTTTAACAGCCCCCTTTGTTCAGTCTAGTTCCTTCTGCGTGACAACTGAACTGAGTGCTGTCCGAACAGGTGACACTGGCCACGCAGAGGAAAACTTGGGGTGTGGGTTTACTTTGATTTCTAGTGGTTTGGGCGGAGTCCGTAACGGCACGGTGTTGGATAATTATTAGTCTGGTTGTTCAAACAATTTCTTACATGGACTCGCCTCCTCAAGTCACAGTGGGAAAATTTCTGTGGGAAATTTTTTGTTAATCCAGATCGACCATGCTGCCGGTCACTGTTAGTTACGGGAACCCTGTCGATGTCCGAGATCTGATTTTGATTTGTTGTTTCAGTTGCTGTGTTGGCAATGAACATTTGATGTGTTTCTTTGCAGCTCGAAACTCTCTGGTTTTAGTCAGCTTCAGTCTTTGAATCATATAATAAAGTTATGCTTTGGGTTGGATAATTTTTGTTATCGCTGCCAGCAAAAATATTGATTGATGTTCATGATTGGTGGAAGAAACAGCGTTATTGTTAATATGTCCTCGGCTGGCTTGTATTTTGTTGTAGTTTGTTATCGTTGTTGTTAATGTGTCCTCAGCTGGCTTGTATTTTTGTTGTAATTTGTTATCGTTGTTGTTAATGTGTCCTTGGCTGGCTTGTACTTTTCTTGTAATTTGTTATCGTTGTTGTTAATGTGTCATCGGCTGGGTCGGTGGCAGGTGGCCTGTCGTAAAATGCGACTGGCAGGGTCGTGTGAGAAGTACGAGCTGGCGGAGGTGTTCTCGTCTGGGGGTCAGCTGTGCAAGGAGCGCCGCCTGGAGGACATGGACAACCCAGTGCAGGTCCAGCTCCTGTGGCCCAAGGTCATCAACGCTGAGGTGGACAAAGGCCTCTTCACTGGATACAGGTCAGTGTGTGTGGGTGGTGTGGTGTGTGTGTGTGTGTGTGTGTGTGTGTGTGTGTGTGTGTGTGTGTGTTGTGAGTGTGTGTTAGAGTGTGTGTGGTTGGTGTGTGTGTGTGTGTGTGTGTGTGTGGTGTGTGTGTGTGTGTGTGTGTGTGTGTGTGTTGTGTATGTGTGGTGTGTGTGTGTGTGTGCGTGTGTGTGTGTGTGTGTGATGTGTGTGTGTATGTGTGTGTGTAGTGTGTTAGATGTGTTTAGGAGAGAGAGAGAGTGCAAAGAAGAAACAAATTGAAGTGTGTTTTTTGTTGAGAGACTGAGAGTGAGCAAGAGAGAGAGAGAGACAACAAGAAATGTCATTGAAATGTTTTTGTGTGAGCAAAGAAGAAACAAAAAATTAAAGTGTGTTTTTTGTTGAGAGAGAGAGGTAAATAAGGAATGTCAGTGAAATGTGTTTGAATGTGCTATTGATGTTGAATAAGAAAAAATCATAGTTGTAAACATTTTTCAGCTGCAGCTGTTCAGTGTGACAGGTGTTTCTGCCCTGACCTGTACATAGAAATAAATCAGGGATGTGGAAAAGTGTCGATAACTTGATAGAGTGGAGTACAACAGCCCCTAAAAGGGAACCAGGTCAGGAGTTGACATTGTTCCATATTTAGAGAAGAATCTGAGCTGTTTTGTATGGGGAAAGATGTTCTTATAATGTACAATATGAGTGTGTGGTATGCTTGCTAATTGGAGATGCTCAGAATGTGTAAACCATGTAAGTGCTGAGAAAAAAATATGTCGAAATATTTTCAACTTTCTTTTGGTCAGGAAATGTCTGTTATAAATGTTACATGGTATAAATCAGATGTATCATCCATCAAGCAATATATGGGGCCTGCAGAGTCCACCAATTTCTGTAGCCGAGAGATTATTTTGAAGGATTTTTTAGGGCAATTTTAGTGGAAATACATTTTCCCAAGGTGACAGATTGTTCACACAGATAGCTGCAGCTCAACTGCTCCCCGCTTTAGGTATTGATTAGTTGATTTTTGGGGGTCAAAATGGGAGGATTCAGCTTTAGACAATGTGGAATAAAAGGGGGGGGGGGGGGGGGGGGGGGGGGGGGGCAAAAGGAACTTGAAGAGCTACAACATGAACTCCAGTAAGAATAAACAGCTGTAAGACAGGAACCGTGAGCCCTGACTTATCCCATTCCCTTTTTCTATTGCTTCATGACCTCTGCACTCTCTGCAGCGTTCATTTGGCTCGCTGTACCTTCCAGCAGTCAAAGCTGCTCAGGCTGACACGATCATCATTTATCCCAGACTTTCAGGAGGTGAATTTGAAAAGTTATTGGTAGAGCACCACCAAAGAACGTAGACAAAGGAATCACAAGACAAAACACGACGCGTTTCGACCTCCTGGGTCTTCTTCATGCAAGATACACAGCACTCGGGACAACGAAAATGAACGAGCAATCACACTTACCTTCATCCAATTCAGGAGGTGTACGATGATGATGATGGGAATTTATGAGGTTGCTTCCTCCTGAGCGCATGTTTAGGGTCCTTAAGGAACCAGAGTTCCAGACTGGAGGGGAGAGAGGAGGTGGTGCATGCAGGCATGCAAGCTGTACAGCCAAATGGTTGGGGTTGTGGTGGGACTGCAAGAGAGGATGATACACCGCTTGTTCACAGTTTGCATCAGATGGCACCCATGTTTAAAGCATGTTTGAAATTTCTGTTTTTCTCCTGGGGAAGGGGAGCAGACCGCCTTAGAATGTCAGTGAGTTTTCTTTTTCCTCAGTGGGAGCCCTCATCAGTGAGTTTTCTCTTCCTCAGTGGGAGCCCTCATCAGTGAGATTTCTTTTTCCTCAGTGGGAGCCCTCATCAGTGAGTTTTCTATTTCCTCATGAGAGCCCTCATCAGTGAGTTTTCTTTTTCCTCAGGGGAGCCCTCATCAGTGGTTTTCGTTTTCCTCATGAGAGCCCTCATCAGTGAGTTTTCGTTTTCCTCAGAGGGAGCCCTCATCAGTGAGTTTTCATTTTCCTCAGTGGGAGCCCTCATCAGTGAGTTTTCTATTTCCTCCCTGAGAGCCCTCATCAGTGGGTTTTCTGTTTCCTCCATGAGAGCCCTCATCAGTGAGTTTTCGTTTTCCTCAGAGGGAGCCCTCATCGTGGTTTCATTTTCCTCAGTGGAGCCCTCATCAGTGAGTTTTCTATTTCCTCCATGAGAGCCCTCATCAGTGAGTTTCTTTTTCCTCAGTGGGAGCCCTCATCAGTGAGTTTTCTATTTCCTCCATGAGAGCCCTCATCAGTGAGTTTTCTTTTTCCTCAGAGGGAGCCTCATCAGTGAGTTTTCTATTTCCTCCATGAGAGCCCTCATCAGTGAGTTTTCATTTTCCTCAGAGGGAGCCTCATCAGTGATTTTCATTTTCCTCAGAGGGAGCCCTCATCGGTGAGTTCTATTTCCTCCATGAGAGCCCTCATCCGTGAGTTTTCATTTTCCCAGAGGAGCCCTCATCAGTGAGTTTTCTTTTTCCTCAGAGGGAGCCCTCATCAGTGAGTTTTCTATTTCCTCCATGAGAGCCCTCATCAGTGAGTTTTCATTTTCCTCAAAGGGAGCCCTTGTCTGTGAGTTCTTTTTCCTCAGAGGGAGCCCTCATCCGTGAGTTTTCATTTTCCCCAGAGGGAGCCCTCATCGGTGAGTTCTTTTTCCTCAGAGGGAGCCCTCATCCGTGAGTTTTGTTTTTCCTCAGAGGGAGCCCTCATCAGTGAGTTTTCTTTTTCCTCAGAGGGAGCCCTCATAAGTGAGTTTTCTTTTTCCTCAGAGGGAGCCCTCATCAGTGAGTTTTCTTTTTCCTCAGAGGGAGCCCTCATCAGTGAGTTTTCTTTTTCCTCAGTGGGAGCCCTCATTCACACAAACATGCACATGCGCATATGCGCTCTCGTGTTCACCCCTCACTCTTGACCTTTGACTTCTCTTTGCATGTGTTGATGACAGTAGATTGGGCACAATGCCCATGAATGATGATGTAATCTACGTACATGTTCATAAGGTGTATGGTATTACGAAAATACCTAGCTTCCACCAGAAACCTGGATGAAAGATGGCCACCGTCTAGCACTACTGTCCATTGAGATGTGTGGATGAATACTGAGACAGTTACAACACCACTGCTGTCCATGCATCTGTGGTAACCCAGCCTACTGCCAGCTGGTTGTAGGTGACATGATACACATCGCAGCCCAGAAATACAACTGCCGTAAGTCTGAAAATCAAATTTTACAGGAGAGGAAAAAAAGTGATTATTTATCCCCACAAGATATACTGTGAGCTGAGTAATGGTACAAGTATAATGATTACAGCATGTTTATTTTTAGGATAATGTGATTGGGACTTGACTACGTTATGCTACTTGGCCCACACTTTCAGTATACCAAAAATCTCAAAAATGCAAAATTCAAGTTACGGCAGTTGTATTTTTGGGCGGTGACATGATACCAAGGATAATGCACCTTTGAGGCACGCCAGTCATTGTCCTTCTTGTGTTGTCTGATGGCGCAGGTTCTACATCAGGCTGAAGGACCCGGAGGTGTCACGCTGTCGCTGGGTGGAGGTGAATAAGAACGTGGTGGAGACCTTCCTCCTCTCCTTCCTACAGCAGCCTGTGGGCGCCAAGGAGTACCAGGACCTGTGCAACCTGCCCGACCTCAACGAACAGACCCTGCTCCAAAACCTGAAGGCCAGGTAACGTTGGTGTGCGTTTGCTGGTGTTCACCACTCTGGCACTGTGAAATAGTGTGTACACTGTCCTTGTGATACAGAAGGAAGAAGAAATCAAGAAGGATCAAATTGTTTACTTGTGATGAAATCATTTCCTTTTTTTCTTTATTGCGTTTTGAGGAAGAATAAATCAGGAAGGATCAAATTGTTTTAAGTTCAGACGAAATCATTTCCTTTTTTTTTCCCATTGTATTTTTAGGAAGAATAAATCAGGAAGGAACAAATTGTTATTATTAAAGATGAAATTATTTCCTTTTTTTTTCATTGCGTTTTGTGGAAGAATAATCCAGGAAGGATCAGATTGTTTAAGTTCAGATGAAATTACTTCCTTTAATCATTTCTCATTGCTTTTTGATACCCACCATGCTTATCCCCACCCATCCACATTTCCCGTAGATGATGCTGACCTAGATGCAGAGAAAACACTCCACACCAGATGATCATTTTGACAATGCGTATTCAGTATTAGAGATGAATTTTTGTCACCTTTCCCGCGCTCGTTAAAAGAATGTTTCAAAGTGAGGTGACTGCAGGCAGAATTTCAAACAAATTTTGAGAATAATTCTTAGTGAGCTGGCCAAAAACAAGGACAAACATATTACAAGAAAAACACAACACGTTTCGATCTCTTAGGTCTTCTTCAGGCAAGATAAACGACATTCAGGACAATGAAAACGAAGAACGAGCGATCACTTATCTTCTCGTATTTGGCGCAAGATCGGTGTTGAATCTACTTGTTCTTTGTTTTCATTGTCCTGAATGTTGTTTATCTTGCCTGAAGAAGACCTAAGAGGTTGAAACGCGCCATGTTTTGAGTTGTAATTTGTTTGCTCTTGTTTTTGGCAGATTTGCTAAGAAATATTTTTAAAATCTGATTAAAAGAATAATAAAAATAGAAAAGACTACCTGATCTATCTCTTTGACTTTCCACCCACTAAAACAGATTCAACGCCTCCAAAATCTACACCTACGTGGGGACCATCCTCATTGCGCTCAACCCCTTCAAGTTCTTCCCCATCTACAATCCCAAGTACGTCAAGATGTACCAGAAGAAGAGGCTAGGGGAGCTGCCGCCCCACATTTTCGCCATCGCGGACGCCGCCTACTTCCGGATGCTGCAGATGAGGCAGAACCAGTGCATCGTCATCTCCGGAGAGTCGGGGTCGGGCAAGACAGAGAGCACCAACCTGTTGCTGCATCATCTGACCGCACTGTCGCACAAAGGGCTGCATGGCAGCGGGGTGGAGCAGACTATTCTAGGGGCTGGGCCTGTGTTGGAGGTAAAGACAGTGTGTGTGTGTATGTGTGCGTGCGTATGTGTGCATGCGTGCGTGCATGCGTGCGTGCCTGCACACGTGCGTGTGTGCGTGTATATGTGTGTGTTTGTGTGTGTGTGTGTGTGTGTGCGTGCGTGTGTGCCTGTGTGCATGCATGCTTGTGTGTGCACTTTTTTGCTTTGCAGTGGAAGTAAACAATATTACAACAGTGTGTGTTTGTCATGGTTCAATTTTGAATACAGAGCCTTGGGTTTAGTGCCAGCATTGCTGATGCAACTTATGTGTCATGCATTGACATTTCCACAGAGTTCTATTTCTGCAGAGAGAATTCCCACCAAATATCTTCTGAATCGGTGATATGTTCCAGTTGAGAATGGACTGTTAGTCTTTTTGCATATTGATCAGCAAGTCCAAATAAAAAAAGGGTGAAAAATGCAGGCCATGTGTTCAAACAATAAAGCTTGCCACAGTTGAATCGTTAAAAGCTGGTTACACTCACAATAGCTAGGTTGAAAAGGAAACAGATGCAAAAATAGATAGTAGAACAGAGCTTGAACACAGGGATGAAAGTTAAAGCCCATCAGTGTCGTGTATCATTTTGGTTATTGTTTTATATTTACTATGCTATTTTTGGCTGCGAAGGGTAACATTTAATTACAAAAAGAAAAATTCTGACATGCAAACTGTGACAAGAACGTGCACATAACCCATACCTTTCTGGAAGGAAAATGAATGGACTATCCATTTCTTATTCAGTGCATTATAGGAATACTGAAACTGTAAATTCAAGAAAATACATAAAGTGATGCCAATACATTTGTATCTCCTTGGTAAACAATGAAGCAATTCAGTGAACATATGTATGTTGTCGCAGGCAGGGAAATGATAATAGGTAACACTAATGATTTGCAGGCCTTCGGCAATGCCAAGACAGTACACAACAACAACTCTAGTCGCTTTGGCAAGTTCATCCAGGTCAACTACAAAGAGAATGGAATGGTGCATGGGTAAGTGAGGATGATTTGCAGTTTGTTTGCACCCATTCTTATCTTTTGAAAGGTGTAGAAGCTCTATGGTGCATTCCATTTTATGTACCACTCACAGTAAAACATATGCTTTTAGTTGGGACTTGCATGATGTGAGACACAAACATTTTACAGCAGACTCAATGAAAACCTTGTTCAGAGATGTCCTACTGATGTCATCTTTGAATGTCTGAAAGAGATCAACATTTTTCAACTGATGTGTGATTTTCCGGAAAAAAAGATTAAATTTCTGGTGCAGTTTTAGAAGGTGTTTTAAAGGGTTGTGTGTATGAGGGTTTAAATTTTTTTTTTTTTAAATGACTTGTGAGTTGACTTCAATGCAGTGACAGCCCTGATATGGCCCTTTGCAGTCAGCTGGGCTATAAGCAACATTACCTTACCTTACCTTGCATTTTACCTGTTTGCTTCTGTGTATATATTTGTGAGTGATTTGGGAGTGGTTGTGATGGTGGTTGTGGTTGGTTGTATGTGTATGTGCGTGTGCGTGTGTGTGTGTGTGTGTGTGTGCGTGTTTGGGGTGTGTGTAAGATAAGATAATGTTGCTTATAGCCCAGCCGACCGCAAAGGGCCACATCAGGGCTGTGTGTGTGTGTGTGTGTGTGTGTGTGTGTGTGTGTGTTTGCAAGTGTGTGTGTGTGTGTGGTGTGTGTTGTATGCATGTATGTTCAGCCTTGAATTTGCTGTATGAATATATACACATACATTTGTGACAATAAGTAATTCAGAAAGAGTGCATATATATACGTAAGTGTTATTTTGATTCCTTATTTTTCAGTGCTGTCATGGAAAAGTATTTACTAGAGAAATCACGGATAGTGTTTCAAGCGTCAAACGAAAGGTAAATTGTTTGTCTGTCTGCGTGTTTGCCTGGTGCATCATTTGTGTCTTTTCTCTTACCATATCTCTCTCTTTCTCTCTCTCTCATATATGTGTGTGTATGTGCTTGTGTGTATGTGGTGTGTGTGTGTGCGTGCGTGTATGCGAGTGAGTGTGTGTTGTGTGTGTGTGTGTGTGTGTGTGTGTGTGTGTGTAGTGTGTGTGTAGTGTGTGTGGTGTGTGTGGTGCGTGTGTGAGTGGTGTGTGTGTGTGTGTGTGTGTGTGTGTGTGTGTGTGTGTGTCTGTGTGTGTGTGTGTGTGTGTGTGTGTGTGTCTGTTTGTTTGTGTGTTTTGACTCGTACGAATAGATACAACAGCAGGATAACGGGCACAGGCTGAATGGGAAAGGAGAAGGGTTTATGAATACAACTCCAACGACACCACCTGACGACAAGCACAGAAAGTGAAAGGTTGCTCTCAGCACTGTCAGCAATAGACGACTTTAGCAAGTTCACACCTCTGAGACGATCATTTCTTCTGTCCTCCTTTTGACACTATCACTCCACCGTTACTCCTCCTCTCCCCCCCACCTCCTCAGCTCATCAGAATCCAGTCCTTTCCCCTTCCCTTTTTGACACTCCTCCATTACCCCAACAGCAGCAGTCTGGACAATCCTATCTTTGATCACGGCTGCAGTCTCTACCAGTTATGCTATGACCACTCCTGTGGCTCTTGAGGTGAAAGGGTCATCGCTAGAGATGTATGTCTATCAACAGTGTGTTATCAGTTCCTTACCAACAGGTCGCTTACGCATTCAGAATGTGCATTGTCAGTCTGACATAATGTTCTGACGTAGGTTGCATTCCCCTGTTTACTTGTGGTCTATCTTAGTTCTGTATTTTGTAACACATTTATTATGTCACCTCCTATGTTAGGTAGAAATAGGGTTATGGGACAGTTTGTGCATATTTCATTTTACATGTTTTTTTTATGAATGCATACACCAATGGTTGTAAGTGACCACAGTTTCTGTGAAACCGACAGTTGATTTGTGATATTGATTTTGTTGCTGAAAATGGTTAATTGCATATTTACAGCCTGTTATGATTTGGTGACTATTTCACACTTGGGAAGGGGGGCACACACACACACACACACACACACACACACACACACACACCACAGACACACACACACACACACACACACACACAACACACACACACACACACACACACACACATACTGATACATACATACACATATGCACACACATTATTCCAATAATGTTAAATTCTTAGGTGTTCATTTCACTCCTAAATTAACCTGGAGATTCCATATTGAATATCTTATAAACAATGCCAGACAAAGGCTGTCTTTACTAAAAATAATCTGTGCTCAATCTTGGGGTCAAGATTCCCAAACTCTTGTACATCTTTCTATTAGTCTGGTTCGTTCAAAATTGACTTACGGACAGGAAGTATATTTTTCAGCTTCTCAAACATTACTTAAGCGGTTACAAAGTATAGACAGTAAAGCTATTAAAATAGCCCTTGGTGTTCCAGTACATTCTAATACTTTTAAAACATATAAAGAAGCTAATCTCTTGTCACTTGATGATCAACGCAAACTAGCAACAGCCAAGTATGTAACCAGAAGTCTTTCTGTATCAAATTCAGTAACAAATGAAATATTTCTTGATTCCAAATCGGATTTTCCTAAAAGGGCACAGAATATTTCTTACCTGCAGCCCATTCGAAATTATACTGATGATTTATTTAAAAAATGTGACATCGATATTGCATCCATTTCAAAACCTCCAACTATGCCCACAGTTCCTCAATGGCAGCATATCTCTCCAAATTTTGATATAGATTATACTACTCTAAAAAAAGAAGACAATATTAATTTGATATCAGTAGAAGCAAAAGAACATATTGAAAACACATATCCACATCATCTTAAAATCTACACGGATTGTTCATTTTTTAGAATCTTATACAGGAGCTGGATTTGTAATTCCCGATTTAAAAGCAAAGAAATCATTTTGTTTAGGAAAGAACTTTTCAGTTTTCACTGCTGAACTATATGCAATCCTTATGGCCTTATCTTGGATATCTGATCTTGATGTGGCAATTTACAGCATTCTAATCTGTATTGACTCTAAATCTGTTCTTTATAGCTTACGAAATTGGGATGCAAATGTAAGGAAAGACTTAATTTTTGATATAAAATTTATGATACATTCAGTTATGGCGAAAGGAACTTTTGTAGAGTTTTGCTGGATCCCATCTCATTGTGGTATCTATGGAAATGAAATAGCTGATAAATTAGCAAAAGAGGGTGCACTTAGAAAAAATCCAGAAAGTAGATTAAAATTGGATAAACATGAAATCATTTCTCTATTAGAAAATTGTATGAACAATGAAAAACTTCCTGCAAAAACGAAAGTGTTATTATGTCAAAGATCATTGTCCAGTATAATTTATAAGATGCGTTTAAACTCGTGGAAAACCAAATTTTCTAAGGATGTAGATTGCGCTTGTGGTCTCCCATTATCTATTCAACATATTCTTTTTGAATGTCCAATTCTAACATCTTTATATAATATTCAAAGGATAGATATTGATTCCTTAGGGGCTTTACAAGAAATACTTTACAGCCCCAAAATGATTGATATAGCAAAGGCTATATCGAGTTCTGTTATCATTCATTTATTGTAATTTATTTATCAGTTTAAAATTATTGTTTGGTCGTTAATAGGCAAATTTTCATGCATTTGTGTCTGTGCGCGCGCGTGCGCACACACACACACACACACACACACACACACACACACACACACACACACACACACACACACATACATACACACATAAGGGCGCGCGCATGCATGCACGCACACGCACTCATATAAGCACTTACACACATACACTTTTTTTTAAAGTCTAATATCACCATCGTTGTGAAGAGACTCTAAATTAAATCAATCCAATTCTCACAGACAAGTAAAACTGCATGGTTACAGAGACTTGCATGTGACAAATGTGAATCAAGAAGCGAACACTCCAGCAGATTCTTGTTGTTCAATGGAACCTGTTGAGAATGACCCCCCACCCTCCCACAGAATCCTTTGAAATGTTGTCTTTAAAAGCAGCCCTCACTGGGAGGTTGACCTAAAACAGACAGAGTAAAAATGTTCCAGCGTAAAAGTCTTTAAAGGAAAGAGATCTTTTTCAGGAAGGAAGTGTAGTAGTACAAACAGAAAAAAAAGTTCCAGGAAAACAAGTCTCTAAAGGAAAGAGATCGTTAGACAAAAGACTAAACTGAACTGAAGGAATATCTGTTAGGAAGAAATTTTTCAACTGGGAGATAAATTTAGTTTAGACAAGGAAAAAAAAGCTCCAGAAAAAAAAAATCACGTCTTTATAGGAAAGAGATCCTTTTAGGGAGGGAAACAAAGATAAGAATTGCCAGAGAAACAACTTCTTAAAAGGAGGGTTCTTTATTGAAAGATAAATCTAGAACAGACAATGTAGAAAAAGTTTAGATAAACAGATCTGCGCAGAGAGGGAGAGCCTAGAATAGATAGCGATGGAATCGGTCTTCAAAGATGAGGGAGTGTTTTCGAAACCTAAACCTAGTGTTGATGAAGACAGCAACGGAATCAGTCGTTGAAGAAAGAGAGTGCTTTATTTGGAGGAAATTTCTAGAACAGGTGAAGATGGCGGGGAATCAAGAAAGGAACTCTTAATTAACTGAGGGGAAAATCTAGAATATATGAAGACAGCAATTGAATCGGTCTTTGAAGGTAAGTTTTCACTGGGAGGTAGATCTGGTGTATATGAAAACAGCGACGGAAACACTAGAATAGATGAAGACAGTGATGGAATGGGTCTCTGAAGAGAGAGAGTCGTCTTTCTTGGGAGGAAACCATAGAATAGACAAAGACAGCGATGGAATCGGTCTTTGAAGTGAGACAGTCGTCTTCTTGGGAGGAAACCATAGAATAGACGAAGACAGCGATGGAATCGGTCTTTGAAGAGAGAGGGTTGTCTTTCCTTGGAGGAAACACTAGAATAGACAAAGACGGCGATGGAATGGGTCTCTGAAGAGAGAGAGTTGTCTTTCTTGGGAGGAAACCATAGAATATACAAAGACAGCGATGGAATCGGTCTTTGAAGAGAGAGGGTTGTCTTTCCTTGGAGGAAACACTAGAATAGACAAAGACGGCGATGGAATGGGTCTTACACCAGCTGCCATGGCGAAGTGGTTAGCTTCACGGACTCCAGGCTGGGAGGTCTTGGGTTCGATTCCCATCAGTGTGTGTGTGATTTTTCTGCCCCGACCGGCTCCTACCCAGAGTTGAGTTTGCTACGGGCTCAGTGGGAAGACTGGGACCACACAATCGAGTTGCATCCACTAAATGGATGTGTCTCTGAGAGTGTTGCTCAAATTTCCTGACCAACTTTGCAGGTGTCTGTATCTTTCGGGCCTGGTTGATGCCGGGATATATTATGAAAGGAAGCGTAGAGTACAGCCCTGTCATGCAGTCTCAGACCGGAATGGAAATCCGTAGCATCATCTTCATCATCCTCATTCTCATCGATCAGCATGAAAAAGTCTCAGATTCTGTGGTCACCTCATTCTGCCCTGCTCTCATGGTGACCTCAATTTTCATGTCCTCTCCACGTCTGTGGTCCTTGGTTTGGTTCCGTCAGGGTCACCGGTATCGGCGAGTCCATGGGGGCTGTTGTTGGACAGACGTGGTGGCACTCTCCAGAGTGAGAGCTCACGCCGGCTCCATGACTAAGCGATTATTGTCGTCAGTAGGGGGTTTAGTAGGTGGTGTCCTGCTATGTTGGATCAGAACAGGCACCACTGAACACCACCGAAGTGACTTGGCAGCAGTGCAGCATCTCCTCCGGTGGGTTGCCTCTTGACGACTTGACACTGACTGCTCCCTGTGGATTTCTGGTGCCGGGGCTGTGGCTGTGGACGGGGGGGACGTAATGAGCGGCGTGGATGCGCTGCCACTGAGGTGGCACAGAAGATGGGATAGCAAAAAAAAAAAAAAGAAAAAAAAAGAGAGTTGTCTTTCTTGGGAGGAAACTCAAGAATAGACTGATGACAGCGATGAATCAATCTTTGAAGAGAGAGAGAATCGGTCTTTCTGGAGGAAAAACTAGAATGATGATGACAGCGATGAAATCATCTTTGAAGAGAGAGAGAATTGTCTTTTTATGAGGAAGAAAAGAATGGATGAAGACAGCGATGAAATTGTCTTTGAAGAGAGAGAGAATCGTCTTTTATGGGAGGAAGAACAAGAATGGATGAGGACAGCGATGAAATTGGTCTTTGAAGAGAGAGAGAATCGTCTTTTATGGGAGGAAGAAGAAGAATGGATGAAGACAGCGATGAAATTGGTCTTTGAAGAGAGGGAGCCTTCTGTACTTCGAGGAAAATCTAGAATAAAGAAGACGGTGATAGAATCAGTCTTTAAAGAAGGGTTTTTTTTTTTTTTACTGGAAGGTATATTTGTTGTAGACAAAAACAGGGATAGAATCATTCTTTGAAAAGGGGAGTCGGGAGGGGGGGGGGGGGGGAGGGGGAGCTGTTTGCAGTTGCAGTACAGCAGAACTTATTCAGCACAAGTGAAAACTGATGAGGGGTGGGGTCAGAGTTAATGTGTTTAGTTCAGTCAGAAGTTGATGAGTTGACACTGGCAAAAAGCTGAACTTCATCTTTGGCAAGCAAATTGAGATGAACACCTCAGAAAAAAAACTTTCAGATATTCAACAGATGACAAGTTGATGATGTCTTTTCCACCAAGCAGTTGCGTCTTTTTCTCTTTTCTTTGACTTTGTGTCCCTGTGTGTGTTTTGTGTGTGTGTGTGTGGTGTGTGAGTGTTGTGTGTGTGTGTGTGTGTGTGTGTGTGTGTGTGTGTGGTGTTGTTGAGGTTGTGAGTGTTGTGTGTGTGTGTGTGTCTGTGTGTGTAGGGGTTGGAGGGAAAGGGAAGAGGATGGGACACACTCTTAAGATATGCAACCCCCCTGTCCTTTCCCTCTCCCTCGCCCCCCCCCCCCCCTCCCTCCCTCTCTCCAGCTATACCTCCTTCAGTCTATGCCAGGTTGTTATGCCACATTGAATGCATTCAGTTGTCTGAGTGTCAGGTCATGGGTGTGTAAGTGCGTCTCTTTAGTGTGCATGTGTCTTGTTGTCCACTCGCAAGTTATAACGCTCATGACACGCAGAGCTCGCTTGCGGATGGCAAGCCCTAACAATAGCCACTTCACTTCAAGATAATAGTAGCATGACAACAAGGGGAGAGACAGGGGGGAGAGAGAGAGAGAGAAAGAAACGGAGTAATGTTGATAGTTGCTCATCGTCATCCTCGCATCGCATCCGGTACATCTAACCAGTGGATGGCAAGTCTTGGGCTGGACGGAGTCAAGAGAGGCCTGTGAGGCTGGTAACATTTTCCCGGCCGGCCGTCATTTCCTGTTCACTTCCCTGGCCTGTCATGTGCCTCACACAGGCACCCGACAGCTTCACTTAAATCTAGTTTGTTTACTTCTGACTGTGGCCTTTATTCAGCAGCACAGGCCAGTGATCAAGAATATTTGAAACGAAAAATTCTTTTCTGTTAGAAAGGCCTGCAGTTAAAGGATTAGAACGGGGACTGTGGAGCTGCTGGACATGAGTTGGAACGGCTCGGGGGGTCAGATTTCTACTGTTTGAAAACCTGTTCTGTCCAGCCAGCAGGTAGTGGGTACTGGATTCAGTCAGGAATGTTAAGCATTGGAGGATGGGTTGGCTCCGCCTTCCATAATGATGGCCCAAGACGTGGTGAATCTCCGAACAGTCCACTGTCCCTACAACCAGTAGACTGCGAATTTTACATGAATTTTTTTTTTTCTCTGTGTTATCTATGTTATACTTCTTTCTGCGTTCGTTTATGACAAAAAAAATGTAGTTTTGAGATGTATAAATGCCTGGAGTTTTGCGAGAGAGACAAGTGTCATATCAACATTAATCTTTCTTTGCAGTACGTATGAACAAAACAAACCAGAGGGATGTTCTGCACTGAGCACATTCTACATATTGTATTACATCGTGTCACATTGCATCATATCAGGTGTGTCACATTACATTAATTTAGTTACACATTGCATTATATCAGGTGCACATTACATTATATCAGGTGTGCACATTACATTAATTTAGTTGCACATTGCATTATATCAGGTGCACATTATATTATATCAGGTTGTGTCACATTACATTAGTTACGCATTACATTATATCAGTTGTGTCACAAAATTTATTATATCAGTTTCCGTAAAGCAATACCAAGAAGTAGATATAAAAATCATTCGTTTGGGTCAGATGTAAAGAAAGCAACAGAGAATTGGGATTAGATGTCCAATAATCTGTTTTTTCCTCTTGCCACTGATATGAAAAATGAAAAAAAAAAGGAATTTCAAAGAAGATTTTTCAATGTGCTGTTTAGGTCGCACGGAAGGAGTGGGTTTTAGACAGTGTTGATTAGAAATAAAAGAATTTTCACCAGTTCGGATAAAAACTAAAAAAAGAAAAAGACCCAATAGCTAGCCATGAAACGTTTCCAGTGGCCACCTACAAGAGTCAGACTAAACAGTGGGAACACGCACAGTGTGGGAGGCCTTGGCTACAACAGTGGGAACACGCACAGTGTGGGAGGCCTTGGCTACAACAGTGGGAACACGCGCAGTGTGGGAGGCCTTGGCTACAACAGTGGGAACACGCACAGTGTGGGAGCCCTTTGGGTACAACAGTGGGAACACGCACAGTGTGGGAGGCCTTGGCTACAACAGTGGGAACACGCACAGTGTGGGAGGCCTTGGCTACAACAGTGGGAACACGCACAGTGTGGGAGGCCTTGGCTACAACAGTGGGAACACGCACAGTGTGGGAGGCCTTGGCTACAACAGTGGGAACACGCACAGTGTGGGAGGCCTTGGCTACAACAGTGGGAACACGCACAGTGTGGGGGGCCTTGGCTACAACAGTGGGAACACGCACAGTGTGGGAGGCCTTGGGCTACAACAGTGGAACACACAGTGTGGAGCCTGGCTACAACAGTGGAACACGCACAGTGTGGAGGCCTTGGGTACAAACAGTGGAAACGCACAGTGTGGAGGCCCTTTGCTACAGCTGTGTCTGTGGTAAAAAACATTGTTGTTAAAAGTACACTCCCATTTTGTAACATGACTGGCTGATCGATGAAGAGTTCAAAGTGGCACTATGAAGCTTTCAACGAGGGGGTCTGAACAGGAATGGTCGGGGCTTGGGTCTATTGGGAGATAAGTGTATCAAAGGGGAAAGAAAAGGGAGACAGAGATAAGTGTATCAAAGGGGGAAAAGAAAAGGGAGACAGAGATAAGTTGTATCAAAGGGGAAAAGAAAAGAACAGACGATAAGTGTATCAAAGGGGGAAAAGAAAAGGGAGACAGAGATAAGTGTATCAAAGGGGGAAAAGAAAAGGGAGACAAGATAAGTATATTTAAAGAAAAACAAAAGAAAAAGACGACTTCTGACAAAAACAACTGTTTATGAATGTGTGTGTTGTCGGAGTTTCCACTGGGTATTGGATAATAAGAGTGATGTTTTGATCTTGACATATATGAAGTTTCATCAGGTATTTGGATAAGACTGTTGGTTTCGATCTTGAGTATATTTGGAAAGTTTCAATTTGGTATTGGATAACAGTGACGATTTTGACTATGAGTATATTAAGGAAGTTTTACTGGTGTTGGAGAAGATTGATGAGATTTGACCTTGAGCATATTTTGGAAGTTTTACTGGTATTGGATAAGACTGATGTTTTGACCTTAGTTTGGTTGAGGTTAACAGTGAAAAGTGATTACAGCATTTTGGTTTTTTAGTTAACAGGTGAAAAGTGAGTCAGTTACAGCATTTGACTTTACTCCTTCAATGAAAATGTCAACAGAATTCATGACACAGGGCAGGGAGATGCTCCTGTACAGCTCAATATTGCATGCACACTACGATATTTGAAACATCTGGGTGTCGTTCTTTCTTAGACCTTCACCAAGTCAATGTCTGTCTGATGCTGTTTTTCTGCTGTAGTTGTGGTGCATCTGTTTTCTTCTTTTTCTTTTTATCCTACAGTGGAAGTAACATCTTTCTTACATTGTGAATTAGTGATAGCCCATGAAAGGGCCAGTGTGTTTGGCTAGGGTACGGTGAAACCAAAACTGAAATTTTCTGTCTCTCTGCCCCACTGTGTCTTGTCTGCCTGTCTGTCTGTCTCACACACATACCCCCCCCCCCCCCCCCACACACACAACACACACACAAACTCACTTACACTCATACTCACATGCACACACACCCCTCCCCCCCCCCCCCCCCCCCCCACACCCAAACACGTACGCACGCATGCAAGGACATACTATTACTAGGCTGTGTGCACGCACATACACTTACTCTCTCTGTGTCTCTGTCTGTCTGTCTCTCTTTCTCTTGCCCCTCCTCTAGAGCTGTTATTCCCTTCCACCCTCTCTTTCTCTTGCCCCTCCTCTAGAGCTGTTATTCCCTTCCACCCTCTCTTTCTCTTGCCCTCCTCTAGAGCTGTTATTCCCTTCCACCCTCTCTTTCTCTTGCCCCTCCTCTAGAGCTGTTATTCCCTTCCACCCTCTCTTTCTCTTGCCCCTCCTCTAGAGCTGTTATTCCCTTCCACCCTCTCTTTCTCTCCATCTTTATATCACAAATTCACTGATCACTCACTGATTTCGTCATTCACTCACTGATTCACTCTCATCTTTCATTCTGTTTCTTAGTCTCTGTCTCTGTTTGTCTGTCTGTCTGCCTCTCTTTGTTTTTCTTTCTCTCTCGAGCTTTCTCATTCTATTTGATTCGTTTTCTCAGTTTCTCCCTCCCTCTCTTTGTCTGTTTGTCTGTCTTTCTCTTACATCTTTTGAAACACACACACACACACACACACACACACACACACACACACACACACACACACACACACACACACACCATCTGTCTGTCTGTGTGTTTCTCTCTCTTTCTCTCACTTGTGGTCTGTCTGTCTGTTGGTGTGTCTTTCTCTCTGTCTCTCTCTGACTCTCTGTCTGTTTGTCTTTCTGTGTGTGTGTGTGTGTGTGTGTGTGTGTGTGTGTGTGGTGTGTGTGTGTGTCCTCTCTCTCTCTGACTGTCTGTCTCTGTCTGTATGTATGTCTTTTTCTTTCTCTCCCTCTCTCTTTCTCTGCCCCTCCCTCTCCTTCCCTCATTCTCTCTCCTCTCTCTCTCTCTCTCTCTCTCTCTCTCTCTCTCTCTCTCTCTCTCCTTCTCTCTCTTTCTCTCTCTCTTCTCTCTCTCTCTCCTCTCTCTCTCTCTCTCTCTCTCTCTCTCTCCTCTCTCTCTCTCTCTCGCCGGTGCTCTCACTTTTCTTTTTCTGTTTGTAATTTGTGGTTTCCCTTCCGACCCCTTCTCCTCTTCCTCCATGCCCATCTCCAGTCCCCTCCACCTCCCCCCTCCCCTCCACTCCCCTTTCCATGGTTGGCACTCCTGGCTTGTAGACATGTTCTCTGGCTGCCCCTTGGTGCAGCGTAGGGAGAAACTACCTGCCAGGTGATAGCTGATGTCTGGAGGTTTTCCTCCTTTAACCTGGTTTAACCCGCCCTGAAAAACTGTCCACACACTCTAAGAAAGACAGCACTGTGAATAGAATAGTTGATCATCAGTCCTTGGCTGGCCTAGTGTATTTTCTCAGCTCTGTGTGTGTGTGGTGTGGTGTGTGTGTGTGTGTGTGTGGTGTGTGTGTGTGTTTGGATGCACACATGCGTGTACATGTGCGTTTATCATGTGTGCGAGTGTATATCAAGCACACATACACAAGAATGTATATCAGTACATAGATATGTAGAGATGTCATGTACATGTAAAAATTTATACAAGAATGTATGTGTTTAAATGTATGCATGTATATCAATACGTGGATGGATTGGTCGGAGGATGGATGGACTGGTTGACATGCTAATGGACGGACACAATACCAGCGTGCGTCTCTCCACCTGAATATCACACTCGCTTGATACAGTCATTCGGTGCCAGTGATATTTCTTTTAACTATTGATCATTTTGCTCTTCCCTCACTGTTCTAGTATTACACCATCCTATCCGCTTTGTCTTCAAGACTGAAAATGAGCGTGTGTTGGGAGAACCAAGGGTGCAGATGTGTCACTGTTTGTCTCTGCTTTCCAGCGGAGCCAACGGTGAACCACCAGTATTGGCTGGGCCTCTGTTGACCTTTGTCATGTGATGGGATGCTCCGCTCAGTTTGCCTTGTGTGTGTGTGTGTGTGTGTGTGTGTGTGTGTGTGTGTGTGTGTGTGTGTGTGTGTGCGCTCATTGATCTGTTTGTGTTTTGGCCCTTTTGGGTGGTGGAATACTGCCGGGTCTCTTTGTGTGTGTGTGTGTGTGGTGTAATTGTTGCTGTCCTTTATTGCTTTTTGTTGTGGATCCTCGTTTTGTTGATTCTGTCTGGGCTTGTATGGGTATGCATGCATGTATGCTTACATGCATACACAGTCATGCATACACAACACACACGCACACACATGTACACACACAGACACACACACACATTCGCACGCAACACACACACACACACACACTCTCTCTCTCTCTCTCTCTCTCTCTCTCTCTCTCTCTCTCTCACACACACACACACACACACACACACACACACACACACACACACACACACACATACACACACACACATACACACACATACACACACACACATACACATACACACCACGCACGCATGCATGCATGCACACACACGTGCACGCACACGCACTTCATTGTCGGTATTGACTGAGGGTCTTTTATGATTGCTGTAGGAAGATCTGTTAACATATGAGGAGAGGAGAATGCACAGCATGTATCAACATGTCATCAACACACACACACATACACACACACATGCACACACGCATGCACACACGCACACATGCATGCGCATACATATACACATGCATACATGCATGTACACACACACACACACACACACACACACACACACACACACACACACACACACACACACACACACACTTTAAGCATGTTGACTGTATTTGCATTCAAAAGAAAAATGTGTGTGGAGAGAAAGAGAGAGAGAGAGAGAGAGAGAGAGAGAGAGAAGGGACAGGAATTTATCCACTTGTCGTCAGTCCCACTTGACCTGTCCTATCACTTCACCCACTTCCATTGCCAGTAAATAAACAACGGCCTGCCTCCTATCATACATACTGACACGGACTGACAGGTAGAGCTGTAATGTGCGTATTCAGCCCATAGGGACAGGGGCGGATTTCCGAGGGATTAGAATCTAGGTCCTCCAGCATCCTTGTCGATCAGCCAGGCTGAAAACTCCCAGTGGTGACCTGTATGAACTGCTTATTGTGAAGATTTCCTCTGCATAGACTGGTTTTGGTTTTGTTGATGGTATTGTTTTCACATGTTTGTCTGTTGTGGATTTACTCCTAGTAAAAACTGCCTGCCTTTAAATGCATCTTCTTTTTTTGTGTTGTTACTGAAATAAGTTTGTCTGTTGAAGATTGATTCCGTGAGAAAAGTTGCCTCCCTTTAAAGATGTGGGTTTTTTTTTCTGCAACATTTTCGTATGTACGAGGTATCTGCATTTAATAATGACTTTTTTCTGAAATATGTTTGTCTGTACTAGATATTTTTTTTTAATAATCAGAACTCCCTGCCTTTATGAATTCCTCCCCCTCCCCCCCAAAAAAACCCACAAACAACAACAACAACATGTTTATCTGAAGTAGATTAATCCTATGATTAAAAACTCCCTTTTCAGACATGTTCTTCAGAAATGTGTTTGTATTACATTTATCCCATATTCTTAGAAAGTATGTTTAAGACTTTTTTTTTTTAAAGATGTGTTTGTCTGTACTAGCTTTATGCCATAATGAAAACTCGCCTTTTAAACATGTTCTTTTGAAACATGCTTGTCTGTACTAGATTTATCCTGTCATATAAACTCCCTTTGGAAACATGTTTCTTCTGATGTGTTCATTTGTACTAGATTTATCCCATAATAAAAACTCTTGTTTAAATTGTGTTCTTCTGAAACATAATTGTGTTCTTCTGAAACATAGCCCTGATGTGGCCCTCTGCGGTCGGCTGGGCTATAAGCAACATTATCTTATCTTATCTTCTGAAACATGTTTATCTGTACCAGATTTTATGTGACAGCCCTGATGTGGCCCTCTGCGGTCGGCTGGGCTATAAGCAACATTATCTTATCCTACCTAACTACCAGATTTTATCCCATGATGAAAACTCCCTTTTTACAACATTATCTTCTGAAAGAAGTTTATCTGTACTAGATTTTTGCTGTATTAAAAACTCCCTTTTAAAACATGTTCTTCTCAACTGTACTAGATTTATCCCATAATGAAAACTCCATTAGAAGACACATTTTTTTAGGGAAAAAAAAAGTGTTTGTCTGTGCTAGACTGATTCCATGATAAAACTCCTGCCCCATCCTCTTATAATAATGACCAAATTTTTATTTATTTATTTATTTATTTAAAGGCTGTTATTGAAAGGTTCCTTTGTATTTCAGTGATTTGGCAGTTGGCAGTGTTTCTGAAGTATGCTGTTGATCACTATGGTCTGCAGGGAGCAGAGTTGCTGTAGCTTGAACCTGGGTGTGGCTTTGTATGAGAAAGTAGCAGTCAGCAGTGTTACAGCAGCATCACTGAGAAGACATGGATGAATATGGGCAGAAAGGAAGAGGGAAAGGGTGGTGGTGGTGGTGGTGGGGTGTGGGGGTAACTGACTGTTGCCTCCCCTTAGGTGAACGACCAATCACACAACACATTGCAACAGCCAATTTTAAAAGGATCCCGGTCAAAAAAAGAGAAAATAACTCTGCCATCATGGTATCAAGTTGTCAGTATTGTATGGAGAGTTGTGTTCTATGCAGAATTGAGAGAAAACTGGGACTATTTTTTTGGTCCCATTTTGAACCAGGTGACAATAGAAGCTAGAACATTTTGAAAAAAATCACAATACCACACTTCATAGTATTGCACATTTTTTCGGCCTCCTGCCCTTTTTTGAGTGAGAGGGGAAAAAAAGAGAAAAATACAGCTATGTAATTCGTACTGTGTCCATTGGGGGATGTTGGCTTGTTTCATGGTAAACATGGATATTGGTATGTCAAAGAGAATCGCAGTAAAAAGAAAGGGAATGAAGACAAAAGGATTATTTGTATACAGAAATATCACTGTTGAAATGTTTTTTCATACTTGAAAGAGGAGAGGCAAAAAGTTCATGTCAGAAGTGATGCATTGTGTTTAGTACAGTTTCGTTCCTTTGGGGACTGTGTTTTGGACTGCAATGGGAAAATTTGGTTTAAGCAAATAAAAGAAAAAGTCACATTTTGTGTATGAAAACCTTTGAATGCAGTTAACAAATGGATTGGAGAGAACGTTCTCAGGAATGTTAATTGTTCCATAGACTTTTCTCAGCTTGCTTTTTGCTTTGACTGTGGTTGTGATGTTTGTGTTTCTTTCGTAACAATGGCATGTGATCGTGAGTTCTGTCAGATTGTCTCGTGTGTGTTTGTGTGTTGGTTTTCTTTTTGCTTTTTTTGTGTTGTGTTGTTGTGGTTGGTTGGTTTGTTGTTTGTTTTGTGTTTTTTTTTGTTGTTTGTTTTGGGGTGTTTTGGCTGTGACGGATGGGTTTGTGGCAATGGGGAGGCAGATTATCAGAGGACTGTGCTTATAGAGTAAAAAAAAAAGACATTTAGACAAAATCTTTTCTGAAGAAACAGAGATATGTAGCTTCTAGATTGTAATGTCAGTGATTTTCTGCTGTGTAACATTTTTGGTTGATAGGTGGTGGCATGTGTGGATTTATCCTAGCTTCATACAGTATAGGTAGTTGATGGCTGCCCTATCCTGGGCAGACCTTGGGTGTGCATCTCTCCTGTGCGTGTCTGCTGCTAAGAACACAATATCTTGTGGGACTTTGAGTGTTGGGGCAAAGCCATTTAGACAGACTGAACATTTGATAACAACTCACATTTTGAGCACACTTTTCTCCCTTAAAAAAGAAGCAAGATAATGGTTATTAAGTCTCTTGAATATTCTTTTCCTAAATGATACAGCCATTATATAAATGCTTCATTGTTTTAAAGCGATATTAACCTGTTAGTGCTGGAAAGGGTGCATTTCTGAAGCAATTACTGTACTGGCAGGTGACCAAGTTATGTACAACAGTACTGGCAGGTGACCAAGTTATGTACACAGTGTCATTTTTTTTGGAGTGACAAGCTTTCATTCACTTTTGTGCTTGTAGGCTATAAAGCTTTTAACTTTATAACCTTATCCATATATGGTTGTGTGTGGTTTGTTGGGCTTGTTTGTAAAGTGCCATTTACTCTGCATTTGGCTACTTCTCAAAGTGCTTTTGGTCTAGGGCATACTGTTCTTTGATGTTTTCTTTTTTTTCTTTTTTTAAAAAGTAAAATTGTCTGAAAGTTGCATATTCAGATTTTTCTCCCCACTGCACTCTTTACACAAATACTGCACATTCCAAACCTATTGGTGTGGAAGCAGTAACTGATATACTGAAAGTCAGTTGCTTGTCTTCACAAAAAAAGCTTTGAAAATCAAGGTTTGGCTGATCGAGCAACGATTGTACAGCAGATGACAGCAATGATTGTCACAGATTGTACACAACGATAAACGGCAAACACACTAAATCTTGTCTGATATGTGCCTTTACAGAAGTCAAAGTAATCAAAGTCACAGTTTTTCACAAATCATGAATTTGGAACAAGTAGATCAGGAACTGTTTCTCATATTTGTTTTTGAAGATAACAGTTAAACCAGTAACCTCTTGAGTGAAGAGTGTGACACCCAATAATGATTATTACAATGGTACATCGCTGTAAGGGCACAGCAGGAAGTACTCTCTGTGTTTACGCTGTCAGACATGTTGATGGGTGTTAAGCCAGAGTTTACCTGTCAAAGGTTGTCACATGGATAGATAGTAATGCTCTGGTGGTGTGTTTTGTGTGTGTGTGTGTGTGTGTGTGTGTGTTGTGTGTGTGTGTGTTTGCTTGTGTGTGCATACAGGAATTACCACGTGTTCTACTACCTGCTGGCGGGAGCTGAGGACAAGGAGAGGGAGGCACTGGGCCTAACCAAACCTGAACACTACAACTACCTGTCTCATGTGAGTTCTTCACCTGTCTGTGGTGCCCATGATGACATGATGACAATGATGATTAGTGATGAGGATGAGATGATGGATGATGATGGTGATGATGATGGTGATGATGATGATGATGGTAGTGATGAGGATGAGGATGATGATGATGGTGTGATGAGTGGTGATGATGATGATGTAGTGGTGAGGATGATGATGATGATGAGCTGAGCTGACCGGTGGCTCTCTTTTGTGAGCTCTTCATCAAATATTGATGACGATAATACAATGATGATGCGATGATGGTGATGATGACCATGACCATGACCAAACCTTAAAACCACAACCACCTACCTGTATCGTGTGAGTAGTTTGTTTCTGAAAGTGATAGAGAATAATAATGATGGTGACAGTGATGATGATGTGACAAGGATGTTGGTGATAATTAAGAACTCAGCAAATAGCTACACAGAAAATAAATGCCATAAGACAAAAGCAAATTACTTCACAGCAAATACCTGTCACTACATGAGCTCATCATCTGCAATGGATGGGTGTTCTTTGATGATAATGATCATGATAATGATAGGATGGCAGTAAACCTAAACCAGAACCGTATAGTTTTTTGCTTTTTGGTGGTTTATAGGGGCTTGTGTGAAGAGCATGATTGTGATGTTGGTGATGACAATGATGGTGATGATAAACCAGACCACTATAGTCCCAAATAGCTCACTTTCAGAGGATGAAATAAACTGTTCATTGATTCCTAAAATGTTACATGTGTAGTTGTGGTGGTGGCTGTAATGATGACATGGATGACTAGATGATGATGATGATGATGACAAAGAACATCTAAAACAATGCAGTCATCATCGTCTTTAACGTTGGTGCATAGTCATCATAATCATCCGCATTATCACTCCCTTTGTTGGGTAGATGGGATTAATCATTGCCTGGTTATACAGGGAGTGTCCAGCAGGAGTATCAGCCTGCATACGCTGGAAAAAAACAAAAACACACCTCTTTATCACTTTTATCATGATTGTCACCACCACCACCACCACCACCATTGTCATACCATCCTGTTATCTCATATTGATGATGGCATAATGATGATGCGGAAGACGAAAAATGACAAGCTGAGAAAGCATCTGTTCTGATGCCGTTGAGGGCACTGTCCTCATTTTTCCCATCCTTCTTTTCCTCCAGACTATCTATCTCTCTCATATTGTGTTTACAAGCTGCTCCACTTGTGGTATTGTCGGTGCTGCAGTTGCCGTTATTGTTCACATTTCTATTGCAGCTGTTTTGTTGTTGCTCACCTGTCGTGCAACATTAGTCACCACAGAACAGGCCGTTGGCTGCAGGGAGCCTGGACAGTCATTGCGCTGTGTCTGTCCTCGGTGTTGACGCTCAATACAGCCTTGTTTGCACTCGATATGCGCCCAGCTGTGCCGGCGACAGATATGGGCAGACATATCGCTGTATCGCATCGCCATGGATATTAACTTTGCGTGAACGCTTTGGGGTGGAACTGATGTGACGGATGTGTGGTTGAGTGGTTAGTGTGATGAACAGGCGTCTGAAGTGTTCGGGGTTCAAATCCTTGGCTACATGTGTTGGGAGCAGGTTGAAGGTCTGTCCTTTCTTCCAGGGCATGCCATGTACACACCTACTAGTACAGGGAAACGTGAAAAAATGATCACCACAAATCCATAAAAACAACAACAAAAACAATAACAAAAACAACAACAAAAACTGGAGCGTTCTTAGGAGGGAGAGGGTTTGAACTGGGATTCCAGTCTGCGAGAGACAAAGACAAAAAACGTCTCAGAGAGACAAGGCTCAAAGGAAAGTGTGTGTTTGTTTTGTTTTTATGTGAGGCGAATGTGTGATTGAGAAAGACAAAAAATGTGAATGAATAAGAAGAAAGTCTGTAAAGGGAGCAAATCTTTGTCAGAAGTAATCCAGAGGAAACAAAGGGGGAAATGTTGAGGAAAAATCATCGAAGTGTTTGAAGGGAGGAATCTTTATTTGAAGGTAAATCTTTGAGAGGCAAAAGCAATGTTTGAAAAGGAGTATCTTTATTTATGATTGTAAAAATTTCTTTGCGGGCTAAGCTTGTGTGAAAAGATGAATACTCTATTTGTTTGTAATCCTTGAGAGGCAAGGGCATGTTTGAAAGAATAATGTTATTAGTGAAGTGTAATCATTTGGAGACAAAGGGGAAAATGTTTCAGAAAAAAGACAATCTTTATTTTACCTGACCGACGCAATGTAACAAATGTCTTCCAGCTGCGCTAAGTTCTTGTGATTATACCACTTCTTAAAAATTTCAAGCTGATGAATACCTAATGATTATGTATAAAGGGGAAGGTAAAACAGAATGTTGTATTCCAGATGGTGTTGAATGCCATATAGGTAGTATCAAAATGCTGTTGTGATGTTGAAAAAACATGTTGTTTTGACTACCCAACAAAGTAAAAAGACATTACCAGTTCTAAGCTCTTTGCGTCAAAACTACCATCTCCGTTACAAAAAATTTGTCCTTAGCTAGGATGTAAAACAAAACATGATTGCATTCAGTAAATGGTGAAAGGAGAACGAGGAGATTTTCTTTCCAGACTGCTGGCACCATATGCTGGTAGGGACGATGGAAACGGCTGCCTTGCTATCGCATCAGCACGGTATATTAAGAGAAAGTCAAAGAGAGAGGGTCTGTATTACAATGCTAATCTAGTAGAGAGGGAGACAAAAATGTTTTAGAAAAAAAAAAAAAAAAAGCCTTCTCCCTAACCCTCACTCCTGATGTCTTGAAAGAATCGAGTGCTTGCTGGGAGGGTGTTATTTTTGGGGAATTTCTTCATTTTTGCCTGTATCGTGAAGACTTTCCGTGTGTGTACCCACACAGAAGATTAAAGGAAATACTTCATTAACTTTGTCCGTGTGTGATGGGCGATTGAACCACACAAAAAAAGATGGCGCATGCACCTGGTCTGAATTGTAGAAGACTTTGTTTTACATCAGTCTGGAATTGATGACTTGGCTTGCTTTTGAATTTATGTTTTGGCATTTTAATATGCGCATAGTTCTGTCTTTCACTTTGCTTGAAGCTCTGATGCATCTCCTTGGTCGGGGGGGGGGGGGGGGGGCTATAAAAAAGCATGACTCGACTTGGAGCGTGTTTACGTACAAGGCAGAATGAAAATGGCTGCACTCGTAAAAGTTCGCTGGTTGGGAGTATTGGAGTCAACCAGCATAGAATAGTGCAGGGAGTGTGGAGTCAACCAGCATAGAATAGTGCAGGGAGTGTGGAGTCAACCAGCATAGAATAGTGCAGGATGTGAGTCACAGCAGATAGTGCTGGATGTGAGTATAGTGAAAGATGCAGGAGGTGGGAGCAACAGCGATATCGTGTGGAGTTCACTAGCAAATACCAATCCTATACCACATAGTATAGTTTTGAGTGTTTGAGTTCAAAAAATTCAAGTTGTGCATCTCATACCCACTAAACTATGCAAGATAGTCTCCCGTCATAGTTGTGCATGAATGTATTAACCAAGAATTCAGTAGTTGTCTACCGCTGAATGTCCACATGTGTCACCCAGCATTTTGGAGTGTGAGTAGATATGCTGAGTGTGAGTTCACCCATAGAATGTCAGGAGCTATCAACGCAGATGAATATGGCCCTGTGTGATCCAACCAGCTCAGATTCCATTGGTTTTGGTTTCTACCCCACATGATCCCGGGCTCTGCCATCCCTCATAAATAGTGCACAGTCTCGAGTCCACCAGTCATGTGAATACAGGGATGGGAAGTCATCCAGTAATAGTGCAGGATGAGTAAAATAGAAAAATGTTGATATCCAGCTATTGCGTTGTTCACCAGCTGTGTGGGGTGTGTACGATAGTGGCATAGGGAATATTTAGTGAAATGGAATAGGGCACGAAGTTTACGACGAAATTACACACATCCTTACCACTTCTTTTGTTTTGTTTGTTATGTTTGCTAAAACTTCCATCCTTCTCATCCTCCTACCCCTCCTCCCTCTGCCTGCATGTCTCTGTCTGTTTCTGTTGTTCTGAATTATTTGACCAGGAATTCATGTTTGTCTGTCCGTCTGCCTCGAGGTTCCACCATCTTTCCGCCACACTCTTTTGGGTGTGAAGAGAATGCTAGTTATTTCCCCTCCTGTCTGGAAGATCTGATTGCAGACTGCAGATTATGGCCCATGCTGACCTGATTTCCTCCCCTGCTTCTCTCCTTCCCTTTTTTGTTTTTGTTTTTCTTTATCCCCCCTTCCAGCCTCTCCCCCTCCCCTCCCCTCCCCTTTCACTCACCTCCCTCCCTCCACCAGTACATGGTGTTAAAAAGACTGGAAGCTCATCCAGTTATTTTCAGATGGAAAACAAAATGTTGATATTCTCTCTCTTGCTGTTTTTCTGTCTGTTGATGACGAGAGCTGGCATAGGGAATATTTTAGTGAACATGAATAGTCCACGAAGTTACACTTAAGTTTTCTCCCCCCCCCCTCCCCTCTTTCCCTTCACACTCCCCCCCCCCCAACCCCCCTCCCACCTCGTCCCTTACCCTGTCTACCTGGGCCAATGTGTCAAGATCACAGCTTCAAGGCTGACTGAGGAGAGTTTCACGCTGGCAGCCGGCTTTGGATTGCTGAGTCAGAGACCTATCAGGTGATGCCCTGTGATGCTAGGTTGCTGCCTTATCTGACCAAGCCTGTTGGAGGGTGGGGTAGTGGTGGGGGTGGGTGGGGCTGGTGGGGGGGGGGGGGGGTCACAGCCACAACATCTTCCACCACCACCACTGCTGGAGGCAAAAGGGAGGGGGGAAGGGAGATCACTCCACTAGGCCTCCATAGAGAGTTCTCTCTCCTTTTCCCTGCTGTGGTGTGGCTCCCTCTATGATAGGATGGCAACAGCAGCAGCCTGCCATGATGTTACAGTCAGCATCAAAGAGGGGATGGGAAAGGGTGAGGGGGAAGGGAGGGGTTCATACAAGGAATGGCAGATCTGAAGTTTCTGTATGTAAAATGTCTGGAGTCAAGAGGAGGGTGTGTAGGAAAAGGGTAGAGAAAGGAGGAGGAGGTGGGATGAAGAGGTGGGGGGGGGGGGGAGAATTGAAGGATGGGGTTTAAGGGACAAGAGAGATGAGAGATAACATCTGAAAGGAAGGGAAAGGCAGTGCTAAGAACAAAAATGTAAGGAAAAAAAAGAAAACGAAAGAGAAGATGGATGAGGTGATTGGGAAGGGATGGGCAGAGAGAGAAAGAGAGAGACGGGGACAGAGAGAGAGAGAGAGAGAGAATAAGCAAGTCAGTAAGTACAAGTGCCTTCATTTTCAGATAAATGATGTTCTGATAAAGAGCAAATTGTTGGGTGTTGTAGGTCAACGCAAGTTCGTCATGACAGTAAAACGTGCACGTGTAGGCTACATAACACACACACTCAAACAAGATATCAGATAAAGAGAAGGCGTTAATTATGCCAGTTACTTCACACTGTTCTAGTTTATTATCTGTCCAAATGGACGAATAACTGCAGGTGTTTAAACCCCTGTGACTAGGCGTGGTGCCGATGGCCAGATCAGTGGGGGTGGCCTGGAAATGATATTGATCCCCCGAGACCTTAGTGTCGGTGTGCTCGCAGTCAGAGGTTGGTCTGAAGTGACTGGGAAACAGCAGGGCTTTGAAATGGAAGAACACACTCGCTCAGTTTGAAACCCTGTAAGTTGATTCAGTTTCATGCCATCAAATGGAAGAATACACTCGCTCATTTTGAAACCCTGTAAGTTGATTCAGTGTCACGCCATCAAATGAAAGAATACACTCGCTCATTTTGAAACCCTGTAAGTTGATTCAGTGTCACGCCATCAAATGGAAGAACACACTCGCTCAGTTTGAAACCCTGTAAGTTGATTCAGTGTCACGCTATCACAGCTCTGGCCATGAAATAGAGAATTACTAGGATTCTGAGCCGAGTCTGTTTCCTCCCTACCTCTGTTTATCCTTTATTTCTTCTGTACCTCTGTTTATCCTTTCTTTCTTCTGTACCTCTGTTTATCCTTTCTTTCTTCTGTACCTCTGTTTATCCTTTCTTTCTTCTGTATCTCGGTTTATCCTTTCTTCTGTACCTCTGTTTATCCTTTATTTCTTCTGTACCTCTGTTTATCCTTTCTTTCTTCTGTATCTCTGTTTATCCTTTCTTTCTTCTGTACCTCTGTTTATCCTTTCTTTCTTCTGTACCTCTGTTTATACTGTATTTCTTCTGTACCTCTGTTTATACTGTATTTCTTCTGTACCTCTGTTTATCCTTTCTTTCTTTCTTCTGTACCTCTGTTTATCCTTTATTTCTTCTGTACCTCGGTTTATCCTTTCTTCTGTATCTCGGTTTATTCCTTTCTTCTGTATCTCGTTTATCCTTTCTTCTGTATCTCGTTTATCCCTTCTTCTGTATCTTGGTTTATCCCTTCTTCTGTATCTTGGTTTATCCCTTCTTCTGTACCTCTGTTTATGCTTTCTTTCTTCTGTACCTCTGTTTATCCTTTCTTTCTTCTGTACCTCTGTTTATCCTTTCTTTCTTCTGTTCCTCTGTTTGTCCTTTCTTCTGTACCTCTGTTTATCCTTTCTTTCTTCTGTACCTCTGTTTATCCTTTCTTCTGTACCTCTGTTTATCCTTTCTTTCTTCTGTACCTCTGTTTATCCTTTCTTTCTTCTGTTCCTCTGTTTATCCTTTCTTCTGTACCTCTGTTTATCCTTTATTTCTTCTGTACCTCTGTTTATCCTTTATTTCTTCTGTACCTCTGTTTTATCCTTTATTTCTTCTGTACCTCGGTTTATCCTTTCTTCTGTATCTCTGTTTATCCTTTCTTCTGTACCTCTGTTTATCCTTTCTTTCTTCTGTACCTCTGTTTATCCTTTCTTCTGTCCCTCTGTTTATCCTTTATTTCTTCTGTATCTCTGTTTATCCTTTCTTCTGTACCTCTGTTTATCCTTTATTTCTTCTGTACCTCTGTTTATCCTTTCTTCTGTACCTCTGTTTATCCTTTATTTCTTCTGTACCTCTGTTTATCCTTTCTTCTGTACCTCTGTTTATCCTTTCTTCTGTATCTCTGTTTATCCTTTCTTTCTTCTGTATCTCTGTACCTCTGTTTGTCCTTTCTTCTGTACCTCTGTTTATCCTTTCTTTCTTCTGTATCTCTGTTTATCCTTTCTTTCTTCTGTACCTCTGTTTATCCTTTCTTCTGTACCTCTGTTTATCCTTTCTTTCTTCTGTATCTCTGTTTATCCTTTCTTTCTTCTGTACCTCTGTTTATCCTTTCTTTCTTCTGTACCTCTGTTTATCCTTTCTTTCTTCTGTACCTCTGTTTATCCTTTCTTCTGTGCCTCTGTTTATCCTTTCTTTCTTCTGTACCTCGTTTTATCCTTTCTTCTGTACTTCTGTTTATCCTTTATTTCTTCTGTACCTCTGTTTATATCCTTTCTTCTGTACCTCTGTTTATCCTTTCTTTCTTCTGTACCTCTGTTTATCCTTTCTTTCTTCTGTGCCTCTGTTTATCCTTTCTTCTGTGCCTCTGTTTATCCTTTCTTCTGTGCCTCTGTTTATCGTTTCTTCTGTACCTCTGTTTATACTTTCTTTCTTCTGTGCCTCTGTTTATCCTTTCTTTCTTCTGTGCCTCTGTTTATCCTTTCTTTCTTCTGTACCTCTGTTTATCCTTTCTTCTGTGCCTCTGTTTATCCTTTCTTTCTTCTGT
>CM031603.1:88822231-88882231 GCA_018398815.1 Conus ventricosus
TGAAGCATGCATGCGCCTCACTTGGACAGGAACTAGACAGGCCCGTTTTTAAATTCTTTGCAGGGTGAAAGCTTTGCTAGTTTATCACAGGGCGACTTGACCTGTGAAGCAAGGTTATCTATTTAAATTTTAATTTGTTAATTATTCACTGGCAAGCAATCTTGTGTCAAGAAAAAGTGAACATTGTGACAGTTTACAACCTCATGGCCTTTTATATGCTGGGCACTTTTTGCTCCCCCCCCCCCCCCCCCCCCCCTCTCTGTTTTGAGTTATGTTAATCCTCTCTATTCTTGTGTTTTTTGCACATGCTCTTGTTTGTGTGTTGGGATCTTGAACATTTTGAAGTACAACAAAATTTGGCTTGTTTGAAGTATGAAGATTTGGCTTGTTTGAAGTACGACAGATTTGGTTTGTTTGAAGTATGACAGATTTGGCTTGTTTGAAGTACGACAGATTTGGTTGTTTGAAGTATGACAGATTTGGCTTGCTTGAAGTATGACAGATTTGGCTTGTTTGAAGTATGACAGATTTGGCTTGTTTGAAGTACGACAGATTTGGCTTGTTTGAAGTACGACAAGATTTGGCTTGTTTGAAGTACGACAGATTTGGCTTGTTTGAAGTAGAACAGATTTGGCTTGTTTGAAGTAAACAGATTTGGCTTGTTTGAAGTACAACAGATTTGGCTTGTTTGAAGTACGACAGAGTTGGCTTGTTTGAAGTACAACAGATTTGGCTTGTTTCGGGTGATTCCAGTTCTGTGCCCGGAGGTATGAAATTGACACAAAAAGTGCTAACTGTAGACTTTGTGCTGTCTTTTTTGCTTGCAGAATTTTTGGCGTTCTGTCAGCAGTGCTACATCTGGGCAATGTGGACTTCATCAAGGTACAGCGCTACGATCATGTCCCCATCAGTCCGTTGTCCACTCACCCTTGTCTTCTCCCTTTCTTTGGCCTGTGTGTATGTGTAGTGTATGTGGATGTGTGTTCTGTACATGTCAAACGGTTCAGTGCCTGTGTCCTCGTGCATGTAATGTGTGTCCATGGTAAGGCTCAAGTGCAGGGAACCACAGAACTCGCAGTCAGATAGTTCCAGGTTCAAAACCTGCACTATTATGTGGTTAAAGGGTGAAGAGGAATTTCTGATCTCTCGGGTTTGTGCCAGGCATGAACCTTTTACCTATGTACACCTGCGCAGAAGGCCAGACATGCTTGGTAAAGATCCTGTCAGTGTGTGATGGCTGATAAAGACTTGAGAGCCAGCATGTCCTTGGTTGCTGGAGAGAGAGATGATATTATCACACATTCCCCCCATCGCCAGTGAAAGGCTGCAACAAACTCCAAGACCCCCAGCTGCAGCTCTTGAGTGTTGCTCATGGACGAAGGGCAATGTCTGTCACTTGGTCCTGACACCCCACCTGGCCCCTCTGCGTGATGCCAGGGGATATAAAACGTGTGCAGGGGGTGTTGTTTGGTGCAGGGGACTGAAAGCCATGTCTCTAAATTTGGGCTATTGGTTGTCCATGTAACTAGGTGACAGAAGAAGCTGGGGAGAAGCAAAACAAGAACAAACAAACAACAAACCAATCAGACAAAGTCACATTTGTAACATGATGGGGCAAAAGAAACCTTGGGATGAAAAATGTGGCAGATCTTGTTGCATATGCTTTAACAGTCTTAATAGATAAATACGGGCGTGCAGACAGAAAGGCAAGCAGGGAAAGAGGTTAATAGATAAAAACGGGTGTGCAGACAGAAAGGCAAGCGGGAAGGTTAATAGATAAATACGGGTGTGCAGAAGAAAGGCAAGCAGGGAAGAGGTTAATAGATAAATACGGGTGTGCAGACAGAAAGGCAAGCAGGGAAGAGGTTAATAGATAAATACGGGCGTGCAGACAGAAAGGCAAGCAGGGAAGAGGTTAATAGATAATACGGGCGTGCAGACAGACAGGCAAGCAGGCAGAAGACAGGCAAGCAGGCAGGTACCTTCCCCCTCTCACCTCCGATCCCCCTCCCCACATATACTTACAAAAATTATATGTTGTGTTCGAAAACAAGGAGACACATATCCCTCAAATAACCACATTATGTTTTGTTAGCAAGTACATTTTGTAAATATGTTAATTTATGGCAGGATACAGACTACCCCAGATCAGAGTTGTGTTCTGAATGTTCCCACCCACATTTTGTGCAAAACGCACACTTTTTTTTTTTTTTTTTTAGAGGTATAACAGCAGATGGACTCACAATTAATTCCCATGTGACTTGAATTATTTGAAACAAGTAGGGTAACTCTTGCTCCCATGATGAAACAAATACACGCCATAACTCCAAAGAAATGCTGCTTACGACATCGAATCACTCAGCAGATATGACAGCACAGAGCACACGTTAGGCGATTCGGTGTGGTAAGCAGCATTCCTTTGGAGTTGCGGTGTGTATTTGTTTCATCGTGGGAACAAGAGTTGCCCTACTTGTCTGTTGTTTACAGTTCCCTGCCTCATTTCATATTTACTTTGTTTGTTGTTTACAGTTCCCTGCCTCATTTCATATTTACTTTGTTTGTTGTTTACAGTTCCCTGCCTCATTTCATGTTTACTTTGTTTGTTGTTTACAGTTCCCTGCCTCATTTCATGTTTACTTTGTTTGTTGTTTACAGTTCCCTGCCTCATTTCATATTTACTTTGTTTGTTGTTTGTTTGTTTACAGTTCCCTGCCTCATTTCATGTTCACTTTGTTTGTTGTTTGTTGTTTACAGTTCCCTGCCTCATTTCATATTTACTTTGTTTGTTGTTTGTTGTTTACGGTTCCCTGCCTCATTTCATGTTCACTTTGTTTGTTGTTTGTTGTTTACAGTTCCCTGCCTCATTTCATGTTCACTTTGTTTGTTGTTTGTTGTTTACAGTTCCCTGCCTCATTTCATGTTCACTTTGTTTGTTGTTTGTTGTTTACAGTTCCCTGCCTCATTTCATGTTTACTTTGTTTGTTGTTTACAGTTCCCTGCCTCATTTCATGTTTACTTTGTTTGTTGTTTACAGTTCCCTGCCTCATTTCATGTTTACTTTGTTTGTTGTTTACAGTTCCCTGCCTCATTTCATGTTCACTTTGTTTGTTGTTTGTTGTTTACAGTTCCCTGCCTCATTTCATGTTCACTTTGTTTGTTGTTTGTTGTTTACAGTTCCCTGCCTCATTTCATGTTCACTTTGTTTGTTGTTTGTTGTTTACAGTTCCCTGCCTCATTTCATGTTCACTTTGTTTGTTGTTTACAGTTCCCTGCCTCATTTCATGTTCACTTTGTTTGTTGTTTGTTGTTTACAGTTCCCTGCCTCATTTCATGTTCACTTTGTTTGTTGTTTACAGTTCCCTGCCTCATTTCATGTTTACTTTGTTTGTTGTTTGTTGTTTACAGTTCCCTGCCTCATTTCATGTTCACTTTGTTTGTTGTTTGTTGTTTACAGTTCCCTGCCTCATTTCATGTTCACTTTGTTTGTTGTTTGTTGTTTACAGTTCCCTGCCTCATTTCATGTTCACTTTGTTTGTTGTTTGTTGTTTACAGTTCCCTGCCTCATTTCATGTTCACTTTGTTTGTTGTTTGTTGTTTACAGTTCCCTGCCTCATTTCATGTTCACTTTGTTTGTTGTTTGTTGTTTACAGTTCCCTGCCTCATTTCATGTTCACTTTGTTTGTTGTTTGTTGTTTACAGTTCCCTGCCTCATTTCATGTTTACTTTGAATTGTTTGAATTTTAACATTTTTGTCTTTCTTGATTCCGTGTGCAGAAAGGAGATCAGCACCATGATGAGTCAGTGGTTGTGCGGAATGAAGCCACCGTGAAGATGATCTCCTATCTTCTGAAGGTAGGTCACTGGTGTGTGAAGATGATCTCCTATCTTCTGAAGGTAGGTCGACTGGTGTATGAAGATGATCTCCTATCTTCTGAAGGTAGGTTGACGGTGGTGGGTGAAGTGATCTGTCTCCTCAAGATCTACCTTCTGAAGGTAGGTCAACTAATGGGTAAAATTATCTATATTCTGATGGTACGCTGACCTGTGGATGAATTTATCTATCCTCTAAAGGTAGTTTGGTCTGTGGACTCGTATTTTCCTGAAAGTATGTTATTTGCAGGTAAAAAGTCACAAATCTGAAGACGTAGGGTAACATGCAGGTGGAATGATCTGGAAGGCTGGCCTGCACAGAAAATGATCTGTTTTCTGAGGGTAGATTGATCTGTTGATAAAATGATCTGGAAGGCTGGCCTGCACAGAAAATGATCTGTTTTCTGAGGGTAGATTGATCTGTCGATAAAATGAGCTGGTGTCGTCTGAAGGGAAAACAAAAAAGGATCTATCTTGTCAAGTTGGCGTGGCCTGTAAGTGGCGCCCTCTGGAGGTGGACTGACCTGCAGGAAATTGGATCTCTCTTGTGAAGATACGTTGACCTGTTGGTTAAATAGTGTGATGTCCACTAATCTCTCTTGTGAAGATACGTTGACCTGTTGGTTAAATAGTGTGATGTCCACTAAGGTAGCTTTAACTTGGAGGTAAAAAATAATATCCTGTCTTCTGAAGGTAGATTGACTTGTAGGTAAAATGATATTCTGTCTTTTAAAGGTAGTTTGAACAGTAGATGACAGGTGAATGCACCTTGCTGCGTATCCTGCGTGTCTAACAGTATTTCAGTTTTTGAGAATCAGTTAACTCACCAGTGTGTATGCTGTATGTCTGACAGTATTTCAGTTTTTGAAAATCAGCTAACTCACCAGTGTGTATGCTGTACATCTGAAAATATTTCAGTTTTTGAGTACCAGTGGATAAACCATAATGTGTGTCCTAAGTTATCTTGACAGTATTTCAGTTTTGGGGGACCACGCCATAATGTGTATTCCGGATGTGTGGCGACACTTGCAGTTTCAGGACAATTTGTATGCTATGCATCTGACATGAGTCCAGTAACTCTGTGTGAAATAGATGCTCTGAATGAAATAACGTTGGCAGATTATATGTTGAAGAGCCCCGAACATGGCACCAATGGCAAAGCTGTTGAAACACATTAATGGAGCGAGAGCCAGGTAGCGTCACAGGAAGATGGTATGAAAACATAACACATACAGAGCTGGTGTAGGCCATTGGACTTTGGGCTACTTGGGTTGGGTAGCTGTGGTGTTACACAAAGCTTGACTTTGCCCTGCTTATCCCCTCCCCCACACCCCAAGTTAAAAACTGTTCTTTTCTGCACTGTTCAACGGCATGGTATCAGTATGTATGGGTTTGTCATGTTCGTGTCATGCGTCAGATTTGTCTTAATTTAGTTGAAGTTGCTGAGTTTCTTTTTTTTTATAGTATAAAATGTAGGGGACTCCCTTGCATCTTTGGGTGGATCCTCAAGTGTAGGCTTTTTTTTTTTTCGTTCTGTTTTGTTTTTGTTTTTTGCTCCCTCCATGCATCCAGAGAATGATTTTAATTCCACACTCAGACATGCATGCATGCGATGTCACATAGACATACACACCTGTCAAGAACAGCAGCAACATCTTCAGTGAAAAACACACACATGCTCTACAGCTAAAATGATACATTTACATGCTGTTGGATGTGTTTATTATCCACAATAGCCTCCTGCTCTCTGTGCCCGCCCTTTACTGCCCCCCCTTGTGTGACCTCTGTCCCTTACCCCTCCTGCTTCCATCCTTCGTGGCATCACCCATTTCAAATGTTTCACCCCTCATTGTTGCATACTGATTGTTTGACTGGTCACTGGGCAGTGAGCATGTTGAGACTTTTTCTGTGGTTGTCTTTCCTTACTTTTCTTGTTCTTTGACGTTATCTGTTGTGTGTTCATGAGAGTTTCTTTGTTGTTGTTGTCTGTTTTCTTCATTTGTTTTTATCTTCTTACCTTGTAAGTTATATTGTACAGGTGAAAGAGAAGACGCTGCTGGGGCTCTGACCCAGAAGAGGTCCACGGCTGGAGATGAAACCTTCACCATCAACTACAAGATGGAGGATGTAAGTCAATGACAGATTGTTTTTGATTTCTTCGTCTGTACGTTTTCTGATTGACCTTGAAAACAGAGACTTTGAAAGCGACCGACAGTGTGAACTTAGAGTGACATCTTTAACAGTATAGATCAGTTAAAAGATTTGAACAGTATAGATCAGTTATAAAAGATTTGAACAGTATAGATCAGTTAAAAGATTTGAAAACTGCATGTGATGACTGACAGATTTGGAATCAAGCAACATGGAGATGGAATGGAATGTGTCAAGAAGGAGCACTAGAAATGTTAGAAGAAAGGGTGGTGGTCTCTTTGTTATTAGGTCAATAGACAAAGACAAAAATGTGTAGAAAACCAAAGGGAGGGAGCCTTGTTTGGGAGGTGATGCTACAATACAATGTTTCTCTCTGTCTCTCTCTCTGTCTCTCTCTGTGTCTCTCGTACTGACATATGTTTCGTCTGTAATGCATTTAAGTTCGATCATTTTGACTGCAGATAGAATGCTGTAGTGGAATTTTCTTTTTGACCCCATTCTGTAAACCCTGTTGTGTAAACGAGTGTTGATTGTAAAGCGCTTAGAGCTTGGCCTCTATTATTATTATTATTCTTTCTTTCTTTCTTTCGTATGTATGTATGTGTGTGTGTATGTATGTATGTGTGTGATGTATGTATGTATGTGTGTGTTATATTTTTGTGTGCCCTTTGCAAGAACACTGTTAATTGCCCCCTTGGCATGAAGGCCAGTTAGGCTATTGTCAGTAAAACTGTCAGTTGTCAATTGTCTCTCTCTCTTTCTCTCTCTCTCTCTGTCCCTCTCTCTCTCTCACTCTTCAGTCCCTTGATTTTTGTTATCAGTATTCTAGTGCAATCAG
The DNA here is from genome assembly GCA_018398815.1 of Conus ventricosus. Classification (NCBI taxonomy): domain Eukaryota; kingdom Metazoa; phylum Mollusca; class Gastropoda; order Neogastropoda; family Conidae; genus Conus; species Conus ventricosus. The sequence continues at coordinate 88,829,091 of CM031603.1, forward strand.
ACCTGTACCAGTATATCACACCTTTTGAACTCTTACTGGTATTTATGGTAGTATTGGTTGCTGTTGCCAGCACTAGTGTTCTTGATGCAATGAACCTCAAATGGTTCCCTGCGCGTACAGCTTACCTAACTTGGGCCACTTTTGTTTCTAACTTATTGCCTGTTAAAGTGAATTGCCACGTTTTTTCCAGCTTGTTTATCACCTTCTGAATTTTTGTCATGTTATTTATTGCTCACAAATTTGTCATCCTCTAATTTGTCACTTGCTAACTTATTGCGCGCTAGTTTATCATCCCTTAACTTATCGCCTGCTGATCTATCACCCTTATTCATGATCCACTTTACTGCCTGCTAATTTATCATCCAGTAGCATATTTCGTACTAACTCGTAGCCTTCAAAGTTGTTGACCGATAATTTTTTTTCTGGCTAACTTGCCGTCCATTTTATCGTATACCCAGGCTGACTTGCCTCCATCTCCTCCCCTCCATCATGTTCACCCCTCTCCACCCTAGCCCCCACCCCTCTCCACCATAGCCCCCACCCCTCTCCACTCTAGCCCTACCCCTCTCCACCCTACCCCCACCCTTGTCCACCAGTCTCCCTCTGATCATTCTGTAATTTTTTGCCCTGATATATTGCCCTCTTATGTATCTCACTGTGAGTGATCACCTGATAGCATACTGTCCATTGATTTATCACCCTTTGACTTACAGGTTGTTGATCTGATTCCCTCTAATCTACCATTTACTTTCTGCCACTTCAGTATTCCTGTTGCATGCTAACTTAACATTTGCTAGCGCATGATACACTACTCACACCCACACACCTACACACACCTGTGCTTTAATTGCGGCTTACACTGCACTTGTTTCAGAGCTGTCTGTAGTTGAAACTAACCTGATAAGGTATGGAAAGTCTTCATATCATCTGCTGAATCAGTTCACTAATTTATAAGAATCCATGTGAGTGAGAAAGAGATCTCTGTGTTTCTCAGCATTTCAATCACGTTTTTTTTTTTAACCAACACTTAAATCGAGTGTGCATGTAAGCTCAGTTTTTCGGACAGTCATGCTTTGGTTTTTCAGCTCAAGTAGTCTGCAAGTGATTTGAAATGAACAATACAGTCAGTCAACTTACCTCACCACGTACCTTCATCCCCGAACTCTGACTAAATGAAATAAGCAAGCCAAAGCAAATAAAGCAAGTGCAGGGCATTCACTGTGTGGATTGTGTCACCAGGCGGTGGCCACCAGGGACGCCATGGCCAAGTGCATCTACGGCGCGCTGTTCGACTGGATCGTCCTCAAAGTGAACCAAGCTCTTCTCGTCAAGAAACACAACAGCGAACACGAGGTCAGTGGGTCGTGATGGTGCTTGCTTACATGTTTTTCTGTACAGGAGTCTTTTGGTGCTGAAACCACGCTAAAAAGAATAAGTAGTATCTTTTATTCCTTGTCGAATGAGCTGTGAAATTCATACGGCAGAACTCGGCGCCACAGCTCGGAAAGTTGTTTAGTCTCATCTCTGTTTCATTTTTATCTTAGATGATTTTCTTGTGGCAGTGATGGACTCAGTTATTTATCACATGCAAATGTTCTTACTGATTGTTATGTTTATGCAATGCTTCTTATTTTTGTACAGTTACAAGATTTCAGATATATCACCGTAGCTGCCAACCGTTTCCAAGCTCAGAATGCAGTTTAAGTCTGATTTCTTTTTCATTTCATCTTATGTGACCTGCCAGTAGCATTGATGTCACACCCAGCTATCTCACAAGTGCAAATGTTTTTTTTACTGATTTACATATTTATGCAGTATACTGATTTTGGTACTATTACAAGATTTCAGATATATCACCATACTGACAGCCATTCTAAATTTTTTCAGAAATTTCTTACATGAAAAAAAGGATTTTGAATGTGGCTCAAAAAGAAAGAAAAAAAAATGCAGAATTTGTTTAACTGGCAAAAATAGAGTATGGATTCATATTTTTTGAAAATTTAGAGATAAAATGGTATTTGAGTACATGCACGTCCATACATCCAATCGCAGACTCATTTCCCCACCCTGTAGGCAGACACTGGCAGGAGGGTTGAGTAGACATATTACCTGGAGTAGGGGTACAATAATTGAATAGGAAACAGAGATAGTACAGCCATGGCATCAAATGTATCCAGTGTCATGTACCTGCATTCCCATAATGTACAAATCCATCCACTTATTTCTGCACAGTCGCCTCACTTTGCCCTGCATCATTTCCATGCTATAGCATAGTGTCTTGAATACTCGGCATCATTTTATTCAAATAATGATGTACAGTTGGACCAGAAGACTGATTAAGTATGTTCTTGTCACCATTTCTTTAAAATTAAGTTTTCCCAATGTAAATCACTGCATTTGCATTTTGTGATGTATAAGTTAGTTTGCTTGCAATTTTTTTTCTGCATTTTTTTTTCTTCGTGCTAAGATCATGCCTCTCTGTAGACAATACATATATTGTGTGCTTTCAAGACTTTCACTGCAGAGGTAAGGTAATTACAGTACTTTACCTCAGCCGCAGTGAAAGTCTTGAAAGCGTGTACTATGTGTATGGTCTAAGCATCTCAGCAGGATGTCAATGTCAATTCCTTGTTCAATTTTCCTCCCAGGGCAATTCCATTGGAGTGCTGGACATCTTTGGCTTTGAGGACTTTGGACGTAACAGCTTTGAACAGTTGTGTATCAACTATGCCAACGAACACCTGCAGTATTACTTCAATCAGCACATCTTCAAGTTTGAGCAGGTTAGTTACCGTGAAAATTTTGATGTGCTGAAAAGAAAAAGGGGTTGGGGGGGGGGGGGGGGGAGGGAATCAGATGAGTGTGTATGTGTGTAGTGTGTGTGTTTTGTATGTGTGTGTGTGTGTGTGTGTGTGTGGTGTGTGTGTGTGTGTTGTGTGCAGTGAGTAGTGTGTGTGTGTGTGTGTGTGTACTGACGGTGAGTGCCCTGTGCAGGAGGAGTACCGGAGGGAGGGGATCCAGTGGAAGAACATTGAGTTCATCGACAACACAGCGTGTCTGGAGATCTTCTCCAAGAGGCCCAGTGGACTCTTCCATCTGCTGGACGAAGAGTGCAAGTAGGTGCTGTTGGGTGTGTGTGTCTGTGCGTGCATGTGTGTGCGTGCATGCAGTCACGCAAGCATACACCTGTGGATGCGTATGCTTGCTGGTGGGGTATGTGTGGTGTGTGTGTGTGTGTGTGTGTGTGTAGTGTGTGTGTGTGTGTGTGTGTGTTTGTGTGTGTTTACTATAAATATATCTGTTAGGTGTCTATGTTTCAGTCTGTTCAGAATATAAGATGCATATTTATTTACTTTATTTACACGTTTTTATAAATTTTGATTGAAGCATATTTATGTATTTCACATCTTTTTTAAGTGTAACATTGTGCTGTTACTGAGAGTGATGAACCAGCCACCTGTGAGCTCTTATGATTTCATGTAAGTGAATCGAGTCATGTGGTTGATATTCCAGCCGACAGTGGTAGCCATATCTGGGCTGCCTTTCATGGAAAGAAAACGAAACCCAAGAGACCTTGTGATTGTAAGAATGATCATTTACACTGTGCTGCGCCTCCCGGAGTTCAGATCAACAATGAAATAAAGCAAACAACAAAAATCATTACAATTAAGATATATTTAACTCACATGATATGAAAATTATCAAAGACTAATGAAGGTGATGAAATGTGTGACATGTGTAAAACTCTTTTTGATTGGTCTGTTCACTTTGAAGTTTTCCTGGCGCAAGCAATGACACCCTGTTGTCCAAGTTCACGCACAATCACCGTGGCAACCCCTCCTACCAGGTGCCGCAGCTGAAGGAAGGGGCCTTTAACATTGAGCACTATGCCGGCAAGGTCAAGTACTGTGTCAAGGTCAGTCGACACAGCGGTCATCATTGGACAGGGAATCCCGTTCTCTGTTTATTTGTATGTCTTCACTTGTTGAAGGATGAATAAGGAACTAAAGTATGAAATGGAGGCCCAGGGTTAAATTGGAAGTGAGGAGATTTTATGCATAACTCTGTGTGGGAAGAATGTGTTGTGAAAAAAAAATTGTCTTAGAAAGAGAGGAGGAAGGGGGGACAACTGAGAAAGACAAAGCAAGAGGGAGGACAGATTGATGGGAGAGGGAAGGTGGACAAGAGAGAGAGAGGTGAAGCAATCTTCTTCTTCTGCATTCTTCACTGGTTCACCATTGATCAGATTCTTTTTCGTGCGTGACCATTTTTAATCTCATCTTTTTAAGGCAGCCACGTTCTGTCTGCGGAGATAATGTCTAAACATTACACCTGTTTGCATGGGTTTTTGTTGTTGTTTTTTTTTGCCCTGTGTGTCATCCATCCTACAGACACCTGTTGGCTTGATCATCAATAAAGAATTGACTGGTATTAGGTATGTATCTAGGTTGGAAAAAAAAAGACATACCTTCAAACTTGGGACCTCAGTTTTTAATGTTATCTCAAGGACTTTCGCTTGTTTGAATTTGCATAGATGTTGGCTGTGATGTGTAAATCTCCACGTGGTCAAAGTCTCCCCAAACTTGATCAGATCTCCTCCCAAGTCAAAATTCCTCCACGTGGTGAAAGCCTCCCCGAACTTGATCACATCTCCTCCCAACCTGGTTGAACTCTCCTCCGAGGGTCAAAGTCTCCCCGAACCTGATCTAATCTCCTGCAATACGCAGCAGTGCCATATCTGGATTGATTCCAGCCCCCTGGGGTTTAGAAACCACTGTTTTGTCCACGAGGTCAACTTGGTCGTGTCAGTTGTCATGTAGATGGTCCAAAGGCAGTACAGTTGGTGTCCACGTGTGAAGGACCAGAAGACTGCATGGTCGGGGAAAGATGAGGAAAAGTAATGCATGGTAAAACCCGCGCTGAATGCAACCCTGCAGAATGTAAACGCAAGCTTCTGGATGTGAATGTCCCAGTTGTTGTGAGTCTTCATTCTTGATCATTTTTTTTCACTAATTATTCACTTTGTTTTTGTCAGAAGTTGCATGAAGCGGATTTGATTTACAGATATGTTTACTTTGTTTTAATATCTTTTTTGTTGTTGTTGTCTTTTTGGAAAGTGTTTTGTAAAAAAATTGGGGATTTTGGAATTGTGAAATATTAATTTCAAGGCTCACACATAATTGCATGCGTGCATGCACACACATGCACGTGCATGTGTGCGTGCGTGCACGCGCACGCGCACGCGCCGCACACACACACACACACACACACACACACACACACACACACACTCTCTCCTCCTCTCTCTCTCTCTCTCTCTCTCTCTCTCTCTCTCTCCTCTCTCTCTCTCTCATGCACGCATGCACACACACACACACACCACACACACACACACACATACTCTCCTCTCTCTCTCTCTCTCTCTCTCTCTCTCTGCACGCATGCACGCACACACATCCCACGTTCACACATACATTGAGTTCATGCCTGGTGTAACATGTGCAGGATTTCCGAGAGAAGAACTCGGACTTGGTGAGGCCAGAGATTGTGAGCACAATGAAGAACAGCACCATGGCCTTTGTCAGAGAACTGATGGGTATGTGAATGTTCATGTGACTGTCTATAGTCAGAGAACTGATGGGTATGTGAATGTTCATGTGACTGTCTATAGTCAGAGAACTGATGGGTATGTGAATGTTCATGTGACTTTCTGTAGTCATAGCTATCAATGATATTGTTTTTTTTATTGTAACAGCTCCTTGCTGCAGCTGTCGATATTGAATAGGTTCAAGTCACATTGATGCCAAGGCATTGACAGAAGAAGGAGGAAAACATGAATTCAGCTTTGACATCACGATCATGGTTGAAACTGTTGATGTGTCAGATTGAGCAATGAAGAAATCGATCAAATGCAGTTGGATAATAAGCACCTCCAGAATCATTCAAATGCAGATGGATAATGAACACCACCAGAATCATTCAAATGCAGATGGATAATGAACACCACCAGAATCATTCAAATGCAGATGGATAATGAACACCACCAGAATCATTCAAATGCAGATGGATAATGAACACCACCAGAAATCATTCAAATGCAGATGGATAATGAAAGCCACCAGAATCATTCAAATGCAGATGGATAATGAACACCACCAGAAACATTCAAATGCAGATGGATAATGAAAGCCACCAGAATCATTCAAATGCAGATGGATAATGAAAGCCACCAGAATCATTGAAATGCAGATGGATAATGAACATCACCAGAATTATTCAAACACTGTGAGTAGTTAAGATCTCCAGAACCATTCAAAACACTGGATGGATTGTAAACATCACCATAATCATTCAACATCATTGAAGATCACTGTCAGAACATTGAAACGCTGCATAGACAATGAACATCTCCCAAATCATTTAAACATTGGATGGATGATGAATGCCACCAGAGCACACATAACTCCAACACACACACACACACACACACAATGCTGAACAATTAAGTAGTGGGGGAAAACAAGTGCAGGTTAACAATTCTTCCATCATTATAATAATGACTTGGCAAAGATTAAAAAAAAAAAAAAAATTGAAGATGAAGAAAATACATGTTTTAAATGTAAAAACCCTTTGCTAGCTGCATGGGGGGACCATCACAATCCCTCTTGAAAGCAGATTTATATGTATTGCCTGCTCCTAGGCCTTTCGTCCGCTGGGATCGAACTCATCAGGGAGACACAGCTGATTGTGTCTGTGCTCTTGGCGTCAAATAGAGACACACCACAGTCCGTAATTCTGTGGTGTTCTCACCACCAAGGGTTTCAAAAAAGAATCCAACAGCACCCCCCAAAGCAGCCAGCGAAAGGTAGAAACTAAAACAAAATGAAAGTGTGGGGAGGAAAAAAGTTGCTGAAAAACTAAAACACTATGTAAACAGAATGAAATGTAGGGGACAATCTTTGAGCCTATGCTTGAGGATCCATTTAAGGATGCAAGGGAGATCAAAAGATATGGAACAGTCTGAGTGGTCACACACACACACACACACACACACACACACACACACACACACACACACACACCCTGCCCCCCTCCCCCCTCTCCCCCCCCTCCCCCCCCCCCCCCCCCCCCCCACCTAAGATCACTGTCAGAATCATTGAAACACTGCATAGACAATGAACATCTCCCAAATCATTTAAACATTGGATGGATGATGAATGCCACCAGAGCACACATAACTCCAACACACACACACACACACACACACACACACACACAACACACCCCTGCGCCCCTCCCCCCTCCCCCCCCTCCTCCCCCCCTCCCCCCTCCCCCCCTCCCTGGAAGTTCTTGTTCGTTCATTTTATGTTGCCTTTTTCAGGTATTGATCCTGTGGCGGTGCTTCGATGGTCGGTGGTTCGAACCTTCTTCCAGTGTTTCTATGCCTTCATCAGTGCTGGTCGACGATACAGGGCCTCAGGAGGTGTGGTGTGTGTGTGTATGTGTGTGTGTGTGTGTGCGTGTGTGCGTGCGTTTGTGTGTGTGTGTGTGTGTGTGTGTGTGTGTATGAATTTTCTTTCTTTCTTTTCTTTGTTTTCTTTTTTCATGAATGTAGGTTTTGAATTATGTTTGTGTGAATTTGTAAAAGAGTGTGAGGATGTGCATTCTGTGAGTGCATATATTTGTGCATGCCTTCGATGTGTGTGTGTATATAATTGTGTGTGTGTGTGTGCGTATGTGTACATGTGTGTGTGTGTGTGTGTGTATTTGTGTGTGTATGTTTGTGTTTGTGTGTGAGTGCGCGCATGTGTGTGGGTATGTGTGTGTGTGTGTGCATGTGTGTGTGTGTGTGTGTGTGTGTGTGTGTGTGTGTGTGTATGTGCGTGTGTGTGTGTGTGTGTGTGCGCATGTGTGTGTGTGTGTGTGTGTGTGCGCATGTGTGTGTGTGTGTGTGTGCGCACGCGTGTACACGCGCATGTGTGTGTGCGTGCGTGCGAGCACGCGTGCGTGTGTGTGTGTGTGCACGTGTGTGTGTGTGTGTGTGTGACATTTATCAGCATGTTCTCATTTCTGTTTCTTGAAGGAGCGGAGGCAAAGAGCAGAAAACGAAAGTCAGACGTCCACCGCCACGAGTCCATCATCGTTGAAAAGTTGACCAAGTGCGTGAACATTCTTTCCTCTCTAGTCCTCAAACTCCTTTTTTTTTCATATCTTATGACAGGTGTAAATTTTTTGTTTACTTTTATCCAACTTGCTGTTGCTTATTTTCTGTACTCGGTGCTGTGCTCTTTGTAGTATGTAGCAGACTGGGTGACAGTACAGTGGAACCTCTCAGTAAAGACCTTTCCAAGATAGACTCCCTCCCAGTAAGACCAATGGAGTTAAAACTCTTCCAGATTATAATGACACTTTCCCAGGAAAGACTCACAAAGTGAAGACTCCCTCTAGATTAAGACCTTCTGAATAGTAAACACCCCCCCACCCCCCACCCCCCATCCCAGTAAAGACCCCCTTGATCAAGACTCTGCCAAGGCCCTCCAACAATGGCTCGATCTGAATAAAGATCCTTTTGATCAAGATGCCCTTCAGTGTAATGCTTGCAGAATAAAGTCTTCTTTCCAGTAAAGACCCTCTGAAAGAAGGCTCCATTCTTATATAGAGATTTTTTTAAACAGTTTTTGTCTCTGTCTTCATTCCCCCCCCCCCCCCCCCCCCCCTCCTCCCCAAGAATGACTCAAAAAGCTTTTTAAGATTTGTGAAGGTTCTTGTTCAGAGGTTTCCACTCTAATTTCTTTGTCTTACTGGTTGGTGGGTGATTTTTAGATGTTGGTGTTGACTCATAACAAAGTGTGGGTCTGTGTACCAGTCAGTATTTAGCCTCTGAGAGCAACTGAAAAGCTCCACGAGAATGAGTGGTTGAAACAGTTCAGAGGAAAATAAGTGAAGAATGATGGAAAGAGAAAACAGATCAGTCAGTGAATTGATAAATATTAAAGTGAACGGAATGATAACAGTATTGACAGGCGGATAGAGAGACAAGTATATTGAAACTTACCAGATTATTTGACCGTTTTTTCAGTCATGTCATTTTCAGCTGACACAAGGCCTTGAAAGAGTGCATGTGTGAGCAAGAGAGAGAGAGAGAGAGAGAGGGAAGAAGGAAGAAAAGAGAGAAAGTGAGAGAGAGAGAGAGGGAGACAGAGAGATGGAGAGAGAATATAGTTAAGAGAAGGTTGTTGAGAGAGAAAGGAGATGAGAGAGAATATGCACACAGAGAGTAGAGAGAGAGAGGGAGAGAATACATACCAGAGAGAATGTTGTAGAGAGAGAATAAAGCGATGAGAAAGAGGTGGGGAAATAAGAAAAAGAGAGAGAAGTTACGGTACTTCATATCCCCACAGAGGAAGGGTACAGTTGGAGAGCTGTTTTGTGCAGATGGTGATGATCGTTTACAAAGTGTTTGAGTTTTTTTTCCTACAGTTTGATATGTCACTCTTACCAGCTATCCCTTCCATCTTAGAATTTTAACAGTCATGTCAAGGTAAGGGATGAAAGGTAGAGCATTCTACAGTTGTCATATAAATACAATGCAATTTCTGAAGCGCTGAGTCACTCAGAAGTACTCTCCAAGGAAAGTACAGTATAAAACTCCTAATGTGAAGCGGAGCGCTGCGCCTTTCTTGCTACAGTGTTTACTTTGTAAGAAACTGCAAATTGGTCGCGTTTTTTTTTTTTTTTTTTCCTTTTCTTTTTTACTGGCTAACTTAAGTTGGCTGTTAATACTCGTAGATTGAATGGATAGCTAGTGAGAATGATACAGCAGACTACCGAAGTATGCTGCCAGATTTGTGATCATGTTTTAAGACAAATGGCACCTTCAAGGAGAAATTCATTTCTTTTTTTTCATTGAGGTAATAATGTATTATGATAAAAATGCATCAAGATGATAAACATGTTGATTATGATAGGCGAATATGATAATCATGGCTGAAACATGTAATTTTAAAAGGCAGTGAAATAATGATTGAGCGCCTTGATAAAGTTGTTTGATTCAAGATGGAACAATTGAAAGTGTGAGTCACTGGAGCATTGACTGTCATAGCTTTTGTTGGTACATACTAGCAATGGTTTTGATGGGTGCTTTTTTTTCTCTTGTTATGCTTTCCTTTTCTTTGGCTATATATAATCTAGTTGTGGTCCTTTCTTCTTTTATAATAGTGTTTGTTTTTGTTTGATGACCTTAAAACTTGTGTCATTTTTATATGTGTGAGTGTGTGTGTGTGTGTGTGTGTGTGTGTGTGTGTGAGTGTGTGTGTGTGTGCGCGAGTGCGTGCGTGCGTGCGTGCATGCGTGTGTGTGCGTGTGCGTGTGTGTGTGTGTGTTCATGCTTGAGTGCGTGCGTGCATGTGTGTGTGTGTGGTGCATCCTTGTAAATTAAGTTCGTTTAGAAGAGAAGGATAAAATTGTTTATATTGTTGACTTGAAGAAAAGCTAAGACGAAATAGAATCTCGTCAGTTTTAAATATCTGCAGTAATGTGTCTTGTTCGTCATTGTATCAAATGGCTTGTTTCGTAACGGCGGTTTTCACTGGTAACAATTTCTTGCTTATCATGTTGTTCGTTTGCTCAACAAATTTTTATTGGTGCGTTTCAAGGGAGGATGTCTATTGTAAAAAGCATTCATATTTTGTGTGCCTAGTGTTTAGTTGTGATATTATCAGTCACTGTTATAAGAATGCCTCTCATTGTTTTAAAGACAGACAAACAGTATAATATTGTTTGGTCCGTTTCTTGACATGATTTTTTTTGGTGGAGAGAGTTATGTGGATGTCGTTTTTTGCGTGGTATAATGCCCTCCCATTGTATGTATCCACAGTCACCATTCACACATGGCTATTTTTTTTTATTTTTTAAAATTTTTTGACAGATCACATTTCTTGTGTCATGAGAGCTTTGTCATGGCAAAAGTCAGTCCTTGGTGACATGCATTGTAATAGTTTGTTGTGTGCTTCAGGATCTAGGTCATGACACACACTGATGAAATGTTAAACAAAGGTGTATGCTTTGTAATAATACGTAATGTAAGGTTTTTAAAAACAAGGCGTGAGGGCCAAAAGACTTGTTCCTTTTGTTGTTGTCAGGGATTTTGTTCAGTTTCGGACTTTTCAGATGGTAGTGAAGAACCAAGAAGACAATTTGAAACACACGTTCACCAATTGAAATCTATAATTTTTGACGTACAATAGAAACGAAAAGTACCTGTTAGCTGTCTTAGTAAGTTTACTATTGTTGCGTTCTCTCCTTTGCTTTGATTTATTAATGGATTGGGTATGCGATTGATTTACTTGGTGTATTGATAGGGGTAACGGTTGTATTAGTAGAATTCTAGAGTATTTTTCAGGACAACACGATATCTTGCGTTGGAATTTGTATGCGTGCAAAGGTCATGCTCTGTGCTTTGCGGAGTCCATGACTGTGACCAGGTTTGACAGATCTGTGCATTTTACAAACTATGGTGACACGCAGGTGTCTTCAGTCAATTAACCCTTCTGTTGGTATTTGTATAGCACACCTTTTGCTGTTTTTTTTTTCTTTAAGAAAAAACAAACAAACCAGAAAAGGAATTGTAAATAAACCTGTCTTTAAAACAAGATAGCTGTCCTGATGTCTGTCTGGTCTAGCACCAAAAAAGTCAGCACCGGTGCCTTGATTGTATGTCAGTGCCCCATCCTTTTTGCTGTCCCCAGAGGAAAGAGTCCATCCAACCTTTTCATGAATGTTTGTTCCAGTGTGCTGTGTGATGAGAAGTGAATGCTGTAGTCATTGTTTTTCTTTCCATTAAAGGTGTGGGTTTTGAAAAAGAGTGTAGAGAAAAAACAAGATGTAAAGCATATAAACGTACTCCCAGTTTAGATCTATCTTGAATACGCATGTAAAAAAACATCACAATCAAACTTGCGTCATAATTAAAAAAAACACACACGTCACAATCAAACATGCATCATAATGTATTTTGTCACTGAGATAAGAAATTGGCGAAGTACTTTCAGAGATATTCCATAAAGAAGAAAAACCGCTTTGGGCCGTTATAGCCATTAGTAACAGCTATTCTGGTAAAATAAAACATCGGGCATCATCCGTGACCCTCTGACTCCATTTCCCATACAGTCCTTCGAATGAGACTATAAACCGAGTTCCGTGTGTGAACGCATGCATAACATCTTGCACACACGTAAAATCCATCACCAACTTTCGGAAGAGAAGGCCAGTTTGGCCGTTGGTATGATGACACGTTACACATAGCATGCACCTTCCCGAAGATGGAGTATGGCTGCCTTAAATGGCGGATAAAAAAGGGTCATACACACAAAACTCCACTGCCTGTGTATCACGCAGTGTCCGCAGGAGTATCAGCCTCGTACGCAGAAAGAAAAAAAGAAAATCCGTGACCATAATGAACATACCTACAAATTTTCAGAAAGATCAGCCCACAAGTTTTGTCTGACGAGTGGAACACATTTTGACCGCGAAAGACACAGACGCATTTCTTCATTCCATTGTAAAGTACTCCCTGTTCTGTAAGACTGAGAGTACAAAAGGAACCAATGAAAATTCACTCCTGAATTTGTTATAAAAATCCTAAAAAGAATGTACTTGATTATTAAGTGTCCTGACAATGAAGCATTCAGGCATTCACTGGTGGTAGGACAGTGATAGCTAGAAATATTAAATCGTGTTATGTACCAATAACATATTGTGATATGTAATCAGCTTCATCCATATTTTCTTTTCCATTCATTAACCCCGCTTCGCTCTCTTTTTTTTTTTCCTCCCCTCTCTCCATCCCCTCTTCTTTTTCTGTGGACAAACTGTGTCTACGTTCTTGATGTTTTCTTCTTGCCTTCTTTCCGTTCTTCCCCCCCCCCCCCCCCTTCCTTCTCTCCCATCAAACCCACCTTCACTCTTTCCCCCCCTCCCCTCCCACTCCAGGCAGCGGGAACGTAGTCTTGCCGCCTCTGCTTTGGCCAACCTCAGCGAGGGGATGGAAAAGTCTGAAGGGGATGGCAGTGACCTTGAGCTTGTGTGCTCTCGTCGGCACGACCTCCATGCGGAACTGATGCTGTACAGCAGCATGGACTCGCATCTTCCTCCGTCCGATGCCAAAGTGATACAGCGCGCACGACAGCTCCTCATGTTGGTGTCTGGGAAAAGGGAGGGGTAGGAGAGGAGGGAGGGGTGGAAGGTTGGGGGAGGGGCAAAAAGCGGGTTGTGTGTGAATGGTCTCTCTTTGTTTCCTTTCCTTTCATTTCTTTTCTTTTCCTGTTTTTCGTTTGAAATTTGTTGTTCTTGCATGTGTGGGTTATGATTCTCAGCTGTTCTTGTTTTAAATGAGAGGATTTGCATGGGTGTGTGACACCCCCCTCCCTCCTTTCCCATCTTTTGGGGTTGAAATTTTTTTTTTAAATTTTTTTTTTAACCTGTACTGTTTAGTTTATCATGGTGGGTTTAGAGAAATGCATGTGGGATTGCCTCATGTTCCCTCACGTACCGAGCTGTGCTGAATCTTATTAAAACAAATTTGGTGATCAGAAAGATGAAATTTAGAATAGTTGCCAGAGATATTCTATATTCTGGAGGAGTGAGTTCCCTTTTTCAAACAGTTATGACACTAACATAGGCTTGGCTGTTCTCCAGTGTTTCAAGAGACTTGGTTGGAGAAGTGCTAAGCTGGAAGAAGGAAGGGATCACATTTATTAGTGTCATCAGAGGAGTTCCCCCTCCCCCCTCTCCCCCACCAAAGTGCATTTTCTTTGGTTTTGGCAGTCGGATAGTTGTCTTAATGGACGACATCATTGAAATGAGGAAGGCATCATGCGAAATGTTATGAAATAATTGTCTTAATGGACGACATCATTGAAATGAGGAAGGCATCATGCGAAATGTTATGAAATAATTGTCTTAATGGACGACATCATTGAAATGAGGAAGGCATCATGCGAAATGTTATGAAATAGTTGTCTTAATGGACGACATCATTGAAATGAGGAAGGCATCATGCGAAATCTTATGAAATAACATACGCTTGCACATTAAGTTTATGCTTTTTTTTTATTTAACCTCCTTGAAAGCATGAAAGTGAGCTTGAGCAGTTGACCAGATGTACACTTAGAGACAGTGGTGTTTTGAGATAGTGTAGTCTTCTCTCGCCCTCCTTTCTCTCTGTCTCTCTGTCTGAGTCTTCTCTCTCACTGTTCTCCTTTTTCTCTCTCTTTCTGTCCACCCCTCCCCACCTCCCTCCTTATGTTTCATCTCCCAACTGTCCTTATCTTTCCTTTTCTGTCTCCACCCCCCCCCCCCCCCTCTTTCTCTTTCTCTTCCCTTTTTGTATCTCACTTTCAATCTTCTCGGCCCTTCCTCCCCCCTACCCGCCCCACCTCCCGATTCTTCCTCTCTCCTTTTCTCATCCGCTTCCTCCCATCATTCTTTCCCCTCTGCCTGTCCTTTCTTCCCCCTCCTCTTTCCCCTCTTCCGATCCTTTCTTCCCCCTCCTCTTTCTTTTTCTGTCTCTTTTTTCTTTCTTTCTGTCTCTGCTGTTGTTTTTTTTCTCTCTGTCTTCCAGTCTGTCTCCATTCTCCACCATCTCTGTGTTTCCGTCATTCTCCAACATCTCTGTGTTTCCGTTATTTAAGTCTTGACCCCCTCCCCCCCCCCCCCCCCACCTCCTCATGCTCCTCTCCTTCTCAACAGTCCTGTCATGGAGCTAGCTGAATCGGTAATTTGTAGCAGTGCTGTCAGATTGAATGGTGTTGTCTGCTCTGTGGAAATCTTCGATAAGTATTGAGAACCGTTTTCTATGCCTTTAAAAATTTTACATCTTCTTGCTGTCATTGTCTGTCCTTAATACTCTGTCCTTCATCTTTTTATATTTCACTGTTGTTACGATCTTTTGTGTGTCTTTGATACTCGTATCCTCCATTTTTTAATTTTTTTTATTATAGTTGTTATTTGTTACTTGTCCATTTATACTCAGTCCTTTCTTTTTTTTCAAAATATTTTTTCTCAATCATTTCTCTATCGTTATTATCTGTTATTTCTCCTGTGTGCTCTTGTTCCATACTTATTTTTCCATTATAATTATTATCTGTACTCTGTTCTTTATATCCCTCCGGGGGGTTGCGACCTTGTCGTGGTCGGAGGGTTTGCGTGGTCCAGTGATCCCTTAGGCTTTGCTGGCGGGGGCATCAATACTTAGAGATAGGCTGTTTTTTTCACACTGCTTCTAGGCCTGAGAGGTGCAGATGCTGTTTGGCCTAAGCGTAACGTGGTAAGGAGTTGATGCCCCTGGTAGGGCTTCCCATGTCAGATAGGCTAAGGGTGAGGATCCTGACTAAGAGTAACCCGCCTTTCTCCTCTTTTCTTGTTTTCTGCCTCCCTTATTTGGCCCTTTTCTATCTTCGTCTCCCCTTCAAGTCTTCTTTTCCACACTCCTTTTCTCTCTGTGGTCTCCTTAAGATCCGCCGCGTTTGCCGTGCGGTGCGACCTGTGTCGGAGGGGAATGAGATCCTGGTGATTGAGAGGGCCAGCGCTCTCAACACATCACTTTGGCTCTGACCTCTCCTAGACAGGGTGTACACTTTGGCCCGGGTGTACTAATCAGCTCCCCTTCTTGGGGTTGGGTCAAGACGGGCAGTTCCCCAGCTGGCCAAGTAAACCCCTGCAGTGCTCAGCTCTCTGTTCCGGGAGTTGAGCATGATCAGGGGGGATAGGGTTGGTTGCTTCTGCTTGTCGTATGTCTCTCCCGAAGCTGGAAGGGGTCAAGACATTGGTTTCTTGGCCCTGGCCCCTTAGTTGGACTCCAAGGTGGGTGGGTAAGGGAGAGATGAATCACAATAAAACTAAATATGACTTCATTAAAAAACTACCCCCCCAAAAGGAAGAGGAAGGCAGTATCCCCTATTTCAGGGGAATTAGAAACAGACAGTGATTCTGACAGTGAGGTAAGACAGAGGACAGGTTTCTGGGCTTCCTGGCTCGTGGTGGAAGGGACAGAGCAGGAAAGACCCCTTTCAGCTCTGAGCCTTTTGCTGTCCAAAAGGGCTTTCATGTATAGCAGGTGAACCTAGGTCCATAAAACGGTTGAGGAATGGTTCGTTTCTTCTTCAATGTCGATCACAGAAGCAATCCGAACAGCTGCAGAAGGCAAAAAAGCTTGTGGATAGGGAGATCAGGGTGACTCCCCATAAGCAATTAAATTCATCCAAAGGTTGTGATTAGATGCAGAGATCTGGCAGGTGTTTCAGAGGCGGAAATAAAAACGGAGCTGGCGTCCCAGGGTTGGACGGAGGTGCGCAGGGTGACGGTTAAAGAAGGGTTCAGAGAGAGTGGCCACCAACACCCTCTTTCTGACCTTCTGCAACCCTGTGCTGCCTCCGGTCATCAAGGTTGGTTACCTAAATGTTCATGTTCAGCTCTATGTGCCGTCCCCATTGAGGTGCTTCAGGTGCCAGAGGTTTGGCCATGTCAGGGACCGCTGTTCTGGGCAGGAGGTGTGTGTGATTTGCTGCAAGGCAACCCATGATGGGCCGTGTCAAGATCCGGCACATTGTGCTAACTGCGGTGGCGACCATCCCTCCTCTTCAAGAAACTGTCCTCTTTGGATTCAGGAATCCGCAATTCAAAGACTAAAGACTGAAAAGAAAATTTCCTTTTTTGAGGCCCGCAAGCAGGTTGTGGGCAGTCAGACGCCGACAGCCTCTTCCTATGCTTCGGCTGTAAGGAAAGTTCCCACAGTTTCCACTCGATCAGTCTGCTGTCAGACTGATGACTTTACGTTTTCGAAGACACTGCAAGTACGAACTGTCAACTCTGGTGGAAGCAGGTCCACCACCTCTCAACCCAAAATGATTGCCCCTGGTGGAGGCAAAAAATCCGCCACCCCTCAGACTGCCCAGCAGTCTACAACATCTGCTGCTGGGCAGATTAAAAAAACAGCAGTTTCCCCCTCGAACTCCTCTGTCCAGTGCCCGTGCGGGCAAGGGAGTTCCACCCAGTGTGGAGATGGTGGAGATAAGAAAAACCCTCCACCATCTCCCAATCCAGACTCCACCATCTCCAAACTCCAGGCCTTTGTCACCTGCGGGCAAGTCTGCCAGCAGGTCCAAAGACCAACACAGTCCAGTTAAAATAAATAATAAATTCTCTCCATTGGACGCAGACGTTGAGGAGGAGATGACCTGATCTCTCTCCTTTTCGCCTCTGCACCATGGATAGTACCATACTCCATTGGAATATCCGTGGATTAAATTCCAACTTTGAGGAGCTGCAGCTTCTGTGTCAGTCTATAAACCTTCCGTCGTGGCTCTTCAAGAAACTCAAATTCAAAGCCAGAAGACCTTTACTCTTTCTGGCTTTAATATTCTTTCAAAACCTGCACAACCATCCACGTTGGGACTGTCGGGCGGTGTTGCCCTTCTCATACATAAAACTTTGTTGTATAGTCCTGTCGCTCTGTCTACCTCCCTTCAAGCTGTAGCTGCGAGAGTCACTCTCCACAAGACTGTGACGATCTGTTCTCTTTATCTTCCACCTTCTGTCCCGGTTTGTCGTCAGGACCTTGTCAATCTGTTAGGGGAACTTCCTCGACCTTTTTTGCTGTTGGGTGACTTTAACGGTCACAACCCACTTTGGGGTAGTGCCGGTACGTCATCCAGAGGTCTGCTGATTGAGGATATCCTGTCGGATTTGGATTTCTGTTGTCTGAACGACGGATCTGCAACTTACCTCCACTCTTCCACAGGTTCACTTTCGTGCTTAGATTTGTCGTTTGTGACCCCTCGCTGGTCCTGGATTATGAGTGGTCTGTCCATGACGATCTGCACGGAAGTGACCATTTCCCTGTTCTTTTACAGCCCATATTAACTGAACCCGCCTCTGTCTCTCAACATCTCAATTATAAGAAAGCAAACTGGGATCTATTTGCAGCCACTATTTCTAAGGAGTTCCAGGACACTGATTTTTTTCAGAGTCCAGACCCAGCAGAATCTCTGACTAACACTATGATCAAATGTGCTAAAGCCTGTATTCCAGTGTCTTCCGATAAACTTCAAATGCCCAAAAACACCCTGTTCGATTCAGAATGCCAACAAATTTCCAAAGTTAGAAAACGGGCTCAGCGTCAGGTGTACCAACGACCTTCGGGTCCCAACGCTCGAACCCATCAAAAACTCCGTGCTAAATCTAGACACACTTTTAAAATCAGTAAACGTCGGTCCTGGAGAAGCTTCTGCTCCAGGCTGACATCAAAAACTTCCAAGAAAAAGTGTGGAACATCATTAAGAAAATCAAAGGGAAGAACACCTGTCCCACTGTGAACCATCTCAAGTTTTCAGATTCTTTAATAACAGAGAAGAAAGCAGTTGCTAATCTGCTTGCTTCAACCATTGAAAAGAATTCCTCTCTTCTAATAAATCAGCCACTTTTGTCAAAAACAAAGCCCTAAAAGAAAAATCACCCTGCAACTTTTCGTCCGACAACATGGAAGACTACAATCTTCCTTTTACATTAAACGAACTGAAATCTGCCTTACTCTCTTGCAGCGATTCCTCTCCAGGTATAGATGACATACATTATCAACTATTGAAACATCTTCTGCAAGAAGGTCTGAACATCCTGTTACAGGTATACAACCACGTGTGGACTACAGGTTGCTTTCCACCCTCTTGGCGGACAGCCCTCGTTATTCCCTCCCCAAACCTGGAAAAGATCTTTCTAATCCATCTAACTACCGTCCCATAGCTTTGACCAGCTGTGTCTGTAAATTGATGGAAAAAATGGTCAATGCTAGGCTCATGTGGAAACTCGAAACCGATGGCCTTTTGGCGAAAGAACAGTGTGGTTTCCGCAAAATCGTAGTACAGTTGACCATTTGATTCGTCTGGAATCTACACTTAGGAACGCTTTTTTAAACAGACAGCATGCAGTGGCAATTTCTTCGACTTGGAGAAGGCCTACGATACCACCTGGAAGTCGGGGATACTTCATGATCTCCACGATCTGGGTTTTCGAGGTCATCTTCCGCTTTTTATTCAAAATTTTTTGGCAGAACGACAGTTTCAGGTCGGGTTGGCACCACTCTCTCTGATGTCCACGAGCAGGAGTTGGGTGTTCCACAGGGGAGCATACTATCTCCTGCCCTCTTTAGTATTAAGATCAACAACATTGTTCAATCAGTTCAGCAGGGTTCAGACTGCTCATTGTTTGTGGATGATTTTGCTGTCTACGCAACTGGAAGCCTGTACCCGAGTGTCCAGCGCAGGCTCAGCTTTGCGTAGATAAAATCCATCGGTGGGCGGATGAAAACGGTTTCACCTTTTCTGCTACAAAAACCCAGTGTATTCACTTCCATAATTTCCGTCAGTTTTTTCCAGATCCGGAACTTCAAGTAGGGAAATCTCCCATTCCAGCTGTTAAAGAGGCCAAATTTCTGGGAGTCATTTTTGACCAAAAACTTAACTTTCTCAGCCATATTAAAAACTCAAAACTGCTTGCCAAAAGGCACTGAATATTCTGCGGGTCGTAGCACACACCGACTGGGGCGCTGATAAGAAAACTTGTTGCACCTCTACAGAGCCCTGGTCCGTTCCAAACTGGACTACGTTGTGCTGTGTACGGCTCCGCAAGATCATCTTACCTCAAACTCTTGGACCCTATCCACCATCAAGGGCTTCGTCTCTGTCTTGGAGCGTTCCGCACCACCCCTGTGTACAAGCCTGTACGCAGAGGCAGGTGAACCTTCACTGTCCAACCGCAGGCTGAAACTGTCTTTGAATTATTACATCCGACTGTTCTCAGAACCGCAGAATCTGCCTATGACTGTGTTTTTGACCCTCCGTTCCAAAGTAAGTTTGAAACAAACCCGAAATGTATTTCCGCCGTTTGGGCTTCGTATGCAGCCTCACGTGCGGAATGCAGGTATAGACCTGGAGTGTAGTTTCCGATTTTTCCAAGTTTCCGGATCAACCTCCATGGACCTTTTTCACACCAGAGATTCGTTTTGATCTCGCAGCTTTCCGTAAGGAGTCTACCAGCTCTCTGGCGTACAAGGCTTTGTATGCCGAGCTCTGTTCCAAATTCCCATCCTATCAAAAAGTTTTCACTGACGGTTCCAAGTCTGAGGATGGAGTGGCCTGTGCAGCCTACTGCCCTGGGGCTCCTTCTCAGATATTGTTGGAAACATATACATTCAGATGCTTCTGTCTATTCTGCTGAACTTACTGCTCTAGTACTGGCTTTGAAGATAATCTCCCATTCTTCGAGGAGGGACTTTCTGGTTCTGTCGGATTCGCTGTCGGCTTTGGAGGCCATAGCTGGCCGCAACCTTCAGCATCCAGAACTTTTACTTTTTTTGAACTTTTTAGCAAGTTGAAGGCGGACGGTTACAACATTACTCTTGCTTGGGTTCCTGGCCATGTTGGCATCGGCGGGAAACGAAATGGTTTGATCGTTTAGCCAAGAACGCCACAAGAGAGAAACTGTCCAACACTTATATCCCCTGCTCAGATGTGAAACCCAAAATTAACGATTATGTGAGAGACCTCTGGCAGGAGGATTGGAACACACAGACGAATAACAAACTCTTTCAGATCCGTCCAAACCTTAAAGACTTCCTCCCATCTACGTCGGGTGGTCGTAAAGAGGAAACGGTTCTGTGCCGGCTGCACACGGCCATTCGTATTTTACCCATTCTTACCTTTTAAAGAGTGAAGAAGCTCCGTGGTGCATTCCATGTCATGCACCACTCACAATGAAACATGTTTCTTTTAGAGTGTTGGGACTTGCACGATGTGAGACACAAACATTTTACAGCGGAGTCCATGAAGATCCTGTTCAGGGATGTCCCGCCTGACGTGATCCTTGGGTTTTTGAGAGAAATTAACATTTTTCATCTGATTTGAGATTTTACGGAAGAAGGATTTTTAACAAAGTTTCTGGTTCGTTTGTAGACGATGTCATTTAACGAGATGTGTGAAAGTTTTTTTTTTTTTTTTTTTTTTTAAACTGACTGGTGAGTTGATTTTAACGTGGTGACAGCCCTGATGTGGCCCTCTGCGGTCGGCTGGGCTATAAGCAACATTATCTTATTCTTATCTGTTCTTTATATGCCATCATCCATGTTTTTCTTTTAAGTATAGTTTTTCTCTCCTTTAAACTCATTTCTTTCCTTCTTTTATATTATTGTTATTAGAATCGTAAGTGCAAGTTGTAATATAGGAGGAGGAGCAGCAGAAATAGTAAGGAAGTAGTGATGTAGTCGTAGTGTTTTATCAGTACTAGCAGCACTGATTGTAACTGTAACAGCAGTAGATGTTCTAATGGCAGTAAACAGTCGCAGGAGATTCTTTTTTTTTTTTTTATCTAGCTGTATGCATATCTTTGCAATTTATGTTCATTAAAAGAAAATTGTTATGTTCAGTTAAGTCTTACCATCAGTTGCATGCATTTTGTATTTTTACTCTCCGTGTGGGGATAACAGTTTAGAGAATTCCTTTGCCTGTCTCAGTGTCGTTGTTTTTTTTCTTGCTTGTTGTGTGGGAGATTGTGCCATGGGCTTTGTTTTTACAATGTGTCGGCATGCTATGCTTTTTCAGTTATCAGTTGATTACTGGAATTTTGTTCACTTCATTCAGGTTTCTGTTTTACACTCTTCGTTCATTAAATTTCGTTTGATCTTGTCCCATTTCATTTTACTTTGAATATTACAGATTCTTTTCTTTATTTAGAGATGAATTATGGACTTGCTGGAAGATTGCGTTTTTACCTAAAAAAAACCATGTAAGCAGTATTAAGAATTATAGAGATGACCTGAAACCTGTGTCTTTCTCTCTTTTTATGCTGTTCATCACTGCCTCATGCTTCTGCCTTCTTCCCTTTCCCTGCTTCAGTGCTCTCCCCCTTCCCTGTTTCTTAGTTCATCGCATTCTTTGGATTGTTTTGTTTGGCCCTAGTTTTTGGATAATTCACGTTGATGTTCATTTCCTTAATTCAGGAAAAAAAAGGCTTGGATACAGAAATTGTTTATACATGGTGTAATTCTGATTTATATTTTGACATCTTCTGTGAATGTGCATGTGTGTGTGCTCATATGTATGTGGTTGAGTGTGTGTGTGTTTGTGTCTGTGTGTGTGTGGATTTGAGAGAGAGAGAGAGAGAGAGAGAGAGAGGAGAGAGAGTGTGTGTGTGTGTGTGTGTTTGTTGTGTGTGTGTGTGTGTAGTATTTGATAGAGTTGATCAGTATCAGCTTATGATGTCAGATTGTTTTTTTAATCAGTGTTCATGTTTTCAAGCTAGCTTTAAGATGTAGCCATAATTTTTTTGCTTAGCAGAGAGAAACTAAATATGTTGAAAGTAATGTTGAACTCACAATACTCCTGATGCGTACATTGGCTAACGCTGTAATGTTCAAAGCGAAGTATAACCTGTTGATGTGCTTGATTTTCCAGGAAAAAGAAATCATTGAGGACACGCCCAGGACCTGCTCTGGTGAGTTTGCTAAAGAAAAAAAAAGGAGTACCTGTCTGCGAATACTTTGCAATTTGCAAGCATACATGCTCATGCATACTTATGCACACGCATATATGCATGCACAACACACACACACACACACACACACACACACACACACACACACACACACACACACACACTAACACACACACACACACTAACACACACACACACACACCACACATACACACACGCACGCACACACACACACACACACACACACACACACACACACACACACACACACACACACACACACATACACACACACCACATACACACACACACACACACACACAAGCTCACACACACGCATACTCACATGCACATGTATGCACACGACCATGTATTCGCTTTAGAATAACGAGTAGGTAATTGTGTAGATGAAATCAAGTTTTATGTCTGGCACAATACAGTGTCATGCTAAAATGGGGAGTTTGTATTATACTCCCTGTTTGGCTAGTATACTTACCATGTCAGACCATAGCATTCACAGCAGTTAGTCAGCTCTGCCAGGCCGAAGTTTTTGTGTGGCTAATGCAGTAATAAGACAGTCACGTGATACACAACCCGCTTCCGCCGTAGGAAGAAGCCGGTGTCAACCTCCTGTACCTCATTCATCGAGGCCTGTGCGCAAGGTAACCCCAGAACCTTGGCGCTAGTGGGGAAGGCAGGGCGGGCATTAGAGTCTGACATGGTAAGTATACTAGCCAAACAGGGAGTATAATACAAACTCCCCATTTTGGCGTCATATACTGTACCATGTCAGACCATAGCAGAATTTATAGGAAAAGGAGGAGGGCGAGTGCCCTAGTGGTTCCTGGGGTTACCCGATATGGATGCATTAGCCGCCACAAAGGATATCCCATTAGAACCATCAGCCCTGGTCATGCGGATGTCGAGCACTGCCTCCTGCATCTCCCGGGTGCGGTCCGTGCCGGCCCCCTGCGTGGCAGAGGGGTCGGTGAGTGTTATGGTCGCCGAGCCTCCTGGCCGTGTGGTAGCGGACGGGGATGGCTGAGTCGACGCGTAAGCCTCAAGGGACGAAAGGTTACCCCTGGTCCCGCTGGTCGATCCTCCCCCGGAGGAACGGGACCGGGGACGTTGCCCAATAGGGGAGCGGAAGAAGTCCGCTCCCCAACGTCCTGTACCCCTAGGGGAGATTGAAACGATCGATCGGGGTGGTTCAACCGTCGGGGGTGAGGGCGCAGATCCGAGCTAGTCGATGCCTGCGTACCTGACCCGGGGTTGTGGTCAGTGGGGGGGTACCACCAAAGACTGTCCACAGCCCCTCCACCGGAGTGTTGACGCTCCTCGTGTCCGAGTCGTGGCTGAACCCGGACATGGTTGGGGAGAGCGTGATGAGACTGGGTGACGTTAGTGGGGGGGGGGGGGTTGCTAGCATCACGAGTCTCATTAGATCGGGTGACGTGCGGTGATTCCGGCCACGAGTCGTCACCCGTGCCGGTGCGGGTCTCGGCAAGGGTCCCCAGGGGCCGATGATCGCCGGACGTGGCATGACAGGAGAGGGTCTCCTTACGCGATCGAAGGGGAACAGGCGATCCATCGGGGAACGGGAAGATTTAGAACGGGCAGGTCCTTTCATGGGGGCCTTGCCCTTGGATTTAGACTTAGGGTAAGATTGGAATGAAAAACAGTCGGCGATGACGGCCGATTGCCCGTTCGACTGAGACTGCCTGTTGGACTTCGATCGCAACGATCGTGTGTCCGCCGATCGGGTAGAGGGGGAATCGTAATGATGGTCGCGCGTCCCCTGCGCGGAACCCTCCTCTACGCCGATCGTACGCTCATCGTGTGCGTGAGCGGTTTGTCCCGTGGAATCGACACGCGGCCCTCCGGGGTAGAGAGCGACTGCCGAACAATGGAGCGTCTCGAGCCATTAGTGTCCTTCACCATGTTGGGCACTGGTGGTGGGGGACAAACACGGAACGCACAATCGCAAAGGGGAGACAAAGAGGTGGATCGAGGGATAGAAAGAGCTCAACCAACCTCGGGATAGACACTGGAGTGTACTAAATGTAACGAGATATCAGTGTTAGATCGAGGAAGGTCGATCGTAAGTGACGCCGGTTTTGGCCGGTCGAAACAAAATGGCGGAACGACCGGTGAAGAAATGGAAACCGAGTGGACGACGTGAAAGTTAGTCGAATCGGGAGTCCGAATGGAAGGAGAAGGCACTGGGACTCGGAGAACAAGGGGCCGTAAAGGCTAAAAAGGGTGAGAAGAGGTGGAACCGGCGATGGAGTTCCGACTTTCAAAGATAGAAAAGAACGGAAGACGAAGTTGCGAGTGCCGAGACAAAGGCACAAAGGCAAGAATGGTGGTGGTTAAATCGATTAATAAAGTACACCAAACCAAAGCCCCACCGGCTCAAGAGTAAAAGGGTGAAGCGCGCAAGCCACAACAAACAAGTAAAGAAGCAAACACAAAGCTATCTTAACACAACGGCAAAGAGAAGGCGAGAAGAGCACAAGACTTATCTTGCTTGGACGGCAGGCCGAGAGAGAATGAGGTACGGGAGGTTGACACCGGCTTCTTCCTACGGCGGAAGCGGGTTGGGCATCACGTGACTGTCTTATTACTGCATTAGCCACACAAAAACTTCGGCCTGGCAGAGCTGACTAACTGCCGTGAATGCTATGGTCCGACATGGTACAGTATATGACGCCATACTCCTAGCTTTCAGTCACGCAGTGCAGTGGCATTGTTGGCACACACTGTCGGCAGCATGGCAGCAGGGGAATTGCACATCAACCGAACTCTTGGTACTCTTCCATGTAAACCACCTCCACTTGAACAGTATGTATGGGGGCCGGAATAGCTCAGAGGTAGAGCGCTGGACTCATAGTCTTGGGTTACGGGTTTGAATCTCCGCCGAGCTGTTTTGATACAGGGGGATTTTTCCCTCAGAGTTAACATTGGTTCTGACTCCATTTCCCATACAGTCCTTTGAATGAGACTATAAACGGAGGTTCCATGTGTGAACGCACGCATAACATCTTGAACACACGTAAAATTCCATCACCAACTTTCGGAAGAGAAGGCCAGTTTGGCCATTGGTATGGATGACACTTTACACATAGCATACACCTTCCCTGAAGATGGAGTATAGCTGCCTTAATGGTGGGATAAAAACAGTCACACACACAAAACTCCACTCCCTTTGTTGGGTAGATGGGATTAATCCTTGCCTGTCTATACAGGGAGTGTCCGCGGGAGTATCAGCCTGCGTGTGCAAAAAAAGAAAGAAAAAAAAAAAGAAAGAAAAAAGAACAGTATGTATTACCATGCTATCCTGAAGAAGTGTCGATGGTCAACATCAGATATGATGTGACTAAACTTCTCATTTTATTAAAGAAAAATGGGCTTTTGAAAACCTATAATAAAAAAAGAAAAAGAAAATGACTCCTCTATTTTGTGAGGCATGCTTTGACATATGTGCGTGTGCATGATGTCTTTACAAGGGCTTTGTAAGCAACAAAGTAAAGCAGGTGATTTGTATAGTTCTTGACTTAAGATATATTTCACTGTGGTTGGTTTTTTAATTATGTCAGGCTGTAGTTGTTTTGCTGTACTTATTTGACATTTTAAAACGTTAGTTTTGTGCGTGTGTATGTATATGTGTATGTGTGTGTGTGTGCGTGCATGCGTGTGTGTGTGTGTGTGTGTGTGTGTGCGCACGCAGATGTGTGTGTATGTGTGCGTGTGTTTCCCTTTGTACAGTGAAATGAGACACAAACATGTGTCACTCATAGGCGAGGATTGTGATCTTCAGGTATCAGTCACCCAGCATTTGCTGCCGCTAGAACACTGACGCAGCGTTTTCTTTCCTGTCCCACACAGAGTTTCCGCGATGTGAAGGCGTTGAAGGCTCTGGCCGGGGCAGCATGTTGGGCGGAGTGCGCATGTCCAGCAAGAAGCAGCCGCCCAGCGTCAGCGCCCAGTTCCAGTGGTCCCTGTCTCGACTCATGACCACCCTCAACCAGTCCAACCCTTACTTTATCCGCTGCATCAAGTCCAATGCCGACAAGGTGGGGAGGGGGGGGGGGGGTGAAAAACAGTGGATTGGACGCATGGATTTGTATCTGATAGAGAACAGAGATTTTGGATCCACATCTGAGAGGGAATAGAAAATTTATATATATGGGTTCGTGACTGGGGGAAGGAATAGTGTGTTTGGATGCATGGATCTGGATTTGGAAAAGACCAAAGGATGGCATATTTGGATCTGTATAGAGAAAGAATGTAAGGTTGGATTTCTTGTTCTATATCTGGGAAAAAATAGCTGGCTGAATGCTTCGATCAGTATTTGGAAAAGAACAGCGAGTTTGAATTTGTATCTGAGAGGGAATAAAAATTAATATATGTGAATCTGTAATTGGGGATGGAATGGAATGTTTGGATACTGGAATCTGTACTGGAAAAGAACAAAGGATGGCTTATTTGGACCTGTGTTTGAAAAAGAACTCGGGGTTGGATTCCTTGATCTATACCTGGGGAGAATTAGCAGGCTGGACACTCGGATGTGAATTAGGAATTGAAGATTGGTTTCTTGAATGTATATCTTGGGGGAGAGGGGGCGTGGGGATAGAAGATGATAGAGCACATGGAACTGTATTTTGGAAGGAACAGAGGATTGGACACTGGGGATCTGTACTTGAGAAAGAAAAGGGGTTTGGATACTTGGTGGATCTCTGCTGGAAAATTAGTCGAGGATCAGAACTGTTTCTTGGAAGGAAAAGAAGACTGGATATCTGGAACTGTCTCAGGGAAGACTCATTGGATGTTTGGATCTGTACGTCAGGGGAGGAATAGATGAATGCATGCTTAGACCTGTTCATAGTAGGTAAAAATGAACAAAATCGAAGTTAGAGCATCAAAATGAAATAAGAGACTGGACACTCGGATGCATTGGTTTGTGTACGATGCATTAAAATGACATAAACGCAACAACAAAAAAATGTTCTTTTTCTTGCATCTGTTTTCAGTAGATCAACAAATAATGATACCAAATGAATGTTCTTAAAACCATGAGAATGAAAGAATGATTGAATAATCATTTAATAAGAAGGAAAGAATTAGATGAATGGATGAAGGGGGGTGGAAGGGGGAGGGAGGGAGGAGGGGAAGGGTGTCAGGAAATGAAGGAAAGAAGGATGGAATGAACAGAGGGACAGATGAAAGATTAAACTGTTGATTAAATGCATAATGAAATGGGTAGGTTCATATGGAAAACTGGATTTAAAAAAAAAAATTTCACATGCGTAGCCCGCATGTCCACAGAATTCCGATTTGAATAACATTGTATAGCTAAACACGTGTGAGAAAAGTCATAAGTAAATGTGATTTATTTTAGACATGTTAAGGATACACAGATACCTCCCTCTGTCTGTCTGTCTGTCTGTCTCTCTTGTCATACATGCATTGAAATAGTCAAACATGTACACTGTCACACATGTAAGCATACTCTAAGGGCTGATGTGAGCATATGCGCATCACAAACACTTGCTCATACATGCATACACAGATGCGCACTCACACACACATTACACATGCACGCATGCACAGAGGCGTTCTCACACACACACACACACACACACACACACACACACACACACACACACAACACACACACACACACACACCATGATCCCAATGTCTCCATGTCTAATGATTTGCTGTTGCAGGCTCCCTGTCAGTTTGACGATGACATAGTGCTGAGACAGCTGCATTACACAGGCATGCTGGCCACGGTCAAGATCCGACAGTCCGGCTACAACTACAGGCTGCTCTTTCAGGTCCCCATACCTCTGTCTGTCTGTCTGTCTGTCTCTGTCAGTCTCTCTGTCCTTCTCTTTCTGTCACATTCAGGGAGTGGATACAATTAAAAGGCGGTTTAGGGTGGTATGAAATGGGTTTAGAGCACCTGCTTAATCACTGCCGTCTCAATTTTTTTTGTTTTTTTTGTTTTGAGTTTGAATCTGTGATTTTCTCTTCTCAGTTTGTGTGATGGAGACATTGCTGTACCCCCCCCCCCCCCCCCCCCCCCCCCTTCCCACCTCCCTCTGCCTCTTCTTCACTGTTTATGTTTTTCTTCTGCAGTTGCTGGTTGCTGCTCTCTTCTTTGCCCATGTTGGGATGCAGGGGGTTCTCTGGGTACAGACTATTCCAGGCTGCTTGGAAATCTCTGCTTCTAATTTGCTCATTTCTGTCGCTCTGATTTAGGAAAAAGGGTACTGAAAATGTTATCGGCGTTTAGAGTGTCTAGCTGGAATATCTATTTTCCCACATTGTCTTTGGGGGTCTATTTTTTTGTTGTCGTTGTTGTTATTACATTCAGTTGTTTCTCAAAGATTTAAAACTTTTGTAAATTCTTCAGCTTTGGAGATCAGGCCGTGTTGTAATAGAAATCAAAAACAAAAACCAGTCAGTAACTTCTGAGGGTCTGTCATGTGTTCATTTCTGTGTTAAACTTGTTGGGAATCTCTTCAAGGTTTACCAGACAGTGAAGTAACAGAATACCTGCCAGGCTTGGTGCTGGAATTGCTTTCTTACTTTAAGACAAGGGTCAATACTGACAGATTTTTGCTGCATATGAGAAGAAGAGAAAACCCCATGATAGGTTGTTTAAAGCGAAAGCGTTGTTTTCTTTTTAATGCAAGAGAGAGGGGGGCAGAGAAAGAAGGAGGGAGTGAGAGATTTGTTTCAGAAATGATGAAAATGCAGTCAGAGAGAATTGTTGTAAAGTTAGCAAGTCATGACAAAGTCTGTAGTCAAGAACACGCAATGCTAAAGAAACTGAAGTGATATATTTCAAACAGTGATTAAAGGTAGTGGTGTGATGCACATAGATCTGTATTTGATGATGGGAAGACTGCATTGATGTGTGCCATGTGCATAGATGAAACCCACACTTCCGGACGGGCCGAAAACCGGAATTCGATCTTGCCGTTTTTCTGGAGATCCAGATATCACAAAATTTCCGGGCTGATTTTTGTTTCTCCCTCATTCTATTTATATGACAGATATAATTCTGATTTATACTCCCTCATTCTGTTTATATGACAGATATGATTCTGATTTATTTCTGCAAAGGAGTCATGCACACTGATCCTACATCTCTTATTTTTCATGCCTGATTTATGATAATCAGGAGACTGGTATCTCCTTGAGCTTGCCACCCCAGTGAGTTAGAAATTCAGTGTATATATAAGATAGATTAGTCCTGTTCCAGAAAAAGTAAACAAAAATCTATATATTGTACATTGCTATTTATTTTTGCTTCTACTAGAAATGAACTTGTGCCCAGAATTGAATAATTTCATTTTCTTGGTAAATTTATTTAAATTTGTTTGGACTCTCCAAAAACTTCATATGGGGGTGGGTGGTTTTTTTTTTTTTCAAGGTTTAAGTCCAGGTATCAGTTTATAACTTCACAGTTGACATGTGGATTCTCTGAAAACTACACATGTCAGGGTTTCAAGGTTCAAGTCCAACTAGTTGTACAACCTC
This sequence comes from Conus ventricosus, assembly GCA_018398815.1. Classification (NCBI taxonomy): domain Eukaryota; kingdom Metazoa; phylum Mollusca; class Gastropoda; order Neogastropoda; family Conidae; genus Conus; species Conus ventricosus. The sequence continues at coordinate 88,859,187 of CM031603.1, forward strand.
CCCCCACCCCACCCCACCCACATGCCACTCCCTTCCCCTCCCCTTGAGATACAGGGTTTCAGGTTGAACTTCCAGCTGGAATAAACAAAAGACCACCCAAGTGTTCCGTTTGAAGTGGGAAAAAAAAGTTTTCCATACAGTGGAGCTTTTTTTTAAAACACCAGCTGCATAAATTCTGGACACCACAGTTTCTTGAGTTCATTAGTTTCAGACGCAATCAATACAAATTGCAGCCTCCAGCTTCTCGAATGAAGCAGACTCGACATATAAATGTCACTGTGAATGGTGGTCTCATGGATTGCACACTAAAAAGGGAGGTAGGGTGCCTCTCAGTGCCCAGATTTGATACAACGGTGAAGAAAGCCTTCGGTCTTTGCCCCCTGACGCCCAACAAAGGGCTCCGCCCCTTGACCCCATCAGGGGGCCGGCCTAAGATGGCCCCCTGGACACCTGCCCTTCCTACCTTTCTTTTTTTCCTGGTTTCACCCACGTGTGTGTGTGTTGGTAAGAAAACTGTGTGTTAATATGTGCTGTGTGTGTGAGACAAATGTGTGTTGATGTGCGCTGTGTGTGGTGAGACAAATGTGTGTTGATGTGTGCTATCTGTGATGAGACAAATGTGTGTTGGTGAGAAAACTGTGTGTTGATGTGTGCTGTGTGTGGTGAGACAAATGTGTGTTGATGTGTGCTGTCGTGTATGAGACAAATGTGTGTTGGTGAGAAAACTGTGTGTTGATGTGTGCTGTGTGTGGTGAGACAAATGTGTGTTTGATGTGTGCTGTGTGTGATGAGACAAATGTGTGTTGGTGAGACAAATGTGTGTGGTGAGACAAATGTGTGTTGATGTGTGCTGTCTGTGATGAGACAAATGTGTGTTGGTGAGAAAACTGTGTGTTGATGTGTGCTGTTGTGTGGTGAGACAAATGTGTGTTGATGTGTGCTGTCTGTGATGAGACAAATGTGTGTTGGTGAGACAAATGTGTGTTGATGTGCACTATGTGTGATGAGACAGATGTGTGTTGATGTGTGCTGTGTGTGGTGAGACAAATGTGTGTTGATGTGTGCTGTGTGTGGTGAGACAAATGTGTGTTGATATGCGCTATGTGTAATGAGACAAATGTGTGTTGATGTGCGCTATGTGTGATGAGACAAATGTGTGCTGTGTGTGGTGAGACAAATATGTGTTGTCTGCTGTGTGTGATGAGACAAATGTGTCCTGTGTGTGAAGAGACAAATGTGTGTTGATGTGCGCTATGTGTGATGAGACAAATGTGTCCTGTGTGTGAAGAGACAAATGTGTGTTGATGTGCGCTATGTGTGGTGAGACAAATGTGTGATGATGTCTGCTGTGTGTGATGAGACAAATGTGTCCTGTGTGTGATGAGACAGATGTGATGATGTGCACTATGTGTGATGAGACAGATGTGTGTTGACATGCGCTATGTGTGATGAGACAGATGTGTGTTGATGTGCGCTGTGTGTGATGAGACAAATGTGTGTGATGTGCACTGTGTGTGGTGAGACAAATGTGTGATGATGTGCACTATGTGTGATGAGACAGATGTGTGTTGATGTGCGCTTATGTGTGATGAGACAGATGTGTGTTGATGTGCGCTGTGTGTGGTGAGACAAATGTGTGATGATGTGCACTATGTGTGATGAGACAGATGTGTGTTGATGTGCGCTATGTGTGATGAGACAAATGTGTGTTGATGTGCGCTGTGTGTGATGAGACAAATGTGTGTTGATGTGCGCTGTGTGGGATGAGACAAATGTGTGTTGATGTGCGCTGTGTGGGATGAGACAAATGTGTGTTGATGTGTGCTGTGTGGGATGAGACAAATGTGTGTTGATGTGGGCTGTGTGTGATGAGACAAATGTGTGTTGATGTGCGCTGTGTGGGATGAGACAAATGTTTGTTGATGTGTGCTGTGTGTGATGAGACAAATGTGTGTTGATGTGGGCTGTGTGGATGAGACAAATGTGTGTTAATGTGCGCTATGTGTGATGATGTGCGCTATGTGTGATGATGTGCGCTATGTGTGATGAGACAATGTGTGTTGATGTGCGCTGTGTGTGATGAGACAAATGTGTGTTAATGTGCGCTATGTGTGATGATACAAATGTGTGTTGATGTTCGCTATGTGTGATGATGTGCGCTATGTGTAATGAGACAAATGTGTGTTGATGTGGGCCATGTGTGATGAGACAAATGTGTGTTGATGTGGGTGTGACGTTTTTAATAAGACCCATTCATAAATGATGGTTGAATGCTCAGACAAGAACGATAGACCGTTGTAGGAAAGTCAGACTTTCGTCCACTCCTTCACTTTCTTTCTACAGATCGAACAAGAGGTTTGATTTTGATAACAACAACTGAATTTAATAAAGTAACAGTAACGATGATGATGATCTGCAGTGAATATGTCGTTTTGTTGCTTTGAATGCTGTTGTCCGTTTGTTCCCTATGAAATGAATTACACACAAAAGAAATTAATCATGCACTTACACTTGGAAACAACAAAGTCTCTGTCCTTCTCCACTTCGCTTCTTGCAGTAGCACAAATATCGATTGTTCGTTTGTGCTACAAAAATATATCTTCCGGAGAATACACACAGAATATAGTTATGCACAAGAAAATATACAAAAAAATGTCTGAGTGTGTTGTAGCGTGCTTGAATGTGGAGGGATGTGTTTATGTGATTGCCACTCAGCTTCACGGAATCGTGTAGCGTTCCGGAGTTCCGCTGACGTTCACAGTTCACTTCCAGATCCCGGCAAGGTTGACACACCAGCACGTTCCTCTCAACGAAGGATGTAGCAGGATAAAGATGTGTGACGAAGATGAAGATAAAGATGCGGAGAGATGATCGGGATGGATGTAAAAGGAAAAGTAGGAGTAAAAGTACCTGCAAGATAACAATCGTCTTAGATCTTGCACTATAGTGGCACATCACTATTCCACCCACTACACGCTTCAACCACACTTTACAATTGCTCTAGCTTGCTCTATCATTTACAATTGATTTCCTTCAAAAATTGCTTTACGATATAACTCGTTAACAAAGAAGGAAAGTGTACACGAATATTCCAATCTGCCTTGACTGTGTTATTCGCCAAGGCTTAATGCTTGATAAATCACGATTATATTTAATCCCTGAACAGATTAAATCAAATCACGTTAATCTTCATACTATACAGATCACTTAGATCCAAGAAAATGTTCCGTTCATAACTTGAACTCGTTTACGATTCTATAAATAATAATCTGCGTTCACACAAATATCATATCTTCTAAATATGGTTGCATGCAACGGTGAACTGAAATAGAATTTACATAATATAGGTTAGTACATGGCAACACGATACGATGAGAGCAAACAGATGAAGATGACAGCTCTACGATCAATCATACGTGTTGACTGGTAAATCTGAAATATTTAATTCAGAGCATTTTAAATGATCGCGCGCACAAAATATTATTGAACCGGTAAATGTGCCTTAATACGATTATATTGAAATAAATTTTGTTGCGCTATACGAAAAAATGGTTTCGATCTATTTACCTCAACACAGTCTTCTATGGCTACAGTTATCGACTTTGCCCACGGAACGATGAGACTCGTTCAGACTTTCCCCGTAAAGGTTGTGGGTGTCGTCGAATGCCCTGCAGTCCCCTTTCAGCCTGGCCTCGACTGATTCCTTCGAAAGGTTTCTTCTTCTTCGAATAATTTGACCTTTCTTGCGGAGCCAATTTCTCGTCGACCGGGTTGATCAAGTTCGTATGAAGCAACGGTCAATACTTACTGCACATGCGCAGACGGAGAAACCACTGACACTTGGATAACTACGATTGGTCAGTACCATGGTTTTCCATGCTCTACGATTGTAAATTATTTTAATTATTAATACAAATACAAGTCTACATAACGTTTGAAATTATAAACGTACTGCCTTAAAGCAAAAACTAACAATTAGTTTCATCGTTTGGAGATAGAAATATAAAACAAGCGCAGAGCGAATAGACGTCATGTATCAATTACGTCATTTTCTTAATGAAAATGACCCGAGCTTATGAATGAATGTCACAGTGGGCCATGTGTGATGAGAGAAATGTGTGTTGATGTGCGCTATGTGTGATGAGACAAATGTATGTTGAAGTGCGCTATGTGTAATGAGACAAATGTGTGTTGATGTGGGCCATGTGTGATGAGACAAATGTGTGTTGATGTGGGCCATGTGTGATGAGACAAATGTGTGTTGATGTGCGCTATGTGTGATGAGACAAATGTGGTTGATCGCTGTGTGGGATGAGACAAATGTGTGTTGATGTGCGCTATGTGTGATGAGACAAATGTGTGTTGATGTGCGTTATGTGTGATGAGACAAATGTGTGTTGATGTGCGTTATGTGTGATGATGTGCACTGTGTGTGATGAGACAAATGTGTGTTGATGTGCGCTGTGTGTGTTGATGTGCGCTATGTGTGATGTGCACTGTGTGTGATGAGACAAATGTGTGTTGATGTGGCCATGTGTGATGAGACAAATGTGTGTTGATGTGCGCTGTGTGTGTTGATGTGCGCTATGTGTGATGTGCACTGTGTGTGATGAGACAAATGTGTGTTGATGTGCGCTATGTGTGATGCGACAAATGTGTGTTGATGTGGCCATGTGTGATGAGACAAATGTGTGTTGATGTGCGCTGTGTGTAATGAGACAAATGTGTTGACGTGCACTGTGTGTGATGAGACAAATGTGTGTTGATGTGCGCTATGTGTAATGAGAGAAATGTGTTGATGTGCGCTATGTGTGATGAGACAAATGTGTGTTGATGTGCGCTATGTGTAATGAGAGAAATGTGTTGATGTGCGCTATGTGTGATGAGACAAATGTGTTGATGTGTGCTGTGTGTGATGAGACAAATGTGTGTTGATGTGCGCTATGTGTGATGAGACAAATGTGTGTTGATGTGCGCCATGTGTGATGAGACAAATGTGTGTTGATGTGCGCTGTGTGTGATGAGACAAATGTGTGTTGATGTGCGCTATGTGTGATGATGTGCACTGTGTTTGATGAGACAAATGTGTGTCGATGTGCGCTATGTGTGATGAAAGAAATGTGTGTTGATGTGCCCTATGTGTGATGAGACAAATATGTGATGATGTGCGCCTTGTGTGATGAGACAAATGTGTGTTGATGTGCGCTGTGTGTGATGATGTGCGCTATGTGTGATGATGTGCGCTATGTGTGATGATGTGCGCTATGTGTGATGAGACAAAAATGTGTTGATGTGCGCCATGTGTGATGAGACAAATGTGTGTTGATGCGCGCTGTGTGTGATGACGATCACAGGAGTTCATCCAGCTGTACCAGATCTTGCTGCCCCGAGGGTTGAAGAGTACACGTGGTGACGTGCAGACCTTTCTCAGGTCCATGAAGCTCAACATGGACAAACTGCCAGATTGGCAAAAGCAAGGTCAGTCAAGGTCGTTGGATTTGTGAGAGGAAGCGATATAGTTATGAAGGTGGCTTTGTACGAGCAGTATGTTTATCAGGTTTACAGTTTTACGAGCGCTATGCTTTTGAAGATTTCAGTGTATTAGCTTTGCTTATAAACGGTACAGTATATGAACATTGTATGTTGGAAGGTTATTGCGAAATATGTTTGAAGGTTATTGCGAAATAAGTTTTGAAGATTACAGTGAATCAGTTTTAGGTTTATAAACAGAATGTTGTGTTGTGCAAACAAAAATGTATGAGCATTTTTTGCATAAAGTTTGCTCAGAGCATAATGTTTATGTAGATAATGATGTGTGAGCATTGTGTGTGAGAGAGGTACATTGTACAACAATATGCTTTTGTAGGCTGTGAACCATACTTTGTCATGCACAAAGGGCAATAAGGACAAGCTACATTTCTTTAACTGTATACGTTTCACGCACGAACTGACACAGGTCGCCTCAGTGACAATTGTGGAGTGTGGCCGTCCAGTGCCAGGGTGGCAGTGGCCGTGAAGTGCGTGAATCCTGCCGGAATTTGCTTACCTGTTAACTCTTGGAGGGGGGAGGAGGAGAGTATCAAGCTCGCCGAATAGTGAGGTTTACGTGTGTAAACAAACGCTCGTGAAACTGGAGTTCTTCGATGTGTACGGGGAATTCCGTGAATGTGAGTGCTGTCTTGTGAGTTTCCGAGGTGAACTCGAGTGTCGTGGTGTGTCTGCAAGTTAGTACGAACTGAGGCGTTATCCACGAAGGTTGGGTTGGCCTCGTGCTCAGGTTGTTCCTGCCGTTGGGGCAGGGGTTGGTGGTATGCCCTCGACCGACTTTTGAAGGTTTGGCTACCAGGTTGAAGACTGTCGATGTTTCGGTGTTCAGCGACGGGTTCTGCACGTACCAGGGCGTTGGCTGTCTGGCAGTGTCCCGGCGACTGAGGGTGTCGTCCAGTGTGTCGTCCGCGTTTTGACTGTCGGTGTTTGGTGTTCAGCGACGGGTTCTGCACGTACCAGGGCGTTGGCTGTCTGGCAGTGTCCCGGCGACTGAGGGTGTCGTCCATTGTGTGTCGTTCCTGTTGTTGTCTAAGGTGAGCGGGTAAAGTAGCGGAAATTCTGGAGGGCTGTGTAGTTGGTTGTTTGTAGATATCATGGTTTCATCAAATTTTGTGTTTCAGTCCCCGGAACGGGAGGATTTCCTTTTAATTTGATTTTTATTCGCAAAGATTCTTTTATGTGAATTTGGCTAAGAGGAGGAGATTTAAATGTGCGGAAGTTTGAAGAGAAGAAGAGAAATATAATTTGAACTTAAGGTCGAGGAAAAAAACACGTAAATATGGGAATGAAATAATGTGCGTTTCGGTTCTACACTGATACAGATAGGTGAATGTTATAGCGGTATTGATGCGCTAAGACATAATATGTTGTACTTGGTAGTGGTTGCTGGTGTACAAGAATATCGGTTTTAAGTTTGATAAAGATTGGTTATTTTCTGAGAGTGTACGTTGGTATCGGAGGACGGGAACTTTTAATATTAAAAGAGGAGACTGTCACGCGGTGCGTGCCAGGTACGGAGGGCAGACTGCTTGTGATGTGTCTGGGCGTGTGTGAGGTTTATTGATAGGTGACGGGTGGTGGTACCTCGGATAGACAGGTCTTGTAGAAGTTCACTTTTGGTGTTTGCGTTTGGAACTAAACCAGGTGCAGGGGCGGAAAGGAAAATTAGGGATCATAAAATTAAGAGTTGTTCTTTTGTTCAATTATTGTTAAAGATTTGCAGGTGAATTCATGATTGTGTTACTTGGTATAGGTTATTACGATTGGAAAATAAGAGAAAAAATAGCAGATGATAATAATAAAAGGTATGAGATATTTGGGAATTGTGCCTCAGAAGCCTACATTTGATGTATATATGTATGTGGTTGTTTTAGTCGACGGGGTGCGTCAGTATTCAAAGATGTTTTCCGCAGCATTGTGGTGTCAGTAGACAATGTATAGTAGCGCTCGGAAATCCTTGTCGAGCTATGTAATTGGTGATTGTCATAGCGCTTGATAATTTCTGATGACATTTGTAGGATTATGATTGTGCCTGCTAGGAATTTAAGATACCCGGTTCAGTTCTATTATTTTGGTTTTGCTTGAAATGTGTTTGATTCTATTAAGCATGTTACTAAGTATTTGATCCTGGATTGTGACCAGTACTGGGGGTCACTAACGGTCAGATTATTCGTTTGTTCGTAGATTGAAATGATTTATAATCCTATTGGATTATTGTCTTGGAGACCCTGATGGGAAATGAAGTCGTGGGTAGGTAACTCAGACAGTATAATCACTTTTATGAAGGAACGGTTATAATTATGTTCATGGCTGTTGATGGAAGTGGAGAGTCAATGAAATTGGTTTAACCCTCTGCCTACCGCATGACTTTGTGCTATATGACTATGAGAATACCATGCCAAGAGAGGTAACTCCGCAACACATACACACTTGCCATAAAGAAACCTCAATAGAAAATTTGTTTTTAACTTATCTATTCTGTAAAAGTAATGAAAAAAATTCAAAGACATCACTCCATCCAAAAGAGCCATTTCCCTCCACATATAGTGAACTGGTACACGAGGGGAAAAAAAAACGAACAGACTAACTGTACTTCGGTGTTCTCAGTGCTAAAACAATTTTCCCTAAATTCACTGTACCCACAGAACATCATGGATTAGGAGCACAGAGTGATTTTCCAAGTCTAAACAAAGTACTGAAACCTTCAGGAACAAAATAAAGTCATTCTGTATGGTATGCACACTAAATAATCAACTTTTGTTGTGAAGCAAAAAACAACACCCAAACTTCAACAATTTTGTTAAACTGAAGGCATCACATACAAGAAGATTTGTCTTCTAACTACTGAGGGGAAAAAATAACAAGAACAGATTACTGAATACTGGGCTTTAGATTGTGATGGAATTCAACAAAAATGTGCTTTTGCACAAGTGCACTGAGCACCCCCCCCCCTTCCCCCCCCCCCCCCCCCCCCCCAACACACACACACACACACACTGTGGTGATGATGTACCTCTTGTCCGGCTCCTCTTTGCTTTTTGATAAACAGGCAGTTTTTATTTCAGGCCAGAGTTTATGTTCATCCTTTTCTGCTTGCTTTTGTGCGTGCAGCAAATAAATTTTTTTCTCGTTAAAAGTCTGCCAAAATTCTTCTGAAATCAAAAGGCTAAAGGTGATGCTCCTACAGGCAAATCGTGGGACACACCCACTGACTGACCCGGTTTCCTGGCTATCAAAACAAGGGAAACTTTTGGGGGGCTTCACTTCTTGTAGCCAACCACTCCAGTCAAGAATTAAAGAATCTCTAGCAAGTTTTGTTTTTCGAATTTTCTTTTTTGGGGGGTCTGGGCCCAGCAGCAATGGGTTATTCGACGTCGTCATTATCATCGCCGAATCATTATTGATTCCGGCCTCAAAATCAGTCAGCAGTCGATCTTTATTCATAACTAGGTCAAGATTGACGTCCGAATCGTCTTGCTTCAAATCTTCTTCAAGAGTGTAGCCCGCAAATACGCTCTCTTCATCAATATCACTTCAGAAAATGAATTCTGCGAGTTGCATAGTTACTTGATCCGCCATTTTCCCAGAAAATCTTCGCGAAAAAAAGCCGAACTTTGAAAATTCACAGCAGTGAAACTACTCCACCAAAACTCATGCAACAAAAACCAAAATGGCATCCAGAAACGGAAGTACCGGAAGACTCTTCTGTCGCAATTGCATTCTGGGATATGCGATGGTGAAAGCGAAAGTCGTTGACCGAGTATTCAGCGGTCGATCTCGGTCGATCCGGTATTCAGAAAGATGAAATCTTGCGGTCGATCTCGGTCGATCTGGTAGGCATTGGGTTAAATGTGTAATGGAACATTTCTGGTGTGAGAGAATTTTGATGTCAAGGTGGCTGGTTGTATAAGTCATGATTTAAAATTCCAATTAGCTGTCGCACTTTGGGTTGTGACATGTAAACACTGAGAACCATTTACTTTAGTGAAGCAACAAATAAGTATAACTGCATTCTTCTGTGGTAGTAAGACATTTCCTTTTGCACAGGGTTCCGGCGAGTTTTGTGTACCTCTCCTACACGGCAAATCCGTGAGGGTCGGCCTCTCAGGTGGTGGGAGTTGGCACCGCCACTCCCACTGTCATCCCTGCCCACTTCTCTGCCGGAGTGGGGACGCACCCGGAGCCGGCAGGATGCGTTCCGGTCGGGTCGTCATCTCCCTTCCACAGTCCGAGGGTGTGGCAGTTCCTCTGACTTCAACTGTCTCGTCAGGGTGGCAAGCGTCTTGAGGGCCCACCGCAGTATTCCATCAGCGTGTGACTCGCGGGTGTGGTTGGTGCCGGTAGGGAGAGAACCGCGTTCTTCGACGTGGTACAACGTTCCTCTCCTATTTCGCGTCAAGCGCTTCAGTGAAGGTTTTGTGTTTTGGCGGTGCATTAGTGTGAGCGCCGTCAAGCAGACCATTTCATAATCGTATTGGGAAACACTGTGTTGCCGTTTTGTTTTGTGTTTATGTTTTTTTTGTTTTTTTTTTGGAAGGAGTTTTTTTTTTTTTTCCTGGCGTGTGTCAAGTACCCGCCAGGGACTTCGGATGAAGTATTGAAAGTACAACATTGGGTGCGGGTTACTTGAACAATTGGTGTTGAACATTTGGGGTTAAGCTTTGGTGTCCGGGTGGTTTGACACCGGCATATAAAAATTAGCATAAAGGATACATTTTGGAAAAGAAACATCGCGTGGGCATCTCAGGTTTATGAGGTATCAACCTTGTTTGGTATTTCAGCCTGGGGTTACCAGGGGATGTGATGAGTCACCCTTGTTCCTTCTGGTATTAGCCTTTAGTGGGCTGAGGTGTGTATTTGTGCCTCCTGAGGGAAGGGTTGTTATATGTAAACGTGCAGCACATGCGTGCACGGGTATGCATAAGGGGCCATGCGCTGATGGTCGGGTATTGATAGTATTGTTGGATTCTTTTGGGGTTTGTTTGTTTTTTCTGTGGGTGAGAGTGCGTGTGTGAATGCAAATAAAGCCTTCTGTTTGTGCACTGTATTTTCTTTTGTGTGTGTGTTTGTTGTGTGGCGTTCATACTCAGTAAAAGGGGGAAAGGGGTGGTTGTAACGGGGGATATATTAATACATATATCCCTGTCTACTGTCTTATACAGTGACAATACGCTGTGTGCAACGTTTTCAGAAAGAGCGTTTTATGGGATGCTACATTTGGGAAGATTGATTTTACATTTAACTGTATGCGCTGTTTGCAGCATTTTCAGAAAGAAAGTTTTATGGGATGCTACATTTGGGAAGATTGATTTGACATTCCCAGTAAGTTGTCTTCGGAGACTGAAGGAGGGATTAGATGCCATTCAGTCGCTCTGCTTGAAAGAGTTGATGTGAGGACTGCACAGATTGCCAACCCCATCATCTAATGAGTTCCGTGGTGCATTCAATGTCACGTGCCACTCACAATGAAACATATTCTTTTAGAGTGTTGGGACTTGCATGATGTGAGATGCAAGCATTTTACAGCAGATTCCATGAAAACCTTGTTCAGAGATGTTCCACCTGATGCGATCTTTGAATTCTTGAAAGAGAATAACATTTTTCATCGGATCTGAGATTTTATAGTGGAAAGACTTGTAACAAAAATTTTGGGTGGGTTTTTAGAAGATGTGTTTTAAGGAGTTGTGTGAATGAATGACTTGTGAGTTGACTTCGACATGGTGACAGCCCTGATATGGCCCTTTGCGGTCGGCTGGGCTATAAGCAACATTACCTTACCTTACCTATCTGATGAATATGTGGAGAAAAGTCGAACTTATCATCCCATCCACTGTCGCCTTTGCTTTAGGCTGTGTCAGACCAGTTGACATATGCTGTAACACCAAGGCTACATCAATGTGTTGTGCTCTGCATAGTTATGTGGGGGTTGTCCTCAGTCTCCAAAATCCCTCGAAGTCGGAGTGTGGCTGCCCACGTGGCAGGGTAATAAAAAGCGGTCACACACGTCATGTTCTCATCCCCAGCTGATGCATTTGTACCATAGTGTTCAAGTACTTCGGCTGTTTGGATGATCCCTGGAGTCTTTTAGCCAGGGTACGATAACAACAACAACAACAACATCCCATCCACTGACAGGTGTTTTTGCGGGAGAGTGAGAAGCTGCTGCTGGACGAAGCTCTGCACAGGGCCATCATGCATCGTGTCATCATCATCCAGCGCTGGGTCAAGGCCAAACTGCAGCGACGCTATTTCCTGCAGCTCGGGAAAGCTACTGTCGTTTTGCAGGTACAGAATGATTCGCTCCTTTTAATTTTTTTCAATTCAATTCAATTCAAGACACTTTATTTTCTTTCATAAGAACTTTGTGTTGTGGTGGGAGCACATAAACACATGGCATATGAGTACACAACATTGAATAATATAAAATGTGCAAATGCACTCACACCTGCACATGCCCACACATTTAAAAACAATATAAATAAAGTAAGGCTTATTTTCACATCAAACTAATCAATAACTCTACCCAACATACACTCCATTTTACATCCAGTCAATTTAATAAAAACAGCTGTACGCTAAAATAAACCGTAAAAAAAGGGCACACACACACACACACACACACACACACACACAACACACACACACACACACACACACACACAATCTACACGGGATGAGAACTGAGGTAATTTTAAAATCATTGTCACTTGATTATCATCCCCCTCCCCAAAACATCTACACTCTCATTCTCTCCCCCCCCCCCCCCGCCCCCCCCCCCCCATCCCCACCCCTCTCTCTCTCTGTCCAAGTCTCGCCCTCACCCTCTCCTCTATCTTTATAACGACAGCATTAAACATTTACTCAGGATGGTCAGGTCAGTGATTATTCAATGAACGGATTGAAGTAGGCAAGAAACTACGATTCAGTCTGTTGGTGTCACATTTCAATTGCCGGAATCGTCTATCTGAAGGCATCTTTTCATAAAAGGGGAACAGAGGATGGGTTTCATCACATACAATCTTCTGAGCTTTCTTAGGCACTCTTATTTCAAACATTTCTCCTAAACTTTGTTGCTTAACACCAATAATCTTACCACACCGTTTCACAATCTTTTCCAGCAAGCATTTGTTTTTCACATTTAATCCACCATACCACACTAAAAATGAAAAAGTGATCACAGATTCAATATTGCTTCTGTAGAATGCTTTTAAAACGTTACAGTTCACTCCAAGGTATCTTAATTTCTGTAAGCAATACACTCTTGACTGACATTTTTTATACACAGAGAAAGAATTAGAAGTGAATGTAAGTTTGTCATCGATAACAGAACCTAAGTACTTATATTCAGTCACCCTTTCAACCTTGCTACCTGAGATCAGTAAATCTGGAATAGGATCAGCATTTCTTCGGAAGTCAATGATCAGCTCCTTTGTTTTCTGGACATTAAGATCAAGGAAATTGGTGTCACACCACTGTGTAAAACTGTTCACAATTTCATTAAAAGCTCTATCTGAGTTAGAGAGATCTGTGACTGCAGTATCATCATAGAATTTGATGATAAGGCTGTCATCATTACCTCTGCAGTCATTAGTGTAGAGAGTAAACAGACAAGGAGAAAGAACTTGTTTTTTGTATGTTTGTTTGTTTTCTTTTTTGTAACCATTTGAACATGTGGAATTGTCTTTGTGGCATTGCTGCCACAACGCTAATTTCAGGTGATCCATTGGCATCCCCACCCTTACCCACCCTGGCTAAATCCCAGTGCTAGCAGTCTGCGTAGAGCTGTTGGTATAGATGCTAAGGCCTCTGTTCTTTTAATGCAAATTTCTAGAGGAGGAAGGAAGGGGAAGGGAAGGACATCGAGAAGGGATGGGGGTTCTGGGGGGTCAGGAGGTCAGGGATGTGCAAGGGAAAGAGGAAGAGGGATGTTTCAGTGTTGTGTTACGTGCCCTCAACGTGGTGTTACTGCCGTTTCAGTTTCCTCTTACAGAGCCACATCCAGACTCATCTGTGGCAGTGCCAGCTCCAGCGGTTCACAGGGAGCTAGTAATGTCAGGGAGTCACGTGGCAACCCATTGTTGATATTTTTTTTTTAGAAAGATAAATTGGTTAGTGTGTTGCACATGCACACACACACACACACACACACACACACACACACACACACACACACACACACACACACACACACACAGTGTGTTGCGCACGCGCGCCCACACACAAACACACGCACGCACGCACGCGCGCACACACACACACACACACACACACACACACACACACACACACACACACACACACACACACACACACCACACACTCTCTCTCTCTCTCTCACTATAGCCCTCTACAATTTCCTCTTCTGGAAATGCACTGTGTTTTAATATGAACTTTTTTTTTTCAGTCTCAGTTGGCATGGTTTATAGTTACATACAGCCATGTGCAAACACATACACAAATGTGTATTCAGGCACTTACAGACTCATAGAGGTACAGATTGGCAGGCAAACAGACAAAAACACTTTTATATGCATACACATGCACATGATATTAAACGCGGAAAGTGTACACATTTAAGTACAAACGTAAACAACCACATGCATGTGTTTATGCACACATGCTTATTCACTAGGGTCCCTGTGAACAGAGACATGTCCCTATGTTCACACATATAGAGATTAAATTATGCTTTAAGAGAGATAAAACAATGTATGTGTGTATGTGCCTGGATGTGTTTGTGTGTGTGTGTGTGCATGTGTGTGTGTGTATGTATGTGTGCATGTGAGCGAGCGAGTGTGTGTGTGTGTGTGTATGCACTCCGGTGTGTACTTGTGAAACATACATACGTATATGTATGTGTCCATGTGTGAATATTAGTACATGTCTGCATAAGTACTTGCGTATCATGATTAAAAAAAAAAAAAATTCTGGATACTATGCAATTTTCAAGCCTTCATCTACGCTGCTAGATTAAATGCTCCCATTTCCTTTGTACAGAAACACACACGTAGGCTGCTGGCCCAGCGACTTCTTCACAGAATGCAGTCGGAGCAGGACGCGGCCATAACTCTGCAGCGCGTGTACCGAGGGTGGCGTGTGCAGCGTGCGTACAGAGCTTACCGTGACGCTGTCATCTACGTGCAGTGCCTTTTCCGAACATACCTCGTACGTCGCAGGTAAAAAAACAAACTTTTTGCTTGGAATTGTTCTGAAGTATTTACATATTATCGAAGATAAAATCAGGCTGTTTGAAATTGTGCTGACGTGTTTACATCTTGTCACAAGTAGGAGTGAATTGTGTTGTGGTATTCGTTTCTGTTCACAAGTAAGAAGTATCTGTTTTGAATTGTGTTGTAGTATTCTTTACTCTCCACCATCCTGAGTTGTTTCGTTTGCTGAGTCATTAAGAGGGTGTAAAATGAATAGATTTGTGTATCATAAAGCTGTAAAACTATAGTTTCAGGGTTTGTCTCGCCTTCCTACCCCTTCCCTCCTCCCTCGTCATTCCTTTTTTTTCTTAACCTTATCCAGGACACAATGATTTTCTGTCATCGCCTCATATTTAATACTATAATAGTAGTAGTGTATTTCTTGTGCTTTCAAAGTGTGCCGAAAGAGCAATTCAGATGTGTTTAAGCCAAGAACAAAGATGGTGGATTGCTGTATCAATGAATCTGACGATGTCGCAGCTTTCTGCTGGCTCTGAGTGAAAAACGACAAGCAGAGGAACAACGACGACATCTGGCGCAGGAGGAGGAGGAGAGAGCTCGCCTGCGTCACCTGCGGGAAGAGCTGCAGTCGACAGGCAGCGACGAGGGGGTCATGGTGAAGGGGTCCAGCGCCGAAGAGCTGGAGGAGAGAGACTTCAGTCCTCGCCTCCGACCTGACTCTGAAGAGTGAGTGGAATTGTTGGTTTGGATTTGGTTCTGCGTCTGTGCAGTCATACGTTTTACACCGAAACTAGTGTACGTACAGGAGTACTCCACAGTGCCAAATTTTTCCATGAAGCAGAAGTTATGTGTGATGTATTCACAGGTAATGGCGAGCCCTGTTGTGTGTGTGTGTGTGTGTGTGTGTGTGTGTTGTGTGTGTGTGTGTGTGTGTGTGTGCGTGTGTGTGTGCGTGTGCGTGTGTGTATGTGTGTGTGTGTGTTTTGGTGAGAGAGACTGGCTTCTTGTGTGTGTGGTGTGTGTGTGTGTGTGTGTGTGTGTTTTGGTGAGAGAGACTGGCTTCTTGTGTGTGTGTGTGTGTGTGTGTGTGTGTGTGTGTGTGGTGTGTGTGGTGAGAGAGACTGGCTTCTTCTTGACAATGTTAGTTTGAATTATTTGGATGGTCATCAGGTACCTAAAAGGTTCACATCTATGGTGAACTAGCAGCTCATGAAAACTGTGATGTAGTGTCAATCACTGGCTGATAGGAAATCTTCATCTGGAAGTGTAGGAACTGTTGAGAACGGCAAAGTTTAAAAATCACACCTCTGTTTATAAAAACTCCTCTGATGGTGAATGAGAAATACTCGCACAGCAAAACTCCTGATGCACAGATCTGTTAACAAGTAAACCGTGTTCACCTTGGGACTTTTAAGGCCGCTACTAGTTTTGTGATTTTTTTATTTTCCTGAACACGCATGCAAATCACAGAAACAGGCACCACAGACACTCATGCAGGTGCACATGCAAACTTGCAGGCATGCACTGACATGCTCACCTGATCTTTTCAGTATGGCTGTCTCCTCCTCCTCTCTCCCCTCCCCACCCCCCCCCTCCCCCACCCATCTGTCTTGTGTGTGCAGTCTGTCTTGTGTGTGCACACAATCAGCATCATTGTTCCTACATGTGCTGAATGTTGCCAGGAGCAGTGGTATCCTTGAGGACTCCGACATGGAGTCATCCAGCTTCCCATCAGCCTCTGGGGGAGCGGACTCCGCAGGGATGCTGAAGAGCCGCAGAGAGGCCTACCTGGTGGAAGCTGAGAAAACCCTGCCTGATGGAAGGTGAGAAAACCCTGCCTGATGGAAGGTGAGAAAACCCTGCCTGATGGAAGGTGATGGAGGATGGATGGTTGGTTGGTTTGTCGGAATGAGCAAGAGCATTATTATGAAGCAGACAAACTGGATCTCTCCAGACAAAAAAAAGGTTTGGTTGCTTGATCTGGATTACCGGAAAAAGGAAGTGAAACAATCACAGAAGGCAGTCCGTGATGATACTGCCTCAGGTGAAAGAGAACTAAACCTGGTTTGCCTTTACTGCGTTCCTGCTGGATCTCAAACCCTTAACACTCTTCAGTGTGCACTTACCTGGGCTTAGTTACGCCGAAAACCTATGGCAAGAGAAGTAACTCCGTAATTTGAACATGGTTACCCAATTTAAAAATTAATTTAAAAGAGAGGAAAGGAAATGATGAAATGAAAATGATTTTTAAAATTCCTACAAATATATATGTTGCTATATCATAAGTTTGAAGAATGTCACATGAGCCATTTACTTGGGAGAAAAAAATCTTCTTCAGAACTTTTCTTCTGAATTGTTGTTTATCATATCTGGAACCTCATCCCAGTCGAAATCTAGGTCACTGTAAGCTTCATTACCCAGCACTTTCACTAAGTCTTATGCCGTAAATCCCACAAAGCACAGTATCTTCATCACTAAATCTCATTATAGAACGGCAGAAATCAAGGTTAGCCACGGTGAAAAACAGCATTTTGACCTCAAAACTTTAAAAATTCATAACTCGAGAACTACGGCACGTATCGACTCATGGTTTTTTTGCAAACGGAAATGAATTGCTACAGGAAGAAGGAAGTCACGTTCTCGCGAGATTTCTCCATTGTTGCCACATGTTTTACTGGGTGCTGGCAGGCGCTCAGCCTTTCGGCAGTGTGATGTCCGGTTGGGCGCTAGCGGGCGCACGCTTGTCAAGCGAGTTAAAAGCAAGAGCAGCCTTCTTTCCCAGTGGTGAAAGTCATGTAGGTCTGTGAAATACCAAGAATGAAAAAAGGAGAAAAAAGAAATCTGAGAGTACTTACACACACACACACACACACACACACACACACACACACACACACACACACACATAAAACACACACACACACACACACACACACACACACACACACACACACACACACACACACACACGCTCACATCATCAGCCACACTTTCTGTGTGAAATGCTTGACGACCATATTCCAACCATGTCTCAAATATTCACCAATATATTGGTTTGTTTTCTCGTCCATGTTATTAGTTTCTTGGTGTTTCTCCACCGGCCATGCTTTCTGAATGAAATATTCGAAGACCACGTTCAAACTTGTGCCACAAACGGTGATGGGGTGCTTACTTTTCTTTCTTTTTTTTAACTCCTGTTCCTAATTTGTGGTGTTTCCAAGCTGAGTACTCTGGAAGGACTTCCGGTGTAGGCCTCTTGGAAACAGTGGATGCCCCAGGGAGCGCATGTCATGGGGTCAGAGGGCAGGGTGGATGGCGCCACCGTGTAGGCAGCTACGCCTTGTCGCGGGAGCCCTGACCTCATCATAAGATGGTGCTAAGAGCTGTGCAGTTATTCTTGGAGACTGCTTAGGCCTGTGTCTGTGTGGCCACATCTGTCCAGGCTGTGTGTGCGTCAGTGTGCGTCGTTCTGTTCATCTCTCTGTGTTACTGTCGCTCTGTCATTGGTCAGTCTTTTTATGGGTATATACCTATCATTTGCATAAAAGTGTATGTGTGTGTGTGTGTCTTTGGAGAATGTGTATGTGTGTGTGTGTGTGTGTGTGTGTGTGTGTGTGTGTGTGTGTGTGTGTGTGTGTGTGTGTGTGCGTGCGTGTGTGTGTGGTGAGTGTGTGTTTGTCTGTGGTGTGTGTGTGTGTGTGTGTGTCTGTGTCTCTGCGTGTGTGTGTGTTTGTGCTTGAGTCTGTCTGTTATGACTTGGTGGATGTGTTTCTTGAGCATTTGTTTCTTTTTAGGCAGTAGGCATATCTTTTTTTTCTGTTTTGTTTCTGTCTTCAATTCAGTTCTGTTTTATACCAAAGCCTTTCTTCATTTCCATTTTGACGAACTTGAACGAGTACGTTTGACTAACCAGAAGTAGGAAACTCCATGATATTTATAAATGATGGATTGCTTCTTGATCTTGTGTGACCAGGGTCCATGGTGGGGCTCACGCATATCAACCATCTACCTCTGGAGACGAGGTGAGGCATCTTCAGTTCAACATTTTTGTGATCTTGCAATCTAAAGAGAGGAGAGAGAGAGAGAGAGAGTGAGAGAGAGAGAGAGAGAGAGAGAGAGAGAGAGAGAGAGAGAGAGAGGGAGAGAGAAAAGAGAAACAGGAAATGGAATTTGATGTTGAGGTCAAATTGATTGGCGTTGACCTTGGATGTGACCAGGTGCCAATTTGTAATTGGTCTGTAAGCTGTGGAGGATCATGGAGGAGGATTCAAGCAGATGCAAAATAAAAACCAGAGTAATGTCTGTCACAGACTGACCATCTGTTTACAGCTATTTTGCCTTTGTTTTTGTCCTTGTTTGGTTTGTCAAGCTTTTGGTGAGGGGTGATGGTATCGTGATTTTTTTTTTCTTTTCTCTTTTTTTGTTTTGTTTTGTTTTGTTTGGAAATTTGGTTTGTTTTGTGTGTTTTTTGTTTGTTTGATTGTCCCCCCTTCAAGGGTTTTTCTTGTGTTTTCCTCAGTTTTTGGCAAGAGTTGTGTAAGTCCTTTGACTTTTACGATATCCCTTTGGAACACACTATTCCATATCAGTTTTCTGTGTCTTGTATATGTTGGTTTTTTTTTTTTTTTATATATATATAGTTAACAAGACCACAGTTCTTGAAACTCATTTACATAATCAGTTTGTACTTCTGTACGTCGTTACCAGTTATGTAAGGTGGCTCATTTTGATATTTCAGTTCATTCTGTGTTGAGAAAGAGGCCTCAGAGTGACTGCGTTATTTGTGAAGCATATAGTTCATGACCTACCCGCTAATTTGTGTATTGTTTATGCATCGTGAGTATATATGGTAGGTCTTCCTTAGGTTGTATTAGTGCATGGTTGTTTTTTTCAGCATTTACTACATTTAACAGGTACACACCTGCATGTGGATTTACAGATAGAAAAATGCTGATGTGTGTGACTCATTTTTAGTAAGATAATCATACCTGTGTTTCATAGTTAAGATGATGACAGAAACTTATTTTGCACTTACTGCCACGTTTGTTTCAGCTTACTGAGAAATAACACGGTGGCATTGAAAAAAAAAAAAGATTTTGTAGTTTTACAGTGCCTACATAGTTTCGGGATATTTTGTAAATCTTTTTTTTATTATCAGTATAGAAAGAAAAAAAAAAGATTTTGTAGTTTTACAGTGCCTACATAGTTTCGGGATATTTTGTAAATCTTTTTTTTATTATCAGTATAGAAAGAAAAAAAAAAGATTTTGTAGTTTTACAGTGCCTACATAGTTTCGGGATATTTTGTAAATCTTTTTTTTATTATCAGTATAGAAAGAAAAAAAAAAGATTTTGTAGTTTTACAGTGCCTACATAGTTTCGGGATATTTTGTAAGTCTTTTTTTTATTATCAGTATAGAAAGAAAAAAAAAGATTTTGTAGTTTTACAGTGCCTACATAGTTTCGGGATATTTTGTAAATCTTTTTTTTATTATCAGTATAGAAAGAAAAAGAAAAGGAAGAAGAAAAGGAAAGAACGAGACAACCAAAAATAAATGGCATTTACAAAATGCACCACAATATTTGATGTAGATTTTGTTCATAAATTTGTGACAGCCTGGAGATTGTTCTGAAGAATTTTCACTTGTGTGAAATTTTGTTTGTTATAGATTATTATCATTATCATGTTGTCAATAGGTCCTACTGGTTCAAATTACTACTAAGATGTCAAACAGTCCTATAGTTTCAAACTAAATCACTTCTGATTCTGAGCTTACTACGCTGTCAATCAGTCCTATTGGTTCAAAACTAAATCACTTCTGAATCTGCGCTTATCTTGATATTTATTGTCTGCTTTCAGTCTTCAGGTCTTAGGTAATAATGGTTTGTCACTACTCACATCTAAATGAACTAATAAACTAACGGACACACTGGTGCAGTATAAGCTTCGTTACTTCCCTTTGAATGTGAGAGAGGAAAGAGAATCCTGTCCTGTGGAAGTTGATGTTGTGACTAAATGGCTTGCCTCCCTTTCCTTCCTTACCGATCAAGACGGATGGTCGGACGTATTTTGTTCGTCGAGGATCAGAAAGGTTTCCTCCCAAACGGAAACCAGCACCTCTTGCTCGGGGAGAGTCCATTTCCGATTTGGTGAGGATTTGACTTTGTGGCCATTTTGGGCAGTGGCTCAGCTGCTTGGATGCTTTGAACAGGGAGAGGTGGGGCCATTTGAGGAGTGGGGGGTGGGGAGGGGAGGTTGAGGGGAACACAGGAGGAGACGGGGAAGGAAGGGGGCTGAGAGGGATGAAGGTGGGTGGGGGTGTTATAGGCTGGGCAGCTGCTTTTTCACTGCCTTTGCTTTTGGCTGTTTGCCTTTGTGTGCAAGCACGCACATTTGTGTGTGTGTGTGCACAATCACACAGGTGCATATAGGGGTGTGTCAAAATGTTGTATGGTATGGGTCCACATGTGGGTGTGTTTGTGTCAATGTGTTTGTGTTTGTGTGTGTGTATGTAAATTGAGATATGGGAGTGAGAAACACTGTGTGTGTGTGTGTGTGTGTGTGTGTGTGTGTGTGTGTGTGCGCGCGCGCGTCCATTTGCACACATTTATGTTTGAGGGAGAGAGAAAGAGTTTGCCTGAATGTATGAAATAGGAATAGTATGTATCTATCTTTGTTGTTTTTGTTTTTTTCTGTGTATGCTCACAGGCTTTTATAACTCTTTTCTACCTGATCTAGATGTATGTACAATATTTTATCAAAGGTCTTGCTTTCTTACATTCAGCATAATCAAGATTTAACCTGACTGAAGATTTAACATGCAGTTACTGTCTTATGCTTATAACTAACCAACTGATATTTGGGGATTATTTTTACCTGTTTTTAGTCCTATATTGTGTGTGTGTTTATTTATTCTCTCAAACATATCAGGATAGTGAAGTTATTTTCTTTTTCTATATTCTGTTTCTTAAGACTAAAACTGTTTTGGGATGAATAATTTAGAAAAACCATTGTAGAACGACATATAAGCTTCAAGCCAGTAATATAGGAAAACTTGCTTTGTGCAGATCATGATGGATGATATAGATTTTGAGCTGGTAATTTTTTGCGCTTTGATTAATTGTTGTGTTTTTAACTTTGTCTTTTGTGAGCAGTTTGAACTAATGGTTGTGTGCTTTCAGTATGGCCAAGATTTTTTTTTATTTTTTTATTTTTTACTTTTGTGGTTCAAGCAGATTTTTTGCTTATTGTATGTTATACTAATGGTCTTAAAGTTTAACTCTGGTGACTAGGGGTTTCCTTCCAATAATATGTTTTCATCATTAAAGGGGATGGTTGACATTTTTTCTTTTGTGTTTTCTTTTCTTTGTTAACTAACAGGTCATTGATTTAAAAGAATGTCTGTTTGGCTTGAACTTACAAGTTTTGTGGTTTAACTAACAAAGAAAATATTTGGGGAAAAAAATCGTGCTTCTAGTTACAGTGATAGAGTTTTGTAGCAAGTTTTATGTCTGCTGGTTCTGTCAGTAACTGTGCGCCTTCATAAGGCTGATGAAGTAAGATTCTTCTTGATGATTTAGTGGGGTTTTTTTTTTCTTTTTTTACAGTTAATGAAAATTGCTAATCTCTAAGTGGACAGTGCAAATCGTATTGACCTTCTGACCTACCTAGGCCAATCAGTTTGTAATTATCCTGCACGACTGAGCAAGAAATTTGTTCCCATGCTATGATGTTAACAGGTACCCTGCATGACTAATTAAAAGAGATTTTTTGCCTGTGCTAAGCTGATTAACTCCTTCGCTGCTATCATATTTTGCTAAGTCCCTTGCTGGACGAAACAGAAAGAGTGTTGAATCATGACGAACAGCGTTTGTCAACTGAGCATTGCAGACGGCACTTTTAATGATGAACGTCGTTGGTCAACAGTGCAGTGAAGAGGTTAACAGCTATCCAGCATGACTTGGCCAGAAATTCTTGCCCATGCTAAGCAGCGTACCTTAACCCTGTATGACTGAAGAAGAAACACTGACGTTTTGGGGGCGCTGGTTGCAATACCGAGGAGATGCTGTAGAAGAAAGGGCTGCCCTGCACCAAAGAGTTTCTGCAGGTGCGCATGGTATGGGATGAGAGTGCACAGGTTGTGGGTCCCAGTCTTGGATGCTGGTTTAATCCAAGGAGAGAGGGAAGGACCCCGCTTGTCGTGGTGAAGCGGTCAATGTCATGGGCTTTGGGATGGGAAGTCTGGGTTTGAGTCCCATCTGAGGCATTGATTTGGTGGGGTTTTCAGTTCTGGCTGCCTGCTAGGGTTCAGTGTGGTGTGAGCTCAGA
>CM031603.1:88887231-88947231 GCA_018398815.1 Conus ventricosus
TTTTCTGTCATGCTTCTTACATTACGCTGCTGATTCTTGGTCTGTCTCTCTTTGATTCAGAAAGATTGAAGTCTTGGATGGCTGTCTGGACATAGCTCTTCTTCTTTTCTTCTTTATTTTTGTTGTTGTTATTTTTGTATTCTTGCATTGATGTGACGGCATTTTATGCAGCCAAACAGAAGTGAATGAAAGTCTTTCAGTTCGTGACATGATCTTTTCATGCTCATCAGCAACTGTCCTTTTTGTTTGCATTTCAGCATCTCTTCATACTTGTATCAAACGCCTCTTTTTCTTCCTGCTCTTCACAAAACTATGTATTTTTGCACCTTTTTCTTTTTCCCATGAATAACATCCGCCTCAGACAGGTGTGTGTTCTGTTTTGAAATGCTCTCTTCCTCACAGTGGAAGTATTAAATTTGTACCTGCTGAAGATGGAGAAGCTTGCAACTCCACGTCAGTCCTTGGACTGTGTCTGTCCGTAACTGCGCATGTTCACCTTCATTATGTAAAGAAAAAAAATAGTGAACCAGTTTATATGCTAATGGCTGTTGTTATTACTGTATACAGCTTCTGCATCCCAGCAATCCATTCCTCAACATTAGCAAGGCCTTCAAGTTTGAGTCTGGGGGAAAAAAAAGAAAGTTTGGGTCTGGGGGAAAACAAGAGAGTCCAAGGCATGCGCTCGATTTTGAATAGGCCGTGTTGTTTGCATGTCACTGTTTTGTTGAGACATAAGCCTGTGAACCATCATGTGTCTGCTCTGTTCATCCTGGCTACAATGTTTGTTCACTGTTTTGTTGAGACTAAGCCTGTGAATCATCATGTGTCTGCTCTATTCATCCTGGCTACGTGTTTTAGACTTGATAAACCTTTGGCTCTGAGGTTTAGGTGGAGAGGGGAGGGGGGCTTTAAGCCAATTGCAAACAGGCAAAAATGCGTATGGAATCATGTTCAGTGCAAAAACCAAACTATGATAGATCTGGTTGCAAAGTGAGACGACTGCAGGCGGAAATCTAAACAAATCTGAAATAAATGTTAGCGAACCGTCAAGAGAAACATGGACAAACGAGTCACAAGACAAAACACGACGCGTTTTGACCTCTTAGGTCTTCTGCAGGCAAGACACAAACAAATAGGACAATGAAAATATTCAACGCCTGCCTACCTTGCGCTGAAGAGATCTAAGCTAAGTGACAAATGTTCATTTTCATTGTCCTGTTTGTTTGCGTCTTGACCTGAAGAAGACCTAAGAGGTCGACACGCGTAATGTTTTGTCTTGTGACTCGTTTGTCCATGTTTCTCTTGGCGGTTCGCTAACATTAATTTAAGATTTGTTCAAACCATGATAAACAAGAATAGACGAAGTAAATTGAATGACAGCAAAAATGACAGAAACAACCCAGCAGCACTAGAAAATAGTAACACAGGATATCAATAAAACTTTGGCAAGCTTCACTCCCACAGACTTCTGCTGGCCATTCCTAGGAGTGATAAATTTGGGAACATTAACATGGTGGAGATAGTATCTCTGCAAATTCACTGACCTATCGTCTGTCTGAAAAGTACAGTTAAACATTACACTTGTCTTTGAGTTTAGAAGAAGGCTTTACTGTGTGTGTGTGATTTTATTTTTTAATCATTAAATTGAATGAGTAGAAGAAAACATTGCAAATGAAGTAACTGCCCACTTGAACATGCAAACAAGCTTGTTTGCTCATCCATTGTGCTGTGGTCTCTGTCTAATCTGTTTTGAAGACTACTTCTAGAGCATAAAATTTTTCATTTGGGAATTTGGTTACTGAAAACTGCTTTCCATGTGAAGCAAATTTGGAGGGCAGGAGGAGATGGAGAACAAGCAAAACCAAGAATCACAGACTGATTCTGAATTGCAGTTCTCCTGTCATTGAGTCCTAGCATCATCTGCCTCCATTGCTGTCTGCTCAGTCACATGTACATAGGCACAGTCGTGCTGTTCTCCATGCGTGAGCATGTGCACGTATCTCTGTACATACACACTCGGCGTTTGTAAGTGTGCTCGTGTACTGATGGATGCATGCATGCACACATGCACACGCTTGTGTCGCAGGTAAGGACGCGCCCACAGACACTTCATGTTAGAACAAAACCTGTTAATAATGCGTAAACTTTTTTTTTTCCACAAGAGATTTCAGTATGTGGAATTTGGAGTGCTTTCTTCGGGATCAATCCAGTTTAGAATATCCTTTTTTTTCTCATAGTTATGAGCCCAAATACCATCGCTTGGCTTGGAACGTTGCCTTATCATTAGGAATCCCCCAATTTTAGAAGGGGAGAGAAGAGAGCTTAATCCATATCCCCGAATTCCTCACAGGGACTGCCGGAGTGTATAGTGTGACTCTTCAGTCTGTGAGTCGTCAGATCAGTTTGCTGCCTTTCTTCCAGCAAAAGAAAGCATCTCGTAAACTTACGTGGCATATTTGTTAAGGAAGATAACTTGCGCAGTCACAGTGAGGAATTAGGAGGCATGGATTTAGCTGCCTTGGGTGATTTCTGATAATAAGGCCATACCAACTAGGAATAGGCATTTGTTTGGACAGTAAGTTTATCTTAAAACTCCTTTTGGTAGTACATTTTTTTCTCTATGCGCTTGCACAAATGTCAAAATGTCAGGACAACTTTTCTGACAGTATTTAGTTGTGGACAACTGTTGTGGTGTTATGAATTCTGTTTTGTAGGCGAGTATTACACGGTTTTGTCTCTGAAAGACTAGCAACCAGACCACTGTCAAGGTGGACGAAGGTGTTGTTCATGACCACTGTGTCATAAGAAGACCTTAAACCTTGGGCTATGGCGTTCTCCTGACAGGGAACTCTCAGTTAACTTACTTTTAGTATAACTCGGTCTCAAAAAGTATTTATTTTATGTAATCCGTTTTGATTGATATATTTTGTAACATATTAGTTAGTAGTGTTATTGAATGTGCATTATACAAAATTATGAAAAAACGAATTATTCTTTCAATAGTTTTTTAATTTTATTTTGATGGTGTTTGTTTGTTTTTTTCTTTTAAGTAAACTGATATGAGGTAATTGCACAATTGGATGTGAACATTTGAATGAGCCTAAAGTGAGGGGAGTTGATCAGCTTTGGAAGGAGGTTTTATTTGCTTCTTTGTTAAAGACATCAGTTTGCAAATGCACATGTAAGAAAACTGCAAAACTTGTGTCTTCTTTTAGGGTACAAAAGCACTGTAGCCTGTAAGAGTACATGGGTACTCTTTAATACTAGATCCCTTAAAACACATGTATCAGAAGTGAGAAGCAGTGTTTTTATTTTGTGCCTTGTATTTGTCCATTTTGATGCTGCTTTTCCGGAATACATGCTTGCTCAAATCCAGTTCTGAATCAGTTTAGTTCCCATTTTAGGTTTCTGTTTTAGTCTTGAAGAGTGCAGAAGCACTGTTGAATGAGTACATTGACACAATAATCATTGGCAGGTTCGAGAAGGAGGAAAGATCCCACTGAGAGTGATGAAGAAGGGGAGGAGATGCAGGCACTGCCGACCGTGTCACCAAATCCACGGAGGATCGCAGACAGTACGTCTCAAACAGATTGGGTTTTTCTTTTTTTCTTCATTTTCTCTGGATAGGAACTCTTGAGAAAGCGTTCATATGCTTGCCTGCGTGCATGTTCATAGGCACAGGGTATATGAGTGTTAATACGTTGGTGCACAGATACACAGAGAAATGGGAAAGTGTTTATGCATACATTCACACACACAGACACAGACATGCACAGACACAGACACACTCACACTCACACACAGTCTGTCTATCATATACACACACATGCACACACACACACACACACACACACACACACACACACACACACACACACACACACACACACACACATATGCATATACAGGCACACACACACACACATGCACGCATGCACACACGCAATCACACAAACATCTCTCTCTCTCACACACACACACACACACACACACACACACACACACACACACACACACACACACACAACACACACACACACACACACACACACACACACACACACACACACATCTATCGGTTTGTAAGCATTGCTTTTCTTCACAGCCACCAGCCGTTTTGGACAGAGCAGTCCTCACCATGACGTTTAATTCATTTTCCTTCACACAGTGGGTGGGGTTCTGGTTCTGCCTGGCCTGGCTTCCTCGGCTGCGGGGGAGAAAAACATGTCCCATGTACCGCGGGCCAAACGGAAAAAGAAACCCCAACAACAGCAGCGCAGTCGTTCTATCAGCTCAGATCAGAGGTCGCCAAGTGGCAGGTTGGGTTTTCTTTTTTCTCAGATGTTGACAGATCTGTGGAATTTGGATGCATGTCTTTGTTGTTGGGTTGGTTGGTTGTGTTTCTCAGGCATTCTATGTGCCTTTAGGGGGCATTTCTCTCTCTCTCTGTCATGTGTTGTCTCCCTAACACACACACACTCACGCACACACACACATACACATACACACACACACACACACGCACACACACACACACACACACACACACACACAGAGTTGGTTGTTTTTCTCAGGCATTCGCTCTGCCTTTAGGGGGCATTTCTCCCACAATTCTGCTGTAACTCATGGTACAGTATATGATACAGAAATGGGGAGTGTGCAGTATACTTCCTGTTTGGATATGTGTTTTCAAACCTTCTCAAATTCAGCTTTTTGCAAAGCCTTCCCCTCTTTCTCCACGTGGTTTGTGCAGGCTGTTGTTGTTGTTGTTGGTGTCGTACCCTGGCTAAAAGACTCCAGGGATCATCCGAACAGCCGAAGTACTTGAACACTATGGTACAAATGCATCAGCTGGGGATGAGAACATTACGTGTGTGACTGTTTTTGATTACCCCGCCATGTAGGCAGCCACACTCTGACTTCGGGGGATTTTGGAGACTGATAATGTTATGCTAGGAGCTTGTCACGACTGAAGACAATCCCTGCATAACTATGCAGAGCATAACAACATTTTGATATAGCCTTGGTGTTCTAGCCTATGTCAGTTGGCCTGACACAGCCCTAAGCCAAGGTTGGTTCGTGCAGGCTTATCTTGGCCTTAAAATGAAGGGAGCAAGTATGGCCTCACATTTGTGTCTGAATGACAAAATACACAGGTCAAGGAGGCAAAACATGAATATGCCTAGCAAACCTCAATCCTGAAAAATGAGCATTAGGTAAAACACGACGTCAGCAAGCATGTCTCTAGCAAGCATCAGTACATCAGAAGAAATGACTGTGAGGCAAAACATGAAAATACCCAGCAAACATCAACCTTTCATGATGATTTTGAAACAAAGCGTAAACATACCCAGCAAATACTAACCCTCCAAAACAAGTGTGAGTCAAACCATGAATATGATATTAATCCACCCAAATATCTCTGAGTGAAACCATGAATATGATATTCATCCACCCATATACCTGTGAGGCAAACCATGAATTCGATAATAATCCACCCAAATATCTGAGGCAAATCATGAGCATACAACATCATCATCGTCATCATCATCGCCTATTACCCCTCCTGGGGTACAGGCCGCCATCCAAGGACCTCCAGGCATCTCTGTCCTGGGCTCTTTTCCAGCTGGTTCCAAGTCATCCCCATGTTCCTGATGTCTGCTTCCAGGTCCCTGCGCCAGGTGTTCCTTGGCTGACCTCTTTTTCATTTTCCTTCGGGGCTCCATGTTAGGGCTTGTCTGGTGATGTTGCTTGCAGGCTTCCGCAGCGTATGTCCAATCCAGCCCCAACGTCGTTTTTTGATTTCCTGTTCTGCGGGTAGCTGGTTTGTTATCTCCCTGAGCTGTTGTTGGTGATGGTGCCTGGCCATCGGATGCGGAGGATCTTGCGCAGGCAGTTGTTGATGAACACCTGCACTTTCTTGGTAGTGCCGACTGTAGTTCTCCAGGTTTCCACTCCGTACAATAGAACTGCTTTGATGTTGGTGTTGAAGAGCCTGACTTTGGTGTTGACTGACAGTTCCTTGGAGCTCCAGATGTTCCGTAGCTGTACGAACACTGCCCTGGCCTTTCCGATCCTTGCTCTGACGTCGGCGTCTGAGCCCCCCTGCTTGTCGATGACACTGCCCAGGTAGGTAAAGGCTTCTACTTCCTCTAGCATCTCGCTGTCCAGCATGATCGAGTTGGTGTTAACAGTGTTGGCCTCGAGAATCTTGCTCTTGCCTTTATGGATGTTGAGCCTTGTGTGTGCTGATGTGGCTGCTACGTTGCTTGTCTTCTCTTGCATCTGATGTTGAATGTGCGAAAGTAGTGCCAGGTCGTCGGCGAAGTCCAAATCGTCAAGCTGCGTCCAGCGTGTCCACTGGATCCCATGTCTTCTCTGAGCTGTTGATGTCTTCATGATCCAGTCGATTGCCAGTAGAAATAGAAATGGTGAAAGCAGGCAATCTTGTCTGACACCAGTCTTCACTTCGAATGCCTTCATGAGCTGCCCTCCATGGATGACTCAACAGGTCAGAGCCTCGTATGAGTTTCTGATGATGGTGGTGATCTTGGCCGGCACACCGTAATGTCGGAGAAGCTTCCACAGGGTGTCTCGGTCTATGCTGTCGAAGGCTTTCTCGTAGTGGATAAAGTTGACATACAGGGATGAGCTCCACTCGTTCGATTGCACAACAATGATGCAAAGCATTGCGATCTGGTCTGTGCAGGATCGATCCTTGCGAAAGCCAGCCTGCTGGTCGCGGGGTTGAGCATCAACGGGATCCTTTAACCTGTTCAAAATGACTCTGTTGAAAACTTTTCCTGGCACTGACAGCAGTGTGATTCCTCTGTAGTTCGCGCAGATGCTAAGGTCGCCTTTCTTGGGAATCTTGATAAGGTATCCCTCCTTCCAGTCTGCTGGCACTTGTTCCTCTTCCCAGATCTTCTTGAAGAGAGGCCAGAGCATCTCTACTGTGGTCTCTATGTCTGTCTTCAGCGCCTCTGCGGGGATGTTGTCAGGTCCTGCCGCCTTTCCGTTCTTCAACTGTTTGATGGCTCTGCCAGTTTCTTCTTTGGTTGGTGCCCCGCAGTCTATGGGCAGGTCTGAGTCAGCCAGGTCTGAGTGAGCCTCTTCGATGTCTGGAGGGTTCTCTGGCGATGGTCTGTTCAGGAGCTTCTCAAAGTGCTAAACCCATCTGTTCTTCTGCTGCTCTTCTCCTGTGAGTTGCCTTCCCTCTCTGTCTTTTATTGGTCGTTCTGGCCTCCTGTACTTTCCTGCCAGCTTCTTGGTGTGTGGTCGTACAGGTTCGGCTTCTGTTGCTAGGTCATCTACATATTTCCTCTTGTCTGTTCTGATGCTCTTCTTTGCTTGTTTGTTTGTTTCAGTGTGTTCTGCTTGTGCTTTGGTCTTCTCTGCTCTTGTTCGGCTGAGTTGATTGCCGCTTTCTTCTCTTTCCTCTGTTGGATCTTGCATAGGCTGTCTGCCGAGATCCATTCTTTGTGTTGGTGCTTATTGTGGCCAAGCACTTCCTGGCACGTTGATGTTACTGCCTCCTTGATTTCCTTCCACTTGTCCTCTAGTGTACCGTCTTCCTCTTCCAGTGGTTCTTGCAGGACTTGAAACTTGTTGCCTAGAGTTGTTCTATATTCTTGGATCTTGTTAGTATCTCTCAGGAGAGCTGTGTTGTACTTGTGTCTTACTGCATGTGCCGTCATCCAATTCTTCCTGGAGGATTGGAACACACAGACGACTAACAAACTCTTTCAGATCCGTCCAAACCTTAAGGACTTCCTCCCATCCACGTCGGGAGGTCGTAAAGAGGAAACGGTTCTGTGCCGGCTGCACACCGGCCATTCGTATTTTACCCATGCTTACCTTTTAAAGAGTGAAGAAGCTCCGTGGTGCATTCCATGTCATGCGCCACTCACAATGAAACATGTTCTTTTAGAGTGTTGGGACTTGCACGATGTGAGACACAAACATTTTACGGCGGAGTCCATGAAGATCCTGTTCAGGGATGTCCCGCCTGACGTGATCCTTGAGTTTTTGAGAGAGATTAACATTTTTCATCTGATTTAAGATTTTACGGCAGAAAGATTTTTAACAAAGTTTCTGGTGCGTTTGTAGACGATGTCATTTAACAAGATGTGTGAAAGTTTTTTTTTTTTTTTTTAAATGACTGGTGAGTTGATTTTAACGTGGTGACAGCTCTGATATGGCCCTTTGCGGTCGGCTGGGCTATAAGCAACATTATCTTATCTTATCCAATTCTTCTTTAACTTCAACTTAAGCCTGGCCACAACGAGGTGGTGGTCTGAAGCTACGCTTGCTCCTCTCTTTGCCCTCACATCCTGCATGGATCTTCTGAATTTCTTATTGATGCAGATGTGGTCAATCTGGTTTTCTGTTGTGTGCTCTGGTGAAACCCAGGTGGCCTTGTGGATGTTCTTGTGGGGGAAAACGCTGCCACTGATGACAAAGTTGTTGAGTGCACATAGGTCTGCTAGTCGTTCACTGTTCTCGTTCATGTCCCCCAGTCCATGGCTTCCCATGATGGTCTCGTACCCAGTGTTGTCCTTTCCAATCTTGGCGTTTTAGTCCCACACAACATTAAGCCCTTCTGAACGATTGTATGGTAAAACATAAACATACCCAGTAAACTGACCTTTAGGCGGAACAGGAAAGCTTGGACGCATAAACCACTAGTCACCAGCTGTAGAAATGTATGACTATTGCAGGTAAAAATCACAGATATGGATTAATAGCAAAAAGCAAAGAATAAATATTCTTGTCTCACAATGTATGTTGTTTGTTAAACTTTTGTTGATTATTTAAGAATGAAAAAAAAAAAGAATGACTGTTCTTGTCTCAAAAGGTACATTGTTCGTTAAACTTTCATTCATTATTCAAGAATAAAAAGAAAATCATGAAATTCTTATCTCAAAATGTATGTTGCTTGTTAAACTTCCGTTGATTATTTAAGAATAAAAAGAAAAGAATGACTATTCTTGCCTCAAAAGGTATGTAGTTTGTTACACTTTCGTTGATTATCTAAGAATAAAAAGAAAAGAATGACTATTCTTATCTCAAATGTTATGTAGTTTGTTACGCTTTCGTTGATTATTTAAGAATGAAAAGAAATGAACAGATATTCTTGTCTCAAAATGTATGTTGTTTGCTACACTTCCATTGATTGCAGCTACTGAGAGACATTGATGGTGTGGTTCAATTTGTGTAGCAGCAACGTCAAGATCTCTAGAACTGCAGAGTGGCAGTATTCTGAAGACTTGAAGATCACCGATGTGCAGGACTTGCTGCATCTGGATGAGTTCATTTCTCAGAAGGTAAGGAAGCATTGTCAGTGGGGTTTGTTTTTTTTTAGTCATAATGGTATACATTTTGTTTTTGCCTAATTGCTTGATAATTGGATCCAAGTGTGTGTATATATGTGTGTGTGTGTGTGTGTGCGTGTGCGTGTGTGTGTGTGTGTGTGCGTGTGTGTGTGTGTGTGCGTGTGCGTGTGTGTGTGTGTGTGTGTGTAGGTAGGTATCCGGTCATATTTCAGTATTATTGTGCAGTGCCGGGAGCTGTTCAAGGATGGTGCCCGTATAGACACAGTCTTCGACAAAATCTTCAAAGGAGCTCTGGATGAGTTTGGTCAGGAACTGAAGACAGTCACTGCCATAGAAATGCGGGTGAGCTATCGTTCCTGCATCGTCTGTGATCTTGTTACCTTCCATGTACGTGGACTGGGTTTGAGTCTGGGAACAGATGCTAGCCTTTCGCATCAGACGACAAACTAACTGAAATAAATCGTGAAAGAAGGTGCTGACTGCAGGATCACTTTGAACATTCATATACATTAAGAAAGGACTGAATAGTTTTCCTTGTGGTGAAAAAAGGAGCGTAACCTTTTATCCCTTTAAGGGCTTCCTGAGGCTGTTGCTTGACAGATGATGTTGAGATATTTGCAGCTGGGAACTATTTTGATGTCAAGTGAACAGTGTAAGACCCTGTAGGACCAGGCTGAGGAGAGGGATAAACGCAGAATGAGAGAGAGGCAGAGAACTGGGTGAGAGGTAGGGGTGTATGAGTAGGGGGAAAGGTGGGGGGAGGGGAGAAAGTTACGAAAGGCAGATTAATGTTGTAAAGAAAAGGATGAGCAGGATGTGAAGGGGGGGGGGGGGGGGGGGGGGGGACTGGGTTGATGTGGGGAGGGGTAAAGAGGACAGAAGAGGGAGGAAGGAAGTGGCAGGGCAGAATACAGTATGGAGTCGGCAGGTTTATTTGAGACGCAGCGTGTGTAGCGCAAGAAAGAACGCACATTGACGAAGGGATGGCATGGTGATACACAGTACGGAGTCGGCGTGTTCGACTGAGGCACAGCGTGCAGTGCCTGAAAGAACCCCACATGAGCAAGGCAGTTGTCCCTGCTAACACTGTGAAGAAAAATCCTCTTTTATAAGTTAACAGAAATGCGCTGGCAGAGGGAGGAAGGAAATGGGTGTGCAGTAACATGCTGTCCCCAGGGGAGAGCAGTCTGAATGCCACACGGTAATGTTGACACCTGTCTACAGAAGACATATGTTGTGGGGTCTGTCAGCTGGTTGGGGACCTGGTGGTGGCAAAATTGTGTCGGCGAAAGAGAAATGTTCAGCTCCCAAGCATCTCTTTCTCTGTATTGAAGATTGAACACACACACACACACACACACACACACACACACACACAACACACATCCACTCCTCTCTCTCTCTCTCTCTCTCTCTCTCTCTCTCTCTCTCTCTCTCTCTCTCTCTCTCTCACACTCTTACACACACAGAGGCATCAAGTGATGTAGTGAAGTCCTATACAATTATATGTAAATGATTAAAACTTAAAACTGGCAGATCAAATCAACCTGATATTCATTACAGTTATGTGGTGGACAACTGACAGAATTATCAGGTTAAAGGAAAAAAGAGAAGTGGAACAGATGTAATGGAAGGATTTTATCTCTACTGGATTTTAATCATAATATACTGTGCACAAAAAGAAGCGCATATTTTTTTCGCTGAAAATTTTAAACGGAAAATTTTGACAGAAACATGCCCCGTATAGCAGGGAACTCTGTCCAGTGTGAATAGTCAGACATAATGAATAGACATAACAGTAGATTGATGTCTTATTTCTTCTGTGGTTGTAATATTTTGGATGCTAAATGACGCATGAAATGACTGAAATAAAAGTATGCGTTTGTTTTTGTGCATAGTATAGATTGCAACACATTCACTCAATCCTTTCATGGTGACAGTGGATGTCTGAGCTCATAATGACAAGAATGGAATGGAATTGTTTGTCCTCAGCGTGACAAAGTGATGGTGAAGTACCGCGACCTGTTCGAGAAGTTCCGTCACGTGCTGAACGCGGAGATGCGGAAGACGCAGTCGCAGGCGGAGCGGACAGAAGCTCCCTTAGTCATGGCGCTCAACGCCTTCCGCGGCTTCCTGGACGAGTTCATGAAGCAGCAGTCCGGGAGGAGGAGGAACGCTGAGAAGAAAGAAGAGCGCAGCAAGGCAGATAAACCAGTGAAGCGAGACAAGCACAAAAAGGATGTGGTGGTGGTGAGTGTGTTGCCATAGAAATTACTGCCCAGTATGGTAAAAAGTTGATTGTTTGTGCATGTTTATGTCCCAGATCTGTTGATTGTTTGTGCATGTTAGTCCGCAGTGATTGTTTGTGCATGTTATGTCCCAGATCAGTTGATTGTTTGTGCATGTTTATGTCCCAGATCAGTTGATTGTTTGTGCATGTTTATGTCCCAGATCAGTTGATTGTTGTGCATGTTTATGTCCCAGATCAGTTGATTGTTTGTGCATGTTTATGTCCCAGATCAGTTGATTGTTTGTGCATGTTTATGTCCAAGATCTGTGTTCCTTGAATTCTGCAAACACGAAGTTCTGTTCAGACTGAGTTAACTTTTAACTTCTTATCTTTTGTTTGTAGATGAATAAGACTTTGTGTTATATTTTCATGTCCATGTTGTGGATATGATGGTAGGGCTGTGTGTGCTCAACTTGACTTTTAACCTTTTGATTGCCTACTTTTAGGTGTCGTATATAAACTTAACTTCCCAGATGTATATATTAGAGTTCCAGATAACATCATGGAATTTGAGTACAGTTGAAATGAAAAATTTGAAATTCTGGAAGTCATGTATAACACTCTAGATGTGGAAGTAGTCCGATGTGCATGTTCCTGTTTGTGTTGAGGAAGATCTGAGTATCAGTTCACACATCCACACTGACTCACCACATTTTGATCGCTTAAATCATTGCCACTCAAGTTTTGATCCATTTCATACACTTCTGTATACACTTCACAGATGTCTGAGTTGTCATCAGTTCGGCAGCATCTGGTCTGCTAAATTTTTTCAAAATAATGTTGAATGGACTTCTGCTTAGGGTTTTTTTTTTTTTTTTTTAGCTAACTACACTTGATGCAAGATTTTGTTTTGTTTTGTTTTATTTTGGCTTTTTTATGGTTATTAAGCACATTTCAAATGGTACCTTCAGGAGCTGAAACGAATTGCTCAATATGATATGTCTTAATGCTGAACCTTCCTATGAATGGAAACAAGTCTGAATGCTGAACCTTCCTTTGAATGGAAACAAGTCTTAATGCTGAACCTTCCTTTGAATGGAAACAAGTCTTAATGCTGAACCTTCCTTTGAATGGAAACAAGTCTTAATGCTGAACCTTCCTTGAATGGAAACAAGTCTTAATGCTGAACCTTCCTTTGAATGGAAACAACTCTTAATGCTGAACCTTCCTATGAATGGAAACAAGTCTTAATGCTGAACCTTCCTTTGAATGGAAACAAGTCTGAATGCTGAACCTTTCCTGTCGTTTTACAAGGCTGCTTTCAAATGGTTTATGGAAATTGCCACATGTATATTGTGTGCATTGAACGAGATGTTATGTGACCAGGTTGCTGTTTTATAGTGTTAAGTGAAAGTTTTGATGACCTAGTTTAGGCCGATAATTCAGTTAATCTTGAATGGTGTGAATGTGTTTGTGTGTGCGCGCATGCACTTGTGTGCATGCATGATGCATGTGTGTGTGGTGTGTGTGTGTGTGTGTGTGTGTGTGTGTGTGTGTGTGTGTGTGTGTGTATGTGTGTGTGTATGCATGTGTGTGTGTGTGTGTGTGTGGTGTGTGTGTGTGTGTGTGTGTGCATGCGCATGCGCGTGTGCGTGTTCGTGTGTGTGTGTGTGCGTGTACGTGTGTGTGTGTGTGTGCGCATGTACGTGTGTGTGTGTGTGTGTGTGTGTCGTTCGTTCATATTAGGAACACCTGGGCCACAAGTTCGTGCAGGTGCAGTTCAACATCCCCACCTTCTGCGAGTACTGCTCCTCCTTCATCTGGCTCATGGACAAGGGGAAGATGTGTCAAGGTCAGTCATGTGGCGATTGTACTCTGTGCACTGTGGTGTCATGTCGTACCAGCCCCCTTTTCTGCAAGTACTGCTTTTCCCTCTTGTACGTGGACAAGAGGCAGATTTGTCAACACGAGGAAAGGCCTCTTGAGTGTGCTGTACCCCTTCCTTTTGTTCTGTTTCTGTCAAAATGGCCAGTATAGTTATAGTATACATTGAGAATGTTGTAGCACCATGTGAGCTGCCAGCTTTGATAGTTAGTGGGGGAAACGCAGTGTTATTGTGGTGGGGGAGCGTTGGCAGTCTGCTTCCCTGTATCGTTACCTTCTTTCAAAACTGTGTGCCATTGTCCTTCGTGGTCGCTCTTCTGTCCATGGTTCATTCTTTTAGTACTGATGGTGGTGTTTTTTCCCCCAGTCCGTCTTTCATTCATTCTCTCTGTAGGTCCCAGCGTCTTTCCTTGTTTCTTCCTCTTTCAGTCGTTGTTCTTTCTTCTTGCATCGTACATGTGCCTCTTCCCTGTGAGCCTTTCATTTGTTTTGCGTTCTCCAATGATCTCCCAATTAAGAAAAGTATTTTGTGTCTGTGTCTGTCTGTCTTTTTTAAAGTAATATATTAGATGTAACACTGATACAAAAGTCTGGTCAACATTTTTGTTTTTATTATATATATTCATGGCTATACAGTGTATTTGCTTGTTGCAGTCTGCAAGTACGCATGTCATAAGAAGTGTTCACTGAAGACTGAAACAGCATGTCGGGGTACCAATGCAAGCCAGGTATGGAAAGATATAGTGAAGGAAATGGATAGAAACTCTGCTTATGTGCATATGTGTGTGTGTGTGTGTGCCTGTGTGTGTGGTTGTGTGTAAAAGTGTGTGCATGTGCATGCAGCTGTCTCCCCCAGTTCAACCTGAGGGCACTGCCTGCCTTCAAGTCAAATGACAATGAAGGGCACATGCCCAGAGATTCCAGCTGTTGATGCACCCCGCACAGCACTGAACAAAAAGAACAATCTGATGTCAGATCATAAACATATCTCCATTCTGTACCTGTGACATATGACCCAAAATGGGCAAAGGGCCTTCTTATTGTACTGAAACCCACCTGGGATGCCGGGAAGGAGGAGGGGGTGGGGGTGGGTGGGGGAGGGCTCTTCCAGGAAACACTGCATGTGTACGCCCTGGAAATTGTGTTATTGTTCTCTTTTCTTTTGATTTCTCTGACTCCGCCCTTTTTGCTTTCAGTCTTTCTTTCTCCAGTGTCTTTGTAACTGTTTAGCCTATCTGCCTTTGCTCAGGAAAGTCTCCACACTCCACACTCATTGCACATCTTTGTCTGGTTACAAATTCAAAGCTTTTCTGTTGTAAATTAAAAGCAAGGTAGTGAGTCTGTAAACGCTGTCTGGAGTAAACACAAGCTGTCTGTTCTGAATTGTCTGCTTGGTTCCATAGCCTTTTTCAACTACTTCTATGGCAGTGAAACAATTTTTATCAGTTTTATCAATCATTGTAAACCGGGAGCGAAAAATCAAGTGGAGTGACCAGTGCACTCAACACAGTCTTGTTCTGTCTGCCTTGAACGTAGAAATGGTTCAGGTACTATGTTTGAATTTTTTGCAGACAATTATGTGAATATGTTGTGTTTATTTCCATAGAGTGACAGGTTTTCCACTTTGTGGGGACTGCCCTGTAGTCACCTGGGCCGTAAGGAAACTCTTTGTTTACATCGCTTCCTTTCATGTGTGCTGTGTGCATGCTGCTCATGGTGTATCATCTCATCTGAAAGAGTAGCTCTCAGACTACCACCCAAGGTGTGGTACAGAGTGGATGGGTGGGTCAGAGGGGAGGAAAGGGACTAGCTCCGAAAGAGACTGGAACCGCACAGATCTTGAGTACATCATCCACAACTTGCACAATGTGAGACATAAACACTTGACAGCAGACTCCATGAAAACCCTGTTCAGAGATGTCCCACCTGACGTGATCTTTAAAGAGATTAACATGTTTCATCTGATCTAAGATTTAAGGAAGAAAGTTTGGGTTTTTTTAATGAAGTTTCCTGCATGTTTTTAGAAGTTGTGTTTCAAAGGGTTGTGTGATTTTTTTTTTTTTTTTTTTTACTTGTGAATTGACTTCAACGTGGTGACAGCCCTGATATGGCCCTTTGCGGTCAGATGGGTTATGAACAACATTAGCTTACCTCACCTGACAGTGCTCTTTATTCTGTGTTTCCA
This sequence comes from Conus ventricosus, assembly GCA_018398815.1. Taxonomy (NCBI): domain Eukaryota; kingdom Metazoa; phylum Mollusca; class Gastropoda; order Neogastropoda; family Conidae; genus Conus; species Conus ventricosus. The sequence goes on from CM031603.1 coordinate 88,902,866, forward strand.
GAACGTGTCCAGTGCCAAGGTGTTTGGAGCTTCGCTGGAGAGCTTGGTGAAGGACGGACAGAAGATCCCCTGGTGGGGATGACTCATCAGGGCCATGAATGGAAGACTTTCACCGTGGGCTAACATTGGGGCTGCCCCCAAAGCGGCACTGAGAGCCCCTCGAGAGGTGTGAGAGTTAAGTGAAGGAACTGTGAATGGGAAGTTGGTGTTTTTTAATGCTAGTAATGAATGTTATTAGAATTGTGTTCAAGGGTGTTGTATTTTTTGTTATGTTTTTTAAGAATGTTGATTGAGTTAAAGTGGGAACATGCGTGATTTAGGCTGTGCTCAGATGTATGAAAAATGTTATGCGATCTGAATGTTGATTGCACTGTGATTTCGACATGTCATGCAACATTATTGAGAGTCCTTCATGAGAGCCTTAGTAATAAGGTAAAGAAGATACTGTGTGGTATCAATCGATCAGGGCATGGATAGAGAAGTTGTCACTGGCCCTTGTACTGTCATAGTGGGTGCCCGTAAAGTGGGAGAGGTCGTGGAGAGGGGGGGATTGTAAGCGGAAGGGGAAGGAGAGGGTGTGGTGGGCTCAATGTGGAGATTGTATGGAAAGGTTGTTAGGATCAGTGGGGACGTGGTGGATGAACTTTGGCGTTGGGAAGGATTGTATTGAGGGATGGTTAGTGGGAATGGGGAATTAACTGTGCAATGCAGTAAGAAGTATGGCGATTCGTGGGAATGTGTGGCACTGTAATGGAAATGCTAGTAGGAAGTGATTGGATTTATGTGGCTAGTAAAGGTAAGTATGAGATGTATGTAGGGTAGAGAAGAGATTGTATGGGGGTAGATAGAGGATTGTAGGCACTGTGTGTGAAATGTATGCATGTAGAGGGAGAGGGAGGTTGGAGGGAGGGGAGGGGATTGAAGCTTGCAGTGGAGAAGGTAGAGGGATTGTAGTGGCAGGGAGGGGATGAGTTATTATGAATTGTGGATTGTGCAATCTAAGATTTCCTGAGAGTTTTATTGAATGTGTCATTGCTCAAATGGAAGTGAACATAGTTGAGTTTGCAGTTCATGTAATGACATTTCTAGAATGTTGAGATTTGTGGCAGGTCGTGCTGATTGGATGTGTGATGTGTTGGTGTGCCACTTCTGTTTAATGTGTGTGCTCGCACACTTTAGTTTAAGTTGTGATATGCACAAGTATATAGTGTGTGCATTTCTAGTTAAAACCCAGTTTATGTATCAAACATCAGAAATGTGTGAAATCGGGCAAAATTACATTCCACATAAAAAAGAAACGACTGCCATACAGCTATTATGAATATCCCATTGGATAAACTGCGGTGGTTCTTGTGCAGTTTATGCTGCTTCGTAATAGGTGAAAATGTTTTTAAGATAATTCTGTTCTTTTAATGGTATACAGATGTTAGAAATGTTTGTCCTGCAGATCTGTTTCACATTCTTACAGTTGCTTCCCTTGTTTGGACTTCATGTAGTAATTTAGTCCGTGTATGTGTCTGGACGTGGTGTGTGTGTGTGTGTGTTTGCAGACGTGGAGTCAGTCAACCTTGAGGAGTATCCAGTACATGTTCTGACCGCCGTGATGAAAGCCTTTGTTCGAGAGCTTCCAGAACCCCTCCTGACCTTTGACCTTTATGATGATTTTCTTCGAGGATCAGGTAGGATTCAGCTTCACTTTTTTTAAATTTTTATAGATTTTTCTGGTAGTGTGTAGTTTATGTGTGTGTATTAGCTTGTTATCCATTAGTTTTATTTTCAGTGTCAGTGGTACTGAATGGTGTGTGTGTGTGTGCGTGTGATGCCATATGGGCATTATACATTGTGCCATGTCAAACTCTTGCATGTTTGGCCAGTTTGTTTGCTCTGTTTGGATAATTTTCATGGCTAGCGCAGTGCTAAGATCATCACCAGAACAAAGGTATCAAATTCTCTTTGTGCCTAGCTGTCAAGGTTTTCACATTGCTCCTCATGGTCATGACCAGTTCATGTCATAGTCATCTGTATCAGCAAGTTCACAGGGTGTGTCACCGGATGGGCATGGTGGCACTCTCTTGAGGATTGGTGCTCATACATGCAAGTTCTGTAACTGATTATTCTCGTCTGTAGTGGGCTAAGTAGTAGGTGTCCTTTGTCAGTTGAATCAGAATAGGTATTCTCGTCTGTAGTGGGCTAAGTAGTAGGTGTCCTTTGTCAGTCGGATCAGAAGAGGTGCCTCTAAAGTGGCTCGACAACAGTGCAGTATCTCCACTGATGGATTGCCTCATGAAGGCTTGTTATTGAACGTTCTCTGCAGACTTACAGTGCCAATCCTTTGGCACGACAAACCTGGGAATGGCGTCTGGGTCGGTGGGTCCATGGGGGCTGTCGTTGGACGAACTTGGTGGCGCCCTATGGAGGGAGAGCTTACTTATGCTGGCTCCGCAACTAAGCAATTGTTGTCATCAGTAGGGGGCTTAGTAGGTGGTGTCCTGCAAATGTTGGATCAGAACAGGCGCCACTGAACACCACTGAAGTGACTCGGCAGCAGTGCAGTGTCTCCTCTGGTGGGTTGCCTATTGATGATGTCACATTGACTGCTCCCTGTGGATTGCCGAGGCTGTGGTGGGAGGGCCAGGCTGTGGCTGTGGATAGGGTGTTGGAATGAATGGCATGGGTGCACTGCCACCGAGGTTACATAAAAGAAGAAAAAAAAGGAAAAAAAAACCTGGGAATGGCTGTGTGTGGAAAGCCAGAAATTAACAGAATGAGAATTTGGGGGAGGGGGGAGATAGCACATGTACATTACTGGACCGTGACAAAACAGGTTTGAGAGTGTTTGGCAAAGCCAGTGAAAGCAGCCGAGGGGCAAAGCTTGTTACTTGAAAAATAAAGGGGGAAATCCTCTAAAATCAAGCCAGTTTTATCTTATTTGCAATTTTTTTTATGTTTTATTCATTTCACTTAGAATGTCTAAAAAAATAAAGGGGGAAATCCTCTAAAATCAAGCCAGTTTTATCTTATTTGGAATTTTTTAAAATTTTTATTCATTTCACTTAGAATGTCTAAAAACATTTTGGGCTTGTGTTGTTTCAAACTAATGTGAATTGTTTGATGTTTAAAGCAGGAGTTCAAAACAGATTCACAGTTTGTGTATGAATGTGTAATAAATTGTTTGTTTGCATAGATATGTATGTATGTATCTATTTATTTTTCTTGTTAATGTAACAATACAAGATATGTAAGAACCTGATTACAGTACACACATTGACATGTGGGCAAGTGTTTTGTTCTTGCAGAGATCAAGGACCAGAGGGAGCAGGCGCAGTGTCTGTTCAACATCGTAGACAAACTGCCTCGACCCAACTACAACCTGCTTGAGCGGCTGGTCTTCCACCTGGCAAAGTAGGTCCTCTGTCAGTTACCACAGTATTCAGAACCACGCGTAGTTGTGATATTCAGGGTCACGTTCAGTTAGAATTGTGTTAGGACCATATTCAGTTATCGTTATATTCAGCAGAAAGGGGTATTCAGGGTACATTTAGTTACATCCAGAGGTATGTCTAGTCAGCATGGTAACCAGAGGCATATTCAGCTATTATATTCTGGGACTCTTTCAGTCAGAATGGTTTTCGAAGGCATCATCAATCTGAACGGTATTCAGGGGTATGTACACAGCTGTCCTACGCAGGGGCACGTTCAGTTGGAGGAGTATTGAGGGAGCATTCAGTCATCATTGTATTCAGGGGTACGTTTATTCCAAACACTTTTCAGGGATTCAGTCACCATGGTATTTGAGTACTTTTACGGTCTGCCTTACATTTGCACAGACGCAGAAAGAAAGATTAATGAAACCCAAATACATACCTATAGAGTCATGCGTATGCAGGTGTACAGTTTTATTCAGGTAAAAAGCGAGCATTTTGGTTTTGGCCCGGTGAGTGCGACTGAAGACCGAGGGCTGTATGACTGCCCAACCTTCCGTCGCAGCATCCCTGTGATCTGTCCTGGGACAAGGACAGTGTGTGGAATCGTATAAAGCAAGTAAACATAGCATTATATTCAAACAGACATAATGGGTGTAAAAACTATTTCACTGCACACTATGAAATATACATGGTTGTTGAAGGTAGCTGAAGTTTTTTTAGTTTTCTATTTGTTTGAAAGCCAGTCATATAGAACTGTTTTCACCACTCCATTCCTCTTTGACATTTTCAACTACGTCCACAGATTTATACTGTTATCACCTGTACTTTTTACAAATTTAAGAAAAACAAACAAACAAACAAAAATTGACCAATGAAAGTGTTGTGTGTTCAGAGTGGCGATGCACGAGGAGAGCACCAAGATGTCGGTGAACGCGCTGGCCATCATCTTCGCCCCCTGTCTGCTGCGCAGCAACAAGAAGATCCAGGCCCAGGAGACCCTCAACCAGGTCCCCAAACAAACTGCGTAGGTCACTGACAGGGTCATGATGTGAAGTTGCGAGGTGAAATCGGTTAACACTGTGGTGGCTGCATCAGCCTCACAAAGTTGTGCTGTTGGTCTGTGTCTGCCACAGTGAAATCAGGTCAAACTAGAATAAAGCAAGTCTTTCTGCCTGTTAATGGTGTGGTCCACTTTTTGTTACCAGACTGTTTATTTGGGAAGATTTGAGCATTTAGATGTAGCATTTGACCAGGTAGCTTCAATTCCTGTTGCAGCCATTTATACTGGCTCCAGAATAAGCAACAACAAAAAAAAGATCAGATGTCGTATTTTGCTCATGTTGTATTGTGTGTGACTGATGACTGGGACAATGCAGAAATGAGTGTAGACTGTAAGAATGTGACTAGTCATCACAGATAGCAGGATTAATGTCAATCAGCACACACCAAAAAAAAAAAAAGATTTTTGAAATAACTGCTTGAAAGGAGTGAAATTATATGATACTAAGGGTACAAATGAATTTGATTGACAGAAACATTGTCACTGCACTGAAATTGATCTGTTACTGATACTGCCATGTGTATTGTTGACTTTTTTCATTCTCATTTAGTTTGAAATCTAACACCACAATTTATGAAATTACAGTTTCGTGAATCAAACAATATTTACCTGTGTCTGCAAATGTGTATGCTGATGTATATGTTAGCATGTACGCACATGCGCTTATGCAAATATTGTGTGTTCATATGCAATTGTTAGTATATATTAATTAAGTCACGGCATAACATTGCTTGTGTTGAGGCTGTCAATATCATTGAAGCTGACTGTGCCCGTGTGTGTGTATGTGTGTGTGCGTGTGTGTGTGCGTGTGTGTGTGTGTGTGCGTATGTGTGTGTGTGTGTGCGTGTGCGTGCGTGCGTGTGTATGTGTGCGCAGCTGCATTGAGGTGATCTTGGCAGAAGAGCTGGAGACGTTGAAGTCCAAACTGGAGGACATCAACATGCTGGAGTCAGCTGAACAAACAGCAGAGGAACGACTAGGTCACCTGCGGGCCAGTCTTCGTGACACTAGGGTCAGTCAGGGGTCAGGACTGTAGTGTGCATGTGCATGCATGTTTTGATGCGTACATAGGAGAGTGGGTTCGTAGTTATTTGGAAATTAATACATAAACACATATATATGTGTAGGAAACAGCATTTTCAAAAATTTCACAGAACAAGTGAAAGATTACTTGTAGCAGTTATAAATTAATCCATAAGTTATCATTCTTGCTTTAAACTGAAATGTGATCATGAAACATTGTTGCTACTGGAAACAAAGATGGCTGTATGCAGAGAGGTGCTTTTGTGGGTAATATACAGAGGACATGTCCTGGTATCAAAGCTTCACTGCTACTGTCATTTGTGTCCTAAATACGGATCATGGAAATCGGCTAAACGACCTTGAATTAGAAAACCTCATGAAGTATGGTAGATGAAGGTAATTTCAAAAGAGAAACATTTCCTTTCTTTGAGCAATATCTTCTTTCTTGTGTCCATATTCAGATATTGCAACCAGCCTTTTACATTTCCAACCCATGCTAGATCTAGCATTGAAGATGTATGGGAGGCCATTATGGAGAGTTATCAATGGACTGGATTTGTTGCGTGTTCAGGCAAAGGCGGAGCAGCGGCCACAGATGACCAGACAGGTGTGTGTTCAGGAAGACGAGGAGGAGACAGACTCCTCTCAGGATCCGGAACTGGCAGCAGAGGCGTGGGCCCTCTCTGCCCACATAGCTTCCATGCACAAAGAAAGGTAACCATAGCTTCCATGCACAAAGAAAGGTAACCATAGCTTCCATGCACAAAGAAAGGTAACCATAGCTTCCATGCACAAAGAAAGGTAACCATAGCTTCCATGCACAAAGAAAGGTAACAGACCTGCCTACCCTTCCGTAATCGTCCGTAATTTTACGGAAATTAACCCCCCATTACGGAGGTACGATTTTCCGTGCGAAATTACGGAAAAAAAAATTGAAAAACTACGCAAATTTCAGACTCGAAAAATTGTCGACTGCTAGACCTTTCCGAGACCGCAGAGTAACTTCCCTTGACTCAAGCCGAAACCAGATGGTTCGGAACTTGCGATTGGTCAATGTGGTGCTGTGGGCCAACACGACACACCATCACATCTGTGCGCGCCATTCGAAGCTTATTGTTCAGCCATTGTAAGACAAAGTTTCAACCGATTTTTTGCCGGCGATTGTGAAAATGGCGGAGAAATCTTCTAAACGTTTGCATGAAACCGATGACGAGGGTTCGAAAACCACTGTGCCACAACGGAAGAAGGCGAAGAAGCAAGTGTTCCGAAGTAAATACACGCGGACTTGGCCTTGTCATGGACCTGGATTTGTATACTCATTTCTGCTCGGTGTGCAATTCAGACTTCTCCATCGGACATGGGGGAGCAAATGACTGCAAGCGCCATATCTCGGGGAAAATGCACAAAGAGACAGCTGCGAGTGCCTCCAGTCAGAAGATCACATCGTTGTTTACGAAATCCAGCGAGAGCAGCCGTCAGACCCACACACGGAAGATCACCAACGCAGAAAGACTGTTGTGTGAGCTGATCTGCGAAAACAACTTGTCCCTGAGCTGTGCTGACAAGATAGTGGCGAAAATGAAAAGGTCCTTTTCATTTTCGCCACTATCTTGTCAGCACAGCTCAGGGACACACACACATATATTTTTTTTTTTTTTTTTGTGGGGGGGGGGGGGGGGGGGGGGGTTGTACATTAGGTTCTTCATCAGTGGTGTCATCTGTGGTGACTGCTGTGTAAGTTACAAACTGTCAAGTATATCACCTTTGAATTGACCTGAAACTCCTGTCCTGAGTCCGTCATCTGCCATCATCCCAAGGTATTTTAATTCTGCTTTGTTGTTTTTGTTCCTTTTTTACTGTTTATATTTTTTGTTAAAATGTTAAAAATGTAGTTGGAGTTTTGTACACATTATTTGTTCAATGTTAAAAATGTAGTTGGAGTTTTGTACACATTTGTTCAAAAACGCCGTGTATTACGCGTCCGTGGAATTACTGAAGGAAATGCAAAATTACTGAAAATCTCTGTGGTTATTACTGATGAGCACAACATGAGGTAGGCAGGTCTGAGGTAACCATAGCTTCCATGCACAAAGAAAGGTAACCATAGCTTCCATGCACAAAGAAAGGTAACCATAGCCTCCATGCACAAAGAAAGGTAACCATAGCTTCCATGTACAAAGAAAGGTAACCATAGCCTCCATGCACAAAGAAAGGTAACCATAGCTTCCATGCACAAAGAAAGGTAACCATAGCTTCCATGCACAAAGAAAGAATCGCCAGGGCTGGCATTCTGCACACCACCGCGGGGCATGCCCTCATTGACATGTTCCTACAGCGAGCGGAGGAACTCTGGCCAAAGGAGGGAGGCATTGTCTCAGCGTCTTCAGACCCGGACGACACTGAGGCAGGCTCCAGCCTGTTTGATGACCCCCTTATGCGTATTCTTGTCAACAAGATAGCGCACCACCTTGGGGCTGCGGCGGACAGCGCAGCCAGGAGTCACTTTAACTGCCTTCTGGCAGTGAGAGATGCCTTGCTATCACAGGCCCATCTCTCCCCAGCGCTCAAGGCGGCCTTACGCTGCATTCCGGGTCAGGAGCAGTCGCTTTTCGGCGACTATTCCTCTGCGGTCATTACCCATGCCGTCGAGGAGCGCAAACAGGCCGCTTCTTTTGCGACCGCAACCCTCGTCAGCATCGCCCTTCTAGACCATTCGTTCGTCAGGCCCTACCCACAGCCAGACCCCAGCCCTACCCCAAGCAGCGTCCCTCAAGGCCCGCCAAACACCCTACGCCCAAATGGATGATAGGAAGATGATACACATGCACACTGGGTGTCATGTTTCAACATCATCCCCCGAAACCGTTATGTGGCTATATTAATGGTGGGATGGAAAAAGGTCTCGTACGCAAAATGGTGAACTGGGAGTTCAAACAGAGGAATGAAGAAAGACAAAATGGTGAACTGGGAGTTCTGACAGAGGACTGAAGAAAGAAACAACAAGAAGAAAGAGATGGTATAATACCCACTGAACACCGTTCGTGTGTGGATCAGAAGTCTGATGAATCCCAGGCATTTTGTGTTGCACACTGGTGTACTAGCACAGCAGAAAGAACATAAGAAAACATGACGTCAGTGTAGAGACGTGACAGTCCCATCCATCTCATACATACCTGTTGCAGACCGGTTCACCCATACCATTTCGCCGTATTTTGATGTGTTAGGTGAAAATACAATGAATACAACGAACCAGAAAAAATAAGTCGAAAAAAATCTCGAGACAAAGCTTTGAGCGGTAGTGGCACTTGCGGTGTATAACTATTGTGTTTGAGCGATGCATCCAAAGAGTAACAACTCGCACATCGTGCATGCAACCTTGCGACTGGATGACGTTGGAAACAGTAGGAGGGATCTCCTGCTTTTACAAAAATTCACAAATTTGGTAGATGTGTACACACGTTTTTAAGGAACATGTGCTGATTTTTAGGGGAAACAGGTGTGCTGTTGTCACCGTTCACAGCCAGGTGTTGTGTTGTCCACAGGAAGAAGCTGACGTCCAAGTTACCTGTGCTGGAGACCCGGCAGGCCAGCTCCGATGAGGACGTGTTGACAGGTGACGATGAGACTGACAGCATGCTGGACCTGACCGACGTGTGCAACCAGGACGAGGATCCCTCCGCCTTTGATATTCCTGGTGAATTTTTTTTTCCTTTTCCGTAAAACACGCACACACACACACACAAAAAGACGTGAAAAAAGATCATAAGAAAATAAAAGCACAGAGCTCTATGCCCACTTGTCACAAGATGACATTTTGTGTTCCTCAGTGACACCTTATTTCACGCAGCACACACTCATGTGATGGTACATTCATGTCTATGTAAATATGCCTTGCATTCTAAACTTTGGAACGTAAGTCATGCATTAAGCAGGTAGCAGGGTGATGGAGCAGGGATTTAAAAAAAAAAGGTCAAAGACCAGTCCATAGTTCAGCCAGTACGTTCTCTCCTCCAGCGTCACCCAACCCTGTACACCCTTCCTTGCCCACTGTCTTGTAAGAATGTCAGTTGCCATGGAAACAGTTTGATGGCATCACTGTTGCTGATAAGACAAGCCATTGTCATACAGTTGTACAAAGGTTGACACAGTCTGTGTACTAGGAAGGAAAAGGTGAAATCTAAACACCATGTGTGAACGATAGACAAGTAGGGTAACTCTTGCTTCCATGCTGAAATGAAATACAGGCCCATAACTCCAGATGAAAGCTGCCTACGACACCGAATCACCTAACAGAAATGACAACACAGAACAGACAAGGAGACATCGCCATCTGTAGTTTGTCATGGTGCTGGCGCTTCTCTTTGACACTGGCTGCAGTGACACCTCACAACAGAGCTCCTGCCAACAAAGATCATACACCCTTTGAAAGAGTGTCTTTGTGAAACATTTTCCCTCTTTGTGCTTGAGTTTCCCTGCTCCCCCAATCCCTCCTTCAACTTAGACTCCTTCCCCAATTGAACTCCCATAGTAGACGGATTTAAGGAGACTTGTCATTCACTGTGATTCCTGGTTGGATCAAGGGCTTGCACGGTTCGGTGGATTGCCTGTCCTTGCTCACATGGTTGTTGAGGTGTGGGTGGTCCACTTTGCTCACAGTAGTCGTTTCCCCATAGTGTCTGTAACCTTGGTGCCTGTCCCCTGCACTAGAGTTGTGAGCCCTTGCTGCTGCTTGTCATGTGTTTTCAAATTCTGGTTGCAGTTTTGTGTATGTGTGTGTGTGGGGGGGGGGGATGTTTATAGAATGCCAGAAAGAAAGAAGACAGGGGACTCATGGGTGGGAGTAGTTTTGTATTATACAGATTTCCGTATTGGCGTTTTGGCGAGGCAGAGGCCTTAAGCGACCCCTGGACCCCGGCCGCAAACTTTTCAGTATTACAAACATTTCTCACTCCCGCTCATGAGAACTAAACTTACATGTAGTGTGTTGATTGTTGTGGTGGAGTTCTGCGAAGCCGGTGTTCAGATCAATGATTATTCATACTGGCTTTATAAGGCATGTCCGTGTGATCACATTATGTGTTGTTGGCGTTTGCCTTCACATGCACACATACACAAACACACATGCATAGCGCACACATATATTGGACACTCACCTGACTCATACATGATTCATACATGGCACATATATAGAACTCATGTGACACATGTTTTGGCTCGTGTGTGGTGCTCACATGTGACATGCATGTGACACTCGCAAGCCAGATATTAAGACATGGACACATGACATGTATATTGCATGTGATGTGGACTGCGGGGCATATACATGACACATATACACTTTGGTGCACGCAAGTGGCATATGCATGATGCAAAAAAGCATAACATACAGTTTTATGAAGGACACATGCAGGATACAGGTATATGTGCAGTGTACATTCCATACACAACACATGTATAGCACACAACATGTAAATACATGGCATACTCCTGAGATTTATGTAGCATGTACATAGCTCACATGTCATTAACACGCCATACAGATAATATTCACATAGCACCTGTGTGGCATTGTACACATTATGCACATGTCTCATACATACGCAGTGTGATTGAACAACAGAAGTGTGTTTTGCATCCAATGTGTGAAAATATCAAGCAAGCAAACAGGTGATTGTTTTGATGTTCAGCGTTTCGTCTTGGCTTCAGGTAATGTTGATCACATTTTGTTTTGGTCATTATCCATTTCTATAGCATGTTACTGCTGAACGCTTGTTATTCTCGGGCAGAACCTTTTCTGTTATGTTTCCATCTTTTCTTTTCTTTGCCTTCTTTTCTCTTTCTTTCCAAAACTGCTTCAACAGGTTACAAATCATAGCTTGTGACACCTTATTATACTGGTATAGACTAGTGTGTTGAGCAGCTGTTCAAGTTATGGTCAGGAAAAGAAAAGATTTTCACTACATCCACCCTCCCCATTTAAAAGATACGTAGAAACACGCCTCTATAAAACAGGTGAGTATTTCTAAAGAGAACTTGAATTTTAGAACAAAAAATATTTTTGTGATTTTTTTAAACAATTGGAATTTGGCCAAAATTGTATTCCTTTGCACAGTAATCTAGTTTTCTGTAAGTCTGTATTATATGCACCAAATATCCTCTTTTTTTTGGAGCAAATACATGGTGACTGATGTATTCTATGAGTAGTGTGAAAATATCACAATGTCTCTGACTACTGTTAGAATTTCCAGTGACCACTGCTCTTTCATCAGGATCTCTGACAAGGTCATGGGTCAGATCACTTTATTGGGAGCTCAGTCCAAGGTTTTGAAAACAAAAATGTTCAAGGTCTTTGGAATTCATCAAGCAACCGTAAAAGTTACTTGATCAGTATCGGCATGAATATTTTTCTTTTTTGTAAATCTTGTATTATCCAGCCATAGAAATAACTTTCTCGATGAATGTTTCTTTTAAAAACTACAGATCATACAGCTGTTGAAATAATTTGATGGATATTGTGAACATTGGGATCTTACATCTTGCAACCATTTGTATGGTTTAACCCTGTGACTGCCAGAGGATTATTTCCCTTTGATATGACTGTCAGAGTCAAAGCTGAATTTCTAGCCAACCTCTCAGCTGTGAGAACAGCTCAGAGACAACGGGAAAACAAGACAGTCCATTTTTTAATGCACACAGAACTGTGACAGAAACTAATGGCCTGTGAAGGAACGAAAAGCTTTCACCATGCCCTCTCCCTTCCCCCTTCATGGATCACTGGCATCTCATCATACGCCAATTTAAGATAAACGTCCACCAAACATGTCGGTCAACTGTGAAGTCTTTTTGAGAGTTAGCAGACTTGGGACCAGACAGCCACCAACTGGCAGCCAACATTTTTAGCATGACTGACAAGGGGGGTGGGAGACTCAACCATCGACAGGATTGCATCAGCTACAGTTGGGTCTCATTGGTCGTGTCTAATCGTCAGTGGATCAAGTAGTTGACTAAAGTGTGCTGGAACATTCAGAGCTGTTGGCCATCCAGCTTGATGTGGAATTTATTATGCTCAAACGCAGGTCATTCCGCCATTCCGCTTGATGAAAAAAATTCTGCTCTAGGAAAAGGAAAAAGTTTGTTTCTTCGCAGAGTTTGCACATCTGCCGTTCACATAACCAAAAAGCTGTTTGGAAACTACAACAGTGACAGTGATTCCATGAAAGCACTCGACAAAGGGAAAGAAAATAAAGGGTCTGGAATGTCTTTGTTTTGTATTGGGTGCTATAGCGTATGTAATCCTCTCAACAGTCAGAAATTCCTCGCAATTTTCAAAAATTATTCCTCTCAGCTCTCTTCAGAGGTTGGCAGCTATGAACATTCCAACTGTACTTTGTTGAGGAATTCTCGTGACGAAACTAGTACATTTGTGAAACCTACTGAGGTGTCCGAGAGTTATAGAAACCGTAACATATATAGTAAGTTCATGGACAGTGAAGAGGTTAAGTGACATTATTGTGAAAATCGTTTGAAAACTTGAATTGTATGACCCCATTTATTTTTTTTATGTAATGGAGAATATGTTTTGAAACTGTGGATTGTGCAACCTTGGGAGCGATTTGATCAGTATCCGGGTCAGAGTTGGCGATAGTTGCTGCGGAGAATTCGAACAGTGCTCATAGACATTGTTTCACTTCATTTTTTTCCCTCTCTTCTTTTCCTGTCTTTTTTTTTTTTCTTCATTTGTTTGTTTGTTTTTCTTTTTGTTTTGACACAAGGTAGTAAACGCTTGATGTTTGCAATCATTTCTTGAAGGATTGGGAGAAATAGTAGGCAGAGGGTAGCGTTTAGAACTGGTGCCAGAGTAGTGCTTCAGACCATAGAAGTAGGTGCATAGACTGGTGCACTAATGATGACAGCACAGTGGGGCAAAGCGGTCAGAGAAGGGGTGATCCAGGGTGGATTGAAGGGTAGAGCTGGCTTGTGCGTACTACTCTAGGAAAGCTTCTAGACTGGGCGTACACTGATCCCTTTGCTGTGATGGTGGGTGTGCTTTCCATGTGGACTCAGTGTGTGTGTGTGTGTGTGTGTGTGTGTGTGTGTGTGAGTGTGGTGTGTGTGTGTGTGTGTGTGTGTGTTGTGTGTGTGTGTGTGTGTGTGTGGGGTGTGTGTGTGTGTGTGTGTGTGTGTGTGATGGGGGATAGATAATAACCTGCATTAATGTCTTTGACAGGTGTTTGGTTTGTCCAAAAATACCTGCTTTATAGATGAATTAAACTAGGTATGCCTTGTTTCCTAGGTTGTGCAGTATTCCATGGGCCACATTTATAACTTAAAAAAGAATATGATAATGGCTGTCACTATACTATGTTAGGTCATGGAAACTGCTTCAAGAGAAAAAATTACACATTGGAAATACTTTGTGACTGGATTTCTGCAGGGACGTGTTTGAGTCTGCTGGAGTACTTGCAATGATGTGGTATGTCAGCAAGTGAGGTCTCTTTGAGCCTCACACCAACAACACAGATTCTGACTGAATTCTGAACTAATGCCAGTGTGTCATTCTGTCTAAATACTGAACAACACCCTCTCTTCAGGTCTGCTCTTAAGTCACTTGATCTAATTCCTCACCTCTTGCTAATGTGTGGAAATCTGTGGGGAAAAAATCTTCAGTGTAGATTTAACTGCTGTGAATTTCCTTGTCACACACTATAGTTGGCAAGTCTAAAAAATTGTTCTGCTCAACTCTATAGATTATTTCAAACTTTTCGTGAGGTAGTAGAATTATTCTTCTCTAGTCATCTGGATATTCATATTTTGCACCACCATAAACGTCTTGTTTAGTTTTCGCCACTGATAAATGTTTTGCAAATGTTCTCCGGTCTCTTTCAGTTCTGTTCTGGTAAGGCCAAATTCTATTTCATTCTTATAATTCAGTTTGAAATTTCTATTCATTCCACAGGGACATGTACAACGTGTAAACATTATTGTTAAATTAAATTAATTTCAGGTCCACGTGTTTATTGTCAGTTCTGTTTAGGTCTACCGCGATAACTGTAAATCTATCCTAATGTGTTAACTCTATCCGAAGGGTGCACGTATAGCTGATACTCTCCACGCTGTGATGTAACACACAGAGACATGTATGATTCTGTTCCAGGTCTGTAGTAATAGGATTCTGATTAATCATGATATTTCTAGTAGCACCACTCTTGTGTGCTCTGACCTGATGTTTTGTGCACTTTTTCTCATTTTTTTCCTTTGATGTTATTAGCTCTATTCACGTGATATTTCACATATTTCTCTTTCTGTTTGAAAGAAGTTTTCTGTAATTGGTTCTTTTAAAAAAAAGTAATGATTCTTCAGTGTTCTTTGTCATTTTGAAGAGGGAGACTTTGTGTTTTCAGGACACGGATTGTGAAAGAAAGTTTTGTTTGTTTGTCTTCACTTTTTTTTAAAATCAGGTTTTCAAAATTAAGACAGTAGGATTTAAAACAATTCTCGATATGTTTAACCTTCATCGTCCAGCATTTCGTGTGACAGAAGTCGCCTAGACTACTATGTTTATATTGGAATTTGCTGCCCGAATTGGGGGTACCAACTTTAAAAAATTGTAAAAGATAAACTAATGGATAGAAAGACTTCAAATTTTCAGCAAAAATCTATAGAAAGCAGAACTTTGGTTTGCACTTGTTATTTTAGGGGGATGTGAAAATATTTTTTATGGCTCAATTAATGAAGTTAGTTAGTGAAAGTATGCATTTTGCTACGCTGGTGTAAGAATGTTCTAATGCATATGTTCACTTGTCCAGAAAATTAATATATGAGGTAGTGTGATAATGAAAATCTTTCATAACCCTTTCTGTTTCATTCCCCATCATCTATTTCTTTTTGTGCACTCTTCAGTACTGTCATCCAGGTGTTTCAGTGTGGGTGCTTGTTCATGCCTTGCTGTGAGAATGAGTGCATGACTGAGTCAATAATTAAACAGTATTGAAAATGAAAAATTAATAAAATGACTGGACTTTTCTGTAACTCACTAATACAGAGGAGAGGTAGATCTGGATTTCTGTCTCAAGTTCTGCAAAATGTAAGGCCCTGTGAGACACAAGATCTTGACGTAGTAATCTTCGGACACATTGAAACTGCAGGTCAAAGGACTGACCTCTGTAATGAAAGAAGAGCTTCCTGCGGGTCTATTGTTGTGCTCTCCATTCTGGCGTGTCATCTGGAATACATGGTCCTGATCTGACCAGCTGAGTGTTAGAGTTTGCCTGGATTGCGGACCTCGACACAAACTTCAGAAAGGGAGGGGGAAGGGGGGTTGTCATTGCAGCCATCATTGTCATGACAGATGTTGGCCCGTCACTCGCAGCTTTCAGTCTGTCCGTAGGTCAGCTCTGGATCTCGAGCTCTTTGTCCTGGTACGGATGTAGCTTTCAAACGAGACAGGAATCCAGATCTCTGTCCACTGAGCACCACTGAATCTTAGTGGATATTTTAAGCTTTTCTGCAGTTCAAAGAAAAGGATGTGTTTAGGTAAAATAGAATGTAAGTAAGTATGTATGCAGAAGTGAGTATCAGTAAGTAAGTATGTATGCAGAAGTGAGTATCAGTTAGTAAGTATGTATGCAGAAGCAAGTAATCTCTGAACAGACGGTGATCATATTTCTATGTCTTATTCAAGATATGTTTTTCTTTGTGTATGACACGATCTGAAGTTTTTTTCTCTGTAAAGACTGGTTTTTGTAAGCTGTAAGTCTTGGTGCCTGTACTGCGGTGACTGTCATGCGTCCAGACTTTTTCTTTTTTTTTCAATCTCTTTGACATGAATGCTTTCCTCTACAAACTGGAGCTCTTGGGACCCCTGTCTGTAGCAACGCTAGCATACAGTGCCTGTCACTGCCACCCCTATTTGATTGCAGTCTCTGCACCTGATACTGGTGTCTTGAAACAGATTGGATGTCTTGCACACACTGTCTTTGCATGTCAAGTGGATACCCCAGATTGATATTATCATATTTCATCTGCTTTCTATCTTTCTTTCTTTTCTTTGTATATCTTTAGCTTCCTTCCTTCCTTTTCTTTTTCTGCCTTCTTGTTCTTTCTTTTCACCGTTCTTTTCTTCCTTACTTCGTTACTTTTTAAAAACATTTTGATCAGATGTTTTTGGTGTGTTTTGCCCAATCATGATGGTGACAACACTGTGGGATTCGCCACACACATGAATCTGATATACATTTGTTATTAGTCATATACGTAACACAATGGGCACCAGCGCCGTGAATACCGCTCTTTCTTTTGCCTTCACTGCAAAGCCTACTTGTCCAAGGTCTCTGTGTCTGGGTGATAGGACAGAGGTTTGCTTGAGAATATGTAGAAAGGCAAGAATTTTATATGTCGGTAACGGAATTGGGTTCTTGAGGTTGCTGGGTAATGTTTGCTGGATTGGTTTCTTGATTTGATGGTTATTTTAAAGAACTGATTTTTTTTTTTTGCTTTGTTTTTGGTGTTGTATATCAAACAGACATTTTCAGTTAACTTTGATTTTGCTTCATTTCATTTTTTTTTCTGTAATCATTGGGCTACTGTGGGTGAAATTTGAAAATCTTGTCTGCACACAATGAACATATAGTGCGTTGAACTGCTCAGGGTTATAAGTATACAGGCGTTATTGTGTGCATGCATGCGTGCACACACACATACACACACGCACACATGCACACACACACATACACACACACACACACACACACACACACACACACACACACACACACACACACACACACACGTATGCACGCACGCACGCATGCACACACACACATACACACATACACACCACACACACACACACACACACATGCACACGCACACACTGTTTCTCTCTGATACACAGAAAGAAATGTACATGAATGTATGCGTGCATGTACAAAACTGCAATACAGTGCAAATCATCATGACATGTTAAAACAGGAAACATTTATATTTTAACCAAGTTCAGCCTCTTGCCGAACCAATGTCAAATTTTCGAAATGGTGGCATCAGTGTTAAAAAAATCAAGCAGCTGTCATTGACTTTGAAGTTTTAATGCTTTATCTCTCTCAGCGACTCTGTCAGCATATGCTGTGATCCAAATTGTTAGTGTGTGCATTATTTTTTTCAGATTTCCTGTTATATTTGAACAGCACATGGAATAGTATTGGTCACAAACTCAAAAAGAAATCCTTGGAAACAAGAGCTAGGCACTGGTGCCCGATCTTTTTCCAAGAAAAATCTGTCACATGTACTTCCTTTTTCCGTGCTTGTATCACTGGTAGCCACAGTAACAAATGGACAACAGTGACAAAGATATGTAAAGCAACGACAAGTTCAGCGTATGCAGCCATGACTTTGACAATGGTTTGGATTGAGGCTATGTAAACAGCATGAGTTTATACAACTCAGGATTATGTAGCACAGTGAAATGTATATTTCATTTTGGTTTCTCTAATCATATTGTGTGTGTGTGTGTGTGTGTGTGTGTGTGTGTGTGTGTGTGTGTGTTTTGTGTGTATGTGTGTGTGTGATGTGTGTGTGTATGCAAATTTGTTTCTTTCTCTGGGTGCATTTGTGTCCTCTGTGTGTGTGTGTGTGTGTGTGTGTGTGTGTGTGGTGTGTGTGTGTGTGTGTGTGTGTGTGTTTGTTTGTGTGTGGGTGAGTGTGTTTGTTTGTGTATGTGTTTGTGTGTGTATGTGTGTGTGCACGTGTGTGTGCATGTGCGTGCACAACCATCTTCTCCTGTGATTATTTCGGAATGTTTAGGATATCAGTATAGTGATGTTTACATATATTTAATTCTAAAAAGCTCTGTGATGCTGCTCACAATACGCACCAAGAACAAGAGAGAGTTATAGAATAACTGTCATGTTTAAGTTATCTCTGTTAGTATTTACCTGCCTTTAGAAATCTGCAGTGGTATTGGGGACACATTATAACGGTGTAAAGGTAAGTGAAAAAACAGTCTGATCGTGTACTGTATTCTGCAATGATTAGTCTGGTGACTGAACACTTCACTGAGATAGGCCTATTCATCAGGTTGTACAACTAAGGACTCTGTATATGTTCGATAGGCCTATTCATCAGGTTGTACAACTAAGGACTCTGTATATGTTCGATAATGCAGTTAGGATTTTTCTCATGTTGAATGAATGGAAATAGGTTATTTCAAGTTCCCTTCACACTTCCAGTTCTAAGAACTAAGCAGTGTTTGGGGGGTGATGAACGTTTGCCAAGGAATGGCTGGTCACCTAGTCTTGTTTAATCAAACTGGTTAAAAAAAAATAATAAAATTAAAAAAAGCTTTGCGTAAGTCTGAACTGAAGGGAAGTAACTTCAACACAATTTCCTGTTGATGCGTTTTGTCAATTTTGTAGGCTTTTTTTCCCCCCATTCAAGTTAATGTGACACAAGCAAGGTCTGAACAGGATCTTAGTGGATTCTGGAAGTGGTTTAGATCCAGATCATGATGATTGACATTGGAATTTATCAGAAGATCCAATATAACTGATCAAATGGACATGGACAGAGTAATTGTCAACGCCTTTGTTTGGCGATCACACACACATGCACACACACACACACACACACACGCACATGCACATACACACACACACACACACACACACACACACACACACACACACACACACACCAGCAGAAATATCCAAAATTGTAATGTTTGACTCTGTTAAAACCTCTGAAGTCAGAGAGTATCATAAATCAGGCATTGCATAACATTTTTTGGTCAACATTTTAATACGCTGCAGAACATTCATATTACAGATGCAATGATCATGCAGTTTTTTTTTTCCTTTACTGCCTATTAAGTCGATTTACATGTGAGAGCAGAAGTTAAGCTGCATTTCCATTCATGCAGATCAGCCAAAGCCAGTGTGAGGAAGGGCTGTCCAGGTTGTACACTCTGAAGGAATGAAGGTGTTAAAAGTTACCTGTGAGTGAAAATTTATAGCAATCAAGACTTGAAATGGGCTGGGGCCATTTCTTAGTGCGTGTGGTATTTGCTTATATACACTTCTTTTTTTCACAATGAAAACCGTTATTGTTTTCTGTAGCTTGTTTCTGTAGCTGCTTGATAAATTGGCTCGCTCATTTCTCTTCCCTCACTTCCACGCATGACCTTGACCTTGACCTTGCAGTGTGGCTGTGTTGCAGCAAATCCTCCGTTTCTCCGTCATTTCACCAAAGGGCGAGTGCCCATTCCCACTAGGCGACACCCGCCGCTTCGTTACAGCGGGGGCAAGGGGGGGAGAGGTCAGAGCATCGGCCAGCCAGGTGCACGAACGTCCAGCATGGAGTGTGGAGCATCACCCAGGGTACATAAATCATCGTCCATGGAAGGCTTCCTGCCTCACCCAGTAGTGACAGACAGTGTGGACTCCCATGTAGGTGTAGACAATTGTGATTCCACTGACTTTGGTGACGATCACGAAATCATGGTATGACAACAACTCCAATGGAGCAGTGTGAATGTTCTGAGAATTCGCATTGACCTTTTTTTTTCATGCTTCCCCATCAGTCGTGGGAAGTGTGGTGACATCATTCACTTGCGGAATGACAAATGCTCTGTGTTCATGGTGGGAAAGGCATGAGAGTTCTGGACACTTAGACCACTCTTCACAAATTCTGCAGCCTGTGGTGACTAAAAGAAATCAAGCTTGGATGACCGCAAGGTTTACATGGTGGAGTGTTTCGATGCTTCAGTTTGGCATTAGATTTCTACTGTTTGCCATACCTTTTCTAGAAGAAGGACGGTAACAATTTACATTGACAGCTGACTGGGTTTTTTTTAACAACAGGTATGGATGTTCAGAAAATTCACATACACCTTTTTTTTTTTTTTTCAAATGTAAGCCTACCTCTTATTCTCTATAGTGTGAAGTTTGTGTGAACAGAGACAAGTCAGATATACAGACAAGTATGTTGTGTGAGCAGAGACAAGTGAGATATACAGAGAAGTTTGTCATCTGACTGAGAAAGGATATATTTGACCAGAGATAGGCGTATGTGCGCTTGTCATTATTTCTGTAATTTTCAAGGCTGGATTATGAATTTTTCCTGATGCGACTGTCTTCCCCAAAGGCAACAATGACTAAAAGAATGAGCAGACTTTTTTTTTCTGTGTACGTGTGCCGTTTTCCCATCACAACAGATAAAGCCGAGAGATGCAAGTCATGTAGAACTCTGACCGCTGTGGTATATGAGCCGTGAAGATCAAAGAGATCAGCTGACCGGACTGCCAAGGTAAAGCACGGGGTCAAAGGTTGGGCGAGGATTCACTTCTGTCGAGATACTCATGTGTGGAGAGACCCAGAGAACTGTTGGGATCTCTGTCATGTCCGTGGTGTGTTTTGTGCGTACTCATTTGAAAAGGTGAATGTGTGTGTGTGTGCAGGAAAGAGAGCGAGAGAGAGAGTGAGAGAGAATCAGAAGAGATGAAGGAAATGGGTAGCATGTGATTAATGTGGATGTTGTATGAAAAAAATAGGAACAGAACCCCCTAGAGACTGAGGTTCTGGACTGACAACACAACAACAGTGGGGAGTAGCAAAAGGAAGGGGGCTCTGTGTCGGTGTAATGATATGTCTGTTCAAGTGATGTTTCCGTGTCAACCCACCAAGCTGCTGACTTCAGTGGATTCATGTTTCATCATGGATGACAGCCGTCGACAGGAAGACGCTCTTATTAATTGTATCCCCATTATGTGCTTGTCTCTCGTCACTCTCAGGAGAGAGGAGTGGGTTGGGATGGAGGAGAGGGGGTAGGGAAGGAGAGTAGGAGATAGGGGAATGGGTATATCTGTATTTTCAGAAATTTATCAGGAAAAGAAAATCAGTGACTGAGCTTACCGAACAATGGGACAAACAGAAAACGGCAAACACACGGTGATGTTTGTGATGTGGCTTCTTTGTTTAAAAGCCGTTGTCCATCCAGAAGAGGCTGCCTTGCCCGTTGTCCTTGTTTTGTTGTCAGTGTTTTTCTTGAGATATTCTTCAAATGATTTGATCACCAGCATTTGTTTCAAGGACCAATCCTTCATTGTGATATGTTTTTGAAGACTGTTCTTCTTCTCCTTTTGCCTCCCTGTGTCTGCCTTCTCTATCCTCTTCTCTTTTGCCTCCCTGTGTCTGCCTTCTCTATCCTCTTCTCTTTTGCCTCCTGTGTCTGCCTTCTCTATCCTCTTCTCTTTTGCCTCCCTGTGTCTGCCTTCTCTATCCTCTTCTCCTTTTGCCTCCCTGTGTCTGCCTTCTCTATCCTCTTCTCCTTTTGCTCCCTGTGTTGTTCTCTATCCTCTTCTCTTTGCTCCTGGTTCTCTTGTCCTACCAACCTTATGTTCCTGTCTCTTTCTACGCATTTCTTCCATATGTCTCTCTGTCTTGCTTCTGCTGCTTCTCTTTGTTTCAACTGTCCTTACTTGTTACAAAAAGTAACACGTATTTTTTTTTTCCAGTGAAGACTGAGGACCAATCTGCTTTCTTTGCCCACCTATCTGCCCATCTGTCTCTTTTTTAATTCTCTTTGTTCAGCTGCGTTGATGCCAAATATTAAACTTATTTTAAGGACTAGTTTAAATTAGAATTTGGTTTTGAACGAATTGAATGGAGGACCACATGCATATTTATATCATACTTATTCCAAGGACCAGGTTGATTTAGAATTTGGTTTTTAAACGAATTGAATGAACGACCACATGCATATTTATATCATACTTATTCCAAGGACCAGGTTGATTTAGAATTTGGTTTTTAAATGAATTGAATGAAGGACCACTTGCTTATAACTTCTCTTGAAGACTACAGCAGTGTAAAAAAAAAAGTTAAGCTAATTCTCTCTCTGTCTCTGTCTCTGTCCCCCCCTCCCCTCTCTCTCTCTCTCTCTCTCTCTCTCACTGCTTGGTGTTCAGAAGGAGTCAGTGAAAAGTATGAGTGAAAGGGAGAGAGTGAGAGAGGAGAGCGTTGTGTTTGTGTGTGTGTGTGTTACAGACGCCGCACGCACGCACATTGTCAAAGTCTGTCAGTCACGCTGCCTGTCCTTGTTAGTATTCGAACATTTACAGGCTGGAGAATGCCAATGTCCTTTTTCAATGATAACTGATATTACATTTGCATTGGTCTTTTGGCTTGATTGACTGTAGTATCGAGAGAGATCAGCAGTGTCGTCCATGTTGTCTGATTCGTCTGACCAAGCGTCTGGAGTGCTCTCTTCGCTGACCAAATAGTGTTTGCCATTCATGAAAATGTCGCCAGTATATATGCATGTGTACTCACCTTGGCATGTGGCTGACCTACAATTAATGGTGGGGTGGGGGGGAGGGGCTACTTTCATGCAAAATCATACTTGTTCTTCTGTTATTTTCCCCTCAACAGCAGTGAGAACAACTGCCCCTCCCTCTACCTAAATTTCCAATGAAAATGGAGCTCCAGCCTCTCCCCAGTCTTAGGAGAGTTAAAGCAATACTCATATGATGCTTCCATTGCTTGAATGGTGTGGTCTACCCTACTGCCAAGGCAAAATAAGAACTATCTATATCGTTACTATGGACCATGAAAGCTGGGCTGCTCCAGGTACAATGGGATCTTCACCCAGCCCTTTGACCTTTCCTAACAATTAATTAGCAAAACTGAATTTTCCAAAGCCTGTTTATTCATATTCCTACATTCTGCTGTTCATGAATTACCAAAATTGCCTAAATCAAGGACAAACCATTTTCATGGACATTACTAAAGCATGTCTGTAAAGGTGACATATCAAAGTGTTTGAACAGAGCCGTGATTGCTTTGTTGAATTGATCTGATAAACTGCAAATTCAAAAATCTATTTCAGTGGTCACCATCAAATTTTTGCAGAGCAGCACCTTTAGGACTTGAATTTGCCAATACAGACGCACCATCGAAAACTGTAGTGATCGATCTGATCATACTCTGTGTATTAACAATAATGTCAACAAAAATTTTCTAGGTTTGTCAGTCTGTGCATATTGTTGACAGTCGGCTATCCCACCAGAATCAATAAGAAATCACAAGTGCAATGAACTGTGCCCTGTTCTTTTGCTCAATGCACATTCTGTTGTTTTCTTTTGCGTTTCACCTGATAAAAAGTCTTGTCTTTGTGTGTACGTGTGTGTGTTTAACATATCTTGGTCTCACTGTGTCTTCTTCCCTGTCTTTCTCTCTCTCTGTATATATCCCTCTCTTGCAGTGTCTTATTTGTGATATAAACCAGGCAGTCTGGTTTGTTTCATGTCTTGAAGCACAGCGCATGTCAGCTCTGCTCTTTGAGCTGGTTTCCCTCCCCACTTCCCCAGTTCTTCTGTCTCATCTTCCTTGCAACTTGAGTGGCATTACCCCCACACCACTCATCCCGGTCTCCCGTTCACAGCCGCACAGTTTGTCCCAGTCTCCCGTTCACAGCCGCACAGTTTGTCTCAGTCTCCCGTTCACAACCATACAGTTTGTCCCAGTCTCCCGTTCACAGCCGCACAGTTTGTCCCAGTCTCCTGTTCACAGCCACACAGCTTGTTCCAGTCTCCCATTCACAGCCACACAGCTTGTCCCAGTCTCCCGTTCACAGCCACACAGCTTGTCCCAGTCTCCTGTTCACAGCCACACAGCTTGTCCCAGTCTCCCGTTCACAGCCACACAGCTTGTCCCAGTCTCCTGTTCACAGCCACACAGCTTGTCCCAGTCTCCTGTTCACAGCCACACAGCTTGTCCCTCGCAGCTTTGCACTGGCAATCCACAGGGAGCAGTCGGTGTCAGATCCACCAGGGGAGAGACGCTGCACTGCTGCGGTGTCACATAGAATGTGTTCAGTGGTGCCTGAACTGATCCAGCAAGCGGAAGTTCCCCTTACTGTCGACAGCAATTACTTGGGGAGCTAGACAGTGGGTCTCATATCCTCCAGGGGAGAGACGCTGCACTGCTGCGGTGTCACATAGAATGTGTTCAGTGGTGCCTGAACTGATCCAGCAAGCGGAAGTTCCCCTTACTGTCGACAGCAATTACTTGGGGAGCCAGCATTAGTAAGTACCCATCTCTTGAAGATGCATTACGTTCTTCAAGCAACAGTCGCCATGAATTCTTCGATATTGGTGACCACGACACAAATTCACCAAGGGCATAGATGTGGCAAGAAAATTGTGACTTATGTCATTGTGAGAGCAGCGCATGAGGTCCATAGAATTTGAGACTTTGTTAATGCTCGTTAATGAGGAAGAAGATGAAGCAGTGGAGTACCCTGGTCTGAAACTACATGACAGGACTGTAGTCCATACTTCCTTCCAAGATACATCCCAGCATCAGCCAGGCCTGAAGATACAGACATCTGTTGAGTTGGTCAGGAAATTTGAGTGACACTCTCAGAGACTCATCTATTCAGGTGGATGAGACTTGACTGTAGTTCCAATCTTCCCGATGGAGTCTCAAGCAAATTCAGCTGTGGGTAAGAGCCATGTTGGGCCAGAAAATCCCACAAACCAATGGCTCTGATGGGAATCAAACCCAGTGCCTCCCAGCCCGCAAGTTATTACACCAAGCACTGCACCATGACCGCTGATCCTGAAGCATTTTTGGTTTGTCATGTGTTGAGCAATGTGCAGTGTCCCACACACCATGTCAGTGCTGAACACAGACGTCTTGATGTTTCCACTGTCTCAGCATTCGTGACAATGTATACTGCTTCCGCCAAGATGTAGGGGGTAACTGTTTTTTGTGTTCATTCAAAGCTGAATATAATACTCCTTTTGATCTTATTGCCTTGTTTTCTGGCTGGGTAAGTCGCTTCAAACCATGACGTCTGAGGTAGATTTGAATGCAATTTTGAAGTGAATGGCACCCATTGACTTCAAAGGAAGTGAGTACAATGTATAGGAATAATTATGCATAATGGGCTTGTTCCTGCCTTGTGTTTCTTGCTGTGTATGCTTAACTTTGCTGACGTGATGCTTTGAAATCGTTTCTCATAATTTCTTTTCTTTTTCTTTTTTTTTGCGATGAGAATATCAATTGCAGTCCATGACTGACGATGCCAAAGTTGGAGTGTGATGGATCAGTAGTGGGGCTGTTTGTTTCCTTTCATATTGCTGTGTTTTGAATCATGCTGTGTGATTCTTCATTTGTCACAAATGATGTGATTGGCTGATGGCTGTGCTTTGTATTGGTCTGTATTTGTGATTGGTGATGACTTCAGTTTTTAACCTTAATTTGATAATGAATACGATGTTTGTTGTTAATTGTCTTTGGTAACCTTCATGTCACGCTGACATTGTCTACTCTGTGTCATCTATTGTCTACTCTGTGTAGTCTGAGGAGAGCTGGACAGCCGAAGGTCATCAGAGAAGCCCTCCCCATTCAAGTGTTTTAGCTCTGAACTCCTTCCACTTCTGCTTTGAAAGGCAGAGCCGCATCAAGGTCCTGACTCCCTTCTGCTATCACTTATTCTTTTACCACCGGATTCAAACCTGCACCTCCAGGTTGATCCAGCGTCTCATGGCCTTGTTGCAAATGTCTTAACCACTCAGCTGTGTGCGCTGTGTGGATACTGTTGAGGTTGGGACATTCAAGCTTCATGAAGTTGGCTTTTGGTCCGCCTTGACTTGGTCCAGCGTTAAGTCTTCGTCATCTGCTTCTGTCATTTGCCATAAAGCTTCTGGTCGGCCTTGACTTTGTCCAGCGTGAAGTCTTCCTCTTCTGCTTCTGTCATTGCCGTGAAGTTTCTGGTCCTCCTCTTGTCAGCAATTGAGAGATGTTTCCTGAGATGATAGGCAGATGGGCCTACGAGCCTTCTCGTTGCAACCTCTGTTGCAAGGACTTTGGTGTGGAAGCCAGAATTCCTCCAAGCCGCTGGATAACTGGCATACTTTTCAGTCTTGTAGATCTGTTACCCCATTCTGCTTTCATATGGCACCGCAAATTCAATCAGAATTTTTTTTTTATTGATGAAAATCAGTGGAATACCGAGAGTCGCCTGCCATATTTGTTTATCATGATCAGTTTTTAATCTTCTTTCGTTTTTGAACGTTCCATTTATGTTTATATTGTTTTGTTTTCAACTGTTTTATTTCAGTTTATCGTCCTTTTTTTTTTTAGTGTGTTATTGTTTTATCTTTATTTGCTTTTCATTGTTTTTATTTGTATTATATCTGTGTATCATGCTCTGTATTCACCTTCATTTGATCCATACGTTTTACAATCTGTTTTTGTCTTCATTTGCTGTTCTTTCTGTGATTGCTTGATTATCATGGTCTTTGTTTACTTCCCTTTGTTAGGCCGGAGAAGTTGCACAGTGAATATGGTGTGATGAAGTAGTTAGTAGAAACCATGTTCTGGTATCTGGGATTTTTGCTGGGAAGACCTAGTTAAGAGATGATCTGCTTGATTGTTGGTTACATTCAGGTCGGGGGTCTGCCAATGGGAGATAACCATACAGAGATAGCCATTGCAGGAGACCTGGTGAAGGGTACCTGTTTACATACACAGTACCATTCAGGAACCCGTAGGTACTGTCATACATTACACAGTACACAGACAGCAGCACATTACGATGGGTAACCAAAATGACCATCAACATGTCAGATGCCTGTAGGATTCGAACCGGCAACAGCTGACTGCAAACTTGTTACATCTGCCTCAGCCAAGATCCCCAGCCCTCTTGATGGATTTGAAAGAAAAAAGAGAAAAAGAATTAAGTCAGAGTTTTTAGTTTGGCTTATCTAAAGAAAGAGATGAAGTTTGATTTCCTTTGGTATTTTAGTTTCAGGAATTGAAATGGTTAGGGAGTTTAACCATGGCATGTTAGTTTGTATCTAGATCAGATGCTTATTGGTTTTCAGACCGGATGTCGACTCCAGAGTTGGCTGGACTGTAAAGAACATGACCACACTGCTTTTTATTTATTGTCAAGGTTCT
Source organism: Conus ventricosus (assembly GCA_018398815.1). Taxonomy (NCBI): domain Eukaryota; kingdom Metazoa; phylum Mollusca; class Gastropoda; order Neogastropoda; family Conidae; genus Conus; species Conus ventricosus. The sequence goes on from CM031603.1 coordinate 88,930,333, forward strand.
ACCCACTGCTGCCTGAACCCTGGCTTGTCAAGGACTTTAACACTAATGACAACATAAAGAAAGAACAAAAGTCCTTTAACTTTTTTTTTTTTTGGAGGTGGGGGGGGGGGGGGGGGGTGTCCGGTTACTGTAGATGGTAATTCCAAGTCATCTGAAATATACGAGTTCACAAGCCGTACTCTGTCTGGTGATTTTAATAAGAAAAGGAAGTCCTCCGTGCCTGTTTTGGAGTGATTTTGATAAAAGAAGAAACCGCTGTGTCTGTGTCAAGATGCATGAACTTCTGTTAGAGGTGAGGAGACATGTGTCTTGCTTGATCTAATCATCTGTCTTTTCCAGTCCCATCCAGGTACATTGAAATGACCTCCAGAGAGTGTGGTTGAGTGTGATGATATTACATGGTAAAGAAAGAGGAATGGACGAAATTGAATGAGATGGCCATCGTTGACCACACATAGTTAGCACGTGCAAGTACAGTGGAGTTTTTATGTGGGTTTTTTTGTGGGTTTTTTTTTTTTTTTTGGAGGGGGGGGGTTGCTTAGTTGCTTGGCTGAATTTTTTTTTTCCTTGCCTCTGATTGGTAATTCCTCCCAGATGTCTTCACAATCTGTGCATAGTTGGAGAATATTACAGGAAGAAATCCATGCAGTTACAGCCAGTTTTCTCTTTTTCTCCACTTTGTTTTGTTTTTCTTGATGTCTTGGTGCCCTCTCTATTTGGGGTTTCCCATCAACAGCCACATTTCCGTTTAGTCTTGAAATCCCAGGGCCAGCAGTCCGCAAGAACCTGTTGATGTCAGGTTGCCTTAAGACAGCCCACCAGAGGAGACACTGCCATGCTGCTTTGATGGTGTACAGTGGTGCCTGTTTTCATTCCCGCATGCACATGACACCACCACTTAACTCTTTCATACCTACTTTTCTATGAACCATTACTTCCTCTTGTTCCTAGATTCTTAATATGAGTATTCCCTTTATTCCTGGATTTAGAGAGAGAGAAAAAAAGTGTAAAGTGAGAACTGCCACGTATGCAGTAGTAAACGGGCCAGAATAGTGCAGCAACCACTTTCCCAGGCTGTAGGGGCCACCTGGCATCCATTCCATTCATAAACACTGCTGCGCGAGCGACCCGGTCATGACGTGTACTGATGACGCGACTCGCGCGAAGTTCAAAGCGCTTACCGCGAGAACTGATTTTCCAGGCTGCAGGAAGGAAAGGAGGGATTTTGTGCAGCCCGGTTTTCCGGGCTGCAGGAAGGAAGGGTAGGATTTCTGCAAACTGGAAAACCAAGTTGTAGGGATGAAAGAGTTAAGCCACTTCCTGCAACAGTACTGATGACCATTATGTCTGAGGTGTGGAGCCAGCTTGCCTTTCCTTCCCTATGTCTTGCAGTACTTTCTGTAAACCTAATTGACATTATTGTATTTTTGTTTTGTTTTTATTTTTTGATGGGGACAGGGAGATGGGCAGCTTAAGAAGGGTTAGTGTCAGTGGTACACTATGAGTGATTTGTCTATGCCAGTTACCAAACGTGGCTGTGTGCAAGTGACAAGAGTTGCTGTTCCTGTTGTTATTGTTGTTTTGCTAAGAGGGAGAGGAGGTTGGATTGTTCAGTTAGCTTTTCCTGGACAGATAGACCAGAACTTGATACCCAGCAAGTGGGAAGGCTTGAGGTGGTGTCGTCTTTGTGGGTTAGACATTTCGCGAGGTGTTACTGGCTGTCTTCAGTTGAATGGTACAGGGATTGTTGCTGTTTGTCTGATTGTTTTGATCCTGAGAACTGTGTTTTTCTTCATCTGTGACAGTGTTTGTGATGTGTTTTAGCACCATCATTTGTTACTGTGTCTGTGATTGTTTCGTTATTCGAGGACCACATTCTCATTACATTATAATTGAGGACCACATTCGTCATCAGTTGTACTGGTGTGTGCACTGAGAGAATGAGTTGTGTGTTTTTTCTTACAAAGCGATATTTTGTTGTTGAGCACGTTTCATAATCAAGTATCGTGGCATCTTCATTCATTGATCTGTGTGTGATAGGTATTGTGACTGTGTGTTGTTTAATTAAATGATCGTGGACAGTGTTCAGCTTTGTGTGTTACTGTGTGCCTTTGCCAACAGATCTCTAGCCGCTATCGTTTCTTGCCTGATGTTTCTGCTGACAGGTGAGGTGGGGACGATATGTTCCACCCTTTTTTTGTTGTTGTTTTCTTTTCGCTTTTATGAATATAGTATGCCTTAGAGAAATGCGAATGATTCTGCTGCAAAGAATTGATGCCTTTTTTATTCATTTTTTATAACTTTTTTGATTTTTGGACTTTCAAAGAGTATGTTTGAAAGTTTACATGAGAGGATGGGATGGTATGGAGAGAAATCTGTACAATGCTGCATTGTAAGCTGTGAAAGGACAGGTGATGATGCAGAGGGATGGAGGGCAGGTGGGAAGATTGGGGGGGGGGGGGAGGGGATAGCGGGGGACTGAAAGGGGGCAAGTACAGCATGTAGCTGTTACAATATGTTTTCTACAATTTGGGTAACAAGACAATAATCCTCTACTTGCCTCAGGTTCTGGTGCCCCCAGCCCTTTCCCCTCCCTCTCTGTTTTTTCCACGTTTTTTTTTTTTTGTAACCTGAATATGCACTCGTCAATAGACAGCTCTTAGATGCACTGCAAACAAGAGGATCCTGTGAACAAGCAAGAAAAGGGAGTTTTCATACCGATAAAAGACAAAGGACACACCAGCCACAAAGATGACCTCTGGCCTCTCGCCATGGACATTTGACCTTGATATAGCACACAAGTGGATTTTTGTTGCTTTTTTTTGCAATACTTGTTCAACATTGGTCAGTGATATGGCATTATTATTGCGTTTGGAAATTCAAGGACTGCTGCTGTGTTCAAAGAGAAAGTAGTGGTTTCATCTGCAAAAATAATTGTTGTACATGTGTTATAAACGTTGTTGTTTCTTGTGATTCAAGGCATAGGAAATGAATGTGGAAGCTTTTTCTTATGCATTTTGTTTTTATGCTAATTGCTGGGTAAGTCAGTGTTTGCTGTTTACAGTGGATAGAGTTTGTAAACAGAATGTGTGGACCAAAAATCTCTTTGCTGTTTTGAAAAATGGAAATGCAATTTAAAAAAAGAAAATCAGATTGCTGTAAATACCCGTTTGTATGATGTCTTCATATGTTGGGTGTGTGTGTATATTTAAGGATATATAGTTTGCAGATGAGTTTGTATGTATATGCATATGTGAGTGAGAGAGTGGGGGGGGGGGGGGGGGGGGTCCTGTTTATGCATTATTGAACTGGTTTCTTAGTTAAACTGTTTTACGAAAACTTTAGATCGATCAAGCAATAAGTTATTTAGGATTGGGTTTTGTTTAAGTCATCGTTAGTTTTTTTTTTAATTTGTTGACAATGAAAGATTTATGCTTTGTAGACTATGCAGATGAGTTTGTTTTGTGTATAAGATGAAAATAAAATGAGTTTCTTGTGATTGTTGCTTCAAGGGTACCTTTTGAACTCTATTCATTTGACACAGGCTCTTGGGACATTTTTCACCTGCGATATGAAATGTGCGTATTTCAAGTCTGCAGGTGCTTTACTGGTCGCATGTACATATATATTTATCTGCCTTGTCGGCTTTCTATATATTATTAGTTTTGCCTGTAAAAAGATGCTTGAGCATCATTTATATTCAGTTACTGACTGTAGTTTGAAATACATGTGGTACTATTTTACATACAGTGAAAAGGAACAACATTGGTAAGATATGAATGAAGCAGAATGACTGAAATAAGTGTATTTACATGATAAATAAACACATGACTAAAATAAGTACACTTACATGATAAAGTAGACAAATCTAGGCGTTGTAAAATGAAAATTGGAATACTTTTTAGTTGTTTATGAATGGACTTGAGAGAGACTTGTGTCATTCGATTAGCTAAGTGATGAATTAAAACCTTTTATGGTCACATGTTTCTGTCAAATTACTTTTTTCCCCATTGAGTGTTAATAACAAAGATATTGGCTTCCATTGTGTGCCATAATCAGCACTAATCAAGGAGAACAATCTAAAAAATATTATTCTTTACACTTATCTCCATTATTTGCATGCCATAGTCAGCGCCGATTAAGAGGAACGATTTTAGGGAATAGTATTCTCGACGCTTATCTCCCTTGGTTGAATATCATCTCCCAACACAGCCCCGTTATTCCACAAACAAACAGTGAAGCACGAGACATGAGCAGATTTTTATCAGTCACTCTGCTTTGTGATACTAACAGCCCTGTAGCCTCATACAGATAGTCTTCTGGGAGATTTCTCTGCTGTAGTTTGGGGGAACAAGGTATAAGTAATGACAGCATCATATTATTAGTCACAGCAACAAACAGGACCAAACAAAAACAGACCAATGTTCAAGCGTGCTGTGCTCAATACTGGCGTCCTTCATTATCAAAGACCAAATGTGAATGTATTGGATATTGACGCTTTACATGACAATAAAACAGAATGATATTTCAAAGCGCTCATTATTCCGATGTCTGTGTGTGCGTGGAAATATCGAAATGCTCAGTATACATGAATAGAAAGAAACCTGATGAAAGAGAAGGGCTCAGGGATGTCAAAGTGTGTATGTATGAACGAAAAACGAGACACCTTATGTTTCTACACCACACACACACACACACACACACACACACACACACACACTTATATATATAGTATGAGTGTGTGTGTATGAGATCATCTATGTGGTGTGGTGACTGTGGCTCTTTTTTTAGAGATATGGATTAGAAAAATAGAAGATAAGTGCCTTCGCCTTTCAAGACTAAGAGTTCCATTTCACATACCCAAGGCATTCAGTACTTCCTGTTGATCTGATAGCTTCTCTGTCTGCCCTCTGTTCACGAGTTGTCCATCTGTTTGCCACACTTTGTCTCTGAAAGTGTCACACTTTTTGAAACGCACATGTGGTGGGTCATGTGTGGGGAAAGCCTGTGTTTAGGCTGTGGGCCGACCTTGCTGAACAGTTGACATAACGTGCTGCCATAGGTAGTTACCTCACAGGGCAGCCCAACTGGTTGAACAGTTTACATGCAGTGTGGTGTGACTGTGGTGACCGGAAGTGTTGTGTGACCTCTGTGAGCAAAATGGAATTCTGACAATGGTGAATTGTGGGAAAGTGAGGGCAAGATACATTTCAGCTCCTCTGTTGATCTGTGAAGATATTGACATGGTGACATTTCGCACGTCAGTGGCTGCCGTCATTCAGGGGGTGCTTGTAGATTATTCTCTCTAGTACAATGCATCATGGCTTGCAAGAACTGTGTATTGAACACCACAAGAGGGAAGGGGTTGGGGGGCAGTCAGGCGGTAGGAACGCTGATTTCTTCTTGTGGGTGATTTTTAGATCTGACGCACATATCTTCTTATGGGCTGCTGGCATTGGAACTGCAACAGGAAAAGCCCTCTGGATGTTGCTTTGCACCTACAGGACAGACAGTAGAGAGAGAGAGAGAAGAGAGATGTGAGCACAATCCTACCAAGAAGGCATGGGTGGTGGACAGACGAAATAAAAAGGTGTTTCACGTTCATGTCAGTTTTGAATGAAGTAATTATTGCACGTCTCTCCCATTCTGTTGAAAATGTAATGTGTAATGCATGGAACGTCGAGGGCATGAACCATTCCATATCTATAGGCAGAGGGCAAGAAGGAACTGTAGATCGTTACGGGGAGATAACAAAGCAAAACTCAGGAACTCGCTCACAGACAGGAGAAAACATAGGGAAGGGAAGTCTGGAGAAAAGCAACGTCGTGGTCAGCGGTTCCTGATGAGTAGCAGTCAGCATCAGCCTGAACGGACAGACATAGGACGAAGCTTGTGAACCACTTCAAATATCTTGGATTCGTCCTGAAGAAGAACGTATACGTCAGTCCATATACGAGGTCATCCTAATGCTCCGTCTGGCTGTGTATACCATACAAAACTCCGGGTATGTTCCAGAAACCAGGTCTGACACTGTCAGCTTCCAGTGGAGGTATTCATTAGTAGCACGATCATTCTGCCATGTACACTGAGATACCCAGACAATGAGATCTTCAAAGGGACATTCAGACGTTCAAGAGAATGCTTCAAATAGCATTTTAAATATTGCACACGAGACAAAATGTCAGGCAAGTCCTTTTTCACTCACACCCTCATACTTGATGTCAGATGATACCTTACCCACAAAAGATATAGATATACGACTAAAGGAATTTATAGATCATAGTAAAATCGACGTCAAAAACACTTCATATACCTGGGGAAAAGTTGTGATGAAGAGACCGCTGAGCTGAGAAGTCTGGACAATAAGGTTTCATCAAAGATGATGTTTAAATCTTAAAACTTAAATGTGCCGTAAACCCTATCATACAGGTGTGAATCATGGCACCGGAAGGCTGCCCAAAAGAACAGAAGAAGCTCGACACTTGCCTCTAGTTGCTCCAGAAAGATCTTGGGCATGAAGTGGAGCGACTTCACCACCAATGGAAAACGCTCAAATTACACCCCACAGTATCTTTCAGATGGCGCCTTGACTGGCTGGTCCGTGTACAGTGTAGACGGTCTTCCGATTATATCTGGCAAACCAAGTGCTTTGGTTGATCTGGCTGACTGAGGGATAAAAAAAAAAATGATAATAAAATAAAACGAAGTGGATAGTCGAAGCTGAACTGGCCATGTAGCATAGCGTAGCACTGAGATGGGTTTATCGTCCGTCATATTGGCCAGAAGTGTGCCCGACCGAAGTCTGTAGTTCTGGTGGTGGATTGTCTGGTCGCTGGCAGGAGTCGTGGGCTTGGTTACGGGGGACGTCCGGTCGTGTTCTGATTTTTGTACCAGACAGGGGTCCGAGTCCTCTTCTTTGTTCCTGCTTTAGTGGTGTCCAGCACTTGGTTCTGGTTCCTTGTGAACTGGTGTCCACTGTGTGGTGTGGGTCGGCGACTATGGGCGCTGACACTCTTCGCTTCCTTCTGCCAAAAAGGCCTGTTTTCAGGGCTACCAAGCGACCTTCTTCATGCTCTGGTGGCGATGGTTCTGAGCCACGTGAAGCGACCTCAAAGAGAGAGAGCAGGGTGGACGTCACTGGAGCGTTGCACGTTTCCCTTCTATGATCCTCACTGACCGACGGTCGAGAAGGCAATTTTTCAGCCCGTCGTGTGCCGACCTTGCCAAACCAAAAACATGGTTTGCCAGGCCACGGTTATCGTTGTCAAGCATCGCTCCATCGCCGACCACCCCGCACATCCAGAAGCCGTCCCCCACGACACACGCTAGACCCGTCATCACCCATAGTGGCTGGAAGGTTGACTCCCCCGCCCTGACGCTGACTATTCACATCAGCGTCCCTCGAAGACCTGCCACCTCTCCTTCAACGCCCTCTGCTATGCCACATCGCAATGAGTGCAGTGCAGCGTGGATACCAGTATAAATATAGGATGTGGAGTTGTTGCTGTTGTTGTTGTTGTCGTACCCAGGCTAAAAGACTCCAGGGATCATCCAAACAGCCGAAGCATTTGAACACTATGGTACAAATGCATCAGCTGGGGATGAGAACATGACCTGTGTGACCGTTTTTTTATTACACCGCCACATGGGCAGCCACACTCCGACTTTGGGGGATTTTGGAGACTGATAATGTTATGCTAGGAGCTTGTCACAACTGAAAACAATCCCCGCATAACTATGCAGAGCATAACAACATGTTGATGTAGCCTTGGTGTTCTAGCCTGTGTCAATTGGCCTGACACAGCCTTAAACCAAGGCGGTAGGATGTGGAGTGAAGTCAGTGGGATCGTTGACCACTGGCTGATTCTGCTGGAGAGTGATAATCATCGCCTCACGCATTGCATGACATAAGAGCTTCCAAGTCTTATACTGCGGGATCTCCCGTTGCTGTTATTGGATCATGTAAGCATGACTAGTACAATACTATCTCTCTCTATACGAGTCCATGTCCAAGACTATCCTACACTACACAGCGAAGAATGGCAGCCCCGAAATCGATCAGATCAAAGTGCTGTTGGGAGACTTTTCTATTTCTGTAACAAACATGAACACACACACACACACACACACACACACACACACACACACACACACACACACGCACACACACACACACACACATACGAGATAAGATAAGATAATGTTGCTTATAGCCCAGCCGACCGCAAAGGGCCACATCAGGGCTGTACACACACACACACACACACACACACACACACACAACCAGTACTGGTACAATCAGTCTATTTCTGTTGATGTCGGATTTTTCAGTCCAAAGTGTTCCCAAGCCATCGTCAGCAACAACAGGGCTTTCGTGTCTTGAACGCGATTGGTCGCCGACAACATAATATTGGGCACCTCAAAGACATCTTCCATAAAATCCACATCTCCGATTGCAGCAATGTGGGATAATCTCTTGGAAATAATCGGTCCAAAATATGCAATTAATAGGCCTAATTAGAAGTGCTACATCTCATCGTCATCAATATACAATCGCTGTCTGTTAGATGAGCAGCCATTTTACAGAAGACCATTATTTTAGATTCAGACAGATTCATAGTACATGGTGAGAGAGAGAGAGAGAGAGAGAGAGAGCACCTCAGAAGCAGTTTAATGTACTTCGGCCTTGGGCCACAATGCAATGCAATCGGGAGGGAGGGGTAAGGGATGATAAATGGATTAAACCTAGAGGGGGGGGGGGGGGGGGGGCGTGAAAGCAACGATCATAATATTTTCATCTTGAAAGGAAAGCTTGGAATCCAAATAAGAGTACGAACGCATAGACACATTTTATAGACTACACGATTATCACACAGTTTAACTTGTTACACAACCAATGCTGTTAAGAGTAGAGGCCTCTGAGCAAATTAAACTACTGAATTGGAGCGAGTGAAACAATACATCAAAATAAATAAATGTAAATGTTCAACCTTGAGAAGTCATTTTCTTCCTGATATGACATACCTGGACAAATTATGCCTGTGGGTGGCATTATTTACTTCAAGCAAATCAGGAGTGGTAAAAATTTACAAGAGAGAGAGAGAGAGAGATTCAGATTCAGATGTTATATTCGTATACAGGCCATTGCCCCTAATGAAGGGGAGTAATTGAACAACCATTTTACACAAGATTTTAATATACAAAATGCGAGGTTCAAGACGGTGTTTCATGAGACAGCAACGTGTCGCTGTTGAAACGCTTTGTACAAGAGAAGTGATGGATTTCTTATGGTTTCTTTCATGTTTACATGCAAATAACAAACTAACCCCAAACAGGTTTGAAAATTTACAAAATTTTGCAGGATTGTATGGAAGTCTTAAGCTGCTTGATGCTGGACAGCTTTAAACAAAATAAACCCCATCCTCTTTACTGACAGAGAGAGAGAGAGAGAGAGAGAGAGAGAGAGCATGTAGCGAGCGTCTGGTACATGTGTCTGCAAAAGGTCATTCTGTCACAAACTCACTATACCATGCTGACCGCTGTAAACAGGACAGACGCACGTATGTGGTCTTTTCTTGCGTGGTGTGGGCCTTTCTACGGAGATTTACACTCCACACTCCTAACAGTGAGGGCACATTCTCCATGCTTGCTGCCAATGCCTCAAGTTAGCTGTCACCTCGCAGAAAAAAAAATTCTGTAAACACAATGCATAAATCAATTAACAAAGAACGCACCGTTGCAAAGATATCCTTGTCTAAATCATTAGTAAACTGAAATCTTTGGAACGCTACATCCAGAATACGATGTAAGGAACCTAATCTTTGGAACGCTACATCCAGAATACGATGTAAGGAACCTAGCCTAACACTCAAACAGCAGTATATAAAGAATGAGGAAAACATTCCACACAAGTAAAAGAAAAGAGATTGGCGGGTAAAGGAGGGAAAGGTGGTGGGAAAATGTGGTGTGTGTGTGTGTGTGTGTGTGTGTGTGACGAGTTGTGGCAGGTGCGGCCCCCTAGAGGAAAGACTCCGAGAGTACTCTCTATTACCAAAAAGAACACTTATAGAGTAGGTGTTACAGGAACCTTCACCTCCACCCTCTCTCTTATTTGTAGTGGAATGAGTTATTTTCTGCTACTAGTTGGCACTAGAAATTTTTACTTTTCTCGGGACCGTTCAAAATATTCGAAATGGCTAAGGAGTAATTACCTCAGGCTTACACACTTCAAACTGCTTGTGCTCCAAGTGACGGACAGAACTAGAAATAGCCTGTATTCAAATCGTGAAGTGACTCTTTTGATCTTGAATACAGTCCAGCACAGGGACAAACAGTAAGAAATACTGTAATCTCTGTTTGACTGGTATGACAGGAAATCTGGAATGGGAAAGGGAACAGGGAACAGTATAACGAAGTGTAGGCTACAAGGATAATTCTTTCTCTCCCATGATGTACACGACTCCAAACAAATGCTGCTTACAACACCAAATCACCTAGCAGAAATGTCAACACGGAGTACACAGAGTGCAGTTTGTATGTGTCAGGTATCGGCAAGTTCATGAGATGACTGTCCGCTGGATGGACGTGGTGGCACTCTACGATGGGAGAGCTCACTCCCGCTGGCTCTGCGATTAAGCAATTACTGTCATCAGAAGAGGACTTAGTAGATTGTGTCCTGCAAATATTGAATCAAAACAGGCACCACTGAACACCATCAAAGTGACTCGGCAGCAGTGCAGTGTCTCCTCCAACCATACACAACCACGGGGAAGTGTCTCCTCGGGTGAGTTGCCTCTGACGACTGAATATAGACTGCTCCCTGTGGATTGCTGGTGCTGGGGCTGTGAGGGACGGGCCAGGCTGTTGTTATGGATGGGGGGTCGGAATGAGCAGCGTGAGCGCAAAAAATGCCACTGAGGCGACTCAGAAGGTGGGACGAGAACACTTCTTCTTCTGCGTACCCTGGTCATGCTGGTCAGATACAAAGTCCGGTAGCTTTGGCAAAGTCAGCGGTCCGTCAGAGTGAGTCTGCCGTTCCCCACAGCTTTTCTTGGAGTTCCACTGCACCGGGCCAAAACTCACGCCGCAGGCTGTCAATCTCTTATGCGTTGTCTTTCCAGTAGCAGAGGGTGGGCCCCTTTGAGGCTGAGGGCTCGGCACTATTACCGCCTGGCGGTCCGTGGGACGAGCAACATACCATCTTATATCCGTTTGATGCATGACCATGATGGGTGTGATGCGTACGTGTCTGGTCTTCTTCTGTGCTTTGGGTGCTGGATCAGACGGTCTACTCGCTGTCCTCAGCCGACTCGTGCCGTCTTCAGAGTAGCTCATGGTTTGAATTCAGAGTGTCCTTCTCCTAGGTAAGCTGCCTACCACGGCTAATGAGTCTTTCCTACCCATTCCGGGAGTTGTCTTCATCTGCTTTTGCACTCGTTAGGAGAAAACTCCTGACTGCTCCACCGTTGAGGCATTCTCCAGATTTGAAGTCAGAGTTTTCCTTCTCCTAGATGGACTGTCTGTCAAGGCTAACGAGCTTCATCTGCCCGTGTTTGGAATCGGAGTTTTCCCTCTCCTATACGGAGGGTGGGCGTCTCAAGGCGTGCCTTACCCACACCCTTGTAGGAAACCTATTCTGAATTGGGTCTTATTATTCTAATTTAGGTCTTTTGAAGGTCACTCTTGTTCCTCCTCGACCAGGTCAAATTGGAACTACAGGGTCGAACTTTAATTATGGACCACCCCGAAAAAAGGCCCTTTCTTTATAAATTGGCCAAAAATACAAGCAATGCATTTTTTCGAAGAATTCGACTGGGAAAGGTTTAAGGGGTTAACAGAGTATTCCGCAAAGCTTGCGAAAGCTGTCTTATTGTCACGAGCGGCATGCACAGGGGGGTTGAAAGTTGCAGATTATTGTCAAAATTGCTTGTTTTTTTAAGCAAGAGTGAACACTGCTTCAAACAGTTTTGCACTGAAATTCCAAATGCACGTGCAAAAACCAATGCATTGCAGAGCATTTTACTGGCTGGAATGCCCCTAAAAGCAGGCCAACGTGCATAATTCTTCATAACACAAAAATGCCTCCAAGACGCAAGCTGTCTGATTTTGACCGGACCCGGGCGATTGCATGGCTGCAGGATCGAGTTGGCATTCGAGAAGTGGCCAGAAGACTACAAGTGTCCCACTCCGTCATCATTCGGCTGAGAGAACGTTTTCAAGCCGCTGGAACTGTCAAAGAGAGACCCCGTCCAGGCTAGCCAAAGAAGACCACTGCAAGAGATGACAGGTTCATCCGCAGACATGCTCTTCGGACCAGGACCACCACCTCCAACACCATCAGGCGTCGGCTCCAAGCTGCCACTAACACAACAGTGTGTGAGATGACCATACGGCGGCGCCTCAATGCTGCCAACCTTCGAGCAAGGCGCCCAGTCCAGAAACCAAAACTGACTGCGGCCCACCGGGCACATCGCCTGGCCTGGTGCACAGCTCATCGAACATGGACTCGGGCTCAGTGGCGGATGGTGCTTTTCACCGATGAGTCCAAGTTCTAGTTGAAGCCACGAGATGGACGCATTCGGGTGTGGCGGCGTCCCAGGGAGCAGCTGGCAGATGACGTCATCCAAGAGGTCGTCGCTTTTGGTGGTGGCTCCGTCATGGTATGGGGGGGGGGGGGGGGGGGGGGCATCAGCAGTCACCACAAGACTCCCCTGTACCATGTGGATGGCAACCTGAACGGCCAACGCTACCTGCAGGAGATTTTACGGCCTTTGGTTGTCCCAGCACTCCAGCAGATTGGGGCTCAGGCTGTGTTCATGGACGATAATGCCACCCCACATCGTTGTCGAGCCGTGAACACTTTTTGGTGCAAGCTGGCATCACCAGGATGCCATGGCCGTCAAACAGCCCGGACATGAACCCTATTGAGAACATCTGGGGCGAGCTTGGGAGGAGAGTTCAAGAAAATCACCCTGTTCCGGCAAATCGACAGGAGGTGCTGCACTACCTGCAGCAGGAGTGGGCAAACCTCCCCCAGGCACTCATTACAAGAACAGTCAACACCATGAGGCAGCGCTGTGTGGATTGTGTGGCAGCACGAGGGGGGCACACTCGGTTTTGATCAGACTGTAAAGAAACACTCTTTTTGTGAATGTCATTTTGAGGGGTAGTCTCATTCAGGCTCCCCTGTCTAATCAGAAAGAATGATTTTTTCGATGAAAGTGACAAAATGTTGTTCACTGATAATGAAATTAAACATTTATAAAGTTTCTGTCTTTTGTCGGTTTTTCTTTCTATGTTTTGTGAGACTGTGTATAAGTGGTCCTTAATTAAAGTTCGACCCTGTATTTTCAGCTGCCTCTGCCATGCCCTTAGGGGTTTTGTTAGTTGCTTTACTTTTCGCAGGGAGAAGCTTCATGATTTCTTTGGCTGCGAACTCTTTTTGGATGCAGCTATCAACTTGTCTAACTGCGTCAGTATTTTGCGTCTCACCTTCTTTTGTTGAAAGGCCTCTTGTGTGGTCCATGAAGGCTTTCAGTGGAGGCGTTTGGCTGCAGAGGCCTGCCGAACCTGAACAGCTCATGGTAGCTTTACAGATGACCTTCATTGCCAACACAAACAGTACTGGAGATATTGCACAGCCCATTGCTTTGCTAGTTTCCAGACTGATCCAATCTGTTGTAATATTTTGTGAAGAAGCTCATTGAGAAAGCCATGGAAGTACTTCCTCAGCATTCCTTTGATGTTCTTTGGGACATGATACATATCTCGAGGGCCATATCCTGTATGAAACTGATCCATATGCATGTACCAGATCGAGCCGCACCACATCAAGGTCCCGTTTCTTTCTCTGCCATGGCTCTTTGGAGTGCTTCCCAAATCACAGTGGCCTATTCAGAGACTGAGACTCATTTTCTGCCAGGTATTTCCTAGTCTGTCTGGCTACCATGACAGAGAAGAGAACCCCCCCCCCCTTCCCCCTCCGACGTTCTATATTTGTCCAAACTTTTCGATGCTACTCGAATTTTGCTCTTAGGGAAGGCACACTCCATCAGCTTTCATCCATTGGTCGCTGATCTTCTAGTTCCTCCACGCCGATCAAATTACTCAAGGACAGTGGGGATTTGGTTCTGGCTTTCTTCTTCACTTTCTCTACCTCATCCAGTGGTGGTGGTTTGTCACTGAACTGTTCTTGGCACTGCAGGCTGCCACTGATCTTGGAATGCAACGTCAACTTCCTCCATAACTTTTTCCATTTTCTGCTGGTCTTTAGCTCGGGGGGAGGGGGGGGGCTGCTCTCACACCTTTGTCTTTGGAGTCCTCAAGCATGCTTTCCCCACTTCAGCTTTGCTTAGTGACAAGCCATTTCCTTGTGTATTTGTTGCTCTTGGCCTCCACTTATTCCACGTATTATTGTTTTGATCAGTGGCGCCCGGAGAAGCTTTGGGATCAGCATGATTTTGTATTATTGCAAGATTCAGTTGCCTTCCGGCTTTCTTCTGCCATTTGCTTGGATTCGTTTCCCCTCTTTGAGTCTTTCAAAAAGCATCGTAACACCTCTTCTTGACTGGTTTTTCTGTTGTTGAAATGACTTGGTTGGCTAAAGTAAACGCGATTGTTTTAGATCTAGTAATTTTTTCTTCAATAGCTGTTTAGTAATTTGTGTGTCTCATCTTTGGTGGGAAGCAGTGTGAAGGGTTCTTGAGAAGGTGTTGGGTCTGCGTTCGCGAGGTCCGCAGCGGTCAATATTTCTGCTATTGTCAGCACGTAGAGTATTGGAGAGAGTATTTATCCCATTGTTATGCCACTTTCGAGATTGATCCAATGTGTTCATAAAGACCAGCCTTCAGATTTTTTCTTCACTTTTCTGAGAGACTACCACTGTTCTTGACTGAGCCCACTGCAAACCTAAAGTCTGGTGGCAATCGAACCAATGACTTTCCGATCGGGAGTCCGCGAGGCTAACCACGGCGACTGGTAACGTCTTAACCTTAATGCTTAGTTCACACTATGGAAACCGGCCTGGAAACAGCCCCAATTTCTTGTCGGGTAACCGAAATCTGCACAGAGAAAACTCACATTACCCCCTTCAACAAACTGCATTACCTCTATCGGATATTCCCGATAGATTTGCCAAGCCTGTTTCCTTCCCATCTCAGTCTGCAAAAGTTGTTTGGAAATACAGGCCGAGAAGAAACTAGGACACTGACGCTACCGAGTTTCCATATCGTTTCCAAAGTGTGAACAGGTAGGCAACAAAGTTTTTGAACACGAGACTGACTGAAATTGACCCACAAAAAAAAAAGAAAGGCGAAAATAGCAGGAAAGTCCGTGCAAAACGCGCGCACAGCGTGAATGGCGCGAAAGAGCAAAAAAGGGGAGGAGCTTCGCAGTTTCTGTATAATTTCGTCGAGCGTTCACATTGTCGACAGAAACTCAGTCACATTTATTTATAGACGGTTTCCAAAGCAGTTTCTTTAACGCGCAGACTGCCAAAGTTTCCCACAGTTTCCATAGTGTGAACCTAGCATTACCAGACTCCTGGGGTCACCCACGACCCGACAACACACAAAAAGGGTTATATCTGTAAAAGTATTTGAGCAATCTTCATGAAATTTAATGACTTTGTCAAATACGTAATTGGCTTTAGGTATGTAAAATTTTACATGTATGTATAACTTACGAATGACGTAATTGGACGCATCTTTTTAACTATCTTGAAACGATGGCGGGGGTCGCGGACGACCCTACAATTTAAAGAGTAGAATGCCGCTTATGCCTAAAGCGATGGCGGGGGTCGCGGAAGACCCCAACTCGCCACAGAAGAAAAAAGTGTGTGTGCCGTTCCTTATTGCGCGTCTCTTAGTGGGGTAAACCACTTTTGAGGAATCACCGCCGGCACACACGCTTGCAGCCCCACGGCAGGAACTGAAAGAAACGTCAGACAACAGTTTTACGTCTTGTCGGCATCCAGCATCAAAAGGTATGTAATCTAATAAAATCAAGTGAAAATGAATTTCATGTATTGTATTATCTGAACAGTCATTAATCCATACTAGGCTAGTACACTGAGTGTAAGATGTGTGCTACCTCTACTTCCGAGCGGCAATGCCTTGGAGGAGGGGAGTGGGGGGGGGGGGGGGGGAAGGTGCTGAAGAGAGAAAGAGAGAGAGAGAGAGAGAGAGAGAGAGAGAGAGAGAGAGAGAGAGAGAGACATTTCATTTATTGGCAAATTGATGTTCAAGTAAATGGAGAGATTCAAAGCTATACATTACCCTTACTAAGAAAGATAGAATATAGATTCCTTGTACGTTTTAAGCTTCGTAGCACATGCCCACGTCATATTTTAATGACAGTGAAATAATCATAACCTGAGTCAGAAACTTGGGGGAACACTCTAACAATATGTCTCACACACAGAATGTAAAGGCCACTCACTCTGTAACGGGGGGAAAACACATACACACACACAAGTACATTTCTGTCAACAATGGTTTATAGCTTTAGTAAAGAGACTTAAATTTGTTTAGTAGGCTGAGAAATCACTCGCACACATTTTCACTTTCTCTCTCTCTCTCTCTCTCTCTCTCTCTGTCACACACACACACACACACACACACACACACACACACACACACACACACGTACGTGATGCTGCAAATGAATCTATCCCGCGGTGCAAGTCAGTAAGATCTCACAAGCATTCGGGTAATATTTGGTGGAACCAAGCTTGTGAAGAAGCAAAGGAGGAAAAGATATCAAAATTTAAAATGTATTTAAGAGATAAGTCTGTCCCAAATCATTTAGAGATGAAAAAAGCAAAAAAACAAAGCCAATATGGTTAATGCACAAGCAAATAGGCAATATTGGTCTATTTTTTGCATAAATGAAGTATCAAAT